>LR990852.1:9582785-10782785 GCA_905163395.2 Endotricha flammealis | reverse complement strand
CGACGCCGAACACTGGCAAACACAAACAAAAACAGACAAACAGCTGTCCACATGTTCGTGTTTGCTGTTTGTGTTCGCTGTTCGGCGTTGTTTGCCGAGCGTGTGGATACGCCATTAGTATCTTCTTCATGGACTACACGCTGCTCGCTACATGCCATTTAGGAACTTACGTCATGATAATAAGACACATTTTGACATGATATTCAGAGATCTTTTCGGCCTAAGTAAAGCGAGCGCAGACTCGCTTTAAGATAGCTAATGACCACTAGACCATGGACCTTATTTTTATTAATAGCATAAACACTAAATTCACGTAAACAGGATTTTTCGGTAAGCGCTTATGAAGGGGTTACCGTTGTGGATTCGTGGGTTACCCCTTCGGAATGGGTTTCCCAATTCATAAAGCTTTAATGCTTGTCAACTATTCGAGTTATTTATTAGGAAACCCCTTGAAAGGGTTTCCGTTTAATATGCTTACCCGGTTGCGTTACCCAGTCTTATTGGTTTTAATCAACTTAAAGTAGCAACCCTTTCAAAAACCCTAATCAAAACCCTAAAAAGGGTAAGCGGAGTCAGTCCCTGCCCGAAAGTATGAAGAGGCTGTAGAGACGACACATCCTGGATCCTGATTGCAAGACCATAAAAAAAACATTATTCATGTAACTTAACATACCACACCTTAATTTATTTTCAGTAAGGTGGTACGTTTCGGTCCGCGCGGGAAATTCAAATTTTTGGGGGTTTTTACAAATTGCATCTCAATCATTGATAGAATTTTCGTAGAAATTGGTTTGGCGACAACAAATACAATATACCTATCTACTGAATAATCATCATAATTATATATTTTATATATTGGCTCTTCTCATTATGAATGTGCATAATGCACGTATATAGGGAAAAAGATGCATCGTGAACATTCGTAGTAAGAAGAGCTAATATTTATAATTTATTTGTAATCATTTAGTAGATATATTGCATTTGTTGTCGCCAAATCAATTTTCACGAAAATTCTATCAATGATTGAGATGCAATTTGTAAAAAACCCCCAAAAAATTGAATTTCCCGCGCGGACCGAAACGTACCACCTTAACGCGACTTTACATAGGAACAATAAAATTGACGCAGTCTACTTTTATTTATGAATTTCTGAATAACTACTTTGAATGTAACAATAATATTAAATAATAATATTTTTGATAAAATATTGAATTATTATACATTTAATATGTACATTAGTAGAATTAAAAAATATATTCATCATTTATAGTCGCGTTTATGATTCCAAGTCGACGCCATTTTGTTGCGTGCTTCGTGAAGCTTGCATACTTTTGAAAGTGTTACCTAGCAACCAGTTACTCAGTTGACTAGCGCCACTGCGGATGCGGCACTAAGGACGGCAAGTGAAGTGAAGTCAGTCAATTTTTAGCGTTGTTAACGCACTCTGGTTTAGCGGTGGTGTACTAATCTAGATTTAACAAAGCCTAGCCGCGGATCTACTGTGTCTTGCTCGTCTTGTGCGTGTTTCAAATTATTGACTAGAGACAACAGTTTTTTAGTTCATCATGGCTACAGAAATTACAAATAACGTTCCCGAAAACACGGAAAAAGAAAAAGAGCTGAAAGAGGACGCACCGCCGCCGGCAGATAATGGACAAACTAAAGAAGAGGCACCGGCTGCTGGTGAAAAAACCGAAGAAAAGGCTGAGGAGAAAAAAGTAGAACCGGTTCCACCAAAACCGACTGTTCACAAAGTAAATTTCGAAAAAGACATCGTATATTTGTATCAGTTCTCGCGAACGCCTTTGTTACCGTCGACTTCTCCCTACTGCTTGAAAGTTGAAACATGGCTCCGTCTCGCTGGCATCAAGTACGAGGTAAGTGCATTATTTTAAGTAATTACATCGATTTGTCAACTTTGTTACAACGATTTTGATTGTGTTAATAGAAATTAAAAAGTTGGTATTTAAAAAAAAAATTCTTGATGTGAAACTGAATGCTAAGCTAATTTCTTAAAAAAACAAATTTTAAGTTGAAAGTACCTACTGCTGTTTCTTTGTGTTCTAAATTCAAAATTTTGTTAACGCGTATAATCAATTTTGTTGTTTTTTAAATTTTACGACCGGCGCGCGCTACAAATTTTTAAAGGAGAGCTTTTATTTTCATGAATAATTCCTTTTTGCCCGTGGTCCCTGTGATAGTACCTGGAAGGTACCACGGGAAATATTTTACCCGTGGTCCCTTAATTTAGTATAAGCCAACTAATATAAAAAGGTATAACAACTTAACTGTATATTATTCCGTTTCATCTTACCGATAATTTAAATAATGTTGTATAGTCAGCTGTCGCTCGCGAATTATGCTACGCGAATTGTATTTCTTGTGCATTTTTACTGAATTTTTATTTTCTAACCTTTTGTTTGTTTGAGAAAACGTATGAATCGATTTATATTTCGTCTGCGCTAAGATGAGACCTAGCTTTACATTAAGAATAAAAATAAAATTTCTTTATTGTAATTATCGTTACACTATCTAGCAAGAGAAGATTGAATTTTATTGGTTTTTCAGGGTGCTTTACCAGAAATCCACTCTTAATGTTGTCAGTGGCAATAGCAATATTTATAAAGATTTAATGATATGGACGCCTTTATTTAACCATAATTATTTATTCAGAACCTTCTTAATTCTAGGCTGTCACAGACTAACTGTTAAAACAAATTATCTATCAGCGAACTTTTCAAAAAATTAATGACACATCTTTTTAATAATCTCAAGCTATCTCTCTTTTCTTTAAATTGACTTACAGTCAGTTTCTGAAACACATTTTATTTTTAATTCCACTTCGATTCTCGATCTATCTTTTTTCTAGAGTCCACACATAGGCACCTGAGGGTTGCCATTGGGACCCTTTTACTAAGCCTCCGCTGTTTGTCTGTCTGTCCATCTGTAACTAGGCTGTCTCTCATGAACTGTGGTAGCTAGACAGTCGAAATTTTGATGATGTATTTCTGTTGCTGCTATAACAACAAATAGAATAAAAATAAATACTTAACGGGGACTTCCATACAACAAACATTCTATTTTTGCAGTTTTTGCTCTGTAAAAATATAATGTTTCGAGTCGAGGAGCTTGATGGCGTCGCTGTGTGTCGCACTCTAATATGAACACGCAAGTTAAGCAACGTCGACAGTCGGTAGCCTTAGGGCGGTCTGAAAACACCGACCACTGCCGGTCCGCATTTGAGCAGCGTGGCAGAGTACGCTCTAAACACCTTCGATTGAAGGGAGACCTGTATCCATGCCCTGCAGTGGAATGATTATGGGTTGATATGATGATGATGATTCATAATTGCAACAGATAGATGATTGAAACATTCGCAAGTTCATTAAAAATAAATAATTAAAATTAAAGAAATATTTAAGGGGGGTCCCATGCAATACAATTAAGTAATGTAGTTTAAAAGGATACAAAATCCTTTGTGCAAGTCCAGTTTGCACTTGGCCAGATTTTTCTTCTTTAGTTTGACAGTAACAGCTGTAATAGAATTTGTCATTAACATAAAAATGGTTTTGAGCAATTCACCAAATGACAGATCAGATTTAATGTCAAACTTTAAAATGTATTTCTCCAATTTATTGTGAAACTTGAAAATGTCTAACTGGTTGTTAACCATGATAATGATCGAAGGCACAGAAAATTTGAAATACCTAGTTAGGTATTTCAAATTTTCTGTGCCTTCGATCACATATAAATTAGATGCTAATAAATGTTTACATAGTATAAAATGAAATCATTAGGTTGTCCCTATGTATGCTTAGATCTTTAAAAATACGCAACGCATTTTGATGCGGATTCTTAGACAGAGTGATTCAAAAGTAAGGTTTATAATGTATAATCCATTCCGAAATTCCCACGGGAAAGCGGGACACACGCAAACAAAGTTGCGCGGGTTTCGCTAGTATAAATTAAAGCAAATTAACCTTCTACAGTTCTACATGGTATCAATTTGTATATGTAAATACCTATATGAAAATATTCAAATTTTTCCTGTGTATAAAGTGAAGGAAAAATAATAAATAAATAAGAAAATAAAATTATGGAAAGTCACAATGATGTTGACTATGTCAACTTATGTAAAGAAAAAGTATTAAATAGGAAGTATGTATAACGAATATTAAATAATAACTACACTATAGAAAAACAAAAGTCAAAGACACTAATTGTTTACCAGTTGCTACAGGATAATATTTTAAAATAAATCATTGCAGTATTGAAATTGATAAACTGCTATATTATTATAGTTGTAGGTATGTATATGTCGCAGGGAATGCGTCAGGGATTTCGTAAAACCCCTAGGGATACCATACCTACCATGAAACCCTGGCAGATGTTGAAAATTCTTGTTTAATGTCTTCTTACTGAAAATGTTCAGTGAAATATTGTATCACTAAACTATATTCAGAGAAATTTAAAAAAAACGAAGATTAGATAAGTAACTAGAGTATAGAACCGAGAAAAATGTGTTAAATAAAATTCAGATGGAAAAAAAGACAAAGCTGTAATGCAGTTCAGAAAAGATTAAAAATGAAATTAGGCTTGTTATAAAATAAAGGCGCTGTCCCACTGCTGCGCACGAAGAGGCTACGCACGTGTGCTTTGCTTTGCAAGAGGATGTACGTGATTGTTTCCACTGCAACCCACGGACACAAGTGACGTCATTCATACACGCGTGGCTTGCTCAACATAGCTCAACGTCAACGCCATGCACGCAGTGAATGCGGTACACAGCTTGTTCCACAAAGCGTGCACATCGCTGCGCACGCTGTGGAAACGTAGACCCGTAGTCATCCACGCAGCTGTAATGTGCCACGTGGCCCACGTGTTCGTGCACAGCGTGCGCAGCAGTGGGACCGCGCCTTAATAGTCTGCTATGTAATTGATAATGCTTCGGTCAGCGAACAGACGATGTTTTTATGTTTCTAGTAAAGTTAATTTCCCGCAGAAAGCGGTTGACAGCCGTTTAATTAGCGGCTTCCTATATACGGTCGCTCAGATCCCGTTCTTCACATATTATAATCTTTTATTACTTTTACAATGACTTTTAACTACTTTTAACTATTCCTACTACATACCTAACTCCATGTCCATTCAGTCGATTGTCTACACTACATTGTATAACAAAGCAAATATTAAAAAATCCATACAAACTTTCGCCTTCGTAATACTTTTGAAATACTGCTAAGTTGAACAGCAATGAGAATGTTTAATTTATAAGTACGGCGTACCTACTTATAACGCATACAGACGAATGCTAATTACTACGTGCATAGTAAAGCATACGAATACTCGTCCAATTATACAAGTCGAAGGCTGTACATGTATATTCGTCTGCGCCATCCAAGGGCTTCATTGCGCAGCGTATTTTAAACACGTAGTAGTGCAAATACGTGGTTCGATATGTTTGGTATTCAAATATTTGTTCGTACGTCTATTTCCTGGATTTCTATAAACAAATGCGTAACTATGTATACCTTTTCTAAATGGGGAATTGGGGAGCCTTGTTGTAGTTATGGCTATGACAAATGGTTTAAAATTTGAGCTTTGGACCATGTAAATTGCTCGAAAACAGAGTATCCTACTTCCTACTAACTAATATTATAAAGGTGCAAGTTTGGGAGTATGTTTTTTACTCTTTCATGTCAAATGGCTGGGCCAATTTCTATGATATTTGATATGTAGGTAGTTGATACCCTGGATTAACACATAGGGCATTTTTATCCCGAAAAGTACGCGATTCCCGTAGGATTTGGTCAAAACTTATAGTCAATGGCGGTTTATAAAGTAGATGGCGCTGCTGTGCATAAATACACGCAAACGAAGTTTCCGTAGTTGTGTTATAATAATAACAAATAAAGGTAATTTATTGGTTCTTCTCTAATCTAGAATTTGATATTGGACTCAACTGAAGGCAAGCAAAGCACTGAAAATACGGAACCCTACATAGTGCGTGGCCCGACACGTACTTGCCCGGTTATTTAATTAGATAGAACTAAATAGAAGAAGATATTAGAACTATTCATAAAATTTCAAAATGAGTAGAGAATTTCAGTACCTATCATATTTTTTTTCTTATTTACTTTTTCGGTTACTTTTAAGTTGCATTGTTGAGATACACAGAGCACGAAAAATTTAGACCTAATAACAAAAAACAACGTACAATCGGGATCGAATGGGGATTTCATTACCATTTGTAAAAATATGTATGACTGGACTATATTATTGCGTATATTAACGAATCTCGGACTATATTTTATGGTCTAATACTCATGTTTACAGTAGCCTATAAAGTATCGATTTATCGACATGAGTAACAAGCCGCATTAAATAAAACCGGTATTAAATGTATCAATTAGATAATAATAACAACATTCCAGCGCTCGTACGCGGCGTTGCGCATCGTGAACTTGAGAACCTCGCATACAACGTAATTATGCTTAGCTTACGGGCATAGCTCAATAATCATTAGTGTAAATTTTGTTATAATCGATTATCAAAATGCTTGCCCGTATAATAAGCATGTGTTGTGCGCTGTCCCTGGAGCTTCAGACGGAGGGTGTAGGACGTGCGGTATCCGCCTGCGGGCGTTGCCCTCTCCTATTAACCTTGTACATTACATACCATACTTCATTAACTGTTACAATAAAACTAATGAGTTAGTACTCGCTACCCGTATTGTAAGATAAATATTGAATAAAACTTTTGTGCGCAATAAGAGAAATATGAAAAGTGGCATAAAAATACTTTATAAAATAATAATTAACAATTTAAATTGCTACGTATCTTGGAACATGGGGAACTTTTATCCGATTTCGATTGGAGTATAATGATTTCACGACAAACTACTTGTAGTCGCAAGAAAAAATAAAATAAAAACAATAGTTATTGCACAATTTTGAAAAACTGAAATACTTACTCTAAAGTATATTAGAATTTACCAATTATTTTAACAATTATTTTCTTTTGTGTGTTTTAAAATAGAAATAAAGTAATTGTCTGTCTATAATGTCTGTCATCTCTTCGCGTTAAAATGGCTCTACCGATTGAGATGATTTTCTATGAGATCCCCATGTCTATATATCCATATCTAGTTAGAGACTCGAGGGAGGACATAGGATAGTTTTTGTTCCGGAAATAACCCCAAAGGGGTGAAAAGTGGGGCGGTTTGTATGGGACATTTTTTAATTCTTTTTTGTATTTACTTGTACTTGGTTGCAATGGTCTGGACTTACTTTGCACGTACAGAAAAATCACATGTACGGAGTCACGGGCACAGTTAGTGTTACACAAACATAAATGTGAAGGGAAATAAAGTTATTACCTAAGAGAGAGTGCTTAAAGCCAAGCGAGAACTATATGTATAACTCGATCATTTATTAACGTTTCCTGCCTCGTAGACTTAATAGATGACACTTGGTCAAGTATTAGATAAAGTAGATAAGAGACGACTGGCTAAGACTACAGAGGGCAATGCCCTCAAGCTCCACTCAGCGATGTAATTGAAGCTCGTGTTTGTAATATAACTATTAGCTTTGTGTATCATTTTAGGGTCTGGTATTCAAGCTTTTTAAGTATATATATATATTTATATATATACTATAAATCAAAGACGTACTAAACTTGTTTTATACATTTCGAGCTGGTTTCACAATATCCTACAAATTGTAAAAAATCATACAAAAACTGTCAATTTATCTCACAGGTTAATGTAAAATTAAGACATGAAATTTTGGCCAGAAAACAGCAACAGTTGTACAGGCCAGTAACTCCCCTGTAATTTTGCCCTGTCTTATGCGAAAAACAGAGCTGTTGGCAAGATGGATTGGATTTTTGAATAAGTCCAGCTTGCCTGGTGCGATAACTACGTTATTTTTTACAAATCAATTCCGCTTGTGTGTTATTTTTTATTCGAGTTTAAAGATCAGAATGTTTCGTTTTTTCCTCTATTCCTGAAACTGACTTGTAAGTGCCAACGAAAATGATAGATGCCCATCTATGAAGATTCAGATAGTAAATTATCTTAACAAAAAAAATGTATCTTAATACATGTGGAAGCCTATCGACTTTTATCCGACTGTACTCAATGATTTTATGACAAAGGACTTCTCTAATGAAGTCGTAACAGTTTTATTAAATATTATTTGTTTATTTCAACTAATTAAATAATACAAGTAATATTCAAAAAAAGTCGAAATGTTAAGATATTACATGCTTAATTATCGTTTAACATCGTGATTTATTTCGTATATAGTAACATGTTTAGGTTATTAGTCATAGTTTTCTTGACAGATCTATTTTTGTTGAGCAATTACTTTTAATTTAAAACAGAAATCCTATTTTTTTATTGACTTTTTAAGATTTTGATTTGTATGTGGTTCAAATAATACATATATAAATAAATCCACGGTGTAATTAGCTGACCCATTCATACCATACGGGTTATTCACTGAGTGGCCCCACGAAGAACTGGCGCAAGGGGGTCAGTTGCGGATGACGGGTAAAGCGCTCAGAAAACCTGGCCCTAAAACTTTAAACCTTTTAAACAAGCATGAATGCAACTCGTTTTAAGGAATTGGTTTTAGTTCTTTTTAAATTGAGTGTGACCTAATGACTAAACTCGGAGTCCTAATGTTTACTGATGTTGCAACAGTATCTCATTTCTCTCTTTTAGGACGAATGTAGCTAAAAAGGCGCTGATACCCTGCTTTGAAGTTTTCACACATCGATTAGGTTTTTCGCTTCCATGGTTACTCATTGGACTGAACTGACAAGTTTCGTGTTTAGTATGCCATTGCGTTGGTAGTTAAGCTCTTTGAAAATTATTTAATTTATTCTCGTGTTGGATCGTTTTTGTACATATTCTACCAAAGTTTTACTTAATAAGTTCGTCGGCTATTACTCGGAAACTAGTAGAGCCGACTTAACCGTGATAGTTTTCATTGAAGGTTCAGCACATGGACTATATTATACTACCATGACTTTTTTATTTCTAAACAAAACTTTTGGAGATGGATGGGACGACCACAGTGCATAACGAAAATTGACACGATAAATGTAAATATTTGTTAGTTAACACCACCATCTAGCGGGCGGGTGAAACCATTATTAATGAAATGGTACAACTAGGGCCATCTTGTGTGTGTAGAGTAGTACTGCCTGTTACATTGTTCCTATTCCTAAATCCTAATAGAATCAAATAAGTGTAAAATTATAACAAAATGATAAAAAAAATACCTGTTTCTGATTTATTCCTTTGTACCTATTCACCTTACCTATCTGCATGCCAAATATGAACTTTTCTAGGTCATTAGGAACTGGGTTAGAGTTTTTATCTATAGGTCAGTGATAGCCTATATAAAAATATAACCTAGTGATAAAAATGACGATTTTTGGACGTTAATATCTAAATAACAGTTTGAGATGTGTTTAGCAAATTTTGGGACATCTACCTAGCAAGTTTCAATATATGAATTTGACTCGTTTATGTGAAATAGTTTGCTCCAAACGGTTCGTGTAATATTAGATTACACATGGTGCTGCTCGCCAGTTCTGTTGCTTGAACTTGGCTTTGACACGCTACCGAGTGTCTAGATTTAGAATAAAATTATATTTGAACTAGCGAAACCCGCGCAACTTCGTTTGCGTGTATCTCGCTTTCCCATGAGAATTTCGGAAAAAATATAACACCTGAAAACCTTCCTATTGAATCACTCCTAACTAATTAAAAAAACAAAAAATCCGTTGCGTAATTTTAAAGATCTAAGGCGTACACAGGGACAGACAGACTTCATTTTATACTACGTAAAGATTAGTCATTATGAATCATATTATCGTCAGATATCGACAATAATATTATTGTATGCATGTTATAATTATAATTAACTATAGTCCTATAAATTGCTGCAGCTTGATTAGCATGAAAGCTGTCAACTAAACTAGCGACATAATTTGGCAATAGCGATTCACAAATAATTTATTTTTGCATTTACAAAATCATCAGTTTTCAACATGTTTTTAATATAAATAGATATTTACTTATAAATAATCATGTGATATATATTTAAAGCTTCATTATAGGTATGTATTATCTACACTAAGGTGGCAAACAAGCATACGACCCGTCTGATGGCTTACCATAGCCGTCACCGTAGCCTATGAACGCTTGCAATACCGGGCGTTGCCGACCCTGTAAAAAGTGGAGCTCTGCCCCTTCTCACCGTCGTCGTCAGGAAAACAACATGGTCGAGACCTATGCTTTTTGGCTACGATCTTCTGTAAGGTGGAGGTCCTGCCCAGACGGACAGACTTATCTTTTTATTTCGCTTATTTGTAATATTTTAATTTAGTTCTTACTCTGCACGGATAGATCGTATAGCAATCGGACATAAGAAAATTAATTAAATTACAGACGTGTTTTGTGAAAGTTAATCGAATCCTATAGAATCCTACTATAATATTATAAATGAGTGAGTTTGTTTGTTTGTTATTAATAAATTGTTATCACATTGCCCTCTCTTATTGGGCATTTATCATACATAATGCCCGGTCATTAATCACATGTCCGTAACATATACATTATATAAATATAAATATTTATAATCTATATATATAAAATGCTTTGTCCTGACTGACTGACTGACTGAGAATCAACGCACAGCCTAAACCGCTCATCGTAAAAATCTGAAATTTGGCAGGTAGAACTATTATAAGACGTAGGCGTCCGATAAGAAAGGATTTTTCGAAATTCGAACTCTAAGGGGGGTAAAGTTACTATGGGACAACTTGATTCCTTGGTCCAATCTACTTAAAATTTTGCATAAAAATTGGTTAAGAGAATTGATGGAAGATGTGATTCTTATTTTATTGAAATTCTTGAAAAAAATTTATTTTGTGGGTAATTTTCTTCGAGTTGATATCAATACTCATACTCCTTAGTCCTTTTGATTTCAATTACATTTCATTTTGACACATCCGTGAAGTGAAGTGTATCATCTGTCATGTAATTATAAATTGTGAATATTCAATCGTAATGTCGTCTATTTATTCTGTTTGTGATATCGGTATAAAGCGGACTGAATCATATTCATCGATAATAAATAGTAAGTAATTAAATATTAATTTATAATATTTGACAGGGTTCAAGTTAAATTGGTCAATGGTTAAATGGCATACAAATTGATATTGTCTCTTTCTCACTTATAGGAAATCACATTACGTCAACTCGCTCTATTATTTCGTAGTGTTGTTGTAGGCTATGATGTTGTAGGTATTGAATTACCGATATACACTTCCGGACACTTGAATCGAGCCACCCAGCAGTTTCAACTTTGATTGCTGGTAACATAACAAAAGTATATGATCAACGAAAAAGTTTTTATGCAATTTGGAAGCTGGTACACTTTACATTAATATGGTATACTTAATTCCAAATTTAAATTTCAATAACTTGATAAAATTGCAATTTTAAGTGAAACTTGTCCTGTCCTTTCTCAAAGACAAGACTCGGGTTGAATTTTTGAAAATAAAAAGAACTATTGGAAAAAAAATATTCAGTAACTTGTATTGTCTCCGAGATCGTTTATATGATTGCAGTCATGCGATTTGGCATGGAGTTCATCAACGTCATTATGAAGTGTTGTGGAATGTTCTCCCATTCCTCTTCGATGGCAACTCTCAGCTCTTCCAAAGTTTGTGGTGCTGGTTGGTGAGCTCGAACACGCCTATTTAATTCGTCCCATAGATGTTCGATGGGATTCATATCAGGGCTCCTTGCTGGCCATTCCATTGTCGTGATTCTAACATCATGAAGGTATGACACCCTGACGATTCCTGCAGTGTGCGCTCTTGCATTATCATGCATAAAGATGAAGCCTTGGCCTACAAATCCAGCATATGGCATCACATTAGTCTCTAGGCAATGGTTAATGTATCGACGGGCATTTAGTGTTGGTAGACGTGGTCCTGTCACAACCTCTAGCCCAGTTTTACCATCGGCAGATATATCTCCCCAGACTATCCACGAGCCCCCGCCATAACTCACTCTCTCTTCAATACAACACTGAACAAAGCGCTCTCCCCGCCTTCGGTAGACCTTCCTCCTTCCATCATTACCATAAAGCATAATCTTAGTCTCATCAGTAAAGAGTACCTTGCTCCATTGGCGTTGAGTCCAATGCAAATGTTCGCGTGCAAACTGTAAGCGCGCTATTCGGTGAGCTCTTGTCAGTTTCGGCCCGTTGGCTGGCTTATGTGGGCTCAGACCACGTTCTTTAAGTCTTCGTCTAATTGTTCGCGCGGAAACAGCCACTCCATGAAAGTCTCGAAGCTGTTCTTGGATCTGTACAGAGGTGAGGTGACGATTTCGTAAACTGGTTTTCGCGATAAATCGATCCTGTCTTTCTGAAGTTACCCGAAATCGCGGTCTTTCTGGACGGCGCACGTATCCACCAGTGTCGAGGTATCGATGGTATACCCTTTGCACAGCAGAACGGCTTAAAGCAAGCTGTTATGCTACATACACTGACTTCGGCCCGACTGTAGAAGCGCCACAGTTTGCGCGGCTAGAAGAGGCGGTGTATCCATAATTTTAACGTTTAAATGGCTCAAATTAAAAAAACAACAATTTTACGATGTCTTAATTTCAAAACAATTACGGTGAATTCAAAATTATGGAGTTAAATAAAAAAATTATGTTAATTTAGATCAACTTTTATTTTCAAAAGAATGCACTAATTTGGATTTTGTTTCGTTTTTCCATTTGATAAATTCAAAATTGAAACAACAGCACTTCAAAATCATTATGAATATACCAGCATCAAAACTGCATAAAAACTTTTTGATTAACTTAAGAATATTTTTATGTTCTATGTCATTACACATAAAAATGTAGGGTGGCTCGATTCATGTGTCCGGAAGTGTACTTATACATTTTTTTACGGAAGTGGTTGGAAAATAAGCTCAGGAATATGGATCATTTGATATTAGGTGATTACCGTCGACTATGGAGCACATAGATTCTAGGGTCCCTAACCCATTGCCGACCTACAGGATATAGCGAGAAATAGTATAAGGAATGAGTTAGATTTTTTTTATACCACTAAGGTGACAAACAAGAATTTCGGATATTTCACTCCCCGAACGAAACGCATTGCTGCTTCACGTCAATATTCTGTAAAAGGGTGGCTCTTCACCGGTCGGGCTAGCCTATTTCATAAACGCCCACTCCAAAGATTGTAATGAGAAGTATAATAACACCCCTCTTTTTGCGTCGGGGGTAAAAATAGAAAAAAAAATATCTAATACATATGACAATTTTTTGGGTGTGTTCTGAAAAGTGTGGTGTATGATGTAGGCAACCGATATGAAAGGATTTTTTTAAATTCCCACGGGAAATGATAAACGCACACGAAGTTGCGCGGGTTTCTCTAGTATATTATATAAATATAATATTTTGGTGTCAGACTGTTTAAATCTACACAATATTGGGTAGATTTTCACACAGTCCGACTGTAAATTTATAACTTTGACCAATCTTAACTAGTTACTATGAGTAATTACTAGATGAAATGAATAAGTTATCACATTGGCTACTTAACTTACAGCCACTTTCTGAAACGCATTTTAATTTCATTTACGTCTCAAGCTGTCTCTTTTTTAGGGTTCCGTAGTAAACTACAAGGAACCCTTATAATTTCGTTCGCCATGTCTGTCTGTCTGTCTGTCCGCGGTTTAGCGCCTAGACGCTTAATGCTAGAAACCTGTAATTTGGTATGTATACACATATTAACAATGCTAACAAGTGCTGGGATAAAAATTTGTAAAATATTTTTTTTGTAAAATGTAAAGTGGAAATGAATTGATATACATTAACATTTTGCGCCCACCATGTTGTGTGGTATCGTTAGATAGGTCTCTTCAAAACATTGAGGGTGTGGAAAGATCATTTTTCGATACAATGATCCATTTTGGAACTATATACAATTATCGGGTTAATTTTCGTTTTGCACGGTGGTCCAACCCCCCTCTATCTCCGAAAGTCTTATGTTTAGAAATTTGATAAAAATGTCATAGAATATGGCATTGTGCTCATCTGCAAGCAAGAAATGCGTAGCCAATACGGAACCCTGAATTGTGCGTGGCCCGACACGTACTTGCCCGGTTTTTATTCTTCTTGACAGCTATAATTTAATGCCTCTTTAACTTTAAAAATGCGTTTCAGAAATTTACTGTTAGTCATTTACTCATCATTATCACTAATTTTATTTCCCGCAAGTCAGATGTTGTGGGGAAATAAAATGAGTTGTAAAAGCGCATTCTGCGTTTGCGACATACTTTCATAGTGGTATGGTATGGTCGTCGTCGATCGCGTTAGGTCTGCGAAGAAAGTCAAGCCACAGCGCGACCGTAAAATAGAAACTTCAACAATATTCAATCACAAGTTTTTACTAGTAGTAGTTTATTTCTGTGATAGTAGATCGATTGGTGGTTCCATTTACGCAAGGCTCCAACTCCAATCACATAAAAATTGAATAGGTATATGATCGTGCAGTAATATAGAACTAGTTAAGTTAGGACTTGCCATTTCATTTCCGTGAAGAATTTCGTTAATATACGAATTGAATACAAGTTGCTTTGGCTTGCAACGTTTACTTTACCAACTACCGTTCTACAGCTTCACGAAGTTGAACAGACCCGTTTACCTTGCCTGTCTGGGACTGGGAAACAAAGTACGCCGTGATAGATTGATTATGGATTGTTAAAGAAAAAGACAATGTTACATTTCTTATGAGTTGTATAATATAAATAAATGTGTTATTCATTCAATATATTAGCTGTTATTGCAACAAGGGATCTATCTCAGTTGACGTTAATGTATTTTAATTTGTATTTTATTTAAGTGACCTGTATATATTTACAAAACAACATTTTCAATGTATATTATGGTGGAGTAAATAAAGTATCGCAACGAATCTAATTGAACGAGGCATCGGTGACAATGCGTTTATTATTCCAATGGAGAGTGTTGTTTCGCGCGACGTATTTGGCGGCGGAATGCGGCACGTTGAGCCGTGAGCCAGCCCTCAGAAGCTAGGCTCGGACGACGGAAGTGAGTCGTGTATTGCTTAATGTTGCCTTGCAATGCCGTTGATTCGTATTCGGGACAGCTTCGGTTCTATATAAAATAACTAGTACCTGCACCGTTACAGCTTGTCCTTCATTAAACATATCGCAATACTGCTTATTTAGAGCGTAACGAGCCTTAATACATAACATATATGACGGACGACCATCCATTTCGATTATGTGATTGATCATTCAAGTCTTACACTAATAATATTGATGCAATATTGTAGCGGTATATAAGTACATTAATAAAGTTTAAAAATATTAATCACTAGCAGCTGCCCGCGGCTTCGCCCACGTTGGCAAGGAGAAGAACTAATTTAAAAGTTGTTTAACTAGTAGGAATTTTGTTAGATCACATCTTATCCACGTCTATGTTACAGGGCTTCTCTGTGAAAAATTTCAGCTCCTTAGCAACGTTTAAGATGATGGTTTTGATTTATGCAAAAGTTGCGGTGCTATTCCTCCCGTTCCCTTGGGAATTTCAAAAATCCCAAATTATGCTTAGTCCTGAAAGTCCTTTAGCAAAATTAATTAAAAAGAAGAGAGTTCCGTCCGTCATTTATAGTATAAGAAACGCGCTGGAATTTATTCTCGCGCGCTTTTATTTTTACGATGACTCCATATTCATTTTAAAAGTCGGTTCAGTAGTTTTTGATTTTATCGCGAACAGACAGACGCACAGACGCCGCGGAGGACTTTGTTTTATAATGTGTAAGGATATCCATCTTCTAATAAAGATCGGACCGCCGAGTGCCCATAGAAATATAATGTGTTGCAAATAGATCGAGAAACCGCAGCAGGGAATTGGCCACTGAGCTATGAAATCATGCGGCCACGGTATGCCGACTGCACTTTCTCGTTTATTCGATGTCTTGACAAAACTCGGCATAAATATTACCTATAACGTTATGACTACGTACATTTTCATGACATGTACTAAAATTTTATATTTTAATAGCCATGTTTGTTTAAATATTCATTTTTTCTTTCAGTAAAATTGTAGCCGGCAAGTAAATTTATTATACTAAAAAATCCTTTCTTGTCAAATTATTATGCCTACGTGATACAAAGAACACACCCTCCAAGAATCAAGGGCTCAAGTCTGCTATTTTTAAATTAGTCGACCAACTATTGGCATACCATCACCACCCTATTGTCATTATATTTCCATAGTGCCATAGGTATTCTGCTAAAAGTTAACTAGTATCTCAATGTAGTGTCAGTGGAATATGAACGGAATGGTCGACAGTTAAAATCTATTATGTACTACTATTTCAAGTACATCGCTTTTATGTGAAAGATACTACCGAAAAGATCAATAGTAGTTTCTGGGTTTGGGGCCACAAGGTATACCTAACGAACCTACTGTCACTACTGACACTATGATGTTACGGTTCCTGCAACCGCAGCAGCTTAGCAGTATGTTACAGTTTACAATCTAAGGGCTCGTTCAGACGATGTCGTGCGACGCCCGCGCGGCGGACATCTACGTTCATAGCAAATTAAACTTTATTGTCTAGTACACAAATTACTACTTACTATATTGTCTAAACAAGCCCTAACGGTTTTTACAATTTTACGGTGACATTATATATAGATTAAAGTTTTTGAACTTAACCTCTAAAATCAAACAATTTTCTTTCACTGTATTGTACTGCGCTATATTCAATCATTCTCTTTTGATACAAAATTGAATCGAAGTGTCCATTTCCTTTCTCATGACTCAAGCTATTCATTTCAGCTTTGTAATAGAGAATCTACAGACAGAATTACTGTCGGATTTATAATGTTGTTAGGGTTTGTCCTTCGCATATACTGGTACACCTGTTGTAGGTAGATAGGTACTGTGCGTTGTTTGGTATGCTGTTCTATCGTGTCTGTTCAAATAAATTACGCGGTTAGAAGCTAATCAGAATAAATTATGTGTACATTATATGTGCGTCATGACTCCATCCATCAAGTATATATCTTTCCTCTTGACCGTAACGGTACAGCCCACAAGCGCGAAAATATATACTTCTCAACTTTTTTCCTTTCTCAAAAGGTCTTCATCTCCAATGATTCGAGCTAGCTTTCGTCCTTACATGGGCACAAAAAAATCGGCTGTACTTCATTCGTAAACAATCGCGATAGTGTAATAAATTAGACTGAATTAAAAAAGCTAATTGTATTTTAATAGATGCATTGAATGTAACCCGGATATGCACATCCAAAAAGGTTTTTAGATATTTAATTAACTAACCATACACTTCAGAGAATGGCCGATAAAGTTGTAATTCGCTTTGTTATATTAATAGATTTATCAAAGAACTGTTAAACAATGACACGCAAATGACATTGTATTCTCTAAATGACAAATGGCGTTATAGTTAAACAAAGTAAATCAGGATAGTTACGTAATTACGCATTATTTATTTATTTATTTATTAACGAGTGGGACGGAGATTTGGTTTATAAACTATACGAGGAAAGTCACTTGGAAGTGATACAGTATAATTTTTTTCATTTATATTAAAATAAATTAGTAAATAGTTAAAATAAATAGTTTCATATAAAATACAATAATTTTAATTACTTACACATAGAACAACCCTAAAATTAACATGCCTTTCATTAACTTGACGTCTTTAGTCGATTGAGGCCGGCCGGCCGGAGTCCGCGAACTCAGTGGACCTAGTCGATATATGAACTGGGCCATTGAGCCCGCTGACTAATTTTGTGATTTGAGCAGTCAACAGTCGAAACATTTACAATGAATTCAAACTCAATTCAATTTTAAAGTTAGTATCAATGTTTATAATATTATTGAGATGTATGGAACTATGGATTAGGAATTCTGTAAGGTTTATTTTGGAATTATTTTAAAATGGATTAGAAATCTTTTAGGATTATTTTTGAATGTTTTTGGTATGGTTTGGATTATTTTGCAATACTTGGAATGCTTTTAAAATGGATAAGGAATTGTTTCAGGATTATTTTCGAATGATTTTGGTATGGATTGGATTTTAGGATTAATTTGTAATGTTTTTGGTATGGTTTAGTATTGATTGTAGTATTATTTTGTAATATTTGTGGTAGGGATCAGGATTATTTTGCAAAGTTTCCGAGTAACGACAAGATTCTTATGGTGAGATTTATGTGTAATTAAGATTAAAATTCGTTATTATTAACTAAAACGGGGCTTGAACGCGCACGTAAACTTGTTTTTTCACCCGACGTTTCGACAGAGTTGCATCTGCCGTGGTCACGGGGAGACTGGAGTACTGCGGTGCACAGGTTGATGACGACTGTAGAATGATGTTAAACTATTATTAATAAAAATTCACTAGTTATATAGACCCATGCACACAATACTGACTGTATCGGCATTAACCGCAGACGTCACACCGCGCAGTTTAATTTTGTCCAGCACTGGATTCCATGTTGGTGACAATTTGAACCCATCTTCTCTATTAAAAGTACGGTGCTTTTTAATTTCTATAGCTTTTCGTACTATTCGTCTGTACAGACGAGTTTAAGCCCCGTTTTTAATAAATAATAATGTGTTCAAAACGCAAAAGTTTAAAATATACAATTAAAATGCGTTATTGCAATTATATTAAAGATACATTATTTTAATATTTATTTGTTTTCTCATAGAATCATTAAAATTAAGAACGAGAAACCTTCAACGTCACGGAGTAATCCGTCTTTATATTTAAAACCCTCTTAAACACTTTAAAACCGTTTTAATCATACCCCGAAATCCAGACACACACCAAATCTACCCTAACTGAACACATCCCAAAACTATCCGAAACACCTTTAAAACCATTTTTAGTATATTCCAAAATCAACCAAAAATATTCTAAATACACGCCATAGTACAGCCCGCGGACACCAATTTAGCGGGCTCAATCGATTAAAGATGCATGACCAATGTATCGATCCTGGATATTTCATCCACTATTCACTATACAATAGAATAAACGAAAGTCGTCTAACTTATCTAATTAATTCATTTTAATCAGTGGACTTCTTGTGGCTGAGATGATGAATCGTATTAATATAACATTTTACTTAAGTCTATATTGGGGCGTGGTGTGATTGGACCACGAAAACACAAAACGTATCTATTTTAGACTTGTTAGCGAACATCAAAATCTCGTGAACGATAACATTCAAAAATTAAAATACGACTACAAGATCCGCGAAAATGCAAACGTCTATGTAAAAAAATGCAAAGTTACTTACTTGACTTATAGGACATAAGTCAAGTCAAGAATTGGTTCAGCCTAAAACGCCTGCTGTGTCCCTTTTTTTCTTTTTGCGAATTTTTATGACACGCTTACCATATAGCTAGATAGATTCAGTATTTTTTTCAGGATTCATTTAGTAATTTATCTAATAAACAATGTTACTACGTTCGATACCTAATGTGACATTCATCACATAGTACGTACTCATGCGTGTGACGCACTTTTTAGAATGGTATGCGGCAAGGTACCTTGCCATAATGGTTGTTCAAATGGGGCCTGTCCGACACCGCCGAATTATCAAAACGTAATGACATACCTTATTAAGCGGTCTATGCGTAAATGTACACGACACGATATGGAACTTTGATTTTCAGCAAAAATTCCTAAATAGCATTTCCGATAAATATCTGACTTATATATAAACATTTTATTATGGTTCATCAAAGAATATTTTTGTCATTGATCTCATTGAAGTTGCATTGAAGGGGCAAAGTCATCACATCACTTATATTGTAGATATTTCCTTTTGACTCGTGAAGTATGTCAAACACATTAGATCCCGTATATCTTTATGGTCAAGCTAAAAAATAGTCTCACTTCGATTTCTTTAAAAACAAAGGTAAATTAAGCTTTTATGATCACACTAGAATTTGCCCGCAGCTTCGGGGTAACACGGTTCCCCTTTCGCAGGTATTTTTCGTTGGTAACAAAGAGTCTGTGTACCGATTTTTAGCTTCCTACCATGAAAACTGCGAAAAGTCACATATAAAATTTCACCCCCTTTCCCAGTTATAATATTAGTATGGATATGTCAACAAATCTTGCTCGAAGTCATCACGCCTCACTTTTCACCTTAGTTCTAGTAACCTCTATTGCTTCTTAATAATGTCAACCTTACTGAATTGAAGCGATCGAAACGTCTAGACTCTAGTCACCTCCACATTTAGATCGAAAGAAGGTTATAACTAGATTTCGCTCACGTATGGAGAAACCTTCCCGGAGAAATGCCTTCACTTCACGATGGATTGTAAACAAGTCCGTGTTCGCTGTCGTCATGATTTCCTTCTATTGTAGTAGGTATATTAAAACATGGCATACCATAAATCTCTTTTATTTTAACACGAGAAGCTCAATGAAGACGTAATTTGCTTATTTATTCATCTTATCTGATTGTAACATTATATCATCGTATCTTTATAAATTTACCATAGTAACTTTCAACCCCTTTTGACTGACAGGGGTTTTTTTGTCAATAATATTTGGTAACTTACTAAGCTTTCCTATACCCTAACATAAAAGTCATAAAATATAAATCGTATCTATGAAAATCGGGTCAATTTATTCTCATGTAGAAATGTAGGTATTTCTTATTGCGGTTGATTATTAATTCTCAACCTATGATAGTTATTTGATATTATTGCTTTTATTATTCAGATAACTACAACTAAATCGTGTCTTCGGTTTCGGAACGGCTTTTCCATCTTGCTGATCTATGCAAGTAGTTTCCTAATCTGTGGCGTCAATGAAAGATAATATTATAATAATAATATACTGTTGACGCAAATAGTCGTGTACTTTATTTTTGTAAACAAGTGTAAGTGAAAAAAGTTTCTCACGCACGTGTGTAGCTTCTGTTTTTCCAATAGTTCCTTTCCAAGTTTTATACAATGATACAAGCTCTCAAAATTCAGTACTTTTCCTAAATGCGCTATTGCAAAATTTTTCATGATTTTGCGATTTGTGTAATAGTAGATTTTACAACAAGTGCACAAAACGAACCATTTTTTTATTCGAGACTGTCGGCTCTAGCTGATAGTAATGTCGAGGATAAAAATGGTTTTGTGGGCGAGTTATAAACTCTGCTTTTCACTTCGATTGCGAGGAAATACATCAATAAATGCACGAAAAAACATTGAAATCAGGCTTGGGCTGCAGACCTATACAGCCAACTATTACATTAATTTTGTAATAATAATTTACTTAAATTAATTAAATAACCTACCGTACTTTAGTTTAAAATTTAATATCTTTTAAGTCTTTAAACACATAATGCAAATAAATTAAAGTAAATATTTTAAAATAACAAATTCTATCTCTGAACTTTTTATTGTGTTTGGCTGTATGGCTCATTTCATTTACCATAATATAGATACATTTATGAGTAGATACGTTATTGCACTTGTGCACAAAAATCGATTTTGTGCAGCCTATATCCTGCTCAAATAAGCCATTTCAGAGCATGAGAAGTGAAAAATATGTATTAATATGATGATGAATATAGTAATTATACAATTTCTGTGATGTTTCAATGATTTACGGAATCATGTGTGAATAAAATACCTCCCATCTCAGTCTTAGGGCACACGTTTTGACGACTCTATCAAATCGGTGCAGTGGTTTCGGTCTTGATTACTATCCTCCTCCATATGGAGATAATATGAACTAACTAAACTAACAAAATCGGCTCTTACCCTACAATATTGTTATAGATTTATGCAATTGTTGACTAAATATCTATCGCAAGTACTTGTGCATACCAACATTAAGCTGAAAGACACAATGGTTCGCGCTTTCTCCGAACCTTATGTTTATGTAATACTGTGTTCACACTTAACAGTAACACATTGTTTAAATTAACTTAGATTCTTTGTTAATTCTTCCACTTCGGAAGATGTTTTACGTGCTTAGAGTATACATGATAACCAATCGAAACAATAGATATACACTTGTGTTTAATTTTTCATAAAGGAGCGCTAATAATGCGTGTATTTGGTTTGCAACAACTTGCTTTTTTGCCGTGTTTTCGAAGATTGATGCATACTATCAGGCGGGCCGTATGCTTGTTTGCCAACTTCGTGGCATAAAAAAAAGATGACTACGACGCGTGTACAAATATGATAATCAATGTTTTGATAAGTTTTTTTAAAATTTACTTTATGAGGGTTGGTTGTGGTTTTAAGGGCGTTGGGCGTATAATAACTTAGTTTCAACTTGTTATGATATATTTTTTTAAATTGGCCAAAATCTATTTTTGGACCAGCAGCTCCCATTAAGAGAGGCGCCTAGACGGGGGTCGGCAACCGAGAGGGCTTCGACCTGTGACGTGTGGGCGCGTGCGCGACCCCGCCCGGCCATCGACCAACCCCGCACCACCCCCGCCAGGGGTGCGCGCTACGCCCGGGCCACCACCTCCTCGCCCGGCAACACGACCGAGCGCGAAATCATCGCGGCGACTCGCAAATAAATTATCTCATCTCAATACTTATTGTGCACCTTATTGATATTATAAATACTGAATTCAGCATTGTTCACACAGGAGCCTTTTGTCTAAAATATTACAAAAAGAAAATGTTATGAGGTTTAGGTATTTTTGTTATTATAACAATCATATCAAGAATTAGGACCAGTCTTTTGGAATTACCAACAGGCTCTACCTGTATGATTTTTATTTATGTGAATATTAAGGTTCTCTTTCCACAAGATGGTAATTTTTATTTTAACCTATACTTACTGGGGACTGTCATCTATCGTAAGTAGCAATATAAAATTATGTGTTTATACGTTACAACATAGCGTGTAAGATTAGTATTACAATTGCCTGGGTCTTAGAGTAGTATTGACGCCAAACGTTGACGAAGCCACGAATAAATTAATTGACTAAAGATTCTTCTTCTTCGTCGGGTGCCATGTCCTTATCGGACGTCAGCGATCATCTCTCGGAACTTATTCCTATCCTGTGCCTGCCTGCTTAGGTTGGCAGCGTCTCTAGTGTTTGTCTTTTGATATTATCTATCCAGGCTAGCTTCCTTCTTCCTCCACGAAGGATTACTTATCACAAAATCTATCTTTTAGGTCTAGATTTGCTCCTGTTATATCGATAAAAATAAGTAGGTTGTTATCCAGATAATAAGAGTTATTTATAAATTGATCAAGTGTAGTAGGTAACGGAACATGCCGTATCTTTCTCTTGCAATTATCAATGAATCTCATTGATGTCAGGAATAAAGCTACCGTTGTGGCAGAATAATAAATTGCCGTTGTCTTAGGGCGCGCAACTTTAATTGAAGATAAGTAGGCGCTGCGTAGAATTGAAGTGACTGGGACTGACTTATTAACAAATTGAAATAGAAAAAGGGCTATTGTTGTGAATCGGTACAATAGACGTTAAATTTTAATTCACGATATGGATGTTCACAATGTCCGATAATAGTTGGGTAAGGACTGCCTGGGGAGCGGGGCGGGGGCGCATTGGCCGGACGCTGAACCTCGCCGCCAGTCCAAATCAATACAGCTGCTCTCCCCGCGTGCAGCGAGCTTGCGCTCGTCTGGAGCCCGTCGCCCTAGCAACACGCAGATACCAAAGCGCTGGGACGCCCCCACCCTGCGACACACCTTCCCCATCCCTCTAGTCTACTTTGTCCCAGTACCGACCCACTCCCGGTCCCGCTCAACATTGCTATCTACGATTACCTTTTGACATAAAGTCGAATATTGTGGCCAACCTGTTGTTGTCACGTGTTTATTTATATATATTTATATTAGGCATAACAAGCATTACAATAATTTATTAAAGAGCAAATTGCTTGTTCTGGAAATCTGAAAGTAGAAATTATATTTGGCGAGAGAACCAAAACAAGCTGCCTTTTGATACTTATTATACTTAATTCTATATGTAAATATGTAATTCCTAAAAGAAAATTATAATTTGCTTTGCGAGTTATTCTGTGTGTGAGAGTAAAAAAGAAGAAAGAGAGTACAAACATTCTGCAATCAGAGGAGCACTCACGAAGTTGAGCGAAAGTGTGGAGTGGAGGCTTCGTTTTTACTTTTCCTTTGTCTTTTATCTTCGTGCTATCTTTACTTCACTCACTTCGGTCAACTGCTCGAGCGAGAGTAGTATACAGCGGGGTTTGGTAGGAGTGAGAATCTAACAAAAATTTGCACGTAAATAATTCGCAAGTGGATCAATCTATCGAGAAATAATCTTTGCACACCCCCATTGTTTTTCAGTAAGATATCGAATGACATGGGGTTGGCGCAAAAAAATATATTCATTATCTCTTTAGGGACACCTCCAAAAACATTTTTTAAGATTTTGTTCTACCACTTTGTGTGGATAGTTTAACGTGCCGTCTGAAGCACGTAGATAACAAAACCTGATCGAGATATAAACAAACACCGACTAGGGTCGACGTTGCTTAACTTGCGTGTTCGTTTTGAAGTGCGATACCCAGCGATGCCAGAACAAATATTTATTATTATTATTTTGACTGGCAAAGATCAGGAAAGTCTGGTTTTGAAATACTTTTTTCTGATCTACAAAAAAAAAAACAGAAACTTAAAATTTAAAAAAGTATGTACCTACTTGCGTGAAATAATAATGGTTTATTACAAACTTGGTTACGTGCATTTCCTCGCGTGGTTAATTAACAGCATCGAGTATATATCCTGATCAACTGTAACTATAGCGATGTATTATTTATTACGCACGTTTTACTTGTCAAAGATACGTTTATTATAACATTTAAAATTAAGCTAATAAATATTTTTTCGCCTAACTATTTTGTAATTTTTATTTTGCAGACAGTCACACAAACATTATTAAAAAGATTATTTATTACGCATTAGATTATGTCTGCCGCCTTCAAATTAAAGAAGAATAAACCAGAAAAATACTTGTTGGTAGTTGTTGCACAGTGTAGGGTTCCATCACAGGTTCCATTCCATATTTGTATCGATTCATATTTCTTACGCTGCGCTTTGTTTACTGTCACATTCTATCTATATTATAACAATTGTATATTTTATAAGTTAGTCGACTATTACTCGGTAACTACGTGATAGTTTTTTTAAATTTATAAATATAACAATGTCGGTGTTGTCGAAATAGTAGATTTTACAACAAGTGCACAAAACGAATCATGGTAATGTCGAGGATAAAAATGGTTTTGTGGACGAGTTATAAATATATAATAAATAAACTCTGCTTTTCACTTCGATTGCGAGTAAATAATAGTCGATTTTACAATAAGTGCACAAAAAGAATCATTTCTATCCGAGACTTTTAGCGGCCCGAGCCGAAGGCGAGGGCTGATAGTAATGTCGAGGATAAAAATGGTTTTGTGGACGCGTTGTAAACTCTGTTTTTCACTTCGATTGCGAGGAAATAAATTAATAAACGCACGAAAAAACAAGACTGTTTCCCGCCGCTTTTTTTTTAAAATGTTACGACAATGAAATTAGGCTTGTGCTACAGACCTATACAGCCTACTACTAAATTAATTTTGTAATAAAATAATTTTCTTAAATTAATTAAATAACCTACCGTACTTTAATTTAAATTTTAATATCTTTTATGACTTAAAAAAACATAAGGCAAATAAATTAAAGTAAATATATATTTTAAAATAACAAATTCTATCTCTGAACTTTTTATTGTGTTTGGCTGTATGGCTCATTTCCTTTGCCTTAATATAGATACATTTATGAGTAGATACGTTTTTGCCCTTGTGCACAAAATTCGATTTTGTGCAGCCTGCGCAAATAAGCATTTTCTGAGCATGAGAAGTGAAAAAATAATAAACACGTAAAATGTTAATAATTCGTAAGCGGATCATTACGGAGAATAAACTTCCCACATTGCCGAGGTTTTTGAGACGGCTAACGCATCATCCGCATTATGGGGCGGGTTTAAAAAAAAACTAGTTTACAATGTAGGTAAAGCATCCCCAAAAAATATATTTCTTAGTACTTTGTTCTGCCATTTAGTTAGCATAGCATTAAGTAAAGCGCATCTCGGAACTAGACTGCGGACAGGTGGACATGGCGAAACCATTAGGATTCCTGTTTACTATGGACCCCTAAAAAGAGACAGCATGTGACTTAATATGGAATTAAGATTAAAATACGTTTTTTCAACTGGCTTTTAATGGCATCATTTTCTGATTTTACCACAGAATTCTCAATAGAAATGTTGTTCGTTTCGTTACCTAATTAGTTTCTTTTTTCTATGGATTTTACTGAATATTTTACTTTCAGGGCCATTATCACCACTCCGGAATAATTTTAACTGACAGTTTTTTGACAGTTCTAGTATGATTATAACGATACTTAATTGGGTAACATTTATTCGGGATTTATTAACGAGTGGTGAAACCGGATCATATGTACTTATCAATATTGCATTGCGCTTGCACGAGTTTTTCCTATATTTTATTGTATTGACTAGCTGATGCTCTCGGTTTTACCAGCGAAATCTTCTTGTCGTCGTTGCCGGACTAATGATATCCGGGATAAAAACTATCTAATGTATTTTAAATGTTAATTCAGGTTACAAACTGCAAGTGTATTTTTCAAGCAAGTCTCTCATCATACATCCTTCTGTAAATCGGTAGTCTTTAAACTTTTTTTCATTCTTTTCAGAATGTTGATCATAAGGCCAAATTTAGATCCAAAAAGGGTCAACTACCATTCGTGGAATTGAACGGAGAAGAAGTTGCTGACAGTGCGTTCATCATAAAAGAACTATCCGAGAAATATACCAAGGATCTTGACGCGGGTAAGTGCAATTTCTCCCGTTTTTCGGCTTTACCAACTTGTAGTAGTCATGCGCATTACCGCGACGTAGCTCGTAGGCGCAGCGCTTCCACCAAACATGCTTGTCATAACACTATTATCACTTGTTAGCTAGCTGAATATATAAAAAAAACTGCAACCAATTGCGTATTTAATAGCCACATAGACACCAGAATGATTTCCGCGAGAACAAGTGCAGTTCGAAACCTGTTACGTTGCGTAGACTAGATCTTTCCGCAAAGAGTCAATTCGCACTTATTCTAAAAATAAATATTCGAATAAAGCTACTGCATAGAAGTACTTGCCCCGTAGAACCTAAAATCGATATAGCGACATGACCAGATCGTATTTGAAGCTCACGGGCGACCTGGAACCCTAGAATTCTAGATAATAATGGGGCGCTGCGCATGTGCATTTGAAACGAAGCCCGGAAAGCATTGTCCACCTGTTGACCTATTTGTTACATGCAGCTCTGACGCCGGAGCAGCGGGTCGTGGCCCACGCGATGATTTCTATGATTGAGAACCATCTCTCTTGGGTTGTCATGTGGTGGCGTGCCAAGTATCCCGATAGTGTCATCAAAGGCTACCAGCTGAACTTGCAGAATGCTCTGAACACTCGCCTGCCGAATCCGATTCTCAACTTCTGCTTCAAGCTGACATCTGGACGTAAGGTACGTACTAAATATATTCATACGAGTTCCATCCACCTGTAAATATCCATACACTAGTAATTTAGCGCTTTCTTTAAAATTTCATACATAGTGAAAGTAAATCGTTAATTATAATAACAAAGATGTGTCAACAGTTGTAAGATCGTCAAATTAATCGATGCTTGCGTGTGCTTTTAGATCATACGCTTGTTGGAGTGCATCGATCTTTAGGCCAGATATTAAAATCTAAATCATTAGGAGTAAAGCTATTTTTGTATGTTGATCTTTTTATTCATTATACTTTACAGGGCATGAAGAAGGCAAAGGCCCACGGCATTGGCGTCCATAGCCAGGAAGAGATCATAGAGTTCGGCAAGAACGACCTCCGCGTACTCTCTGACTTGCTCTCTGATAGGCCATTCTTCTTTGGCGACGAGCCTACTCTT
Source organism: Endotricha flammealis (assembly GCA_905163395.2). Classification (NCBI taxonomy): domain Eukaryota; kingdom Metazoa; phylum Arthropoda; class Insecta; order Lepidoptera; family Pyralidae; genus Endotricha; species Endotricha flammealis. The sequence goes on along the minus strand of LR990852.1, from coordinate 10,754,691 downwards.
GTAAGTATCTTGTGAACAGAAAATGAACACAATGTAAAATATTCAAAACAGTAGTTCTGTTGTTTTTGTCTTATATAACTTGTACATATTTGGTTACAGCTGGACGTAGTTGCGTTCTCAAATCTCGCGCAGCTGCATTTCATCGATAAAGATGTGACGCACCCCCTGCGAGATGCGATGAACGTATCGTTCCCCAACTTGGTGGGGCTCGTCACCCGCATGAAGGAGCGTGCGTTCCATGATTGGGACGACATCTGCACCACCCTGGACTTGAACGCTCACCTTCCCAAACCAGTGAAGGAGGTCAAGGAGTCTAAGGAAGGCACAGGGCCAGCTGAGAAACAACCGCTGCCGGATGAGCCTGAGAAGGGCAAGGTGAGTTCAAAAACTCATAACCGGTCAAAACCACTTTTTACTGAAAAAATCAGGCAAAAGTGTCCAACCAAAGATCAACATCCTTAGTCAAAAATAGGTTTATTTTATTATTTTTTATAAAAGAAAAATACACACAATTATAAAGAAAAGTCATTGGTTATTTTTTATACATATCATGTGTTTTTGTAAATATAAGGCGACATGTAATTGAAATATTTAACAAATTATAAAACGGTTCCAGGGTGACGAGAAGGAGAAGGAGCAAGAGAAAGAGAAGGAACCAGAGGACAAGAAAGAGAAAGACAACGAAAAGGAGAAGGAGAAGTAAATGAATAGACACGGCGTACGAACCTGATACCATTACTAGCGTGCAACTTAAATTATATACATAAGAGTCAGACTCGGTATTAGATTCTGTAAATTATATAAACGTGTAAATCCATTTGTCTTTCCCGTTTCTTTCAGTTGTGGACGTCTACGCGTCTTTTTATGTATAATCGTATATTACTTTCCAGTGTATTGTCGTTTATGAATTCGCTCGATGTCGTGTCGTGTATGATCATTGCATCTGCATTATGAGTGCGTTTGAGTTCACCTGTAATTTGATATAATTTTATTATATTATTAATTTCAATATTCTAAAATTTATTTTGACGCTTCGTATTTTATGATTTTCAATGTAATTTTAGTTATTTAATTTTTTTAATGAAATTAATGTTTAGAATAGTACTTACAGAATACGGCAGGGCAAAAGTGGCAAAGGTAATTTAGCAGTCACTACTACGTGTTAAACTTAAGAAGAACGTTCACTCCATTTCATATATTCATTTTAAGTCGTAGTTAGTATTATTTAGGGAGCGAATGATTAACGCCCGTTCAAGGAAACTCGGATGTATCAACAAGGAGTCTCGATTAGCGCTCATCTAAATGATCAAATACATAAAGCAACACTTTAGTCTAGTGAAACAATTGATACCAAAAATTGGCTGATCTTTAGTAGATAAAATTGGCAAGTACTATGAATTGGGTGAAATTAACGCTCTTATACAAATCACGGTCAGAACTGCGTGTTAGGCTGTTTTGAGAATCTTGTACTCTATTGGTTTTTACAAAAGAAATTTACAATTTACAAATTTTTGATAAACGAAAAAGCCTGGAAGACTGTTTTTTCATGTTATTGTGTAATACATAGTCCATAAAATTTTGATATTGTATTAATTGTTAAGATTTAGGAATGATGAATGTATGCAATTGTATAAGTACGAAATTACGTAATGTTCATGTTTAACGTTTAATTGGCATGATGTATGTGGCGCTCTGTACCGTAGGTGAATCTCGTTGCCGTTGCCCGTGACGGTATAGTTAAATGTATATGTTGAACATGTTCACCGTTTTCTACTTATTTTAGGCTGCAGAAACTCAAATATTCGTATGTATTATTTTTCGCAAAATACTCAATTAAGACTGCTTTCGAGTCAATATTCTCGGAAATTTCATAAAAATGGGACTGATTAATTAGAATGACAACTCATTATACTTCATCTACGTTATACGTTTATTTCGGGCGTTAGTCACTGAAACAGGCTACTGCATTCATGTAATATTAAATTTCACGTTGTATACATTCCGGCGTCATCGATGGCTCAGAAAGTGATCAAGTGGCCGATTCTGTGTGCGTTTTCTTTCTAATAGTCGTCAAGAAATGCTTTATATCACCTCTTGCTTTTGTAGAAATTTTATTTCTCATTGTACGTTTTTTTCTACACGTTACATTTCTAGCATATAAAGTTAAGAATAAAGTAACTGTAAGAGTATAGATCTGAAGAAAAAAAAAATCATCATACTATCATTAGTAGTATCATTTATTCGATAAATTAATTATCTTAAGGTATACATATAATATACACACTAGATAAACGTAACCAGGCCCTGTGTTACGCTAGAGTAAGACGAGAGTAGTCGACGCGATCGAGGAAAGGTTCGTTCCGCGCGTATATAAGCCACTTGTGCGATACCTAGATACATAGCAGACTATTATTTTGACGTATGAATTTAATTTTCGTTCTCGGGGGATGGTTGATTCGTTCCCTCCCCTAGCAACTGCTGACCATCACTGCCATTAGTCTCAATATAAGGAGTTAAGAATAAGAAAGTAAATAAATTTAGGAAATGAGGATTATCTGCGCAAATGTGCATAGTTCACCTCGCCAGAGTCTCACTCATCTAAATGTTTCGATATACATTACCAGTTTCAATAGTTAGTAATAGAGAGACATACCATCGTCCACCTCGAGAGCCTGTTTCAGTGCAGCAACACCATGACAGAGGTAACCCTCATCCCGCGACCGTGCCTTGCTGCACGGTGGCGCGCATCTCAGGCGCGTGCTACCCGCGTCGAGCGCTGTCAAGGAATGTCAGGGCACAGGCGGTAACTCTAGCACTAGATAGACATACAAGTGTAAGACTAGACTTTAGAACAATAATATCTATGTCACATTCGCTCATATTATATACAACGTAATGTAATATTAACATGCGAGTAATAAAGAAAAGTTGAAAATTACGCCTTTTTCACAAATATGATGCTTTCCGCGGGGAAATGAACAAGACATCGTTATCTAACGAACATGACATCTTATTAGAAACGACTCTTTTCTTTATTGTCTCGACCCATAGTGTGTAATTTATATAATACTTGAAACATTACTCTGACTCAACTTGTATTGTTGTAAGTTAGGGCTATTATACAAATTAATAATAATAATCGTAATTATTACTAAAATAGGTGTTTTATTCAAACATGTTTATGTTATTATAGAGTTGTAGAATCAAATTTATGGAGATAATTACGATTTTTATGATTTAATGTTTTTTATGTACTCATATATTTCATTCTTATTATAGTAGGATTGTGGTTTTCAATTAATGTGTCAATGATATTTAAAACTAAGTAATATTGAATTAGATAGTAATGGTTCGCCATAATTGTACCGACACAACTGAGCTTTCAGTGGACACAATCTTGTAAGAATTCAATGTCATATTCTGTCGCCATTAAAGTATATTATCTACTATGAAAAAAAAAACTGTGAAGGGCATCGAATGTTTTTCATATTTCGAAATAACGTAACGAGGCTCTGAACGGATTGTTTTATTTATACTGACCTTTCAGGCCCGGTTTCCACCAATGCGGAGAGGAGAGGGATTGTCGAATTTTTCTATAGAATCTTGTGCCGCAAGCGGGCGCAGCCGAGAGATGTGTGTAGCCGGGCGGCGCATCTCCTCTCCTCTCCGCTATGGGGGAAACCCACGGGCCTCAGACCCTGCATGATATAATCCGAGGCAACTGAGAATGGCAATGGCAAGTTAGGCCGTGGTTTCATTATAAACGCTGTACGCGAAGTACCACTTCAGTGTAAAAGCGCTTTTTCGCTATGGGATATAATACATATTACATCTTGAGCTATGAATGCAAACTGAGGCGAAGGCAGGGGGAGGCGTGGTGTCCGGAGACGTGAGGTAATGTAATATAATTATATTACTAGCTACTGCCATCGGTGTTACCCGCGTTTATTTATTTTATTTATTTATTTATTAAGGATCACCAACATTTGTTTACATTGTTACTTAATTTAAAAATACAAGAACAACAATAAAAATTAATGTAACAAACAGTTACTGGTGAACACAACATGCACCAGTTACAAGAACATACAATATGGAAACAATAATATTATTTAAATGTTCAAATAATGCTGGCCAGATACTTGGCCAGGATATTGCGGGATGCATTAAGCGAGTCAAAATGCACGTCCAAGAGGTCGCCAAATTCGTTAATCACCTTGCAAAGTCTCGGAATCGGAGAATTGGACCCAAGAACAGTTCTACGCAGTGGTGGGCTGAAAGGAGTCAGCCTGCTACGAGGATACTTGAACGGTATTCGAAATCTAAATTTGGAAAGGAGTTCAGGACAATTGATTTTGTTATTGATAATTTTGTGGGCAAATAAAAAGTCATTTATTATTCTACGATTGGCTAACGAATTAATTTTGAAATAATTTAAACGATCGCTATAAGACGAATCTCTCAGCCTCGACCAATCACTCGAATAAGCCAGATGCCACACAAAACGTTTTTGTATTCTTTCCAGACGTAAGGAATGCGTAGCGTAGTGGGGTCTCCACACCACACTAGCAATCTAGCATACTCTAAGTTTACGCGTTTTAATTTTATGCACAGTAGCGCCACCTACTTTATAACGCGCCATTGATTACCAGACTGGGCCAAATTCGGGCTAAAAGGTACCCTATGTCAATCCACACTGGTACTATGTACCAAACACTTGTACTTTCGTACCAAATATCATAAAAATTGGCCCCTCCATTTGAGCATGAAGAAATAACAAACACACAAAGTTTCGCTTTTAATACTATTGGGATAAATAGCACTGAATGGTCTCGTATAAAATATTTAACGAGCGATAAAATATTATATCTCATTGTGAACATTGCAGTCTTTTGTGTGAAGTATTTACGTAATCTTCAGCATTTAATTGGAACCATTACATTTTATACTATGATTGATTTTAGAGTGTCGAGAGACGTGTTTGAACTGACAACAATGAAATTCTCTCCGAAACCACAAACAACCACGGTCTTACCATAACTAAAAAAATATTAGGACCATGTATTTTAATCTAGCGGGGCCCCCTAGACTAAAAAAACTAGTGGCAATGCTTAGTTCGTCCTCACGAATTCATTAACCCTATAGTTGGCAAAGATTTTTTTGGTAAATATTTGTAATTTGGACCATAAATATTGGATTAAGGATGAGTCAAAAACATAAAAAAATAAAATCTTAAGAATATAGTTTTGGAAATATAGCATGTATTTTTATGTGCACATTGCCGGCTTTGTAGAGTTCCACTATCAAAAAAGCGTGTGCATTTGAAGACACATTGCCAACTTAGTAAATCTTTTATTTTTGTGAATTAATGGTATAATATTTATGAAATTGGTTTATGTTTTTGCATATTTTGTAAAAAAAATATATTTGTTCTAGTCTACCACAAGGGCTTCGAAGATCCTGGCCTTAGTACCTAAGTCTGGTCTGGTCTTAACCGTAACTTTGAAGATTCAAATGTAAGTTCAACTCCTCGTCACTAGGTTCTTCGTTCGAAAACCTACATTTATTGTCAGATAGTAAAGAAGATATTGTTTGTATGACAAATGTCATAACTTCTTCAGCGATAGAATTGAATGCTAACTCAAGCCATCAAGTATCTTCTCCTTATTCTTCGGTTCCAAACTCACCGTCTATACTAGCTACTGTTACTTCACCAATTGTACCAGATGATCAAATACAGCAAACCAAACATCAAACTTCATTACCTACAAACACCTTGATACCAGCTTTCAACGTCCCACAATTTTTACCTTTAGCAAGTGCAAGTCATAGTAGTATCAAGTGCAAGAAAAGATTTTTAGGAAGAGCAGACATTGAAGATAAAACTTTCTCACCAACTCAGCAAACAAAATCACCATTAGAATACTTTCGAATGTTTTTGACGTGGAATAATCAGTATAACATAATATTTTCTATATCCATCAATATTTGAATCGCCATGAAGTCTCTAATTTCATCCGTTGTAACATTGAGTGACGTGCCTTTTGCTTGCGTGTGGTACAAATTAGTTTGATGCACAATCAACTCTACAAGGCTGTCGTCAAAAAACATTCGAAAGTATTCTAACGGAGATTTTGTTTGCTGAGTTTGTGAGAAAGTTTTATCTTCAATGTCTGCTCTTCCTAAAAATCTTTTTTTGCAAGTCCATTTCGTGTCCAATCGTGTGACACGTAAAAGCTTCTTTTTTACAACTACAGTTGTTTTTTTCTTTGATCGTGTTCGACTAGATGGAGATGCAATAATATGACTTGCACTTGCTAAAGTGAAAATTGTGGGACGTTGAAAGCTGGTAACAAGGTGTTTGTAGGTAATGGGGTTTGATGTTTGGTTTGCTGTAATCATCTGGTACAATTGGTGAAGTAACAGTAGCTAGTATAGACGGTGAGTTTGGAACCGAAGAATAAGGAGAAGATACTTGATGGCTTGAGTAAGCATTAAATTCTAACGCTGAAGAAGTTATGGCATTTGTCATACAAACAATATCTTCTTCACTATCTGACAATAAATGTAGGTTTTCGAACGAAGAACCTAGTGACGGAGGAGTTGAACTTACATTTGAATCTTCAAAGTTACGGTTAAGCATAGTAACTCTGGCGTAGTTAAACTCATCTTGCGAAGAATCCTATCATCAATGTCGGAACCAGGACCAGACTTAGGTGCTAAAGCTAGAATCTTCGAAGCCCTTGTGGTAGACTAAAACAAACATTTTTTTTTTACAAAATATGCAAAAACATAAACCAATTTCATAAATATTATACCATTAATTCACAAAAATAAAAGCTTTACTAAGCTGGCAATGTGTCTTCAAATGCACACGATAAAATTCAGGTAATACTGTTGATGAGTTGGCAAAGTGCATTTCTAGATACATGCAAAATGACACTGAAAAAAAACTGATAAAACTGATTCGATTAGACAAAATACAATATTTATTCAAAAGATTGTATATTCAGGTAACTGTTTAGATATAATTCTTTTCGATTTTATTGATAAATTAGAGGATTTCAATCGATTTTTACGTTGTATGTGGTAGACGCCTGCGCACGATTCGCCATCTTGCGTTCTACTGAGTGCTTTAGTGTTGCCAGTGTCCATAATTCATTTTCCTACTAAAATATGTCTAATACACTACGCGACGGGAATGAAACAAAATTGAGAATCTTCTCGGATTTCGCACACGATTTAAAAAGAAAAGGTGTGCATTCAGGTACGCATTGTCAAGTATAGGGTTCAAGATCCAAAATACCTTCTGTGACATCAACCGTCTTGACAGAAATAAAAAAAACAACAACTCTTCTATCCAGCGGGGCTCTGTTGTTGTATCATGCTAGCAATACAATAAAATAATACAAATCTATAATATAAAAGAAAGCAGTGTTAGTTACACCATTTATAACTCAAGAACGGCTGAAGCGATTTTCAGAAAATTGGTGGAGAGGTAGCTTAGAACCAGGCACATGACATAGGATACTTTTTATCCCGTTAGAGTAGCCCTACTCTAGTGTAATGCCTCTAAGGCGGAAGAAAGTTTGCCGGGTCAGCTAGTAATTAATAATTCAAGAAGGGATCTTCCAGAACGGGAGAAATTCATAAAGAAAGTTTTGTCTGTCCAGCAGAGCCCTTTGCAATTTGTAATTGAATACGCTGCATTGTTATGTATTATCAATTTTTAAGTTCTTAATATTTCCTAAAATGATTTTTAAACCATCCTAAAAGCAATTGCATAATAATTCTAAAGACAATCCTAATCTATCCTACAAACGTTGCGAAATCATAGACGGGTTGAGAAATAGACGAGTTGCTACATAGTTGACTTCGTTTGCAATGATTTGTTTTAAAGATGAGTCGCTACGAGGCAATATAGATCACGATTAGTGTTATAACTCTACTCGTATGAGAACCATCTGTGTTATGTTAAAAGTACCTAAGACTAAAATTAAAAAGATTGAACCGTGTGGTTCGAATACACGTCTGCTTGTGGTTTGACTTGAGGCCACTACCGCCATCTATTAGTTACACGGGGATGCGGGATGGCGGCGAGACGCGCCATCCATCGAGCATCTCTGCTTAGAGACTTACCATGCGGTGTTTTTCCCACAGTTGCTGAACTTTAATGTGTATGCTTTCAGTATACTTACCTAAGTACTTTTTTTCCATTTATAGTCAGGAAAATGCATTACCCTGCATGTCCCGTCGTCGCTGTGGGAGGCGGCGAGGGTCTGTCGGGATCTTCCCTCCTAAACCACTTGAGGAGCGTACCGACTAAAAACCTGACTCACTACCTACCACCTCCACTGCCTTATTAGTGGCGGGGCTACTGACTACTAGAACTGATACACCCGCAGCCCCGGTGCTTGCAGTATACCTACTTGAACTAAAACAATAGGTACCTACAACATGTGAATAACCTCGACACCGCTCTCTAACTTAGGTAGGTACCTACTAAATGCTTAGTAATTTGAAAGAAATTAAGGGAAAGGTGCATTTTCCTTCTAGCAGGTTTAATGAGTGTAGTAGGTATCTATCGGAAGACTAGCTTATCGGAATTCGTATTCACTACACGAGACATCAAATGGAAGATACATCAACACAAGACACATCAAATGGAAGCTAGCAGTTCTGTACTGAAAATAATTTCTTTTACCAAGAAATCTACAAATCGAATCGTGGACAAAGAGGCAATAAGACAGAAAAGAAAGAAAGAAAGAAAAATATTTTTATTTTCTAAAATAGCACCAAAGCTCTTCAGTGCAATTTTCAGGTAACAACTCCAATATTGGAATTTATTTATCATTTATTTGTATCTCATCCCACTAAGGCGAAAGTTTGTGAGTACTTAAGTTTGTTACTTCTTCACGCTCAAATGGAGGAGCCAATTTGTATGATATTTGGTACGTAGCTGATACCTTGGATTTTATCCCGAAAAGTACGCGATTTCCGTAGGATTTGGTCAAAAGTCTGATAGTCAATGGCGCTTTATAAAGAATGGCGCTGCTGTGCATAAATACACGCAAACGAAGCTGCGCGGGTTTCGCTAGTTAACTAGTGACTTATTACCTATATACCTACATTCAACTTGCTGAATGATGAATTGACCGTTCTAGCAATCCGACAAGTTCAATCGACTAATTAAACGCGTATTGATTTGTGTGGTGATTGATTGTTTGTTTGATGTTGTTTTTCGCTGTTATAGACAATCGCTTCGCTGTCCTTCAGAAGTAGATACGAGGGTCAAACTGGACGTTCTCAGAAAATCAAAAACTGGCCAAAAATAAAAGTTATTAGGTAGTTTTATTATAAGTATCTTTTCAAAATAGTGTCCCTTCACACCAATGCATCGTTGCATCTGATGAAACTACTGAGCAAAGCAGGTTTCCCACTCGTCTTTAAGGATTTCTTCGACGGAGTTATTGGGCATCGGTCAAATTATGAGGTATCCACCGGGCACAAAGCTTCCTAACCGCTAACTGTTCATGGAGGATTCTGTACGCTTGACTCATACCGATGCCTACGCTTGTCCAAATTTGCTGATAGGTCACTCGTTTGTCATTCTCTATCATACGCCGCACAACACTGATGTTAACTTCAGTCGTCGCCGTGGAAAGACGTCCTTCACGCAGATCATCGGTAAGAATAGTGCGACCACGTTTGAACTCATTATACCAGTCTAGTTGTAAATTGTGGCACGGGATGAGGCTTCATCACGAAAGGCCATTCGAAGTCTATTATAACATTCTTGTTGACTTACGGCAAAAATTAATAGATAGATCGATTATTAATTTTGGTCATAAAAAACATTGGCCGACGTCTGCAAGAGCGTGGTTATCCCCCTTCCGAATCATCTTTTACTTTTAATATGTCAAAAAGATACATACAAAGAACTAAAAAAATCTAACCCGGTCTCTGTGGGAATCCGCCAAGACGAGCCAAGCGGAGCGCAAAGGGCACTACCTACCTTTTCTCGAAACGTTTCGTCGTTTTTTTGAACTCTCATAACTTTGGTTTGGATGATGCTAAATAGTTAAAAATTTCAAGATATAATGACACCAGTACAATCTTTAAACATACAAAGTTTGAATGTCGTAGCTATTATACTTTAGATTTTATTAATGTCTAAAAACCCCCGATTTCGTCACTGATTCACTCACTCACTCACTCACTCACTGATCATCATAATTCTTAAGGTACTTCCTGAAGTCCTAGAACGCTGAAATTTGGTATGTATGCTAGTATTAGTACACAAACAACAAAAATATCATAAAACTTGGAACTTCTCACAAAAGAAAAAAAATGTATATGCAACTTACAAAAAGAAATGAAATCCCACCAAAAACATTTTAATGTAAAAATGTTGCCAAGACGAGTGTACATAGCTTACCCTGTAAAAAAGTTATCAGATCTCGTATAAAGCCAAGCTCTAAAGACTACACGCTCTAAACGTACAAGCTCTACACTACACCTTAATCAAAATCTATGCACATTACATCCATGGCACATATCGCTGGTCATTCAACATGGGAATATAGCGCAACGGGCTTTCATTTTCGACTTCAGACTAATTAATTAGGTGGTTCAGAGGTACCTAACTGATAATTCAGTTTCAAAAGCCTTTTGCGCTTTTTTAAAATACTAAGCCTTAAAATATTATTATATTGTCTTTAAAAAGAGTAGGTATCATATCTTCAACTATTATTCAATATTAATGAATTTTAATGCAAGTAGTTTTAAAATAGGGCTTCCCTTGATATATATTCGACATTATAATGTTTTAATGTTAACACAACAGAAAAATTATAAAACGATATTGATTGCGTTCAAATAATTCAAGAAATGGAATAGATGACAACAGAGCACACCACACTTTGAAGTATGTCAATCCGGTAAACGACTAACTTCTCGTTAATTGAAATATCGCTAGCAGATGTGGGAATACCTACCCTACTTAAAAAACAAAAACCGGGCAAGTACGTGTCGGGCCACGCACAATGCAGGGTTCCGTATTTTCCGTATTGGCTACGCATTTCTTGCTTGCAGATGAGTACAATGCGATATTCTATGACATTTTTACGTTTTCGTCAAAGAAATTGTACTTCATAAGTTTGCCGGCTATTACTCGGTAACTAGTAGAGCCTACATAATCGTTATAGTTTTCCTTGTAGGTTCACTATATGGACTACTACCATATTTTTTTTCTAATTTCTAAACACAAGACTTTCGGAGATAGATGGGGGGGGGGGGGACCACCGTGCGAAACGAAAATTGGCACGTTAAATGTAAATAATTCGCAAACGGATCATGGTATCGGAAAATGATTTTCTCACACCCTCGATGTTTTTAAGAGACCTATCTAACGACACCCCACTACATGGTGTCGGCGCAAAAAAAATTTTTCATTCCAACTTTAGATGAAGGGAAGGCACCAAAAAAAATTTTTTTCCAAAATTTTATTCTACCACTTTGTTAGCATTGTTAATATGCGTATACATACCAAATTACAGCTTTCTAGCATGAAGCGTCTAGGCGCTAGACCGAGGACGGACAGACGGACATGGCGAAACTATAAGGGTTCCTTGTAGTTTACTACGCAACCCTAAAAATCGCACCTAACTACCTTCATTTAAAATTTGGGTTTTGAGTACGACCCCCATATATCCTGCCCCAGTGCGGCGGCAGGATGGGGACATTCAAGTCGGGTGCGCTTTGGGGTGGCCTATTCGATTCATAGAGAATCACTTTCTATATAATAATTGATCTGCAGCCGTATTCTCTAAGCATCATTTGTTATCTCGAAAGAGAAGAGATGCCAAATTGTTATTTTTATTTATTTTAAGTTTTCTTTTTTTTAACCGACTCCAAAAAAGGAGGAGGTTCTATGTTTCATTGTATATTTTTATTCTTATTGTGTTTCTTTCTTTTTATTATTTAATTTTAATTCAAATCAAATCAAATCAAAATATTTTTATTCAAATAGGCATATTACAAGCACTTTCGAATCGTCACTTTTTTTTTTCCCTACCACCAGTTCAGACGGCAGATATGTGCTAAGAAGAACCGGCAAGAAACTTAGCACTTGCTCTTTTAAAATGGTAATGACATAAGTTACAATTACGATAAATAAAAGTAAACATTGAAACAAGATTAAAAAATTAAAATAAAACTGCAAATTATTAATTTTTTAAATAGTAAAGAAAAATTAATAGAAAAAAAAAGGCGTATCAATATACTGGTATACATATATACATTTTAAGGTGTAAAAAAAAGGGATAAACAGTGTGTATATAACATATATATATATATGCGCAATATATTATGTACCTAGCAGTAGGTAGACTTGAGTTTAGTGTCTGTGCCGAATTGATGATTCCAGCTATTCTTATCATTTAAATAATCTTCAATTCTATAATAAGCCTTTTTGCTGAGTGAATGTTTAATGAAGGATTTAAACCTTTTTTCTGGCAAATTCAGCACGTTTTCAGGCAGTTTATTATAAAATCTAATACCACTTGCAACAAAAGATTTTGAGGTCTTGGCGAGCCGGTGCCTAGGTAGAATCAATTTATGTTTATTTCTAAGATTTACATCAGAGTAATCACTAAACTTTACAAATGTGTTTATATTTCTACGTACATACATTATATTTTCATAAATATATTGACATGCAACGGTCAAAACATTGATTTCTTTAAAAACTGTTTGTTTGTTTTATTGAATAGTGTGTTATATATAATTTGTAATTAACTAAGATAATAAGTATTCTGTAACTGTATGTTTTCCATTTAATAAATTATCTATATACCTAAGTGCTGTCTTCTACTTTCTGTTGCTGTTACTACATGTTACTAATAAATAAGACTCGAAATCATTATTATCGTATTTACGTAAAGAATGCGTCGATGAAGACCGACCACACCATCGACTTTCGACTTTATTTTTATAGACAAACGGACACTAAACTTTATTTATGTTTACTTTGTATTTACTACCATACAATTATTACTTACGTATAGGTACAATCAGAAGAACGTTGACCTTAACACTTGCAGTATAATTTTGGCTCTTGACCTAGAACTTAAGAATGGTCATAAGTTCGATATGTAAAGGTTGTCCTGCTCTTGCCTGTACCTATTACGTAATTTCCCAAGAGTCGAAACACACATTTCGGCTACCATCATTCCAAAGAAAATTAAATGAAAATGTTCATTTCAGAAATTAGACCCTCACAGGCACTGGCAAGAAAAACGCAACAGTGCAACAGCAATTACTATCTTTTGGTATTTACTTCTTGACTCTTGAAACTCGAAGTATGTATTTCATCCACTTAAATTTAACTGCAAGCCACTGATGCTTAATCAAGTGGATGTCATTGCGACGGCTCAGCTCAACACCGGAGGGGAAGTTGTTCATGAGTTGTTTGTAACTCTGCAGACAATTTTGAACGTCGTGATGGCGGAACCTGTCGACGTTTTTATTATAAACTAGCTGCCCGGCCCGGCTTCGCCCGGGTACTGTTTCGTTTTTTTTTCAATCTTTCTGAGAGATTTTCTTAATATTTTTTTCCGTAAGAACCTTGTACAGAGTATTAGAAAACTACAAAAAAAAATCAGCCAAATCGGTCAAGCCGTTTTCATGTTATGTCGTGACAACGGAAAACGGGTTTCATTTTTTTTTGTATATATAGATTTATCCAAGGGGACAAATTGTTTGTTTGTGCAAACCACTAGTCCGATTTTGAATCGGTTTTCAGTGATAGGTTTGGGTTTGATTGGAGCATGTTCTTAGATAGGTGTTACGGTGACAACTCACCAGGGGGCGCTGCAGTAAACATTTGTTTGTGCAAACCCAAAACTACTAATCTGATTCTGTTGCGGTTTTGATTTGTAATGGGTTTGTGGTTGATTAGTGAGGGTTCATATGTATAAGTATTACGGTAGGAACTCACTAGGGGACACAGTGATATAGTTTATATTAGCGACTAAATATTAATAAAAAAACTCGATAAAACTTTGTTGATAGGTGGGTCATTCTTTTTTTTAACCTACATGTTGTTGAAATTTTTACTCAAATTTAAAAAATAATAAAAATAATAATGCTTTCTAGTCAAATCTTTTAAGTTTTGTGATAGCTGAATGTCTATTCTATCTGAAAAGGTTGTTGGCCGCGAAGTTTACAAATTTTTGTAAGATTTTCAAGGCCTTAAAGATAGATTGGGCTAACTCAATTTTAACCACTTCTAGCACAGAAATATTAATGTCGTACGTACTATATTATAGTTAACTATTTTTAATATGATTTTTCCGAAATTATTCATAATTCATAACAAAATATTTATATGTATATACTTATACATTTTAAAACCAGTCGACATTATCGTGACAGAGTTGTTATTCTATAAAATATCAGGTTGTATTTTGGAATAAAACTAGTGTTAAATATCAATTATTACTTCTTTAGAATAATTAAATATTTAAGTCTTCAGCTTTACTTACATACTTATTTACTTTTTGCGACGGAGTTGTAGTGTGACGGAGGGGTACATTTTACTTACAAAATTAATAATATTTAAACGTTACCACAAAATACAAACCTAACTGGTTGACATGAAAGTTGTTCATTATTACGCAAAAGTTAAATAATAAGAAGTAACTGTAATTAATATATTTTTGTCCAATACTTACGTGACGAAGTTGTCGCCGAATAAACACACGCACCTCCATACATACATACACAGATTCCGGGCGACTATCGCGCGATCTCTCGGTCCTAGAGAGCTAACCCCAGCGAGGGGAGGAAGGATTAAATATTAGTGGCGAGGGGTCCTAATAACACGATTCCTGTCGGCTTCCCTTTTAAAAATAGTGAATTATCTAACAGCATCGACTCTGCTAATAACATGATTTCGATTCATACATAATAATGATATCCAAACGCCTATACAATAATAAATAGCAATATCACACATCGCGTAGCTGTAATTACCGGCTTTCGACGAACAGGCGTTCGTCGAAAGCCGGTAATTCTCGAGTTGTAGCCGCATACAGTTTTAGGAGCGGCTGTCTCTTTCTTACGCGTATATTTTGTTCCTAGCGCGGTCTCTTTCTCACGCCGATCATATGAACATATTAAAGCCGGTAGTCGCCGAGTTACGGACAAGGATGGCATATATCAGATTACGTTAGTGCGACAAAGATTAACAGAGGTATTAACCTGAGAAGTAAAAAATATTTAGTGCTTGAATAATAAAATAACTATAATTTTGTCGCGTTGTAAATCAAACATATGACTTTTTTTTTTTCAATTCACTTTCGCCCGTGCTTTCGCTTGTATTGTTGTTAGTTTTTTTAATTTGTTTGTTGTTAATTTAGTAAATTTGAATAGATTAGAGTGAATTGGACAGGGGTCGGTGTGAATTGTGTTATAGTTATAGAATTTATCGGATTCAGGTGTAAGTAGTTAATTATTTACTTTGGTTTAGTCTGTTTTGTTTACATTCGTGAAGGCTGCAATTTTAGACGTGGGTTGTTGTCTCACAGACTTTTTATTAGATAATAACTTTCAAACACACAGTTTTGAAAATAAAAAATATATTATACAGCGCGGCCGTGAGTGCGCTTCCCCTGAGTAAAATTTCACCCTTCGCCACTGAAATATCCAATCGAGTCGTTCGAATGAAAAAACACGTGACCGAATATCCCTACTAAAACAGTCTGTAGTGAGAGACGAGATTTTAAGATTTATTTTTATTTTTTATTAAAAATGTCAAAAAATTGTAGTCACTATTACAAAATGGACTATATCTTTTAGCATTAAAAATACTTTTATATTTGCTACTGTCTTTATATTTTTCGTACCATTATGAATTATACACAGACCTGGGTAGCGGAAGACAACCGTAATTTGTATGAAATACACCTGTGTCACGCGGATTGACGACTCTGTAACGTATTTTAAACTATAAAATATGGCTAAATTATTACCTATTTATTTTAAATGTGTTTAGCCTTTAATATTACACTTTTAGTACAGTACATATTAAAACATGAATAATAAAATAATACGGATAATTTTTGATTATATATTTTTTTAACTGATGAAGACACATAGAAGGAAGAACAACCCAGGATAAGTATTTCTGTGGGTAGAATGTAATGATTTAGAAATTCTAAACTAAAAAAAAAAAAATGTCCGCAGTTTATTAAACATAACAGTGACTTGTGCGTACGTTGCGTCGCGTCGTCGATTTTGATAATGACGACTGTCAAATATTTGAAAAAAAAAGACGCGACGCAACGCAACGGACAAATAGGGAATATTTGTCGGTTGCGTTGCGTCACGCCCCCTTAGGGCCGATTGTTTGATCAGTAGTTAGTTCTACATTCTCATGGGATAATAAGCGAGATATCATCCGCGACACATATGCAAGAGAATCCCATTCCATCCAAAAGCTGTGGTAGGCTATTTATGTATAGGTATTAGAAAGAGAAAACATCCTAAGACTGATCTTATTTGTTCTATTGTATCGGTGTTAAAATTGGTATTTTCAATTTCTACATATTGGCACCGATTTTCAAGATGGGATTTAAACCACTGGAAGGCTCTTACTCCAAGGCTGTGAAGTGTGTCTAATAGGATTTGATAGTTGACTCTATCGTACGCCTTACTCATATCGAGTAGCAGACCTACGGCATATTGTTTGGTATTTATTGTGTCTAGTAATGTTTGTGTGTATTTGTATATAGCCAAGACTGTAGATCTATTTTTACGAAACCTATTTTGCTTTTCACTAAAGATTTTAAACTTTTCCATAAATGAGTTGAGACGTCTAGCCATTGCGGTTACCAGTATTTTGGATATGGTTGATAGGAGCGGGATGGGACGGTAGTTAGTGGGGTCTGATTTCTCTCCTTTCTTATAAACGATTTTACCAAAGCTATTTTTAAAACTTCTGGAAAATATCCTTCCTGAAAGGATTGGTTTATAAGATTTGTTAGAGGGATATGTAATTCTATAGCGCATCTTTTAACAAGAAATGGAGAGATTTCGTCTGTACCTAAGCTTCTTTTAGTTTTTAATCCTTTTATTATTTCATAAGTTTCTTTTGGCTCTACAGGGCTCAGGAAGAGAGTGTTTTGAACAGAGTGGGTACGTTTAGAGTTCGTCTCACAATTGCCATTTTTGCTATTGCTAATTGAAGTAAAAAAGGTATTGAAAGTATTCGCCACCAATTTTGGATCTGTGTTATTTACATTATTTTCAATCAAGACTTTATTCGATTTATTTTGTTTTTTATTATGGTGATTCGATGCATTTATTATTTGCTAGGTAATTTTACTTTTATTTTCAGATTTATTATATTTGATAATGTTACAAATTTTTTTCTACATATTTACTGCTTTTTTCAAAGTTGTATAATATTTTTCTAGTGTGTTATCCTTTCTCTGTATTTTTAATAGTCTTTTATTTCGGCATGATATATTTAGTCCCGCCCGGTGTAAGATAATTATTTTTTTGGTTATTATTTATTTTGACAGTTCTCTTTGGTATGCATTTATCTAGTTTTTCTTGTAGCGTATTTATAAAGCAATTAAAATTCGCATTTGTATTATTTTCTGGTTTTATTTTATCACATACTTTGCTTGCTTGCAGATTGTTGCAAATGTTGCAATGTCATATTCCATGACATTTGTACGTTTTAATACTTTTAATCTTTCGTCGGTTAACTATGTAGTAGGGCCTACTTAACCGTTATAGTTTTCCTTGTAGGTTCACTGTATGTATGAACTACCACCATATTTTATTTAAATTTCTTTGGAATGAAGCGATTTCGAGCTGAAATTTGAAATCAATATGAAATACTCAAATCTGAAACGTTTGTTTCGTTTTTCATACAAATCGCAAGTTACCAAAAACCTAGGGGGTGTTGCTATTAAATTAACCTAAAAATCTAATATTTCGGACGAGACGAGATCATGTGGCACAAGTAAAAGAAAAATTGCGAAAACAGTAAATATTTTGTCACACTACGAAAAACATCGTTTTATATTAATGTGTAATTTATTTAATTATATTATTACGTTTTAGTGAATATTAATGTCATAGAAGCCATAGAATTATTGTATAGTATACTAGAGAAACCCGCGCAACTTCGTGTGCGTTTATCCTTTCCCGTGGGAATTTCAAAAAATCCTTTCATATCTGTTGCCTACATAATACCACACTTTTCAGAACACACCCAAAAAATAGTCATTTTTTTTTTTTCTATTTTTATACTTCTCATTACAATCTTTGGAGTGGGCGTTTATGAAATAGGCTAGCCCAACCGGTGAAGAGCCACCCTTTTACAGAATATTGACGTGAAGCAGCAATGCGTTTCGTTCGGGGAGTGTAATATCCGAAATTCTTGTTTGTCACCTTTGTGGTATAAAAAAAAAAATCTAACTCATTCCTTATACTATTACTCGGTATATCCTGTTTTTTCCTGTTATAGGTCGGCAACGGGTTAGGGACCCTAGAATCTATGTGCTCCATAGTCGACGGTAATCACCTAATATCAAATGATCCATATTCCTGAGCTTGTTTTCCAACCACTTCCGTAAAAAAGTAAAAAATGTATAAGTATATCGGTAATTCAATACCTACAACCTCAGCCTACAACAACACTACGAAATAATAGAGCGAGTCAACGTAATGAGATTTCCTATAAGTGAGAAAGAGACAATATCAAAATGTATGCCATTTAACCATTGACCAATTTAACTTGAACCCTGTCAAATATTATAAAATTTAATATTTAATTACTTACTATTTATTATCGATGAAAATGATTCAGTCCGCTTTATACATAGTTAGAATTTTAGCTGTTTTTCCGATATCACAAACAGAATAAATAGACGACACTATGATTGATGACAGATGATACACTTCACTTCATGGATGTGTCAAAATGAAATGTAATTGAAATCAAAAGCACTAAGGAGTATGAGTATTGATACCAACTCGAAGAAAATTACCCACAAAATACATTTTTTTCAAGAATTTCAATAAAATAAGAATCACATCTTCCATCAATTCTCTTAAACAATTTTTATGCAAAATTTGAAGTAGATTGGACGAAGGAATCAAGTTGTCCCATAGTAACTTTACCCCCCTTTTTTACCCCCTTAGAGTTCGAATTTCGAAAAATCCTTTCTTATCGGACGCCTACGTCTTATAATAGTTCCACCTGCCAAATTTCAGATTTTTACGATGAGCGGTTTAGGCTGTGCGTTGATTCTCAGTCAGTCAGTCAGTCAGTGAGTCAGTCAGTCAGTGAGTCAGTCAGTCAGTCAGGACAAAGCATTTTATAATATAGATTATGTAGCCTAGTTTAGTTATTGTTAATATATAATAATTTTTTCTATGTTTATATCTCTCTGCGTTATGTATTGGTGTTTAACTGTACTGTAGATAAGTGACATAGAATGTGTGATAAATAAATAAATGTTCCGTTTTTCACAAAAATTACCTAACACAAATAGCAATAGGGCATTTCCAGTAGGCTTTCAAACTAAATCCTACTAATATTATAAAGGCGAAAGTTATGTGTATGTTTGTTACTTCTTCACGCTGAAATGGCTGGACCAATATTTATGATATTTGGTATGCAGGTAGCTGATACCTTGGATTAACACATAGGGTACTTTTTATCCCGTAGGATTTTATCAAGTCTGATATAGATGGCGCTACTGTGCATAAATAAATACACGCAAACGAAGTTGCGCGGGTTTCACTAGTAAATTCATTTTGTTGTTTTAGAGCCCCCCAATAAAAATAACTACGTTCCGGGTAAGTATACGTTGAATTAGGAACCCTGTCTGTACAAAATTCTGACACTACATTTTAAATGATTGTATTGAAAAAAGATTGAATAGCTTCCGCCACCATGACGCTCACCGAGGATTAAATATGAATTCTAGAAAGTTTATAACATACCTGCTATAAAGGTTTGACTCGTACTTGAATGTATTTCAATGATAAATATTTCAAACTTCTCGCTAGCGCATCGTAACATGTCTCCGTGCGCGTAGTATGCACGGTTCGTGCGAGCTAGGCGTCCACATTATGGGAATTTTGTTACATTGCATATACGTTGCGATTACGTGGGCGCCAAATTCTTTTATTGCGTGTTTTCAGCAGTCTGAACCCGGGTTTACAGGGACCAAATTAAACAGCCACTTATGTAATTAACAATTAGGTACAGTCAATCTTTGAACTCCGGTCGCGCTGGTAACGTATGGGGGAGGCCAGCAGTGGCTTTCTCGTGGTTGAGATGATGATGATTCGAATCAATTACACTTTATTCCCACACCTATCCATGGCCGTGTACCCCGTGTCAAGTAAGCAATCGTCACTTATCAAATAAAAAAAACGTCTATCGCTATTTCATAGAAAGGGAACCTTTAAAAACGTGACATATTCTACCGAAATTTACGATAAAAAGCCTAGACTAAACATCCACGGAGACAAGTCTACAGCGTTAATAGAGCTATACATATACATTATGTGGCGCGTAATTAGAGGCACTATACAAATTACTAGACGCCAAGTCTCCTGGCCCGCGCACGCAGCCCTTAATTTGTGTCATGACTTCGCGGGCCAGGAGCGTTGGCGTCTGGTATAGTAACATAAATAAAATCAATAAAATCAAAAATAGTTTATTCTGTAGTCACTTAAGACACGTCATTTACAATATATTGTCTTTCTGTGTGAAATATAAAATAAATAAGCTACTCTCTAAACTACCACCTAACTATCCTAATGAATTATTAAAGATTATTAAATATTATAATTCATATATAAATATAGAAATACATATTTAAAATAAAAATACTAAATTAGGTATATTATGTACTTATCAATCAACAAGGCTTACATACCCACGCGGATTTATTATTCGATGGAAAACATTCTCAATACGAGTACCCTTATTAGCTCAATGGGAGTACCGAGTGATCACTCTAAATTCTTCTATTTTTCGACATTGCGGAGTTAATTATAACGTATACGTCATTCAAATAGGATTCAGGGAAATGATTTTTCATATTTTTTGTGGAACGAGTTTCTACCCATATTGGATTGCAGTTTTATCACATTTTTTCATTTTTTTGAAATGATTTGAATTGCGTACAGCGATTTGTTTGTTAGTTACATTCTAGTAATAGGTATCCTTATTTGTTGATCTTTTTATGGGTAGGTGGTAGGTATGTTATATGGATATTGCCATATGAAGGGCTAAGGGGAAGAACTGGCTTAGTCACATTCACCGGATTTGTCAGTATTGACTTTAATGTTTTGATATCATTTTATCTTAGCTAACTTAAAAGTATTTCTAATTCATTAATAATTGATTTTAAACGGAAAAATGGTATTTAATATAATATCGTCATCTTCATAAAAATTACGAAACTCTAAATAAAACTGTAATTCTATTCTAAAGGTCCAATCGTCTGGGGAATAAGTAGCTTTGTCCAGGACCTAGCCTGTTTTTCCCATGAATTCCAAGTATTAAGTAGGTACCTACTCGAATTAACTTGAATAAAAACTAAATAACAGCATGTCATACCATTCATTATTTCGAATTAAGTAATCTTTAATTATGTATTTTTAACAAAAATAATAAAATTTGGTAGTTATAAAAAAAACTTATTTTGTCCTATTTCCTCGTCCTTTTACGCGTATGGTAAAATGTGCATTTTAGTGACCATAGACAATAAAAAATCAATTTGAAAAAAAAACTGGGTAAGTACGTGTCGGGCCACGCACATTGTTGGGTTCCGTATCGGCTACGCAGTTCTTGCTTGCAAATGAGTACAATGCCATATTCTTGACATTTGTACGTTTTTGTCAAAGAAATTTTACTTCATAAGTTCGTCGGCTATTACTCGGTAACTAGTAGTGCCTACTTAACTGTTATAGTTTTCCTTGTAGGTTCACTATATGGACTACTACCATGAATTTTTTCAAATTTCTAAAATTGACACGTTAATGTAAATAATTCGCAAACGGATAGTTGTATCGGAAAATGATCTTTCCACATCCTCGATGTTTTTAAGAGACCTATCGAACGATACCCACAACATGGGGTCGGTGCAAAAAAAAAATCATTCCCAATTTACCTGTAGGGGAGGCGGCATCCCAAAAAAAATTATTTTTCAAAATTTTATTCTACATCAAGCGTCTAGGCGCTAGACCGCGGACGGACAGACGGACATGGCGAAACTATAAGGGTTTCTTGTAGTTTATTACTGAACCCTAAAAATGTGACTTAGCCAGTTCTTCCCCTTTAGCCCTTCAAATGTATTTTTGGCAGACTTGTCATTGTGGGCAATGTCTATTGCAAGAGACTGAAGAGACTAAAGAGGTCACCAACTAGATGGACCTATCAGTTGAAGGTTGCGCCATCGAGCAGATTCTGCGATGCGGTGACACCAGCGATTAATAAGAGCGGCTAGAGGCACTTCGTCATCTTTACAATATGCTCATCAGATCACGATCCTCAGACATGAGGAACTGACTACAGTGACTACAGAGACAGATTTTTGGCAATATATAGGCAGATAACAATTTCTTAGAGACGTTTAATTGTATCAGACAGCTGATTGAATTGAAATGGCCATGATGTGTGCTGGGGAGTCGTTGGATATTTATATATGTTTATAGGTTGTATGTACATACATATTTTTTTAAAAAAAGGAGCGACATTTTTAAATTATCTGTCGCTTCTTTTTCATTTCTTGTGTTCCCTGCAATTTGTGTCAACTGTGGTTATCACTGACTTTAGCCTTACTAATTTCATTCTAATTCAAATATTGTCTTTTTTAACCCATTATTTGAAAATAATCAATTCTGTTATATAAGAACAAGATCCATTCATTTGTGTTGAAATTACGACATTTGACAATAATAAGGTATGTACTTAAGCATACTTAGGTATATGTTACAAATTGGTGTCGAACACATGAATTTAATTTGAATTTCATGACAAAAGTAAACATTTAATATCGAACGTTTGTATAATGAATTTGTCTCAAGGGAACAAAGGTCACGTTGTGAGCAGTTGAGTGTTTGTTTTATTATTTTTGCGTTTGATGATAAGCTTATGAGGGCGTCATCGGCGGCTGTGGCCTCGTCCGGCGTGCGGTGTGTGGTCCGGCGGCGAGAGGCGCTCCGCCTCCGCCTGTGGCCGCCGCCCGCAGCCCGCGGGCTCCGCTGCCCGGTCGCTGTTGAGAACGCTCGGCTCCACATTCGACACTAGCCAGTCAGTCGGCACTCGCGCCCAGCCGCTCGCAGTCTGCACTCGCACTGCAGCGGCATTCGCGACTCGCACCGACTTGCATCGAACTCTCCAGATATGACTTCCCGAAACTTTTTAAAGTTTCTTCTACTTGTTTATATATCTTCCTTCACTCTTTCCGAATACGTTTGCCCACCTAAATGTCAATGTACACGAAACGCGGTCCGGTGCCTGCAGCAGGAGCTGGTGGCCATACCTAAGGCGCCGTCCGAAGCTCACACATTGTAAGTATTCACCTATGATTACTTTGTACACTTATTTTTCCTGTTATAAAAATAACTTTGTTAGCGTGATTCTGATTTTATTTTGAGAATGAGTGCCGGGTGAGCGAACGAACATTATAATAATGTTAATGTTGCGAAAGCATCTGCTACAGCTTGAGCCGCTATTTACAATAGTGTGATCATCGTTATGTATTTCTGAATCGAAAATTTACAGTTTCCATGGCGTTGCGAATAAAATATGGCCAACTATTTCAGCACTTTGTGGTTTACAAGAGTTGCAACTTAACGTTGCGAGGGAGTCGAATCGTATAATGCAACAGGTTTATAAATGTTCTTGGGTGTTGGTTGGCAGTTTGTCGGTCGGTCACGTCGCCGCTTCTGGCTTTATTTTATTATTGTGTTTGCGCCACGGTCCATAAGTGTAATAATAGTAAAGTATTTACTAACGCTATTTATAATATTATTTAATACCAGCTTTTTTGCCCGCGACTTCGTCCGCGTGAAGTTCCGGACCCTTTCCCGTGGGAACTTCATTGAATTTCGGGAAAAGCTATAGCCTATGTCACTCCCTGATAATGTAACTATGTACTGGTGAAAGAATTTTTAAAATAAATCCAGTACTTTCGGAGCCTATTCAATTCAAACAAACAAACAATCAACTCTTTCGTCTTTATAAAATTAGTATAGAAAAATACGCAAATAGTGCGCGTTTTATGGTTTTGATTTGATGCAGTACCTACCCAATTTTAAAATACAGCAATTGTCAAAATGAGTGTCGAGAAAAGGGGGGCTAAAAATAGAATAAATCTTTACTGCTCATTAGTGTTCATATAGAATACTTATATGGCACAAAACCATCTTCTATTTATCTCCTTTGTTGACATGTGCCAACGAACGCGTGTGGGTGTAGTGGCGGCACACGTAGGTAGATCCTTTTTTTATTTTACACTATAAAATAATATACAGTTTACGCGTTTTGTATTTAAAATTCAAATGCTCATCTAGGATTTCATAATTTATGAACAATGCAATTAAAAGCGTCACAAAAGGAATAACAGAAACAAATTACCTACATTGTCATTACTTTTGTTGCCTATCGTTGATTTACAGAAAAACACTTTAAAATTACACATTAAATCTGTTTTGTCGCTAGTGTATCGCTCAAATTGAGTAGAAATAAACCTGGCCAAGTAACTAGCCAAGTGCAAGTCAGGCCACACGCGTGTAGTGTTCCGTACTGCTATGGTTTGCTTGCTTGCAAATAAGTACAATATCATATTCTATGACATTTGTACGTTTCCATCAAAGAAATTATATTTCTTCGTCGGCTATTACTCGGTAATTAGTACTTAACCGCGATAGTTTTCCTTGTAAGTTCACTATATTCATAGATCAATGATGTAGTAGTCCGCTATGACTTTTTCAGTTTTTTTTTTACAGTTTCGGAGATAGTGTGTACGGTATCAACCGCGCTTGCTTAGGTATGTACTACGGAACTCTAAATGAAACAAAATACAGTACAAAAAGTTAAGTAGTTATTAATACGTGAACGGAAAAAGAGTTTCTTTGTTTAAATTACGTTAGACCAATCACCGGAACTACTATTTTAGAGAATCAAAAAAAATTACACTATTGTATTTTGCATGATTACCCATTTTTTTCCTAAATGTTCTAACTAAACTGCTTCGACTAAGGGAAGCTCCATATATCAGCAGTGTGGTATCAGTACTCGTAGTTGATCACGATGATGAATCAAATTATAAACATTTCTAAAGTTAAATAATCGCGCATAATATTCGCAGCCCACATTAGTAATAATTCCGCGTCATGCGAATTTAGTTTTAGTGCATAATTATAATGTGTAAAGTGTAACAAGACAATACCTTATCAAAATGCAATTTATACAACATTTATTTTGTTTATTTTACCTTATAATTTAATTGATTTATTAATTTGTGTTTTTTCTTATTACTACTACTTTTTATTCCCGTTCCTCTGGGAATTTCGGGATGAAAATACCCTATTAGTTACTCCAGATTAAATTCTACTCGTGAACCAAATTTCATTATAATCCCTTCAGTAGTCAGTGATTTACACGTTCAGTCCCGTTATTCCCATTCCCGTAGGAATTTTGAAAAGAAACATACACTAAATATTAAGTTGAGCAAATCGCTACATGTTAGTGAAAACTGCATCCAAATCGGTTCAGCCGTTTCTGAGATTAGCGTTCGCAAACATACATACAAACACACAAACAGACGGAGAAAAGTTTTTGAAATTCTTGTTCTATTGCTTATTCTTCATCACCCTAAACAATTTTTTTGGAAATATATTCAATGTACAGACAAACTTTTTTTACACTTTTATTATATGTATTATAGATAGATAGATTATATTTTTGATAAAATTTATAGATTTTAATTACACCACGAATCTTGTGCTAGCTCTACACGAGTTGAGCAAACCAGAGTGTGGGGTGGCAGTTCGTCTTCACTTTTCCTTTATCTTCTAACTTTGTGCCTAAAGTCACTTCACTTTGCTGTACTTCCCGATATTGCAGAGCTTGTATATAAAGCCAAGCAAAAAAGGGCGCCCGAAGCTGGGGACAACAGTTGCTTTAAATCCTCTTGGCTTAGCAATCAGTTGGATTGGAACAGCAAAACCTGTATGCGAGTGGGTTCAAGTGGTTTTATTTTACGCCGAATCACTTTTGCGTTCCCGTTTTTTATTGCATTAGTTATTTTGGAGCACGGGTTTGACTGGTGCTATATAGCTAAAATATTATATCTAACGTTCAATATGTGGGTGACGTCACACTATGGCAAACTATTTAATAAAGACGTCAAGGAATATACTCAGACAAAAGATTGATATATCAAGCTACCGGGCTTATCATCTTCAAACTGTCAGGTTCCAGTAATTAAACTTGCAGTATAATAGGCTTCTGCGCCTATGCATGATAATAATGGAAGCGGTATAAAGTCTAATATGCGGCTGCCTGTTGCATTCGCCATTTCTCTATTCATCATCATCTCGCAGGGAGACGTGACCTCATATATATCATACCTATACCTACTAGCTTTTTTGTCCGCGACTTCGTCCGCGTGAAGTTCCGGACCCGTTCCCGTGGAAACCACATTGAATTTTGGGAAAAGCTATAGCCTATGTCACTCCATGATAATGTAGCTTTCTACTGGTGAAAGAATTTTTGAAATCGGTCCAGTAGTTTCGGAGCCTTTTCAATTCAAACAAACAAATCTTTCCTCTTTATAATATTAGTATAGATCATATCAATCCATAATCATCCCACTGCAGGGATACGGGTCTCCTTTCAATCGGAGGTGATTAGAGCGTACTCTGCCACGCTGCTCCAATGCGGATTGGCAGAGACCGGTGTTTTCAAGCCGCCTGAAGGCCACCGAGCCACCGACTTGACTTAACGACTGTCATCTATCGACAACCACCGTGACCGTCGGCATAACGTGCCCTCCGAAGCACGGAGCAGCTCGAGATAACGAAACCCATCCCAATGCTAGCTAGGGTCGACGTCGCTTAACATGTGTGTTCATATCAGACATGCGTTACACAGCGACGCCATCGAGCTCCTCACACCAACACCTGTTGTGAAGAAACTTAACATTTTTTTTCCGCAAATGGTGACCCGCAATCATTGCTCTCGAGTGTATTATTATAACACTAGCGAAACCCGGGCAACTTCGTTGGCGTGTATCCCGCTTTCCCGTGGAAATTTCAGAATGTATTATACACGTATATAAACATTCCTCTTAAATCACTCTATCTATTACAAAAAACGCATATAATTGCGTAGTTTTAAAGATATATAAGGACAGACAGGCTGCGGGAAGCAACTTCATTTTATACTCTGTAAAGATTATTATTGTCGATAATACAAGCCGGGTAGTGTTGACCATGTTCAATAAAAATAGAACTGAAAAGTATAAGCCGTCAAGCACACATCGAAGTTGTGACTAGTATGGGACAGTACCTCCTCGTAATTTTTTTTCCTTACTTAGGTACCATTTTCTATCATTATCCTGTCTTGTAACAATAGGCTATTTTACTAATTTGGAGAAATGCTTTTAAATTATTCTTTGTTACATATTATGTATACTGGATTGATATTTACGGGAGGTCTATCTATTGTAATATACATTATAAATCAAAGTAAGCTTTTTCAAAACATGGCGCAAAAATGCTGTGTGTCCAAAAGTGTGCTTATGTAAATAAACATAAAATATTAACAACAGACTGTTTGAGAAAGGCCGTGGTACTTACGCTGAACCAGTGCAAAAAATATTAAAACATTACCGATCTAATATTTTGCAATATCACAATATAAGACCATATATGTACAATTTCCGCATTCCTTCTTAAAAGTTGAGTCGAACTCGAATCTGATACAAGTATATTAAGCTTGCAACTGTTGGCTAGAGAGAAATTGCAAACATATTGAAAGATCTGTTACAAGCTCACGTTCACTCAACGTTACTTGAACCCTCGCACAGTTTTATTATTTTTTAGATTAAATTTATGCCTGGGAAATATATCTCAGCGTCAAGTGAAACATACAAGTACCTACTAAGTAAAATACTAAAATAGATACTATATAGATATGAATGAACTTTAAACACTCCATAAAGTTAATTTTAAAGGTATACTATCATGGTTAAGTAGACTCTAGTAATAACCGAGGATAGCCTCGTGGCCAAAAACTTTGCGTGTCATAATCTATTATGGCACAACAGGTTCTTGAGGAGTTAAGTCTTTAATTGAGTAAGTATATTCCGTTACAATATACTTGGCACAAGGTTTACAGCGGAAATCAACGATTGTGTTTAAATTCGCTTATTGGGGTAACATAATGTTGTTAATTACCGCAGTAAAATGATTTGTATGTAATCGATTCATGTTTTGTTTCATATCGATTTAAATCAAACGATTGTTTAGAGCTTTTGTGTCAATTCAAGTGTAATGGAATATACCTAGGTAATGGTACCCAGGATCTAAGTACTCAATTAAAAAGTCAACTTAGTTCTAACATACCTACCTACATTAAATCATATTTGACAACTTATTTACTTAAATAATTAGTTAATTTTATTTACCATCAAAAAGAGACATTGTACATTTCCATTTTCAAAACTGTATTTCATTTTCATTCTATCAATTGAAATTTTATGCTACAGCCACCGGTATGCTATTGTTTGCCAATCAGGAATCATTGTTGTGTTCGATCGTCACGTATCGCTATTCCAGATAGTTACAGTGTTCTGTTTACTTGTACATGTTCACATACCCTTAATATTTGTCTTTGTGCAATGTGTACAATACAGATTAGGTATCACTGTAAGCCCGAGGCTGCCTAATCGAATAAGCACGTGCGAATGATTGTATTCTGTGTTGTTAATTAATAAACTATATTATTGAAACTGAGGTGTATTTCTGGAGTGGTAGAGCATTTATGAAAAGAACTAGTTTGAATGGGAAAATACAACCCTCTCACATAATAAAGCATCAGTGATCCGGATGCCTTATAGTTTTTCCTTGTCCTTTCTCATCCTATTCCCTTCCTTCTAGCAGGCAAAGCATTGGTAGCGTCTCTGGTATTACTGATGTACCTACATAGGCAGTGGTAACCACTTTCCATCTAGGTGCCCGCTTGCTCGTTTACCTATATTGTGCCATATTAAAATCACTTTTACTCCATAAAGCTTTAAAACACGGTTTACATTAAAGCAAGAATAAGCAATTAAGCGTAGGTAGTTCAAGTTTAATTATGTTTCGTTTTTGTCATATGTTGTCGCTTGGTTTTTCAATTTTATGAACGTTACTTTTACAAAATTGAAAAACCAAGCGACATTTCCGCTTTTACCTTTACTGCATGTAATTTTACTTTAAAAGCTTTTATGCGCCCTACAGTTTTATATTTAGAAAATATTGCACTTTAAAATGTTGTGATCGTTTTACATTAAAATGAAGTTACATGTTAGTTAATTTTAAAACGATGAAAGCAACAGAGTAATTCCGTTTCGAACTTGTTCAAAGCCGCATCGAGTCTAAACTCGTTGAAGTTTTCACCAGTGGTGCATTAATTATAAAATTAGTGCATAATAATTTTTTCGATGATGCGAACAACAAAAAAGTTAATCTTTGTTTAATTTTATTAATTACTTGCAGCATCGTGGATGCGTCAATAAGGCTGTCATTGCATTTTACGGCGAGAAAACCGTGTATGCACTTATGGCCTAACATAATACCTATAACGCGCCACAATCTCTTCCAGATTGTTTGACATTCTAAACAAATTTAATTCAAAAATATAATAACAAAAAATGTCTCAGGCGCTTTTTCACTATGGGATATAATAGTAATTTGTTATGTAGTACAGCTTTGTAGTACAATTGCATTCTCTGCCGTCGATCAAATCAAATGCCTTCAAAGCAAAGCGACCGTCCGTCGCCGTCGGGCTTCCGAAACAATTAAATAGTTCTCTACAATGAAGCTTTGCGACTATTTCATGCGTTAGCTGATATTGCAACTCACTTTCCATTCAATGAAATGTATCTCCAAGCTTTTACTATATTTTACACTACATATTTGAGTACCTACTTATGCATTTTTGTAAATAAATTCATATACCTACCTACATAAACATCAGTCGTGTGTATATCTCGCAGGCGTTTTCGCATACAATCCGGCTTATAGTGAACCCGCCGTAATACAAAACCGCCTGCTTTTTAAAACGGCTAGCTGTTTTGTATTACGGCGAATTACGCAAAACGCCTGCGAGATAATATACATAGAGATGCTTGACTTGTCGTGATTCGAATCCAATGTATGAAATCACTGTTAAGTAATAAACAAAGGTTTTGTGATTCCTGTAACGCATTTAATTAGTATGACAGCTGCTCCTCAATTATGATGACTGGATTGTGTAATAAATACTTAGATACTATTTAAAAAGTAACAGTTTAAAAAAAATGAAAGCAAAAATCCAAATGCTAGGTTACAATGGTTAACAAACTAGGTAGCACACTTTGAAGTCTATTCGTGCCCATGTCGATAACAGGTTTGCCGCCGTGCGTAAATTGTATTGGAGTACCGCAGGCAGAATCTGTGAAAGTAAAGCTTTTTGTAGATTGCAAAGTCCCCCAACAAACATAAAAATCCGTCTAACTTGTGAAAAGAAAGAAACCTCAGTTAGCGGCAAGCCGATTTGGCAAAATGATCGGAAAAGCTTTGCACTGCATTAAAATACTTGATTAAAGGCCCAAAAACATTTTAAAGTTAATAATTCATTAAATTATGGCTGTCATGTGAGTTCGCTTAAAAAAAGGCTGTTTTATTTTGCCATTTTCCAATTATTGACTTCTTTAGCGGAGCTTGGCACTTTTTTAGATGGGTAAAAAATGATAAACTCGCGTCAGATCCGTAATCGAAAAAGCTTAAGATTACCTAACCATTCCAAAATATTTAAAAATGTTTAAGTTTTCACTTCTGCCGGCACTCCCGGAGTGTAACCCGTCCTTTTTTTGTATCATAATATAACTACATATTATTATGTTACAATTCCTATAATATGACAGACCATAAATAAAGCTTTGTCCGGATTGCTGGTAATAATACAATTTAATATTGAAATAAAACTTCTAGTAATCCTTTCCACGTGAGTATTGTTGCTTCATACCACTCCTAGTGTGACCATAAATTTTTTACAGCTCATTATACTCCCACCAGAAACTTATATGAATGTCATTCCGATCCCATTGGAATTACATTCAGTTGTATACATATATAGTGTGTAAACGTTAAGTGCTTAGAGACGCTTATGCTCTACGATTAGCGTTTAGGCCGTGCGTTGATCCGCAGGTCAGGACTAAGCATTTTTTAAGTATCATACTAATCGAAATGTTTTTCAAAATAATCGAAATTTTATAACAATACCTTCTGTACCTACAAAATTATTAATACTCTCAATATAAACTTCCAATCCAATCCAAGCCAATCTTGAGATTTTGTATAAGGACACAGTGCCATGATAAAACAATTTGTCAATTACAAAAATAATAGTTTGGCAATACTGCTAAATGATGGGAAAGAGTTTTTTATTATTTTCATTGTTTTTAATTCAGGATGCTACTCAACTGCATGCATGAAATTACACTGTCTTTTAATTTAGTCAATTATATCTCATTCTAAACATAATATTTAATATTAAGTTTTATCAATCTCGCATAGTCCAGGGATACAAGCATCACGTCTGTAGTTTGTTTGATAAAGACTATATTATTAGAACACTGACAGGCCCGGTGGTCGAGTGGCTAACAATGGTCACTTTATCCCAAGGGCCGCGGGTTCGAATCCTGTGCGCAAGGCAAACATTTGTGTGCATGAACATGTCTGTTTGCCTTGGTCTGGGTGTTTTCTATATACAGGGTGTTTGGTAGAGGATTGAACATGGGATAATGGCAAATAGGTGAGATGGTCTGCTACATGCTGAGCGAAAGAAATTTGACCTAGGGCCCATAGTTTTTTTTTAATGATTTTTTTTAAATTTTCATTAAACTTTCTTCCTTCGTGAATTTGAAGTACTATAACTTTTTTTTTATTGAATCAATCGTCCAGCTTATTTTTTTATTCTTATCTTAACTGAATGTAGCTTACTTTTAAATTGATATTTGTTGGTTAGAGTTACCAGGAAAAAAATTATAAGCCCCCAAACATCAAAAAGGCGAAAAGTCCACGCCGAGCGTTCAACTTTGGACTGCAGTTTAAAAAAAACTAAAAGTGGTACAGCAGTTCTAATCATAGTAAAACAGCTCTAGTTCATGCCCTTTCGAATGGTATGTAATTTGTATAGTTTATTTTTTTCTAAGTAGTCTTTCTCGTACTTTCTACATGAAATTGACCATTTCTGACAAAAATACTTTAATGAAAATAAATCAAAAAAATGTTACGAAACATGGAGCGGGATGGTTACGGTTCATCATTAACAGCATCCGTCACTCTTCATAGGTGGGCAATGCATCCAAGACCTTGTAGTGGTGAAGAGTGGTAGAGCGTAGCCACTACTATGAACTAGTAGTAGCTCGTAAATGGCCAGGCTCCAACGGGGGCAGTACCTCGTATGTCCCTTGTGTTTTGTAGGATGAGTGAGAGAGCCGGAAGCTTGATACACCTCCTGTATCCTACTCCCTTATTAACTTTCCTTCCTCGGTCTTTCCTTTTTCATTCCGTCATAGGTGGGCAACGCATCCAAGATTTTGTAGTCGGTGATTGCTTACCATAAGGTGCTTGTTTGTCCTCCTCGTGTCAAAAAAAAAGTTGTGCATGTCTATGGGCAGCGGTGATTGCTTACCATCAGGTGATCCTCTAGGTCGTCGTAGATGCCTATGGGCAGCGGTGATTGCTTACCATCAGGTGACTTGCTAGCTAGTTTGTCCTCTTCGTGTCATAAAAAAATCGTAGATGTCAATAGGCAGCGGTGATTGCTTACCACATACCACTCTTCACCACTACAAGGTCTTGGATGTATTGCCCACCTATGAAGAGTGAAAAAGGAAGAACGGATGCTGATATTGATTAAGAGAAACGTTAACGTTTCTACCTGCCTTGTGTAACCATCCCGCTCTAGGTTTCGTAACATTATTTTGATTTATTTTCTTTATAGGATTTTTGTCAATTTCATGTAGAATGTACGAAAAAGACTACTTAGAAAAAAAATACTCTGTAAATTGAATACCATTCCAAAGGGCATGAACTAGAGCTATTTTCCTAGAATTAGAACTGCAGTACCACTTTTCGTTTTTTTTTTACAGCAGTCCAAAGTTGAACGCTCGGCGTGTACTTTTCGTCTTTTTGATGTTTGAGGACTCATATCATTTTTTGTGGTAACTCTAACCGACAAATATCAATTTAAAAGTAAGCTACATACAGTTAAGATAAGAATAAAAAAATAAGCTGGCCGATTGATCCAATAAAAAAAAAGTTATAGTACTTCAAATTTACGAAGGAAGAAAGTTTGGTGAAAATTTTAAAAAAATCATTTAAAAAAAACTATGGGCCCTAGGTCAATTTTTTTTCGCTCAGCATGTAGCAGACCATCTCACCTTTCTGCCATTATCCCATGTTCAATCCTCTACCAAACACCCTGTATAATAAGTATTTATTTACAAAAAAAAGGATTTGTGTATATTTATCAGTTATCTAGTGCATATTACAAGTTTATTTGCTTAGTGACTAGAGTTAGGGATTATTAGGGACTAGATGGCGTTGTGTGATTCATCCAAGAATCCAAGAATAAAAATTAAAAACTAATCTAATAATAAAAACTAAAATTAAGCATTAATAAAAAGACATGGTCCCTGTGGCAGGGTGCCCAAAATGTTCGCAGCGTTACCTTGCTGAACGGCGATAGATATCCGTTGAGCGAAGTTACTGCCAGCCTTTGGGTCACCAGTGGTTTGTCGCAGCCTTTTTGCGATGTCCCTAAAAAAGGACAACGCACTGGAACCCCACGGGCCTAATGTTTCTACACCAAAAGCCACAAAATCGTAGGAGCCAGTCAGCTATATTAATATTATAAAGTGGAATAGTTTGTTTATTTGATTGAAGTAGCTGCTATTAGCTATCATCATGACCAAGGCTCAGCTCGTCTGAATTAAAATAATATTTTAGTGTTGTGTAACTCATCTATCGAGGAAGGCACACAACCTTTGTCATAGAGAGCTCTGAAATATAAAATACTAGCGTACCGCACCGATTTTTAGTAAGGATCTCTATTAAAAAAAAATATATATAACCAATGTTACCCGGGCGGGGTACCTTCCCAACGGTGAAAGAATTTTTGTAATCGGTCTACTAGATTTTGAGTTTATTCGTTACAAACAAACATACAAATCCTTCCTCTTTATAATCTTAGTATAGATTCCACTGAACATAGCTAAAAAAAAGACCCGTCTCAACAGACAACAACAATGAAATCGTTTCATCCTTTGAGATACGTTGCCATGCCACAGAGATAGAAAATATAAAATGTTGTACAATATTTGCGACAATAAAACAAACGCAAGGTTGAGTACAATGTATTTGATTTAAAATGTCTATAGTTAGTTTGTTTAGGAAGTTAACCAACCGTAATGCAATAAAGTGTTGTGCTCTACTAATATAATTTAGCATTACAATGACGGCAGCTTCTATATCTATGGAAGACCAGGCCACCAATGGCGGGTGTGGCGCAGGCGCTCCTAGGTTATGCTTCAAAGCATCGTTGCCAAGGTCTACTAGAGACGATTCAATTCAAGCGATCGAATTTTGAGAAATCACTAGAATAGCACGATTAATAATTCATACGAGGCTATTTAAAGTTAAATCACAGATTACTAAGTTAAATGTCGCTGATGCAGACGTCGCTCGCGGTGAGCCTGTGATAGCATCTTTCAATGAGCAAATTTCAATAACGATAGGTATCACGATTTCCATTTAAGTTGTTTGTCCTAGGTTTCTTTAAATAGATTTAATGATGGTATTTGTACCAACATCGAGTTTTATGAATGATAATTATTTTATTTAGATGTTTAACAAACATTCATTCTTACGAGTTTTCAGTACCTACGTCTAATCACTTATTTTAATTATATTCAATAGTTTTTAGAGTTCCGTATCTAAAAAGAAAAAAGCCGGCAATTTTATTTCATAAGTTTGTCGGCTATTATTCGGTCGGTAGTCTAGTAGAGTCTATTGAACGGTGATAGTTTACAGTTTACTGGGTTTCTCGACACTTCATTGTTACTTGTAAAACGTAGGTAAGACCTATACCACAGACTGTTTCTATATTCTGTAGGTAATTCTTTTGAAGCGCGTTGGAAATTCTACTAATATTATAAAGGCGAAATTTATGTGTTTGTTTGTTACTTCTTCACGTCAAATGGCTGGGTCAATATTTATGATATTTGGTATGTAGGTAGCTGATATTTTGGATTAATACATAGAGTATACTTTTCTTCCGAAAAATACGTGGTTCCTGTAGGATTTCATCAAAAGTCTGATATAGGTGGCGCTGCTGTGCGTAAATAAATACACGCAAATATATAATATATAAATATAATAGTGATTTTCAGTTTGTCGTAGCAAAATGCGATTTGCGTTCCGTCTGGTTTCGGTGGGTTTCGGACACACCGCACGCGCACTAATGACAGACCAGACATCAAATAATGAGTTTCATTGAAGGCGTAATTTGGGAAAAAGGTTTGACTTTAATGTTCTGACGAAATCAAACTGAAGCATAGTAGGTACTGCAGTGAGGGAATGACGCTCAATAATGGTTCGAAAAGGACGCGCGGACGACATTAAACGAGAGTAGACTCCTTTTAGTATACTGACGCAAATAAAATTCTGTTTCTGTGAAACATAGCACTTTGAACCACAATAAGCGTAAGCGTCCGTAGGAAATGATTTTCCGAAATTCTCACGTAAAAGTTTATGCCTATAAGAAATTATGTTTTCTCTCCCCTGTACCTGTCTACGCCCACTGAGCGCTCATGTACAGAGTGAGTCTAAAAAGAAACAAAGAAATTTTACACAATTCACACAGGTCAACGCCACCTGGTCCCAAAGTAAGCTAGGCTAAAACCTGCTTGTGTTCTGGGTATCAAGCAATGGATATATTAAATTAATATAAGTAACGACCTCCGTGGCGTAATGGTTACTACGCCGGACCGCCATCCAGGAGGGCCCGGGTTTGAATACCGGTCGGGTCATGATGAAAAACGAACTTTTTCTGATTGCCCTCGGGTCTAGGATGTTTATCTTTATATGTACCTATTTGTTATAAAAATATAGATCGTTGAGTTAGTACCCCATTAGCACAACTATACTTTGGCTCAATCTGTGCGATTTGTCAAAAAAAATATGATTGTAAACATATAGGTAATTCTAAGGGCCGAAACTCTGTCACGCACGCGGGACCCGTCGCGGGTATTCATGTTCATTCACAAAGTGCTCCGCGCGGGCAACGGGCACCTTGGCACCAAAACTCGAGAACAAACACAAATGTTTCATATCATCACATAAATGTTTTCTCCGAGCAGGAATCGAACGTAAGATCACTGCCAAGTGCCAACGCACCACCGCGCTCCGGGCTGTCAAATAGGTACCT
This sequence comes from Endotricha flammealis, assembly GCA_905163395.2. Lineage (NCBI taxonomy): Eukaryota > Metazoa > Arthropoda > Insecta > Lepidoptera > Pyralidae > Endotricha > Endotricha flammealis. Next base: position 10,717,901 of record LR990852.1, on the reverse strand, counting down.
AATATCATTTACACCATTTACACTTTAGTATTGTACCTTCAACCTTGTGACAACGATAAGTGAAATTGTCGGTACTTATTCCCTTTCGCTCTATTGCATTACTTCATTCAGGTAATAGCTGTGAGTAGACTAATGTGTATTTTATGAATAAGTTTCTTGAGAATATTATAGAAATGTACAATGACGTAATAACTAACGTGTTACATAAGATACCTCTTTATTAATATGGTTCCAGATAAGTATGTTTTATTTATAAACATAAATTATACATTTGGTAGAGTTTTAGTCTATTATGCGGGTGTAAATACTCTGTGCAAAATTCCCCCAATTAACCAGCTTTGACAAACAGGAATGTGAATGGCCACATACGGGTTTCGCTCTGCAAAACTTGGACTTTGTATTGACGTGCATAGCATATCGTGTAACGATTATGTTATAAAATCAGTAGGTACGGCGAAACAAACAGTTTTTTTCTGATGATGATAAAGATTCCTCCCCTGACTCGCGAAAGTCTGACGGTTGTCGCACCTTGTCAATGTCAGAAGGTTTGCGTCGATTTTGGTCGCAACGCGTAAAAAATTGAGATTCAGTTCTAAGTATGGGGAACCCCCAAAATTTATTGTTTTTTTATTTATTTTTGTGTGAAAATCTTAATGCGGTTCACAGAATACATCTACTTACCAAGTTTCAACAGTATTAACAGGTTCCGTTTTATGCCATTTGGCTACGGAACCCTAAAAAAGAAATACTTAGTGAAAATATGTTTATTATATAAGGTCTTAATTTATTAAAGAACTTCCTTTTAACACATGACTATATATGTTAAAATGGTTGAGTATGGATGAATTTATGTATTAAGCAAATTTTTCTAACTACTTACAATACAATAAATTTTTTTTTAGTGAATACTACACCATTATTTCCTTGCTTAAACGATCATATTGTGTAACCTTTATAGTCATGTGTTAAAAGGAAGTTCATTAATAAATTAGGACCTTATATAAATTGACTGTATATTAAAACTAAGTATAATTTTACCTACTTATAGCTCCAGTAGCCGGATGGCGTATTGTCACAACGTGTACTACAGACAGGGGTTACTCTAAAATCGCAAACAATCTTTCTCTTGTCACTGGAAAGCATTCTGCATGTCAGTACAGAGAGAGACGAAATAAAATACATTTCGCTCTCATAGAGCAAAAAACATACCAGTACAGATAATTTTGACTGCTATGTATGCACATGTTATGTAGAATGGCATATGAGCAAAATAAATACATGCGATACAATTTTATAAACAGGGACAGGGATTTAATAGAAGCAGATGTTTAAATTAACGTAATATTCACTTAAACAATGCCAACTTAGTTTTATATAAGATAATTAAAATAAAACATTTTAATTAATTTTATTATGACACTCAAAAAGTAATAATATTTTTCTTAATAATTTAACGACTTATTTATAATTTCTATTTATAGTTGTTATGCAACTTAGCCATTTATATTTTGAAATTTATTTTTGAATTATTATAATTTCTGTAAAATCGAATTAAATCTCGGTACATATTAAAAATTATTATTTTATATTTAAGAGGTGGTATTATCCACTCTAAAATATAAATTATGTTACTACTTCGTCGAAGTTTTGGTAATATTACGTAGTTTGTTTTAGGATATTCTTTATTGAGCACAAAGTGATTGAGTACTACAGACTATGGAAGTCTGTGTTGATATACAAGATTTGATTTAGAAATATGCGAACAAACTCTATTTTTATACAGATTGGTCCACCATCCGATCCTTTTCTCGAAGCAGTTCAGGTCATTTTCGACCCCCTGTGCTATAGCTATAGTTATAACTTCGTTGTGGATAAAATTAAAAGCCTGAATTTTCAGTTACCAAACAGGCTGTATAAACACGGTATATCATTCATAATTTCGATTGCTACATTAGTTTGACGACTGAAAGGCTACTCTCATTGGTTTAATATTAGATAGATAGAAAGAATACTCTTTATTTGCATTACACACAGGAAAAAGTACAAAAACAATCTTATAAACTAGTGTAAATGCAACAATCAAAGCAATCTTTTCAAGGCAACCTGGTGACGAATTTCTGTAAGGAGTGGGCAGGGCTAGCAAGACAAGAAAATAAATAATAAACAAGAAAATGATAGATAAGTATCTAGGACATCTAAATATTAAAACAAAAATTAATAAATAACTTCAATCAAATATTATATTACTAAACTATATTACTAATATTATTTGGACTACAAAAAGAAATGAGATCCCATGAAATAAAACCGGACAAATGCGAGTCGGACTCGCCCACCGAGGGTTCCGTGCGTAATTTTTTTTTATACCACTAAGGTGACAATTAAGCTTAGGCCCGCCTGATGATATGCGGTCACTATGGACGCTTGCAACACCGGGAGTATCACTCGCGCATTGCCGACCCTGTAAAAATCTTTTAATACCCAGCTAAAAATAAGTTAAAGATTTTTAATATTGATATGGTCACTATATTTGATGTTGTTAGAATTCGGGCAGCGGCATGAGGTGAACTGTGCGTTTTGTATGCAAAATGTTATAAGCGCCCCTAGCGGCATGAGGTGAACGGAGGTTGCCAAGTCATTGTATGAGAAACGTCAAGAGCTGTGCGTATTAGTCTTCTATAGTATATCTTCTTTCTATAGTATTTGGTATACGTAACAACATAAGACAGAAGGTCCCTTATGTAGGGACTGAATAAATTAATAACCGACTTGGTATTACGTGGATCTCAAGCACTACTTTTTGCGGTAGAACAACTGAGTTGCGAGACTTGTTTTTTTTTTGACAAGTATTGTCTTTTATGGGATTCGTTATTCTAATGAGCACAAAGGGCACCTATGGGTGTCTGTATTGATAAACATTGGCAATACGTAGCCGGATGAGGATTGCCTCGGGGAGCGAGCAAACTGTTTGTAATTACCAGAGTGATCCAATATACTGCAATACTCGTGTTACTAAAGTCAAAGAGCAAAACGTTTTGTGTCGATCGATGTTTGGAATCCGTATTTAGTCGGTACTGTAATATCGAGTTCGTTAATCAACAACACAGTTTAATTAAATTCACACTTTGCATTGTATAGAATCAATAGGTGTTTCCAGAAATAATTATATGTATTCGACTCAACAATAACCACTACAATTACATTCCATTGGAATGTAATTGTAGCCTTTGATATTCCAATAAATTGAAGAGGTTTATAGCATGCTTCGACACGCTTCTCAACTATGGATTAGTGGAGGACAAGTCATCAGTATTCGCTTACCACAGATTACATTAGGGCTGGCCAGACTAGCTACTTAGTTATTACATATTTAAGGCGCTCTTGTACCTAATTTCAGCAGTTATTAATTCCTCAGTCTTTTTTGTATACCATCATCGTAAATATTCAGATAAGAATTTTTTTATAAAAAGAAATATATAAATAAAACCGGACAAGTGCGAGTCGGACTCGCCCACCGAGGGTTCCGTACGTAGATTTTTTTTTTATATACCACTAAGGTGGCAAACAAGCTGACGGCCCGCCTGATGGTAAGCAGTCATCGTAGCCTATGGACGCTTGCAACATCGGGAGCATCACTCGTGTATTGCCGATAATGCTGTAAAAATCTTTTAATACCCCTTTTGAAGAACCCCATATTATAGTCTAAAGAAAAGTCCTCGGCGGGGATCTCATTCCACAGCTTCAGCACTTCAGCGTACGCGGGAACCACGCAGTACGCGACTATTTTGGTTCTAGCGTGTGAGGTTGGATTCCTCGCCGGTGACCAGATCGATGGTAGAAAGTGGCTGTAAGCATCAAGTCAAAGAATAGCAAATAAATAATGCAGGAATCGACTCGTCCAGTTTTTTGCGAGAATACCCCAGATAATCAAATAAATAAATAAGTGCATTTATTGTACTCGCATTACTGGCATTTTAGTTATATGTAACCGTTAATTTGCGAGTGCAGATTAAGAAGGTGTTTATTCGATACGATTGCAGATTATCTGGCTAAACCAGTTATAGAGGAAAAAAATGTTTCACTTCTTACTTCAACCAGATAATATGCTGGCTTCCTAGGTAATCTACAGACTAGTTCACGACCAGGCATATGGTGAATTCCATAAAACAGGTTCGTGTTTGAATAGAACATTCTAATAATCCTATTTTTGGGTGTGGGGTCACAAGATAAACCTAACGAACCTACTGTCACACATTCCGTTTCAGCGTAGTTTTGTTGTTCTCCGTGCTAGTTTAAACGTACTTCAGAGAAACGCGTTTTCCTAGTTAGAACTAGAATTAACAAACTGCGCCAAAACGGAATGTGTTACAGCACGTTCGTTAGGTTTACCTTGTGACCCTACACCCAAAAATAGGAGGCGTGGCTCTGTCGACCGTAAATTATAAATATGATTTCAAAATTGTCACTGTCTTCCGCAATTGAATTCGTTACTACGCAAACTTTAAAAGGTAAAGCGCAAATATGAGATTTTTAAATTAAAATTTTATATTTTAACGGACCGTACCAGAAAGTCTTCAGATTACCTAGTTAATGGACACATTAAGGTATTCTGTATTCTAACGGTAACATATACAAATGGGCACTATATCAATTTGTAGCATTAATTTTTTTTCAACAATGGTGTGCACAATAATATTATTTGATAGTCACAAAGATAATTACAAAATGTAACATATCGTTGATAAAGAGAAAAAGATAGATAGATAGATAGATAGAATACTCTTTAATTGCATTACACACAGGAAAAAGTAAAAAAAAAAAAAAAAAAAATCTTAAAAACTAGTGTAAATGCAACAAGGCGGCCTTATTGCTAAAAAGCAATCTTTTCAAGGCAACCTTAAGGTAACGAATTTCTGTATGGAGTGGGCAGGGCTAGCAAGACAAGAGAATAATAGTCTGGATAGAAAAGGATTGGTCGAAGAATTTGGAGGAATGAATAGGAATAAGGAGTGTGAGATTATCAGTGGAGCGGAGTGACAGGCTATGGGATGAGGAGGAAAAGGTGAAGAATTCTTTAAGATAGGAGGGAGTACAAGGATTAAATAGTATGGTGTAGAGAAAGGAAAGGATGTGCATGTCCCTACGTTGGCGAATGGATAGCCACTTCAACTGTGTCCGGTAAAAAGATGCACTATGAAATTTAATTTACTGTCATAATTCGACACATCAAACGTCAAGTCATTGAAAAGTAAAGCAAGCGAGGGCTGCTATGAAAGTGTCCATCCGAAACAACGAAACACGTAGTGCTGTCAAAAAAGACATTACTAATTGGAATAAGGTTCAAAACTGGTTAAAATTCAACGAAACAAAAATATAAAAAATCATATTATTCTATCATATAATAAAAATAAAATACAACCAATAAACTGCTCCTGTTAGAATTAAAATAATCAAACTTTCTTAGAAGACAAAAATAGAATTAGTAAAATTGGTTAAAAATCGACATAATCTCAAACAAAAAGTCACCCTCGCCGCCTTCTCATGCACAATGTTTTCGCTAGTGTTGCCAGTAGTGTTAATCAAATCTGATATAATTTTTTGTGCAGTTCATTCACATTTGTGTATCATTTTTTTGTATTAATACAAAGTATTCGAAAAATTCGTATTATTCGAATACTAACTATAAAAAATATTCGAATAGTAAATGAGGCGAATATTCGAATAATAATAATATTCGAATACCAAGCCCTAATAGGGACAGAGCATCGCCATAAAAGTAAAGACAAGCTGTCCGGTACTGAGATTTTGCAGCATTGCGATAGTGCACATGCACATCACCACCCTTAAGTCAGTTGCGAGCGAGCGACAGAAGCAGTGGTGTCCAATTATTGTCAATTGTTTTTTTTTTACAGATCGTTTTTTGTCAATTGACAAAAGAGTCAATCAGTCGTGCGTGAGCGAGCGACAGGAGCAATGGTGTCCAATTGACAAAAAACGATCTGTTAAATGAAAAGGCAAAAAACGAACTGTTAAATAAAATTGACAATTGGATAGTTTTGGACACCACTGCTTCTGTCGTCCGCTCGTAGTCGTAACTGATTAAAGGTGGTGGTGGCGTCAATTTGCACTATCGCAATGCCACAAAATCTCAGTACCGGACAGCTTATGTCGATGTATCAAGGACAATTTTGACTTATAGCCAGAATTAATAATCGATCCGATAACAGACTTTTTGCTATCTAATGCCGGGTTCACATGAGGCGATTTTAGTTGATCAACTGCTCGCATGCGATTTGAACCTTAGATTAAAAATTCAATACATTTGACATTTTGAAGTGATATAGAATTCACCGATAGATTATTAAATTTGGCCGTTAGTTTCTAACATCTATCGTCCTTTGACTAGGTGTGCCAGTCGACAAAATTACGATCTGTGTATGCTTTGACGTGCATTCAAACGTAAGTGTACACGGTACGTGTAAACCCTATATTCACACTGTGTACATTAGTAAATATACAGATAGATGCGGTCAGATTGCAAGCCCGGAGCGTTGTAGGTCATATTTATACACGTAAAATGTATGGTTTCGTGTCGTCCGTCAAGCGTATTAATTTTATGATTGATAATACTAGCGATCCTTTACCGTGGGAATTTCGGGCAAAAAATTACCTGTTTAGTCAATGAAAGAGTTGAGCAGGCTAGAGAACTTAGAACAAATATTTTTATGCTAATAATGTAAGCATAGTTGTAAAATTTTGTAATTACACTAGTAAAATACAGGGACTGACTCCGCTTACCCTTTTTAGGGTTTTGATTGGTTTTTTTGAAAGGGTTGCTACTTTAAGTTGATTAAAAACCAATAAGACTGGGTAACCCAACCGCTTGGGTAAGCATATTAAACGGAAACCCTTTCAAGGGGTTTCCCAATAAATAACCCGAATAGTAGACAAGCATTACAAAAAGCTTTATGAATTGGGAAACCTATTCCGAAGGGGTAACCCACGAATAACCCCTTCATAAGCGCTTACTGAAAAATCCTGTTCACGCGAATTTTGTGTTTATGCTATTAAAAATAAGGTCCATGGTATCAGCTATCATAAAGCGCGCCTGCGCTCGTTTTACTTAGGCCGAGGAGATCTCTGAATGTCATGTAAAAATGTGTCTTATTATCATGACGTAAGTCGTAAATGGCATGTAGCGAGCAGCGTGTAGTCCATGAAGAAGATACTAAGAGGAGTTGTTACAATAGCCCGTTTGTATGAACGACCTTGTCGCTGACGAGAGGGTGTCTAAACACCCCCCCGCACCTTGTCGCACCCCGCACGACAGGCGACATCTAGCAATAACAGATAATTCAACGATTTTTGGCTGTGATTTTAGTTCAGATATTCGCGGGGAACCCAAAGTAAGTCTTGGCTTATTCAAATTCAAAACTTTTATTCAGAGAGGCATTTTCTCTTGTCAGAGAGTACATACGGTAGAAGTAGAAATTTGATTTTTTTACAACTTCATGGGACCGTAGACCTGAGTATACGGTTCTTTCAACTTGATACCTCAAAGCATTCATGAGAAAAAGGGCCTTGACAGACAGGCAGACAGACGGACAACAAAGTGATCTTATGAGGCTTCCGTTTTTCCTTATGCGGTACGGAACCCTAAAAATGGTTTAATTCATAATTTCTGTAAATATACTTATTGAAAATAGCTTCCTTTTAATACTTATTAGTAAATTCATCATCTCTGTTAATAAAAATAACTTTTGTGTCCATAAAAGTATACCTAACTAATTAAATTACAAACAAATTTATCAGTAACAAATAATTGTCCATGACTTTGGTAATGTTTCATTAGGTAACTACATCTGTGTTTTCGAGCTATTTTGTCCACTAATAATGATTTCAAAAATTTCTGTCGTAGGCCTCCAATCTGTAACAAATGATAAAATGTTCATTCTTTGTTCAAAAAGTGAGGTTATTTTTTTCGTAACTCTTTATAATACTTCAAACTTTATTTTATTTTTAGATGCAAGTGTGAAAATAGTAATCTATATGTTTAGATTAGAAGGTTACCTACTGGAAGCTGGGGAAAGGCCAGAAATGAGTAGTTTAGCTTACTTTGCTACTAAGTTGACTAAACTTTCTTTTTCTGTTGCGAGGCACCCTTTCTTTTAAAAATTTTTTAAATGTGCATTTTCTTCAGGTAGAATACATGTCGAATAACTTATTTTTACCCAAAAAAATGGGACTAATAGGAAAAAAAAACGCTATAAAAACACAATATCACACGAACGCTTTTGACGTTTGTCTGAATAAAACAAACTCACAGCGACCTCTACCGGAGTAGTTTCCAGTTTTCTACCCCATTCAAACACAATCGTTGAGTTTCAAAGATGAGAAATGACGACCTTCGTGGCGTAATGGTTACCATGCTTGACCGCCACCCAGGAGATCCCCGGTTCGAATCCCGGTCGGGTCATGATGAAAAAGGTCGATTTTCAACATGAAAAGACCCGAAGGTCTTGGATGTTTATCTATATGTATATGTATTTGTTATAAAATATAGTATCGTCGCAGATTAGTTAAATAGTTACTTCGTAACAGATAAATCACTCTTAGAAATGTTGGTACTTGCGTTTTATAATAACCTAATCTTTACGCCTGCGCGCGATAATGTACCGTATTTTTCGGGCGTAAAGTTGCAATGGCTTCACAGCTAAGCAAAAGCGATAACGCTAGGGCTGCCTCTTTCGATATAAAATATTATTATACAGTTTTGGTAAATTAAGAAAATTGTATACTTTTTATATTTATATTTATTGTCTCAAACATAATACAATATTACAAATGTGCATTTTTAAAGTAAGTAGTGATTAATAAATTTTTTGCCCTGTCTAAATTCCCGATTGTTAAACTAAGTAGAAAAAAATCTAAATCGAACAAAAAGCTTTAATAAAATAATAATCGTGAGGGACACAAGCACAAGGAGGATCAAAGGGTATCTCTATTAAAAGTTCATAAATAGTAAGTTTATAAACATTATACATATTGCTGTCTGTTATAATTCCGAAAAATATTTCGGAAAATGTGATACAACCATTTATAAGTTGATTTCTTAGCTAAATACCTACTTTATTTTTTAATGTAATAAAATCAATTACAGTATTATTTAACGAAAATAATGACATTTCGTTCGTTTTTAGCGCTAAAGACATTTTTATTTTGGATTTTTATAGGAGCACTCTGTGTGAAATGTAATTACAGTATAGTCTAATATCCCGATGTAAAACAGCCTTCACCGAGATGTTTATTTGATAAAACGTAGTTTAAATTTTATTTAATATGTCAATAAATATATTGCATGTGGGTTACCTAACAAATTTTAGTCCAGGGTATGATTAATTAATACTTAATTTAAAAAAAAAAAATTTTAAACATTTCATTTTCAAGAACAAATAGCATGCACACTCTTTTTCTTTAAATGGACGGATTCAAACAGCTGCTATGCTGTATCCTCTTTTATCATGGGATGGTTGACGGGGACCTCTCTGTCGCACAAATTCACTTGCAGCAATATTTTACTTTTCAAAATTCGACAACCGGAATTCGGGACTGATTTTTACCACCGTGTTCATAATGAAATAATATTTAATTTCATTTATTTTAATTCAATATTCAGACCGGTGCAAAATGCTAGTATCGATATTTACCTGTTTATACCTTGCAACCCGAGAGTTGTGACCGGAAAAGATTTGTTTTATTTTTTGTTTATAGTCAGGAAAATGCATTACTGCATGTCCTGCCGCTGGGGAAGCGACGGGGGTCCGTCGGGCTCCCCCTTTAATGCCACTTGGGTATACCGACTACAAACCTGACTGACTGCCACCTCATTCGCCTAGATGGGCGGGGCCACGGGAACTAAGATACTTCCGTGACCCCGCCGGCGGCTGTCCGAAGACCCACTTGTTGGCCTACGGCACGGTTGGCAGCGCGCACAACACTAGACGCGTCGCACGCAACATTCGGGGGCTTCCGTTCCAATGGGCCCAAAATTGCATTTTCTATTTGTGTCCGAAAATCTCATTTGCAATTATAAATAATAATTATCGGGTTGAATATTTCATTCATCAACGTGGTCTTTGTAAATTTTCATGTGCATTAAAATGGAAACAGGATTTCCAGTAAATCCGATCATCGTATATGAATATTGCTTATTTGCGTACCATGTAATATAATTTTAGTGGTTTTTAACTAGGTTTTTGGGTTATGTACCTACCTCAAAAGGAATTTGTTTTTTATCAGAATAAGTTTTTCTCTTATAATCAGCACAAAAAGGTACAGCCAGTTACTGAAACTCATTTTTAAAGTTAATGACACATTAAGTTATAGGTGTCTGTCCAACTAAATAAGAAAAAACCGGGCAAGTACGTGTCGGGCCACGCACATTGTAGGGTTCCGTATCGGCGACACGGACACGACTCGACATTTGTACGTTTTCGTCAAAGAAATTTTACTTCATAAGTTCGTCGGCTATTACTCGGTAGCTAGTAGTGCCTACTTAACCGTTATAGTTTTCCTTGTAGGTTCACTATAATATGGACTACTATCATGAATTTTTTCAAATTTCTAAACACAAGACTTTCGGAGATAGAGTGGAGGGGGGGACCACCGTGCAAAACGAACCATTTCATTACCACTTTACCTGTAGGCACCCCAAAAAATATATATTTTTCAAAATTTTATTCTACCACTTTGTTAGCAATGTTAATATGAGTATACATACCAAATTATAGCTTTCTAGCATCAAGTGTCTAGGCGCTAGACCGCGGACGGACAGACGGAGAGACGGACAGATGGACAGACGGACATGGCGAAACTATAAGGATTTTTGTCCACAACGAAAATCCACGTGGACAGAGTGGCGGGTACTAGTTAGTGGTAAATATTGTAAATAGAAATACAGGAATTAAATTTATACAATTTATTGAAGTTACAACAATATTTTGTACTTATCGAACAAAATGAAATGATGTAAGATAGAATAACAATAACTCAGGCGAGGCTAATTAATATGTACTGACTTACCTACTTATTTGCATTTTTTTTAGTACCTACATAGGTAGGTACTAAAAAAAACCAATACTGTTTTCCATAGATGTGAATGAATATAGATTCATTCACATCTATGGAAAACAGTATTGGTTCATGTTTTACATTTAAGGTGTAGATAGACCTTGATAAGCGATATTGTTGCTAACAGTTAATAAAATAACAAGGGAAATATTTGAGTCCTAGTTGCTAATTAAATTATCATATGTTCAATCTTATGTCAGTATAATAATTAGCATTTTCACAAGTTCACTTAGAAACTAGAGAACAATATTCGAGATAAATATTTGGTAGTCTAACAACTAATGTTATTTATGGATGCAAGGCCGCTTCCAACCAGTCATAGTGGAAGAGTTTGGGAGGCCTATATTCAGCAGTTGACTTCTTGTGGCTGAGCTGAGATGATGAAGGCCTTTGGATTCGACTGCATGCAATTCCACTGAGAATCCGATTTACGGAAAACGCTTTTACGTGAAAATTTCCACCATACATTTTCCATTTTCGCGGTGTATCCCAGTAGCCCTCTGGCCTCGCCCCTGGCAACTGGTTTTTTTTTAAATATAAAAATCTCCCAGCTGCCCTTCATGTCACGGTGGGGCGAAGCACAGCCATTCATTCAGAGTTATTTCGATGTTTGTTACTGTGACGCGTGCGATGAAGAAACCTACGTTTTCATTAAAAGTTACTTTCGGTTATATATTCTTATCAGAAATGCAAACCGAGGACCTTACTCTTGAGAATAATTCCGCTCGATCGACATTATATTGTTACGACTAGATGCTTTTGGCAGAGTAAAATAGCGCTAATTAAATACTACATTCATTAAAATCGGATTGTACGCTAACCCAACAGTTGTCTACTTGTTGTATACTAATATTATAAAGAGGAAAGATTTGATTCTTTGTTTGTTTGAATTGAATAGGCTCTGAAACTACTGGACCGATTTCAAAAATTCTTTCACCAGTAGAAAGCTACATTATCAGGGAGTGACATAGGCTATAGCTTTTCCCAAAATTCAATGTGGTTCCCACGGGAACGGGTCCGGAACTTCACGTGGACGAAGTCGCGGACAAAAAAGGTAGTTATAGTATAAAGTTTCATTACTACGAATTACTATTTGCCATTAATTTTGGGGTGCGAGGCTCATCATCATCTCAGAGCTAAAGCCAACCTCACCTGCACGCGGTGCACCCTGCTGATAGACGGACGGGCTCTGGCGCAGTCGCCAACCCGCCTGCCCAGCGTGGCGACTTATAGGCATTACTTCTTAATGACAAGAAACCAAAATAGACGGCCCCCAGTACCCGGCAGCTCTGCTATTCCGGGTATTAAGGTGGCGGTCTCGGTTACGATAGGGCGGGGGGTGCGAAGGATTCCCGGTTGATCGGCCACCCCCACCGAATTAACGTTGGCACCTTCAACACCCGGACTCTGAGGCGAGACGAGGATGTGGGTGAGCTAGAAGTAGAACTGAGGAAAATCAAATGGCAGATTCTAGGACTATCGAAAATCCGAAGATAGGGGGAGGATACCGTGATCCTGGAGCCTGGCAACCTCTTCTACTTCTGCGAATGAGATCAGTTCTCCCAAGGTGGTGTTCCTCGTTCCTATAGTGTTCCTCGTTCACAGATCCATCTTCAACAACGTGCTGAAGACTTACGGTGTGTCGTCGAGGATAGCGTATCTTGTGCTGAAACTATCAGACAGGTACTCTCTGAATGTTGTGCAGTGTCCAACGACGACAAATCCAGATGAAGAGGTCGACGTTATGTACGAGGACTCACATCTCAAAGGCCATACATCAGACCACCAAGACCCACGTCACGGTTGTTGTCGGGGACTTTAACGCCAAGGTGGGAGTACAAGACGGCGACGAGTCGGCAGTCGGACAGTTTGGTGTGAGGTCGAGAAATCACAGGGGACACATGCTGGTCAATTTCCTCCATAAGTAGGGGCTCGATCTGATGAATTCGTTCTCCAAAAAGAAGCCCCAGACCTGGCAAAGCCCGAATAAAGTAACCAGGATTAAATTCGACTTCATCATAACCGATAAGAAGCGTACATTTAGGGATGTCTCAGTGGTCAACCGGTTTAATAACGGCAGCGACCACAGACTTGTACGGGGTAACTTAAATATAAGCTCAAGACTCGAAAGAGCTCGTATTATTAGGTTGAACTTACGACCAACTCGACCCCAGATCAGCCAAGCTGCGGAAAAGTTCCAACTGGAACTCCAAAACCGATTCTGTTTACTGTAAACTACAGCGGATGTGAGCGAGGAATCAGAACGCCTGACGGGAATACTGCGCAAAGTACGCAACAAGTACTTTGGGGCACAGCATTGAGCTCGAGAAGCCAAACTCTCTAGTGAGACTCTGGATCTTATGGCAAAGCGGCGAGAGGCCACTACAGCCGGAAGGGTTTCGACAGATTATGCCCAAACAAACAAGTAAATAAGGAGGCTAATACGTCGCGACTATCGCACCTACAATGCAAAAGGCATAGAGGATGCGATAGCGCGAAACAAAGGACTAAAAGTCTTCTCCCAGCCTCTAGGAAGATCACATCTGTCGAAGCTCAAGAGGGCAGACGGCCAAATCGTCACTACGAAATCAGAGATCTGCTGCGCAAGCACCAGCCCCCACACAAACTGCTCATGCATGTGAGGGCCTTGTTAGAGTGACACTACACTGACGATATCCCGGACATCTGCACGGGCGAGATTGAGCAGCTGAAAAGCGGCAAAGCTCCGGGTGAAGACGGAATCACAACAGAGTTGCTTAGGGCAGGAGGAACCCTGGTTCTGAAAGAACTGCAGCATCTATTTAATTCCGTCATTCACCACGGGACCACACCAGCAGCGTGGGCTGAGAGTGTGGTGGTCTTGTTCTTCAAAAAAGGTAACAGAACTTAACTCACTCGAAGGCTAGATGTGTACCAGCCGCCGGAACAGGCTGGATTTCGTAAAGGCTACAGTACCGTGGACCACATTCATACATTGCGGCAGATTATACGGAAAACCACTGAGTATAATCTGCCGTGATGTATAGCATTTAATTTTGTGGACTACGAAAAAGCCTTCGACTCCTTCGAAACATGTTCTTTTCTGGAATCCTTATAGCGTTGCCAAGTAGACCACCGCTAAGCCCATCCAGCTGCAGCAAGGAGTCAGACAGGGGGACGACGACGTCATCTCCCCAAAAGTGTTCACGGCGGCACTGGAGGACATTATACAAGACGCTTGACTGAAAAACACACAGCTACAACATAAACGGCGAGTACATCTCACACCTACGATTTGCCGATGATGTGGTCATAATGGCGGAATCGTTGGAGGATCTCCGTCGAATGCTAAACGATCTCAATGCCGCATCTCGATCTGCCGGGCTGAGAATATATGACGAAATAAATGACTTCATCATACCTAGTCCGGTAATCGTCGAGAATGGGGCAATTGAAGTAGTCGAAGACTATGTCTACCTTGTCAAGTGATGCAACTTGGCTGGGGTAACTTCAATAAAGAGATCGATACATTCGACTGGGCTGGGCAGCGTTCGGGAAACTTCGTCGCATCCTTGTCTCACAAATACCGCAATGCCTGAAGATAAAGTCTTCAACCAGTGCGTCCTCTCCGCTATGACCTACGGCTCAGAGACTTGGACGCTGACCGTCGGGTTGGTCCATACATTACAAGTCACACAGCGGGCGATGGAGAGCTAGGCTCGGAGTTTCTCTAAGGGGCAAGATTCGAAACGAAGAAATTCGACGGAGAACCAAAGTTTTCGATATAGCTCTCAAAGTCAGTAAGCTGAAGTGGCAATGGGCCGGTCACATCTGCCGTGCTAGCGATTGCAGATGGGGAGGATGGATGCGGAAAGCGGAGGATCGTATTTGGTGGAAGGCATTGGGAAAGGTCTATACCCAGCAGTGGGTAGATACAGGCTGATGATGATGAGTTGAGTTGAAGTATACAGTAATGAAAGGTAGTGAATATTTAATAATGAGTAAGCCAACAACGGACACGCCACCCCTCAAACTTAATGCACATGCGCATTGAAGTTTCATGTCTTAGTAAGTTACTTATTATTCAATTTTGGAAATTTGTCTTCATAGATACAACAGAAATATACTCGACGTAAGTACAACGAATGTTTAGTAACAGAGATGCCTAAATACCACTTCGATACGGAACAATAAAAACAAAGGACAATTACTTAGAAATTTATTTATGTTTGCATCTTACTAATGCATAAAATGCGCATAAATCATGATGTAACAGCATAAAAACACGCCCACAAATTTAAAGATAATTAGTTGTTTTTTAACAAAGAAAAGTGGATAGAAGCTCCACAACAATACTAACACTTTGAACGAATGTGACGTCACAATTGCACAGTATGCATGGAACGCAGTTGTTTGCCGAAAATTAGCTGATTCTTCCCTCTACTATCTACCTACACTTGGAGAAGTTAGAAAACAAACTTTAAAAAAAAACGACTACAAAACAAAAAAACAACCAGTATCTTCGGAACCTTGCCGAGGGAGTCCTTTTAATAATATATTTTAGTTATTATATTATATTTTTTAAGGTTTTTAGTTTTAGGTTCATTAGCAACTCCTTACCTATTTATTTCTTACTAGAGTCTCGCCCAGGCTTCGCACGGATTTTAGAAGAGATCCATAATTTTAATGAAAATAAAATATAGCCGGGGATAGTGTAGCTTTCCAACGGTGAAAGAATTTTTGAAATCAGTCCAGAAGTTTTTGAGTTAATTCAACAAAAAAAGAGTAAAAAATGTAAGGCAAAAATGTTTTTTTCAAAAATTACAGACTTTCTAGAGCAGATATCTCGAAAACTATACAAGATATTTGACTAAATAAAAGTTGTAGCAAATTTAATCAACTTTCATTTTGTGTAAACTCTTGTCGCTAGGACACATAGTTTCCGAGATATAAACAAAAAAATGAGACTTTCAACTTGCCAGATTTTAACGAAATACACATAAACACTTATTTATACACACATATAAGTATGTGAACTGAATAAAAAGCTTGAAAAACTATTTTTTTAAAAAGCTGGGCGTCATTCAGCTTTGCCGCCCCGGGCCTCTGACGGGCTTAGTCCGCCACTGGTAGAATCGGTTCTGCAGGTAAAGATCATGCAAAGTGCATAGAGGATGATTTAATTTGTCAGTAATTAATGTTCGTGACGTTTTTATCATTACTTATTAAATATATATATTAGTATGATATCTAGTCCGATCCGGTCCGGTTCGGTCCGGTCCGGTCGGTCCGGTCTGCTTTATTGCATACAAACACTCAACCAACTTTATACCATATTTTTTACACTTTATTTCTTTTTTCACGTTTGTGACCCCATTTTCCCCTTTTAGGGGTTGAATTTTGAAAAATCCTGAAACACGTACTCATTTACCGCCAGGAGTACTCCTACGAAGTTTCTAATAAAATGGTCCGACTAATCTTGTTTCTCCATACAAACTTTAAAACCCCGTTTCACCCCCTTAGGGGGTGATTTCTTAAGAAGAAGAATCTCAGCTCTCTAGGTTGAGCGCCCACAATAATACACGTGCAGTCCTATTTTTCTCGTTCCCGTGGGAATAAAAAAAATCCGACTTTATCTTTGTCAACATCATAAAGAGAATCTCTATAAAAAAAATTCAGCTGCGATAATACACTTACAGTCCTATTACTCCCTTTCCCGTGGGAATTATATAAAACCCCATCTTTGTCCATGTTAACGTCATAAAGGAAACCTCTATACCAAATTTCAGCTTTGTAGGTTGAGCGCCTGCAATAATACACTTTTACTCCCTTTCTCGTAGGAATTTAAAAAATCCTGTCTTTGTTATTGTCCACTTCATAAACGGAACCTCAAAACAAAATCTCAGCTTTCTAGGTTGAGCGCCCCCGATAATACACATGTAGTCTTATTTATTATTCGTCCGCGTGAAGTCCCGGACCCGTTCCCGTGGGAACTACATTGAATTTCGGGAAAAGCTATAGCCTATATCACTCCCTGATAATGTAGCTTTCTACGGGGAAAGAATTTTTGAAATCGATCCAGTAGTTTCGGAGCCTATATTCAATTCAAACAAACAAACAATCAAATCTTTCCTCTTTAAAATATGTATTAGTATAGAAGTATAGACAAACAAAAATGCCAATTTCTCAATTTTTTCTCAATAAAATAATATTATTAATATCTGTGGTATAGACAACCAAACTAAAAAGCGTTAAATAAATTTATGTGTCAAATCTATGCAAAGGCTGGCTGGAAAGTAGACGAGGTCCTCCACTGCTTTTGACGTCAAATCAAGCACGTCAAAATAGCGGCCGCTTTTAATTGCTTGTTTCTGCTTACTATGTTTTTTTTTTAATATTGAAAAATAAAACAAATATAAGGTTAACAAATAAAAAAAGACGTGAAGTGTATATTTCCTATTATTTAAGAAAAAACACTAAATTATATCACCGGAGCGGAGGTTTGGCAATGGCTAGTTTACTACTTCTAGCAGTTCTATAAACTGAAGCTACTGTGAAAGTTTCGACAAAGTCAATGAAGCTCTCGGTTTAGGCACATGAGTAAAAATAAACCGCGGAAGTTTATTTACTCATGTGGTTTAGGTGTTGGCCGTTAAGACTGAACTTGGTGATGTTATTAACGAAAACGATATAATAACGTTTTTTTAGATCCCCTCTTCCCTATGGTGATACGTGGTGGCTGGTTACTCTTTGGCGACTGGTGAAGTAACTTTAGGAAGGTAACTTTGTATAATTTCGCAAAATTTAAAAAAATGTGTTTAAATTTTTCTCCGATTTGAGCAGATCTCTTAAATTGATTGCCACCTTAGTGGTATAAAAAAAATATGCACGGAACCCTCGGTGGGCGAGTCCGACTCGCACTTGTCCGGTTTTATTTTTTTAACAGATTACTTTACCATATACTTTTTATTATCATCCATGAAGCTACTCGTAGTTTGTTATTTTTTTAATACAACATTCATTGTAATATTTTCTGCATTTTTCCTCGCACGAGCGATATACGCTTTGACACAAAGAGGTAAAAATATTGAGCATGAGTGAACTACAGTCAGTGTTGGACATGGTCGAGATTTTCTTTTCACATAAGCCTTTATGAGCGCCGCATGGATATAGTACTCAAACGCCGTTTATTGCTACAATAAATGTAAAAAATAAAAAAGATTTTTTATTTTTTACATTCGGAATGTAGCATCCTTAGCGCTACAACAATGCATTTAAATGAAGGATTTTATAAATACATTCTAGATATTCATTGGCTTTTAAGATTTTTTAATGGTGTTGAATCGCTATCTATAAATCTATGATGCTCTATAGTATGTTCTGGAAAATGGACCTAAGTAGTTAAAATAACGTTGAGAACTAAATCGAAACTGAAACACGCCAAGTGCAGAATCCGGTATGCCTGTCACAAGACTCACAAGTTTAATTACTAAGGGCCGATTGTTTGATCAGTAGTTAAGTATACTAATGGTTAAAATTCGTAGCAATTTTTAACAAATAGTTATTTTAACCATTAGTATACTTAACTACTGATCAAACAATCGGCCCTTAAACAAGATTCTGTTTTAAATCTACATAATGATAGCATACCCCTTAGGTAGCCTACCCTGAAACCAATGGCGTCTTTCCAGAATATTACTTCATGAGAGATATTCTTCACAAACTGACTAATACTCACTCAGGGTTCACAGGCCGGTTTAATCCAGATGATTACGATATACTCGTGATATCGATGCAGGCAATACTCCACAATAAAAACTCAGTTATATTTTCACACTTTTATTAACAATATCACTTCGATTACAAGAACCAACAAGGCAAAACTTTTTCAGATGCACCACAGTCATATACCTACCATTCCCGCCATGGCTTCATAAGGGTAGCAGCTTGCTCCATCTCCAATATAATTTAAAGTGGAGAGAGGGCTCTCCACTTTAAATTTTATTGGAGACTAGCTGCCCGGCCCGGCTTCGCCCGGGTACTGTTTCGTTTTTTTTTCAATCTTTCTGAGAGATTTTCTTAATATTTTTTTCCGTAAGAACCTTGTACAGAGTATTAGAAAACTACAAAAAAAAAAACAGCCGAATCGGTCAAGCCGTTTTCATGTTATGTCGTGACAACGGAAAACGGGTTTCATTTTTATATATATAGATGGAGCAAGCCACTTCCGGTTTTATAAAAACTAAATATCTTTTAATGTTAAATTATGCTTTTAATCACAATATGTCGTATAAAAAATAAGTAAATAATATGTTAAGTTATTCTATTATCAGTCGTGATATTCAACAATGGCGTTATTTTAAAAGAAAAAACTAAATTCATCTACACTTGGCTTAGTCGCCATTGTTGTCAATGTCGCGACATAAAATAAAAAATAAATTGAGTGACTTTTATCATTTAAATTAAAATACTAACCGTTTAATGCAGAACAATTATAAATAGCTAACAATCGGCTATCCTTTATACATTGTACGGCCTCGTAAATGTTAAAGCTTAAGTAAAAGCCTCTTAAATAACCAAATCATTTAACTAAAAATACATTACAATATTGAAAAGAAAAATTTTCAAAAGGCAATGTAAATGTAATATACTGTGTACTTAATTAAAATATAAATTGTACATAAACAAAATTAAAGTAGGCGTTATTTCATCTAAATAAAATAAATAAGCAGGCGTATGTATACGTAAGTATTTCATGGCCTGTTACAGGTATAGAAGGCATTATTTCATGGCCTGTTTCAGGTATAGTAGGCGTTATTTCATGGCCTAAAATAAAAAAAGCAGGCGTTATTTCATGGCCTGTTACAGGTATAGTAGGCATTATTTCATGGCCTGAGGGTAAGCTGTAATAAATGTGATTAAGCTGTAATAAATATGAATTAGCTGTAATAAATATGAGTTAGCTGTAACAATATACACAATAAAATTAATTCCTAAAGATATCGCCTCTAAAGGATGGAATAGAATAGACGCTAACAATAATCAAACTAGACCGTACAACACTATTTAATTAATCAATTAATCAAAGGAGTTTAATCTCCTTCTTATTTGTAGTATTCGATTTTATAATAAACTGCCTGAAAACGTGCTGAATTTACCAGGAAAAAGGTTTAAATCCGACATTAAATATTCACTCAGCAGAAAGGCTTATTATAAAATTGAAGATTATCTAAATGACTAAAATAGCTGGAATGATAAACTCGGCACAGACACCAAACACAAGCCTACCTACTGCTAGGTACTTAATATATTGCGCATATATATATGCATATATTGTATATACACTTTCTACCTTTATTTAATTTGTTACACCATTAAATGTAGGTATATATGTACTTATACCAGTATATTAATACGCTTTTTTTCTCTCTTCATTTATAGTGTTATTAATCTTTAATTATTTGCATTATTTTTCTATTTTTTTTTTCTTCGTCATCAGAAATTACAGATATTTTGTGTTAATTTTATATTTTCTGTCATTGTAATTTGTATCTTTGTAATACCATTTTAAAAGAGCAAGTGCTAAGTTTCTTGCCAGCTTCTTCTTAGCACAAATCTGCCGTCTGAACTGGTGGTAGGAAAAAATTGTGACGATTCGAAAGAGCTTATATTAGGCCTATTTGAATAAAAATATTTTGAATTTGAATTTGAATTTGTGTAGCCGAACACGATTTCAGCTGACATATTTCCAACCGATCACTAGTACAACAATATGCGGGCTCTGTGAATGTCTGACCTATCAACAAAGGGATAATGCATTGTGCAATCTAGCACGATAAGCAATTCAACCTTTGCTTCGATATCATCTATAATGATTCGTGCAGTCTGCCTGCCTAATGGTATCACAATTGAATTTCTAAAACCTCTTAGGACAGGGAAATTATCAACTCTATACCGAATATTAAAACGCTTGAAACTCGGAAATTTTAATCATTGAATATTATTTTCCGAAATCGTTAGGGGCCTGTTTTGAATGTCCTTTGACTGAGGATAATTTGAAATATTTACAATTAGGAGAATTTGAAGTAGAGTTATCGCTGTGAGTATTATGTGATAGGTCGACAGTCATCGACTATATTATATAGACTTGTCTACAGGTTTTTCTCCCGGAAGCTTAGCATAGCATTGTTCTGTTTCGTGGCCGATCCTACCACAGCGAGAACACTTCGGTATTTTATTTTTGATGGGTACATAAACCCGTTTAGTTTGTCGCAGGGTGACTGTAGTAAAATCAGGAAATTACATAGGTATTCAAATTGCTGGTGCTAGTTATAACAAATAAATCCATTAGACTAGTACCGCCTCTCGACAATAGATGGCACTGCGAAACCGAACGAAAGTGATAACTAAAAAGTAAAAAATAAATAGCATTAACATAAAAGCTTGTCGCGAGATTTACCTGTATAAGAAAACATAATTATCAAATTAACATTTACTCGTACTACGAGTAAATTCTCGCGACAAGCTTTTATGTCATAAAATTGTGTAATGACGTTATAAGTTGATAGTTAAAGTTTTAAAAGAAAAGTTTATTTTATTCTTTTTAGCGCAATTAAATAAAAGCTTGTTTTTAAATATATATTTTTTACTTTTAATTTATCACTAGAGACTTTCGTTTTGTTGATAATAAATACTAGGTTATTTTGTTAAGTAAAAAGTGAAAAAAAAAAACAAGCAATTAATTATTACAAACTCTACGAACTCTAATAAAACAATGGAATTCCAAACCTTTAGTATGTTAGATGGATATAAAAATATAAGATTCACTCATATTTAACGGTAAAAGTATGCAGATCAGTTTTTGCTTTTAACTATTTTATTTACATAATAATTTGTAGTAAAAAGTTCATACTTTTTTTTAATAATAAAAAACAAACTATCCTATTTTATACATTCGTGTTGCGTCTCGTTACTCTCGTTCGAGGTATGAACAACTAGGCTTATGTAATACACTCAAAGTCGTTTGTTATATTAAACACCTCGTATATTAATGTAAAAATATTTTTTTTCGTCCTTAATATTAAAATGTTAAATTCAACAACAGACCAATTTTAATAGTCCACAGTAAGCTGCCGTTGGTTGAATCACCCTTATAAATAGCTTAAATAACGAAAACCAACAAAATAAAAGAAAAAAATGTAATCAGTCCACTTTGGACGATCAATCTACTTGAAATGATAGCATCCCCCTTAGGTAGCCTAGCCTTCAACCAATTGCGTCTTTCCAGAATATTACTTCACTAGCTTTTTGCCCGCGACTTCGTCCGCGTGTAGTTCCGGACCCGTTCCCATGGGAACCACATTGAATTTTGGGAAAAGCTATAGCCTATGTCACTCCCTGATAATGTAGCTTTCTACTGGTGAAATAATTTTTGAAATCGGTCCAGTAGTTTCGTAGCCTATTCAATTCAAACAAACAAAACGGGTACACAGACCGGTTTAATCCAGATGATTACGATACACTCGTGATATCGATGCAGGCAATACTCCACAATAAAAACTCAGTTATATTTTCACACTTTTATTAACAATCACTTCGATTACAAGAACCAACAAGGCAAAACTTTTTCAGATGCACCACAGTCATATGTATACCATTCCCGCCTTGGCTTGCTACCCTCTCTGCACTTTAAATTATATTGGAGATGGGGTCAGCCACTTCCGGTTTTATAAAAACTAAATATCTTTTAATGTTAAATTATGCTTTTAACCACAATATATCGTATTTAAAATAAGTGAATCACTACATAGTATAAAACAAAGTCGCTTTCTCTGTCCCTATGTCCCTTTGTATGCTTAAATCTTTGAAACTACGCAACGGATTATGATGCGTTTTTTTTAAATAGATAGAGTGATTCAAGAGGAAGGTTTTTAAGTATAATACATTCCAAAATTCCCACGGAAAAGCGGGATACACGCAAACGAAGTTGCACGGGTTTCGCTAGTAATATATAAGTTATTCTATTATCAGTCGTGATATTCAACAATGGCGTTATTTTAAAAGAAAAAACTAAATGCATCTACACTTGGCTTAGCCGCCATTGTTGTCAATGCAGAACAATTATAAATAGCTAACAATATTTATAACTCATTTGTGATTATTATACTTTTCTCCTATTTGACCATTAGGTAAGCTATTAACCTATTTTTAATCTCTTTGATAAAACACTATTTGTACTGTAGCGTCATTTTTATGTCCAGTCAGTCAACGTCAATAGCCAAAATCATCCTGATGAGCGATATTTCATTTATACTTAAGTTCTTGCATCGCGTCGTCAAAGTATTCAAAGTATAAAGTACCTATCTACTGTAAGCAGCACAGTTTTCTTTTGACCTGTCTGTCAGGTAAAACTAATCATAGCTTTTCCAATATAGAGCGGGGAAGTCTTGCCGCAACTTTAAAAAAATATAGGTTCACTAGAAAATGTTCTCCTATTTTCTTGAAATCAGGACATATTTACAACTTTATCAGTTTATAATCTCGTAACTCCACACGAACGTAACGACAGCAGGTTTTACCAGAACGATAAGGTTTTCGGGTTCATATTGGCATAATTATTATTATTTACTTTAATAGAGCTGTTCACAGCCACCCCAAAGGAAAGAAGAAATGTAAATAACACGGCAGGCGAATACACTATTCCTCAAATGAAATCATTAAAACAGCAACAATAAATTTTAATATGTACCTGGGTAATTACATCTAATACCTATGTGTCTGGAATTTTAATAAAATTACTAATTATATTATTATTTAAATTGATAGAAAATAGCACACAGTGACACTGCTAAATACTTGGGTATGTACCTGGACAGGAGATTGACTTGGCAGAAACATATATGCAGTAAAAGAAAATGTCTGGACTCTAAACTAAAAGAAATATACTGGATGATAGGAGAGAAATTTCAGCTAACCAATAAAAGTAAAATGCTAATGTACAAAACTATATAAAGCCGGTTTGGACATACGTAATAGAACACTGGGGAATAGTTAGCAATAGTAACATAGAAATCATAGAAAGGTTCCAAACCAAAGCTATCAGAAAGTTCAACGTCCCAAATGCATTCACAACAATTACATTCTGCTTGATCTAAAGCATCTAAGGCAAGGATTAAACAAGAACTCTCCGCACGTATTCAAAATTCTCAGGTAAGACTGACCCACCATCTGAATGCTCTAGCTTCCAAATTACCAGGAAGAGGAAGTACAATACACACAAGACTGGTCACTGAGGACAAATAGTGTTCAAACACTAAAAACCCTAAATTTACAATGAAGTGAGAGGACCGATTGGTTTACCCTCACTATAAATCGACATGTTCAGACAGTGGTCAGACAAAATGTTATGCTAAATGTAGATTAGATCGCTGCGATGCAGGACATAAAAAATAATATTTTTTTTTAAACAAGTAAGCATATAAAACAAGTACCTACACGTACATTGAAAGGACATTGCTTGATAATGTAAATGAAACATGTTCAAAGTAAATGCGTTCTTTAAATTCACTTCAAAGCTTCTGTAGATTTTATGTAAAGAAATTGAGCTCAAAAACTCGAATGCCCTGGAGTGTAATCGATAATAAGTATTGATGCGCCGGAACTTCTCGGGCTTATAGTGAGATTGATGCTTAAAACTGATTCAAGACATTTAAGTATCACATTATCTAAATGTTTAAGTATTTTCAAAGGAATTATGTATTGTATATTGTTTTGTCCTTATTTTAGTAGGTAATGGCCAAAATCACTCGGTCACAGATATTACATTACTTCAGACTCGGTTATAACTTCCAAAAGCACAGACTGCATTCAGGATTGCACTGCTTCAGAAATGGCCGCTTCGTTCGCAAACAAGTACCAGCTGAGCGTAGGGAGCCCATTGTTCACGCCGGTCTCATGTCCGCATCATGTCTTTTCAAGCTTTCATTGTACTTTCGAAATACATATAATACAAGGCAAGCAATTATTTACTTATGTTAAAATTGAGAATAATTATGTCATTTCAGTGTTGACTTTAACATAGTTTAGGAATTAATTTAACTTGTGATGTAATTATCTATCTATCTATATTATAAAGTCGCAGGCGTTTTGAGTAATTCGCCGTTATACAAAACAGCTAGCCGTTTTAAAAAGCAAGGCCGTGCACCGGTAAGCCGGATTGCATGACGGCGAAATGATATGTATACGACGCTTTGTGTTATTCAATACGGCTAGCCGTAATGTATCAAGGCGGCTCAATAGCCGCCTCTTTGGAAGTTTTTAGTACCTAATATAAAAAAATAATACAAACTACTACAAATACGACACACTAAAAGTGTCTTATTATAAGTATGTCGGATGGCCAACGGTTATTCTTTGTGAAATTCAACATCACAAGGGCGAATCGAGAGTAATCGTGGTATGAGAGAAACAACAGTTTTAGTTCTACTTTAAATAACTTTATTAAACTACCAGCACTTCACAATGACCACTGAGGGAAAAGAAGTGCCGCAAGAAAAACCCCAGTCTAGGTCTTTTTATTCTTTTGTAATTAAATTATAATCAGCATTAAACTATAAACAATAGATTAAGCCAACAGAACAGCGTTATGACAGCGTGTGCACATCGCGCCAGAGCCGGGGAGAGAATGCCCCTTCCCTTTTTTTTTTTTTTTTTTTTTTTTTTAATTAATTGAAAAGTTCAGTTTGGGTGTACTAACACCCTCTTCTGAGACACCGGACTGTTGCGGGAGCGTAGGGCTCTCACCGCCAAATGCCCCTTCCCTTTGCGTTCCACGCCTTTTATACTGTGGCTAGTGCGTCACCGCTCCGCCCGGTGCAACCGATGACTCACGGCGCACGTGCTGTTTTGACCGCCAGCTGCCAATGATTCATCGGTCGGTGTTGTTCTCCACCACCCGTGCCGTCAAGTATAATGTCCTTTTTTCTTAATACTTTTTTTTATTTTTTGTCACTCAACAATCGAATTATTCCAACTGTTGAGTGAATTCGAGTATTAAATTCGAATGGTCACTCAACAATTCGAATTTAATATAATGCAGCTAAACATCTATTGACATAATTGTAGAACGTAGGTATAGTAAAGACAATTCGGCATATCGTAGCACGCCGTAATACAAAACGGCCCTGCTTTTTAAAACGGCTAGCTGTTTTGTCATCTAATTACGCAAAACGCCTGCGACATACATACCGGCAAATTAAGCGGAACAAAAATTAAAGACTACAACTTTTATGCAAAATTTAAACATTCGAAAATATCATTAGAAACATAGTATGTGTTAAACTCGGTGCTAGTAGTGAAAACGTGCTGGTTTCTTGCGTAAGAAACTTGATACAGAAAGGGAAAAATGCAAGTAAAGCATAAATAGTGGATTTCTTATAACAATTTGTAGGATTAGTGTCATAGTATTTATTAAAGCTAGACATATGGAAAATTTTGAACAACAATTATTTCTGCAATAGCGCATAATTTTATATTTTGTATAAATTTTGTACTTTTAATGATGGTTTTATATTAGCTAAATTATTGGGCATCTAATAAGTTTGAATGGAGTTCATACAATACTACTTATTGTACTTTTACATTTATTTTAAAACAATTAAATTAAAATTTTGGCAACCTGTATACAGAGTTAAATACATATTATGGTAGGAATTATGTATCTTTGCATTGACATTTATACCTTTTGGATTAGCCTGGGAAATCGTTCAATTTTTAATAGCTATTTGTACGATTAGTGCCCTCGTTTTTTTTAAAGCTGGACAACTTTATTTGTAGCCTAATTTTGTTGTTGATAAAAAGTGTTTTAATAATGTCTCATAATTTTATTGTTTGCATGAATTTTGTACTTTCAATGCGTGTTTTAGATTGGCTAAAGTATAATGTATCATATAAATAAAGTTAAAATGAAGCCCATTGAATAAGTCCATATTTTTAAATTGGTATTTAAATGGGAAATTCTGGGTTAAACGATAAAATCTCGAAACTACAGAATTTTTGACATATTTTTTAAGCGGGTTCATTTTGTTGCATTTGAAATTTGAGGTCCTCTATCAGCTCCAACTGGATACGGCGAGTTTCAAGTAACTTTAAAACTCGCTTTGTTATATTATGTCAACAATCGTTATGGTTAAAAAAATACTCGTATTTTTGTAGACTTTTAGTATGTCAAAAAGATACATACAAAGAACTAAAAAAATCTAACCCGGTCTCTGTGGGAATGACCCCAAAGGCTACATCTACTGCTAAACCAAAACACAATATCTATAATAATTTGTAAAAAGACGTTGCATTATCCCCCAAAATCCACTTATGACTGTTTTTGGTTATCTGCCGTTTTTGAGAGAACGACTGAGCCTACATGTGCCAGTTTGGTTTCAAAGGAAAGCTAATTAAATTTTACTACTACTTTATAGAAAGAGTATTCAGGGTTTATGTTTATATATTATGTAATATGGAATTAAAAGCAATTCTGGGCGCAAGAATTTTTCAATAATTCCACGTTAGTTCTATCACAAGTTGACCGGCCAAGGTGACGTCAGGGTGGCCGGTCAACTGACAACATTTTAAATGTTTAATTTCTCTTAAATTAGAACATAAGCATTTCTCTCTTTATGATAAGCAATTATAAGCAATTGATGATCAATTATTCGACACATTTTCACGTTTAATAGGGTATGAAATGACGGTTTAATTACCTAAAGTATCATCAAACGCGGCGTGAAATGCTTTTACTGACCTGTTGATCAAACGCAATCAAGTCGCATGAAAGCTCTTGCTGACATCTGTATTAAACATAATTAGTTTAATTAGTAGTGTGTTATTATGATAGGTCGTGATCTTCACAGAACATAAAAGGCTATCTATAAAAAAAATGAATCCCGTTTTCCGTTGTCACCCCATAACTTGACGGCTAGAACGGCTAGACTGATTTGGCAGGTTTTTTTTTGTAGTTTTCTAATACTCTATAGAAGGTTCTTACGGAAAAAATATTAAGAAAATGGCTCAGAAAGATTGAAAAAATACATTTAATTTTACAAATTTAAATAACCTCGTCAATCAGTCAGTCACACATTGCCATAGACTATAATATATAAAAGTTATACTGTCAAATACAAAATAAAGCAGTGCAACGAGTGCAACAAAGCTACGCTGAGGCGGTACGAGGTTCGCCGGGTTAGCAAGTACAATATAATTAGTACTAACAAAAATACTTAATCGGCACTAATATTTCGTTGTCTGTTATTTATATCATTCAATATTCTTGGTGAGATTACATGAAGATTTAATATTTGCGATTGCCTTACAGCTTGCACTTCAGGGATTCGCAAACAAACTACAAACTCATTGGAACTCACTCAAAAGTGGAGGGATTTCTTTAGAGTTTCCGAGCATTTTTCTTCTCGGAGTAGTCGGCTGTTGTGGTACCGCTTTGACGTTTCAAATGTCGTGTTTTATGCGTGATCTGTTTACTCTCTCGCGAAAATGAGCGAAATCATGACATGCCAACTACGGTAATAAAGGCAGGTATCAGCCCTGCACATGATATTTGATGTTAGAAATTGAGATAAAAAAAAATCATGAATAAAAATACGCTAAAATAAACGCTCGATGACATGTCGGTGACATGCACTTGACACTTGCGGAATGTTGCCAATGGAGGTGTAGTTTCCAAAAAGCGAAGAAATAAATAGAGTTTGTTTAAATTTGATATTATATTAATATTTAATATTTTATATGATATCGTAAATTCACAAGGCCTTCCATTAGAGAACGTGTCACATAAATATTAGTAGCAGCAGCAACTGTTTTAAAATTGATCAGTCGAAGCAATAAAAATAGTTAAAATGGGAAAATATTTTCACAATCGGGCAACACCGAGCATTTAAATAATACGCTAAAATCGTATTGTTTCTTTTTCATAATTAACTACAAAATACTATGAAATATTTAAAACTTTCCTGTGAAAAGTGACATCATTACATTTCTTTTGTTTTCTTAACTTCTAAAATAAGCGAATGATAAAACTAAAAAAAATATAATATGATGTACAATATCATACAAACTTCCAATAAAATTTGATTTCGGATTGATTCGGTTTGAACGAGATCTAGTCAGTAGTTATTTAAATACGTCATAAATCGTAGACCGCAATTGCTGCTACAGAACCCTTCATGGGCGAGTCCGACTCGCACTTGGCCGCTTTTTTTGTATGTCCGCCGATTACTCCGTCTATTGTAGACCGATTTTCAAAATTCTTTTTTTATTCGAAAGTGCATATTGTCACCAAGTCAGGATCTGATGATGGGATCCCAGGTAAATCGAGGGCAACCCTCAGATTTTATAGGCACATGCGACGCGTTATTTATGTTTTCGTAAGCTATTAATGTATTTACGTCTGAAAGTCATCATACCATGTTGGTGAGGTGATGATGGAAGGTAAAACTCCTAAACGGATAGGATAATTCTTTAAGTATTGTAGGTATATATTAGACCATTTCATTTTTTTCCCAGCATCACAGTTGTACATGATTCCATTAGCGGGACAGGTACGTGATAAGGATAGGTTCGGGATTGGGGAGGAAATTCTATGAATCCCTTTAAGTTATCAACTTTATGGTATTACGAAAGTGAAATCGCTTATTCAGAGAGTAGGCCTTCTCAAGTTATAATGTCACAATTCGCATCAATGTTACTATGAATCCATACTAATATTATAAATGTGAAAGTGTGTGTGTCTGTTTGTTTGTCCGTCTTTCACGGCAAAACGGAGCGACGAATTGATTTGATTTTTTAAGTGGAGATAGTTGAAGGGATGGAGAGTGACATAGGCTACTTTTTGTTTTTTTCTAACCCCTCACTTCCTTAAATTAGGGGGTGGAAGTTTGTATGGAGCATTCCGCAATTTTCAAGGTAGAAACTTTAAAATTGGTATGCGGACTATTTGTGACTAACAAAAAAATCGTGCATCATTATTTTTTTGAAATTTTCCCCTCAACCCCTTAAAAAGAGGGTGTGAAATTTATATGGCACTTTTCGCGGTTTTTAAGGTAGGAAGCAAGGGGAACCGTGTTACCCCCAATTCACAAAATGTAATGATAACCCAAATAAGTAATTTGGAAATTCACTATTGTATATTTAAATTAAAACAATCGTGTCAAGGGGCAGTGATATAGTTTACGTTCGATTGTTGTCGTTATGCGGTCATATTATTATATTCTTTTATCATCATTCATGCGTTAGTATTGGGTACTTTATTTAATTACGGTTTGCAAGTAAGATTATTTGTAAAAACCCCGACTAAGACAATTCAAATTCAAAACTAGTTAAGAGCTGATGATATTCACACGGATGAACGTATTTTCATAAATAGTTTCTCGTGTATTTGGCCCAAATTGAAAATTTAATTAAGCAGACGCTTTTATTGCAACGCCTGCACTAAGCGAAACTTTTCGTCAACTTTGAATGGACACTCCATTTGTCTTTGTTAAACTAAGAGATCAGTTTTATACTAATTATTATCATAGCCAAAAATACTTTTAACCTATGCTGGTAAAGTTAGTGATAAAATCATGTTATTACAAGCTTTTATGTCATGTCAAATACTTATTTCAAATATTGTTTCAATAGCACGCGTCAATAACGCGACTAACGGTATAAAAATTTGTGTAATTACTTTGTCTTACGCACATTCACTAAGTAATAAGTGTCAGTTTGAACTTCGTTGTACGTCAACGTATTGTTGACAACTATAATATAAAGGTTTAGTCCTTTTTTGCCCATGGTCCCTGTGATTAGTATAATAGTAATAGTATATTACTAAATATACTATATGATATTTTAGTATAATAAGACAATTTCCCGCGACACAGCGGTTTAGTACCATTTCAAACCAAGCAGGGGCCCGATTCTACTAACACAAATGCACCAATGGACTCTCAATGGTGTCTCAATCGTGTCTCAATAGAATGTCGAAAGTGTATCTGTGGAATAGTTTTTGACATTTTTTATGGACTTAAACAATAAGTTAAACATTATGTTATTGTTTAAGTCCATAACAAATGTCAAAAACTATTCCACTGATACACGATAGTGTATCAGTGGAATAGTTTTTGACATTCTTATGAGACACGATTGAGACACCATTGTGAGTCCATTGGTGCATTTGTGTTAGTAGAATCGGGCCCCTGGTGCTTTTCAAGCACCTGTCAATTGTTTGTTTGTACATTTGTAGCGAGAGTAGCAACGACACACGACCAGAAGCATTTCGTTACTCTTTGGCCATTAGTATTGCTCGCCAGCAACAGAAGTAGATTAACTCACTAACGAACTCATAGTTCACGAACCGTCGTACGTGGACTACTTATAAATATACCGACAATGCATACATTTACAACTTGCTGAATTTTGGCGGCGATTTTCTAATTTATGTTCACATGTTATCCCAGTCAAAATAGAAATCCCACCTTGCATTGCATCAATGCCGGGCAAGTGCAATGCGGCTCGAAAATAAAAGAGATTGGAGGTAGTAAAATTTTTAATAGGAACCTAAAGGTATCAATGAATCCTCATATTTATATGATATCAACATTTTAATTAGGTGCCTAGCCTATTCTTATAATTTTCCACTTTAAAGCACAAGTTAACAATAAAAGTTACAACAAAAGTTGAAATGGTACAGATATTTTTTAATGAAAACGATGGTTCAAAGGGGAAAAGGCTTGAATACCTTTTTGTAGTAGTGAATTTCATGAGCTTCATTCTTCTCTCACCATTTCATATACCTTTAGATATGCCTACGCAATAAACGTTTAATATTTGCGATGGAAACAAAAAAAACGATAAAATCC
Source organism: Endotricha flammealis (assembly GCA_905163395.2). NCBI lineage: Eukaryota > Metazoa > Arthropoda > Insecta > Lepidoptera > Pyralidae > Endotricha > Endotricha flammealis. The sequence goes on along the minus strand of LR990852.1, from coordinate 10,685,886 downwards.
TGACGTTTAAACTGGAATGGAATAAAAAACAATGACTAGCAGGGTCGATGAGGGTATTTCACAGATATGTATTTTAGTTGGTTATAATGTTGGCGTTCGTTGCTTTTTCCAGAGTGCTTTTATGCATCAATCACGCCCGTAGCACACCTCCGCTGCGGAACCGTAACAGCGGAACCGCAGTAATTTCGTCATGTCTTGTCCCGTGTAGTATAGGAGAAGCGGAACACTAGCGAAACTGCCTGAAACCAACAAACACAGTCTCGTTTTTATAATGTTATTATTATTTTTTGTTTAGCTAGGTATTAAGGTTGTTGGACAAAAGCCCCATCTCTATCGTTTGCCAGTTCCCCATTGATAATTCCAACATTGATAATTTTATTTAATGTGAATTGTTTTTTATGTTTAAAGGGATTTGCGCTTCAACAAAGTGTACGACATAGCGCCAGGGATCCTGAGCCACCTTCACCGGCTGCGCTCTCTGCTGCTGAACGACAACGAGCTCAGGGAACTGCGCACTGGCGCCTTCCACGGATTGCACAAGCTCAAGTACCTGTATTTGTACCGGAATCGCATTCAGAACATCGATCCTGATGTTTTTCAGGGTCTCGTCCTCCTAGAACAACTGTGAGTACCTCTCTACTCGTCCTCTCAACTTTATTTACATGTCTTGAGAATCTAACTTATCCGCGAAGGCACTTGTGATTTTCTGTTAAGAAATACACTCGCTGTCCCGTTCAATTCCTATTTTGTATGAGTGAGACAGCGAGTGTCGTTGAATCGAACTAGAATCGGTTCTTGTGACGTGAATTGCCCCACAGGTGAAGTCTGGCCGTGTCGCGAGTGTGTAAAGAACCGATTCTATATAATAGTTTCGCCATGTCCGTCTGTCTATCTGTCTGTCCGCTGTCTAGCGCCTAGACGCTTGATGCTAGAAAGCTGTAATTTGGTATGTATACAAATATAAACAATGTTAACAAAGTGCTGTGCCTCCCCTACATGTAAAGTGGAAACGAATTTTTTTTTTCGCGACCACCCCATGATGTGTACCCCGGTATCAGATAGGTCTCTTTAAAACATTGAGGGTGTGGGAAGATAATTTTTCGATACAATGATTCGTTTCGGAATTATTTACATTTATCGTGTCAATTTTCGTTTTGCATAGTGGTCCCCCCTGTCTATCTCCGAAAGTCTTATGTTTAGAAATTTGAAAAAAATCATGGTAGTAGTCCATATGCTGAACCTTCAATGAAATTTATAACGGTTACGTAGGCTATACTAGTTACCGAGTAATAGCCGACGAACTTATAAAACAAAATTTCTTTGATGAAAACTTACAAATGTGATGGATTTTAATATTGGACTCAACTGAAGGCAAGCAAAGCGCAGCAAATACGGAACCCTACATTGTTCGTGGCCCGACACGTACTTGCCCGGTTTTTTTGATAGTTCGCCATTGACAAAATGTATGAAAATATAACGCCCTCCTACAAACGTCACTCACGTTCATGAACATCCTTGTACATCTAGAGTGTGATAACGACATATATTGAAACGTGGTAACTGGTATTGTATGCGGCTAGACAGCCGTGTCTAGGCACTCATTGTGTAAAATGATGTCACTGCTCATATCTACACCTCTTTTGTGACATTTTGCATCCAGTAGAATGCAATGTCAAGCAAAAATAGGAGTTTACATTGTTATTGCATTAGGACAATCAATGACACATAGTGTCACATTGAGTCACATATTAATTCTAGGTAATGTATCATTGCTCCTTTTAAATGGGTATTTTACTTATTATAGAAGGACCACATTACACTTACACTCGTACAACAAAATACATAGGTATACATTAATACATACATACAGTATACTACTTACTCGTAATATATGTATACACACAACACAATGTACGCAATGTAGGGTTCCGTATTTGCTGCGCATTGCACACTTGAGTACAATGCCGTATTCTATGACATGACATTTAAATACGTTTTCATTAAAGAAATTTTACTTTACAAGTTTGTCGGCTATTACTCGGTAACGGTAGAGCCTAACTTACTCGTAACAGTTTTCATTGAACATTTACTATATGGATTACTACCTTGAATTTTTCCAAATTTTGAAGAGACCATCTAACGATAAAGGTGGACCACAGGCAACAAAAAATGCCCGTGGTCCACCTAGATGGACAGAGGTGGACCACGGGCAAATAAATGCCGTGGTCCACCCAGGTGTACACGTACCACGCAGATGGACCACGACCAATACGGGCAGTGAACACACGATAATGGGGTCGGCGCGAAAAAAAATAGTTTCCACTTTTCATGTATGTATTATTTATCCCACCAAAAAAATACCTGTTAAAAAGGGGGCCAAGTTTCTATCGGCTAATTGTTCATCTAAAAAAGGTTGTAATCCAATCCAATGCCAAGTTTAGATGCACTTTAAAATCGATCATAATCATCTTCATCAACAGCCTGATCCACTGGTAAACATTTGCCATTCCCAAGACTCGCCACCACACCCAGTCCGCCTTCCGCATCCAGCCACTACCCGCCACCTTATTCACGTCAACGGTCCATCTGGCCGAAATTCACTTTACCATACACCCAACTTAAAATATGGTATAGTTGTGAAAATATGTATATACTTGGTTAAAAATATCTAAAATTATAATTCTTCTAAATTTGAACTTGGCAGGTTAATTTAATTATATAAATAATAAATTTAATTATACAATTAATCAAGTAATCTAGTAATCAAAATATATAATGGAATTATAAAATCTCTGTTTGGAAATCTGTTACTTGAGACCGTAGCAGTGAGACATCAAACAGATTTCAGCGCGCCGTGAGACATGTTTGTTCGCTGTTTGTAAGAACACCAAAATGTATCTAATTATATTTGTGTGTGATTTCAAGAAAACAGACCTTTTTCTTGCACATAGTAAGAAGAAAATTTTATAATATCTATCTATAATAGTACTGATAAATATTTTTATTCACGACCCCTTTTCCAAAACAAATAAACTCTTGAGTTATGTTTGGCCATTATTTACGGAAAGACGATATGGAATTCTAAACTTTAAAAAATACCATTAGCATTTGCATATATTATAGTCTGTTATCACAAAGTAAGAACACTTTTTTAAACTTTCATATAAAAAATACATGAAAAAAAATCTTTTATATTACGGTATTTCCGCAAAATTCACCGAGGAAAGAGATTTGTTTTCATATATTAGTATTACTTGTATATGTATCTACTAATAAAAATAATACATTAATTTAGGGCAAATTTAGTAACTGTTTTTTACTCATTAACAAAACATTAAATATATTTTATAAAGTGACTTAAATTAGCAACCGCGCAATGCGGGATGCGCCAGTCGCCATAGGCGTGCGCAAAAATAAAAAAATAGGCGTAATAAAAAAGGCGTGTGCAAAAAATTTTATGCGTCAAAAAAACATAAAATAGTCCGGGAGCCTTAAAAGAAATCGTTTTAACTAAGTACTTACTATATTTATTTATCGCTATTATTTCAGGTATTTGCATGTAAACGCTATACATCACATACTACCTGAAACATTTCACAACTTGCCTCATTTGGAAAGATTGTAAGTATAACAGAAATAATGTCCAATGATTTTTAAAGAAGTCTTTGTAATTGGCAATTAGGGAATATGAATCTTGCAAAATCAAATATATTTTGGTTACTTCATTCATCTGGTTTCTAATAAAAATATATAAAGTTTAATTAGGTTTGTAGAAAACTTTATATCAGTATCTTTTTTTAAGCAATCATTTAAAAAATAACGTCGACTATTTCGCGTGGTTCATGAAATGCATGGTCATTTTATGATAATGGTCAGGTAGTCGGGTCATGAATCACGACCTAAATAGATACATAAATCAATTACTCTACGTCCGTCACCATTCTAAAGTGTGAAAATACTTTCAGGTACTTACATAACAACCTCTTGACGGGAATACCCCGCGGCTCACTTAGGGGTCTGCCCAAACTGCGCAAGTTACGATTAGATAGCAACGCATTAGTATGCGACTGCTCGATGATGTGGTTTGTCGAAATGCTGGAACGTCATCGCCATTTGGAGGTTGCTGCCACTTGCTATGGCCCTGCTACTGCCACTGGGATATCTCTTGCTGCTATGAAACCTCACGACTTTAGTTGCCGTACGTAACTTCTATAAAAATATAAATAAGTACAACAAAATAATTTGGAAGTATTAGATTTCACAACGTTTCGATTTAATTTTTAGGTCACCCCGAAATTGACAAAGGTCCTGAAGACGTGATTGTAAATTTCGGAGAAGATGCGATGTTTTCTTGCGTTGCAACTGGCGTGCCAGAACCTGAGATTGTCTGGCTTCGGGATTCAGCAACCCTACCTGTAGACGCCAACCGTTACCATGTTATGCATAATGGGACACTCATGGTTCACAATGCTGATGAAAACGATATTGGTGATTTTGAATGTATGGCTAAGAATCCCGCCGGCGAAGCACGTTCAAGACCTGCCAGAATGATCCTGCACGCCAAAACAGATAAGAATAGTAATATTATTTTATTAACAGATGTAAGCGCTCACTTCAAAGCTGCGTCTAGCAAAGACATGTAGATTTATGTTTTTATGTGTTTACCGCCCCAAAAGGTGATTCGTTGAATGAATTGAGTACGTAATGAGAATTTAAATCTTAGCGCTATAAAATTTGCAGTAAATATTTGTTTTCTGTTTGCACTACTAAAGTTATGAAGGTGTTAATTTCTTAAGTCAACATTAATTTCCATCAAATACCTATTATTAAAATTTTATAATAATTAAGAGAAACATACATGAATTAGATAAATTATTGTGCACATATAACAACTAAACTAAAAACAATACAAGGTAGTTTTATACAGTGCAATTGAAATAAATAAAATAAATAAACAAATTTTCTTGTTCGAAGTTTTGAAAACTTCTAACCTACTGCCATCACTCGCAAGGAACTTCTCTAGCAATACGATATCCGATACAATCAGTTGTGCTAGATTATTTAATATGAATATTTTTTTTTTATTTCTACTTTAGTTAAACCTTGGCTAATCTTTGTTTATTAATATTATGGTATGTTTTAGGTGCCCCAGTGTTTACAATTATGCCTCGAAAGCAAGTAGCAAGGTTGAAACATCCTCTTGTTATTTTCGATTGCATGGCAAACGGCAGCCCCAAACCACACATATCGTGGTTCTTCAACGACGAGCGGATGTTATTAAGTGAACGCACATCAATCCATTCAAACGGTTCTATAACCATTTTAAACATTGAAATTTCTGATGCCGGCTCATACACCTGCCAAGCTGAAAATGTACACGGCCGGATATTGGCATCGGCTGACTTGGAAGTTATGGGTTAGATACATTTCACATTATTTAAAATTTAATTAAGTATCTGTGGTGCATTGGATCAGAAAACAGTTTGTAATTATTTAAAAAAAGTAAAGAAATTGTTATTTTATTTCAGCAACACCAGCCTTCCTCACTGTACCAACTGATCAAACCGTAAAAGACGGGGCTAAAGTTGAATTTAAATGTACAGCTAGAGGAACACCCAAACCAACCATTACTTGGTTTAGGAATACAATGGTTTTACCGGAAAGTGATAATTATGAACTGACTAATAACAATCAGCATTTTACGATTCAAGAAGCAACAAAAGATGATGAGGGTATATATCACTGCAGAGCAGAAAATACTGAAGGGATAATAGAAATATCTGCTGTGTTAACAGTTAAAGATACTCAGCTTGTAGCTCCGCGAATTGTTGTGAAGCCCGAGGACACTGACGCATTTAAAGGCACATCGATACAAATGCCGTGTGAAGTAGAAGCCGAACCACCAGCCGCGATAGAATGGAGAAAAGATGGTACACGTGTATTGAATACTAAAAGAATTTCCATAACTTTATTCGGAAATGTCATTATTCAAAATGTTACTTTCGTCGATTCAGGAAGATATGAGTGTTCGGCGGTAAATGAAGTAGGCCGTGATACTGCTTCTGTATTCTTGACTGTAAAAGATCACAAACTTCCAGGTGATCAATATGTTAATATAGCTTTGATTCAAGCAGCAAGAGATGTCGACCAAGCGATTTCGAGAACAGTTGACCAATTATTCCATAATAAGTCTGGTATAGCCAACTTACATGAGATGTATGCCATAAGTCAATTTCCTAATGCACCCGCCAGAGAAATTGCCAGAGCGGCTGAAGTTTATGAAAGAACTTTAGTTATAGTTAAAAGTTACATCCAAGCAGGGTTAAAAGTTACTTCGGCTGAGCCATTTAATTATGAAGCAGTTCTATCTAATGAACATCTTGAAGTTATTGCAAAATTATCTGGTTGCGTAGCCCACAGAGAAGAGAAGGAGTGCTCAGATATGTGTTATCACAACAAATATCGAACTGTCGATGGCACTTGTAACAATTTCGCGCATCCAATGTGGGGTGCATCACTGACTGGTTTTAGAAGAATTTTGTATCCAATATACGAAAATGGTTTCAGTCAACCTATAGGGTGGGATAAAGATTTAAAATATAATGGGTTTACTTTACCAAGCGCTCGACTGGTATCCACGACTATTATTTCTACAGAGAAGATTTCTGAGGACATTGAAATAACTCATATGACCATGCAGTGGGGACAGTGGTTAGATCACGATTTGGATCACGCATTGCCGTCAGTCAGTTCAGAAACTTGGGATGGAATTGATTGCAAAAAAACATGCGAATATGCTGCGCCCTGTTTCCCTATAGATGTGCCTCCTAATGACCCCCGGATCACTAATCGTCGCTGTATAGATTTTATACGAACAAGTGCCGTATGTGGATCTGGCATGACGTCGGCATTGTTTGGGAGGCTGCAACCTAGAGAACAAATTAATCAATTAACGTCTTATATTGATGCTTCACAAGTTTATGGATTTGAAAAAACTGTGGCTGAGGATTTACGAGACTTAACAAACGAAAATGGATTACTACGAGTGGGAGCTACATTCCCAGGTAAAAAACCTCTACTTCCAACGACTGGTTTAAATGCTATGGATTGTAGGCTTAATCTCGAAGAAAGCACTAAAAATTGTTTTGTGGCTGGAGACATTCGAGCCAATGAACAAATAGGCCTAGCGGCAATGCACACAATCTTTATGCGAGAACATAATCGCATAGCAACTGAGCTTAAGAATTTAAATCCATTCTGGGATGGCGAAAAAGTTTACCAGGAAGCAAGGAAAATTGTTGGAGCTGAAATTCAATTCATAACTTATGAGGATTGGTTACCAATTATTATTGGTGGCGAAGGACATAAAATGTTAGGAAAATATAACGGATATAATTCAAACATAAATCCTTCAATCTCTAATGTATTTGCTACAGCTGCATTAAGATTTGGGCACTCATTGATCAATCCTGTATTGCACCGTTATGACGAACATTTTGAAACCATTCCACAAGGACATCTGTTACTACGTCACGCTTTCTTTTCGCCTTGGAGGTTGGTAGATGAAGGAGGTGTAGATCCGCTGCTTAGGGGGATGTTTACAACACCAGCCAAATTGAAAACATCTACACAGAATTTGAACTCCGAACTAACCGAAAAACTCTTTTATAGTGCCCATGCGGTAGCTCTGGATTTGGCAGCTATAAACATACAGCGCGGTCGAGATCATGGTATTCCACCATACACAAAATGGCGAGAATTTTGTAATATGACCGAAGTAAATACATTCGATGATTTAGAAAACGAAATAATAGATCCATCGGTTAGAGATAAACTCAAAACTCTTTATGGATCTGTCGAAAATATCGATGTTTGGGTTGGTGGCATTTTAGAAAATCAAGTTGAGGGTGGAAAAGTGGGTCCATTATTTAGATGCATATTGTTAGAACAATTTAAACGTTTGAGGGATGGCGATAGATTTTGGTTCGAAAACCCTTCAATGTTTAAACCTGATCAGATGGCGCAGATTAAACAAACAAGCTTGGCTCGTGTCTTGTGTGATAACGGCGATAACATAGACACAATTGGAGAAAACGTGTTTTTGTTACCCGAAATTCAAGATGGTCTTATATCATGCGACGATATGCCTGGAATCGATCTTCGTTTTTGGGTAGATTGCGAGAGTTGTGGCGAAAGTAGCTTGGAACAGCGGCGTGCGCGTAGAGATGTCGATATAGGAGATCAATACGAGGAGAATGAACGTCTGTATTATTTGGAGGATAACCAGCAAGGATTAATGAAAACTGTCGAATTACTAAAAGAACGAATCGAGTCGCTTGAAAAAACATGTGTGAATTAAACATTTTTTAATCAGGTACATCGTACTAAATTAAACCTTAAATGGGTACTTTAAAAATTTTTTTTTTTTTACTTTCAATAATTTGCAGCCAACATTTACTACGACATCGAAAGTATCGAAAAAAGTTCGTAATTGCATTATAATATGTACCTACCTGCATTGTTTAGTTAGATAATATCAATATTGTACCTATCTAATTGCGATGATTTTTTTAACACTTTTTTATTAAAGAAGAGTCGACTGTACCTGTTAAATTTATAGCTGCAAAGATGAATTTCGTTTCATTTGTACTTATCTGGTCTTCTGATGGATGTCAAATGTGTGTAACATTTGACATTTCTAAAAAGAGATCATCCACAAAAAGTCTGGACATGGATTCAGCAGTGGACTTTTTGTCCAGTCCAATCAGTCTGATTGGAACCAACGGTTTCTTTTAATGTTAATTATAATTTAATATACTTACTTACCTAAATGTTACTGTGTACTAATATGAAGTTTATTTAAAGTCAAATGGGATAAATATATTTTAAAAATTATTTTGTTAATAAATACATATTGAGTAAGTACTTATTTTTCCTTTTTTTTTAAATTCAATAACACTTTTAAAACTGAAAGATCAAGATTTTAAAGAAAATTCTGGTGATTCAAAACTATTAATGTATTTATTAAACGTTGAGTTGCCGAAATACATTTTAAAGACGTTAAGATTTCTCTGATATTGTCAAATTAATGAAGACAAAAGAAATAGCGAGAGGAATGTCTCAATAACTTTAAAAGGTTTTTGTGCAACTCGCACCCGCGTTCGATCATTGCAAGGTGCATCTAGATTATATAGGTAATTTAATAACATTCGATGATACGAGTATCATATTATAAACCATGTTGTCATGGTAAGGGTGCATCCAGATTATGTCACACTAGCGCCCAGCACAGGCTTCGCACGGGTTTTAATTAAGATTTTTATGACAATATTATAATTATACCTATAGCCTATGTCACCCGGAGGTGGAGTAGTTTCGCATCGGTAAATTTTTTTTCCAAATCGGTCCAATAGTTTCGGAGTCTATTCACCCTAAGTTTCAAACTATGTGTAATGTCGTGTACAACATCCATACTAATATTATAAATGTGAAAGTGTGTGTGTCTGTTTGTTTGTCCGTCTTTCACGGCAAAACGGAGCGATGAATTGACGTGATTTTTTAAGTGGAGATAGTCGAAGGGATGGAGAGTGACATAGGCTACTTTTTGTCTCTTCCTAATCCCCCACTTCCCTAAAATGGGCGGTGGAAGTTGTATGGAGCACTCCGCAATTTTCCAAGGTAGAAAGCTAAAAATTGGTATGCGGACTATTTGTGACTGACAAAAAAATCGTGCATCATTTTTTTTTATCTGCTGCCCATAACCCCTCAAAAGAGGCCAATGAAAAATACCTGCGAAAGGGGAACCGTGTTAACCCTAATTTAACGCGAGCGAAGCCGCGAGCAAAAGCTAGTGTTGTATAATTTGGACGCATCCTAATACTACCTCTATCTATACTCTCGCGAAGTTGAGCGGAAACGAGAGTGTGGACGGACTCTTCTTTACTCTCCGTTCACAGTAATTTTACTTCTGATAGATGTTGTTAAAAACAGGTTTACAACCCTCAAAATAGTAGTGGTTTGTGTATGTTGATTAATGGCTAACTGCTCGAGCAGAGCGGTAAAATTACTGTGAACGACGAGTTTTTTTCATTCTTCTAACTGGCTTCGCCAGAGTGTGGAGCATAAATATTCACAGCATCGCATTCTAGTCTAAAATTATTTTATTGCTACAATGTTTTCATTTCATAAAAATAAGTGTATTATTTCAGATTGATTAACTTTATTGTTTTAGATAAATGAAAGTTGTTAATACAAAATTGTTAAATGATTATTTTACCCTTTTTTATATATTAGTGATCACATTTAAACATTTAATATTTTGTAGAACATAACAGTTTTGAACAGGTTTCATTCGTCTTAAACGGTTAATAGAATAGGTCAGTGTTTTAAATGTTATAGAATAGAATTAGCTGTGCTTCGTGTGTTTACTATTGGTGTTTAAAACATATTAATAAAATAAAAAAGTATTCACTGTAGGTATACCTATTGCGTGTGAGCTTAACAAAACATAAGTTAGGCTGCTATCAGGCGGACTGCATTACGGTCGGATACTGCGACTGCAGTTGATATCATGACTGCACGAAGTCGAACGTGCAGGTGAATACACGGACTGCGTGCGTGAAGTTGGTGCGATGCAGTCCGTATGATGGCAGCCAGTGACACATTAAATGAGCTTTCACAGTCAACTTAAAAAAGAAAAAAGATAGTTTGAGACAATGTTAAGATTAAAAAGCGTTTCTGCAACTGACTGTTAGTGTTGTTACGTAAGTACCTAGGAGATTTTTATGTTCATAAACTACGAATAATATTCGTTTTGAGTTTGAGTTTGACAATAGAACTATAAATTGGGCCTGCAAGTTACATCACTTGCAAGTTGCAAGTAAAGCTCCGGTTAGTCTTATCAAATAAGAACTATCAAAACATCTAAGAACCTTTAATAAAACTGTCAGATTTTTGACGAAGAAGTTATTTGGGAGTGGTGAAACCGGTACCTACTTATGTTTTCACTAAACAGTCCTAGCGCACGGTAATACTATATGATAGTATTATCGTGCCTAGCGTAATTTATTCAGTAACTCTAACAAATTTGTATGAGATAACACCTACTCAAGGGTTAATTCGTGAAAACGGGCATGAATTGTATTATGTTTTTAATAATAAAATAATAAAACATGGAGGAGTAAATTATAAGCCATTGGGGATTTAATTTTTTACTGATTGGCGTTACAGTAATACAACAAAAGGTTTAGGGCACAATTAGTTTAATAATGAAGTAAGCATTTATAATAAACTATTTTGAGGCTAGATAACTTTAAAAAAAACTTTATGTTCCTATTTATTTTTTGACAAAAGTTATTATTCAGAAGTAGAAAACAGTTGTGTTCGGCAATTGAACTAAAAAATAATTTACAAAAATATACATAACATAGCTACCAATAGTATATTATTATGTTACAGTAGAAAGAAAGAAAATCCTTAAATTTTGTAGATAGCAAAGTATACTTTTATATCTTTGCTATTCATATATTTAGAACTTTGAAAGATTTATAATTAAATCTCTTAAAACGTCTAGTGCCATGTCAACCTTCATGCAAATAATATTACGCTCCTAGAGTGCTTATAGTCAATCAACCTGCCTTCAAAGATTTCGATTTACTATTTTGGAAATTGTATTAGGTAATGTACGGACAGGTAATATTCCACATTATTTTTAAGCACTATTCTAACTGGAAACCATCTGTAATATCTACTGTATTTTGTAGTAAAGCTGATGGTTCTCTTATATATATTAATATGTAAATAGTTTGTTGATTAAATGTAAAAACAATTTTTTTTATTAATTATTTACTCGGTAAACAAGTTAAATGATGAAGTGTAGTGGTAAATGATTTTTACCCAGTACTTAGTTAATACAGAAATAAATAAGGTTTTCAACAGACGAGTGTCCCCAAAGGCGGGTCGCGGCACGAAGAAATTTGTGTGTTGACCTGTTGTTGCCTGTCTCTGTTACTCCCGCGTTATTATATTGCCATCCTGCTCGCATAGATGCAATGACCCGGAGGTTGTGCGAGCAGCGTGACACTCTTAGACTTGTGCTAGGGCGACAGGGATAGGTGATAGTACGGATAGGTCATTGTACGTGTTTCTTCGTGCTCCACGACCCTTGAAAAAAAACGTCGATATTGCTTGATAAAGAAATAAAAAAATCCTAAGATAAAATATATCTAATATTCCATTAAATGTAATGTAACTGTCACTGTAACATGTTTAATCAACAGACTAATACCACAGTTAATACTAATTAAATATACGCTAAACAGGTGTACTTACACTAAGGTTAGATAGATGTCGTCATATCTCTTGTTGTTGTACTGTACCTGTACTGTATTATGTGTGTGTATTAAGATGACAATAGTTTATTATCATAAGTGTTAAAAAATGTATTACATTAAAATAATTAAACAGGGTGTCCCATAAAATAGTGTCATGCGATAGTCCAGATAGAGCACCCTTAGGCTCTGTGGCCAATAATGTCTTGCAGGTCAAGTTGTGACAAAAAAATGAAAAAAAATATCGATACAAAAAGTTATGATCAGGTACGTACCTACCCCAAGCAGTGCTCTATCTCTGGACTTCGGACTTGGCACTATTTTTGGGACAACCTGTATAAAAACTTTCACTTCATCGTCAATACAATATTACAAATTTACTAATATCTTTTTGGAAACACAAGAAAATACGTTGGAATGGAACCAATAAGGGCCATCAGTATTTAGGAAGAGAGTGGGAGTTAACAAGACTAAACTGTTATGAAGAAGAGCAAAACGGAAGAAAAAACACTGACAATACGAAGAAAATTTTTGAGTGGTAAAGATTATAGCTACTGCTATGAACTGTTAGGGGCAGTGCCCTCACCCTCACACAGAATATCGACGTGAAATAGATCGTACATACCATCATACTTCCGGTTTCCTTCCTTTATTGGTGAGCTACGTATCCAAAATTAATGTAAACATGGATGTCCATGGGTAACGGTTATTTTTTACCATCAGATGACCCGTGGTTTTGTGTAAAGGATAGCGCACATTATGGCGGTTTGGCGTACCACATTGCGTATGGTATTAGAAAAACGTTCCTCGTATCTTATAATAGTGATTTAGGAACATTTATGTTATATGGAGTAACCCCAGAACAGGTCAAGATAATGTACGCTAACTTTTAACTGCCTAGTATCCCTGAGTTTGAGCTTGTTTAAAAAGTATTCCGACAATCTTATTGTAACTAGTTAAATATTAATGTCGTATTCGTTGTAACTCTTGGTGTTAATAAAGAAGAAACATAAAAACATATTATTTCATTTAATATTCCTGTAAGACAATTGAAAGGCTTTGCCCTCAAAGCAAAGTGGGAGCTATTAGGCTTTCAGGAGAACCTCTCACTTAATCCCTCAGAACAGAAGTCAAACTATAGTTCCATTTAGATTAAGTTTAAATTATTTACTTAAGTCGGCAACAAAAATAAATTCATTTCTGCACTTCCCAATGGCGGACTGCATTAAGTCCGCCTATTGTATTAGCACTTGTGTATTATCTTCTATACTTATAATAAATCTGTAGAGAGGTCAATTCTGTACATGAAATATATTTCCAAAATAACTATCAGGGGTGATTAATGATTGATACTGATGCCAAGAGGAGCTCGATGGCGTCGCTGTGTGTCGCACTCTAATATGTACACGCAAGTTAAGCAACGTCGACCCTAGCCAGCGTTTGGATGGGTTTCGTTATCTCGAGCTTCTCCGTGCTTCGGAGGGCACGTTAAGCCGTCTCAGTCCCGGCTGTTGTCGATCGATGACAGTCGTTAAGCCAAGTCGGTGGCCTTAGGGCGGTTTGAAAACACCGGCCTCTGCCAATCCGCATTGGAGCAGCGTGGCAGAGTACGCTCTAATCACCTTCGATTGAAGGGAGACCCGTATCCCAGCAGTGGGATGATTATGAGTTGATATGATATGACTGATGCCAAAAATGCAATCGGTAAAAATTTTGTCTGTCTGTCATACATAGACAGTATGTTCGTTATAGAAACAAAAACTACTCGACGGATTTTAACGAAACTTAATACAATTATTCTTCATACTCCTGGGTAGGTTATAGTATACTTATCATCACGCTACGATCAATAGGAGCAGAGCAGTGAAGGGAAATGTTGGGAAAACGGGAGAAGTTACTCTATTTTAAAAGCTTTTATTTAACTTGACCTGTATGTATAATGTATAATGTGACCCTACCCTTGGTACATTTTACATTTGTACATGGCTCTTTTTATACCGGTTATGAATTAAAATGTATTTTATCTATTACTAGCTTTTCCTCGCGGCTTCGCTCGCGTTAATTTTATGACATAGATCTCGTTTGACAACAAAACAACCCATAGCGCGACTTGTGGCGCCATCTTTTGGCCGATAGCATCCTATACAGCATATAGTAGAAAAAATATTTTCCATTTGAATTGACATACTTTCACGGGTAAAAAGGTAGCCTATGTTGGGCTCTGTACCCCTGACATATACAAATTTTCATAATGATCAACTGATTAGTCAAGCCGTGAAGGAATAACAAACAAACAAACTCACTTTCTCATTTATAATATTAGTATTAGTATGATAGTATGACTAGTATGATTATGGGAAGGAACCCTCACGCGCGAGTTCTACTTGCCCTTGGTCGGTATTTTATTTTTGATGGGTACATAAACCCGTTTAGTTTGTCGCAGGGTGACTGTAGTAAAATCAGGAAATTATATAGGTATTCAAATTGCTGGTACTAGCTAAAACAAATAAATTCATTAGACTAGTACCGCCTCTCGACAATAGATGGCACTGCGAAACCTGTCCAGTGATAACTAAAAAGTAAAAAATAAATTAAAAGTAAAAATATATATATTTAAAAACAAGCTTTTATTTAATTGCGCTAAAAAGAATAAAATAAACCTTTCTTTTAAAACTTTAAAAGCTTGTCGCGAGATTTACCTGTTGAAAACATAATTATCGAACTAATATTTACTCGTACTACGAGTAAATGTTAGTAATTAAATGTATTATCGCAGGCGCTCAACCTAGAAAGCTGAAATTTGGTATAGAGGTTCTCTTTATGATGTTGACAAGGACAAAGATGGGGTTTTATATAATTCCCACGGTAAAAGGGAGTAAAAGGATTGTAAGTGTATTATCGCATGCGCTCAACCTAGAAAGCTGAAATTTGGTATAGAGGTTCCCTTTATGATGTTGACAAGGATAAAGATAAGGTTTTATAGAATTCTCACGGGAAAGGGAGTAATAGGACTTTAGTGTATTATCGCAGGCGCTCAACATAGAAAGCTGGAATTTTGTATAGAGGTTATCTTTATGATGTTGACAAGGACATAGACGGGATGTTATAGAATTCCCGCGGGAAAGGGAGTAATAGGACTGTACGTGTCGTGTATTATTGCAGGCGCCAGAGTACGCATAAATACGCCATAGTACGCAAGAGTAAGCTAGAGTACGCCAGGTTACGCAACAGTACGCTACAGTAAGCAAGAGTACCACAGTACGCAAGAATACGCATGAATACGCCACAGTACGCAAGAGTACACCACAGTACGCAACAGTACGACAGAGTAGACAAGAGTATGCCTGCCAGAGTACGCTAGACTAAGCCACAGTATGCAAGAGTACGCCAGAGTACGAGTCTAAATCCATATGCAGACTAATATTATAAATGTGTTTGTCTGTTTGTTTGTCCGTCTTTCACTGCAAAACAGAGCGACGAATTGACGTGATTTTTAAGTGGAGATAGTTGGAAGAGATGGAGAGTGACATACTTTTTGTCTCTTTCTAACCCCCCACTTCCCTAAAATAGGGGGTGGAAGTTTGTATGGAGCATTCCCCAATTTTCAAGGTAGAAAGCTAAAAATTGGTATGCGGACTACTTGTGACTACTTGTGACTAACAAAAAAATCGAGCATCATTTTTTTTTAAATCTGCCCCCACCCCTTAAAAAAGGGGGTGAATTTTTGTATGGGACTTTTCGCAGTTTTCAAGGTAGGAAGATAAAAATCGGTAGACAGACACTTTGTTACCAACGAAAAATTGTGTTCTAAATCAGGAAAGGGGAACCGTTTGTTACCCCGAATTTAACGCGAGCGAAGCCGCGGGCACAAGCTAGTATATTACAAAAGAAGACAGGGTGACTGACATATCAATGCACAGCCCAAACCGCTGGGTCTAGAGACTTCAAATTTGGCACATAGGTTCCTTATAAGGCAAAACTAGGGTGAGTTTTGCCTTATAGGGGTTGAAACGGAGGTCCAAAGTTTGTATGGAGACACAAGATTAGTCAGAACATTTTATTTGAAACTTCGTAGGAGTACTCCTGGCGGTAAATGAGTAAGTACGTGTTTCAGGATTTTTCAAAATTCAACCCCTGAAAGGGGGAAATGGGGTGACAACACGTGAAAAAAGAAATGGGGTGAAATAAAGTGTAAAAAATATGGTATAAAGTTGGTTGAGAGTTTGTATGCAATAAAGCAGACCGGACCGACCGGACCGGACCGAACCGGACAGGATCGGACTAGATATCATACTAATATTATATGTAAATGAGAAAGTGAGTTTGTTACCTACCCATTCCTTCATGGCTTGATTAAGCAGCCGATCATAATGAAAATTTACATACATATTGTAGAGTACAGAGCCCAACATAGACTAATTTTTACGGGCGAGCCGCGGGCAACAGCTAGTGGTCAATAAAGTTAAATTAAATAAATAACAATAGCATAATACTACTATATATTAGTCATTGCAGAGGTTCAAAGAACGAAAGTTATCTATGTATGTACTGTACCTACCTACATATTTTAGTAAAAGGCAATAGTTGGATTTGAAATGATACGAAATAAACACATATTTCTGTTGCTGACGTTACCATGCGTAAAAATACACACAGGAACGTTTTAGTGTAAACTTTAGAGGTGGGCCGGGACGTATGTTTGCCATCATAAATAGATTCACGGTTCGGTGGGCAAAGCTGGCATCCAGGCGTGAACTTTCAGATACCTATGTGGAATGAATTTTGGACATCAAACTTTTTGACAGGAAATTAAATGAAATATTTATTCATATGCACTTCCGGTAGCCATTTTGCTTGTGTCCGAAATGGTGGTAGTTTATAACGTAGTTTATTTTCTTTATTTAACCATATTGTAAATGACAAGAAAAAGTGCCTGTGAAGGTCTAATTTCTGAAATAAACGATTTCATTTCATTTCTCAAAGTGGAACCTACAATATAATTTGTGTAATAATCAAGTGTAAGAAAAGTTTTTCTGTGTATGAATATACTTACAAAAAAAATGTAGGGCGATGAAGTGTTAGCAATTAGGGCATGCACCCTGTTCTACCCGGTTCCGAAAAGACACGGGTTTACCCGGTTCTTTTCACCGTTAAAATAAATATTTATTACCCGGTATCATAAAATGAAGCAATTATTTGACGAAAATGTTTTGTTATTTACAATAAATCATCATCATCATCAGCCTGTATCTACCCACTGCTGGGTATAGGCCTTTCCCAATGCCTTCCACCAAATGCGATCCTCCGCTTTCCGAATCCATCCGCCTCCAGCCGCTTTCTTGAGGTCGTCTGTCCATCTGGAGGGAGGGCGCCCTACACTTCGCTTCCCCATGCGCGGCCTCCGCTCCAAGACTTTCCTCCCCCATCTGCCATCGCTAGCACGGCAGATGTGGCCGGCCCATTGCCACTTCAGCTTGCTGACTTTGAGAACTATATCGAAGACTTTCGTTCTCCGTTTCGAAACTTGTCCCTTAGAGAAACCCCGAACTCTCTCCATCGCCCGCTGTGTGACTTGCAATCTATGGACCAGCCCGACGGTCAGAGTCCACGTCTCTGAGCCGTAGGTCTTAGCGGGGAGGACGCACTGGTTGAAAACTTTAGTCTTCAGGCATTGCGGTATTTGCAAGTCAAGAATGTGACGAAGTTTCCCGAACGCTGCCTAGCCCAGTCGAATGCGCCTTTCGATCTCTTTATTGAAATTACCCCAGCCAAGTTGTATCACTTGTCCGAGGTAGACATAGTCTTCGACTACCTCAATTGCCGCATTCTCGACGATTATCGGACTAGAGATGATGAAGTCATTTACCATGACTTTTGTCTTGTTGATATTTATCCCCAGCCCGACCGATCGAGAAGCGGCATTGAGATCGTTTAGCATTCGACTGAGATCCTCCAACGATTCCGCCAATATACCCATTAGACCACATCATTGGCAAATCGTAAGTGTGAGATGTACTCGCCGTGTGTTTTCCAGTCCAGCGTCTTAAATACATCCTCCAGTGCAGCCGTTAACAGTTTTGGGGAAATGACGTCCCCCTGTCTGACTCCTCGCTGCAGCTGGATGGGCTTAGACTGCTGGCCCTGGACACGGACAGTCATCGTTGTGGCGTTATAAAGACATCTCTACAATTCGATATAGCGATAGTCTACTTGGCAACGCTGTAAGGATTCCAGAACAGACCATGTTTCGATAGTCGAAGGCTTTTTCGTAGTCCACAAATGCTATACATAACGGCAGATTATACTAAAACCACAGGGTTTTCGATGTGATTTACAATAAGAAAAATTATTAAACTGTTTTATTACATAAGTTAAAATAGCTATATTTAATTTTGATTTCACTCTAAAGTATATTTTTGAGACAAAACATTTTTGTACACGTACATAGTTGTTGTTGATTTTGCATGATAAAACATATTAGATTGTTTTATTTCATTATCAGACGTGATTGTGATTGGCGAAAAATGGTTAACTGTGATCATTTCAGTTCCTGAAAATAAATAATACAAAAACATTATTTTATTTTAAAGTTCCAAAAGAATCGAAAAGAACCGAAAAGAACCGGGTGGGGTGAATATCAGATTTAAGTAGTAAGTTTCTTTTCAAATTCCTACGGGAACGGGAATAATGGATGGACGTGTAAATCACTGACTACTGAAGGGGTTGTAATGAAATTTGGTACACAGGTAACATTTAATCTGGAATAACACATAGGGATTTTTATCCCGAAATTTCCACAGGATCGGGAATAATGGTACTTGGAACTTGTATTACCCGGGACGTTCAATCTAGATAGCTGGAAGATTCTATACATTTAATAAAATGTCCGTCTGTACATTTGTACACGCAAATTTTTGAAACTACTGGACGGATATGAATAAAACTTTTTTGTTTAAAGCTATGAAGCCTGGGCAACATATAAGGTATGTTTCATCCAATACGGTTAAGCAGAAACAGATATACAGCTTGACCTCTCCGGAGTACCACAGTAAATATTTTTAGCTTAGATATTTACTGTGGTTAAAAATATTAGGTAACTCTAAAACGATTTCCACGCGGTCGCGGGCAAAAGCTAGTTTCGATAATAAAAGCAAGCAGCTGAATGAGCTAGCTTTAAATAAATTTTCGTGAAATCTCTTTTTAAGGTCGCGTGATATTTTTTTACACGCAAGTACCTACGTTCGCGCGCGTACGCGTGTAATAATATTTCTAAAGCTGGGTCCACGATAAGCCGAGAAGAAGACGAGCAAGTGTGTGAAATCATACTTTTTTACAAAATCGACGACATGCTTTGACGTCACGCTATTATTAGCAACGCAACACACAGAGTGCGGGTGCGGCTCTCACCAAATTGGTTTTAATGGTGATTTATGGAGGAGCACTCTTTATATAAGACAAATAAAAAGTGTTAGGTACAGATAAATATTTCATTTATTTTTGATAATAATAGTTATTATTTATAACTACCTATACTACTCTTATAATTAAGTATTAAAACAATGGCTTTGTTACTATTCTTAATCCAGAAACGTAAGTTTGATTTTATATAAGTAGGTATTTCTTAAAATGTAAATTGTTATCCATATCCGTTTACTTGCGAATAAATAATTTATCAATCTATCTACCTTTAGAGCTCATAACTATTTAGATACCTACTATTATATTATTTTATAATAATATCTAAATAGTTACTACATTTAAAGCTAGTAACTAAAGGTACATAGTTTAAATTAAAATAAATTAAAATCATTTGCTCAGAGTAGCCTACTATTAACACAGATTACTTAATAGATACTGTTGCGCAAATTGCAACAATACATACACTGAAATTCATCAAATAATTGCTGCTGTACTAACAGCAGCAATTATTTCTGTATGGCTTGTGATAGTTGTGATATGGCTTCTGTAATCTTTAAACGCGGTACACGCGGAGTGCCGGGACTCCATTTGCTTTTATATAAGTTGCTTGTCTGTTTCGGCCATTACTCTATTTTCAATTGTCTATTAAACAATAAATGGATACTAAAACACTAATTTTATTTACATTTTGACTAAGTTATAATAATAAATTATACACCTATATATTTTGTATGTCTACCTTTTGCCAATACAATATTTTTATCTTTATTACGTACTTCAACCTCCAAAAATGCTATTTTCTTTCCTGTCTTTTCTGTTATAGCTTCAATTTCTATGTTGTCGCCTTCTCTAGCCGCGCTGAAGTAACTGTAAGCAAAGTGAAAATTAGCCTAAACTGCTGTTGACTATAAAAGCATAGGTTAAAACATTTTTACTTGAATTTCGCAATGCGCTTGAGAGGTTTTGACAGCAATATTACTTAATAATATAGACATGAAACTAGTAAATTTTACACTATGCAACAGATACACGAAACTAATTTGGGAAGATACAGTTGTTTCCATGTATTAGGAATTATAGAAATAAAGCATAATTATAGAATTCTCTAAATCGGTTTAGCAGTTTTAGCCGACTGACACAAATACTATGTAATTTTGAAGTTTACAATCCCACACACTAGTATTATCATTGATATATTAATTTTAATATAGGTAGGTATATTATATGCAACACATCTTTTCTGTACATATTTGCACAGCCAATCTTCTGAGTTGACTTTGATAGAATTTGATAAGACAACTTACATTAGATAGAATCAGGGTCGGTTTACAACGTCCTGATAACTGTTGCAGATAAATTTACGATGTTTTGCATGATTTCTCAATAAAATATTATCTGTTGGATTTTCTATCTGAAATTTATTTGGACTTGGAACAAGAGTAAAGTGGTGATATTATTTTTTGCCACTGGCAATATGACAATTATGTTATTTGGGGTACTTCTACTTGAAAATGTAAATCAAACTTTGTTGGACTTACCTTACACTTAGATCTATGGAGACACCTCTTGTATCAACTTGTTCATTGGTTGTGAGAGCATATGTGGAGATAGCGTCCACAAGATGAGCAATAAAACCTCCATGAAGGGTACCTCTTTGGTTGAGATGCTCTGGACCCACTTGGAATTCAGTAACCATTTTTCCATTCCCACATGCGACTACTTTTACCTAGAAATTTGTAGGGTGTTAACTTGGCAGTCAATTCCTGATATGATTTTGTAGACGAATAATACATATTTAATTTTTTGTGAGTGCGCTACTGAGCTGACAAACAATAATAAACATTATAAATTTGGAAAAGTAAATATTACATAATGAAATTAGTAGGTATGTAATTACCTTGCGGAGATTATGATCAAAACATTTTGTCGTAGCCACAGCCTTCTTGAAAAGCTCTGCTACCATTGTCCCTTTGGTTCCCATTTAATACCTATTTTTTTTCTTCCAAAAATATATTTGGTGGAATGAAATGAAGATATAGGTTATGTTATTGTTAAATTACAACTTTTAACTGTACTTTTATAAAATCAATACAATGGTGCCTTTATTAATCGATCGAAGTGATCAATTACACGATTTTTTATTTTAGTACCTATTTTTTAAAGTTATACTAAAATACAATGAATGAAGTCAATCAAAACAAAATTATTTCTGATTCTGACAGTGACGTTGACGTTCATTTTCTCTTCCACTTGATAAAGTTTGGCAACGAATCACTCTGTAATTGCTTCTGCCACTACCAAAGTTATTCTATAGTAAAAATGTTCTTTTCGCATTTTTTATTTATTAATAAACACGTACCACGTACCCATGGGATTTTGGCGATAGACTTAATAGAGGCAACTTGAACTTGTTATTAGAATTTTATTTCAGTGTTTTTCAATGATTGATTCATAACGATATTGTTTTATTGGTATGTGAAGCAAACATGGGTTATAGTGCATAGTGGTTGGAGTTTATGATCAGGAACTATAATAAGTGCATTATCGTGTTGACTTCAAAATCCTTTGAAGTAATTTTGAGCTTAACACTACTACACACACACTCGACCATGGAAGTAATAAGTACTACGTAGTACTTATTACTTCCATGCACTCGACACATTCGACTACAGTCTCTGACGGCCCAAAGAGAGATATATACTTGTTTAGCTCAAAATTACTTAGCTAAATCCAAATAAAATATATTTCTCAAAAAAAAACATAAAATGTCCCCTATGTCATTTCTCAGGTCTCAAACCTCTCAAACTATCCCCATCGGTAGCGTAAATTTTAAAAACATTTAAAAGTTTTTTATAAAATAATCTAAAGTAAAACCAAATTAAGTATATAATTTAATTTGGTTTATGTTGCGGACACGAGCCGATTTTGTAAATAAATAAATTGATTATGTTTTAATTATGTTTTACCCTAGTTTTACGGTTTTATTGAACACTTTGATAATCGGAATTATGTGATTATTTAGTTTAAGTTTAAATACCTTTGTTTTACATTAGAATAAGCTAATTAGATTACGTAATTAGATGTAACATGGATATTTTCACTATTTACGTGCACTATTTACGTGTACGATTGGATATACACGTATAGGATTTTAGTTCCAAAGTTTTGCCTGGAGCAGCGCCACGAGAATTCGTCCACCTGAGTTGTAAAATCTTGCCGTGGCGCTAGTAAATGAAATTGGTAATAATTTTGGCATAAGATCTTCAATTGTTTTGTGTGTTTACTGTCTTGAATATGTACGGATAGTTAACAATTGATGTGTAAAAGGTTGGTTACGTCATAGAGTATGTGTGATCAATAACATTAGCGCTGTAAACGTTAAAGAATACGACGTTATTGATCAATTTCGTATCCACTTTTACGTTTTGCATGTATAATTTAAGATTTACGTGTTTATTTCGGATATTAGTTTTGTGTAGTTACTGTTAATATATCGCTTATATGGAAACAGCGTGTTAGTTAGTTAGAATAACCACGAATATGGAGTTATAAGTTACTAATTGTAGAATGTAGAGCGCATTATGCGATATGTGCGTAGTGACTTTTTGCCCGAAATGTCGTCGGAAATTGTCGCAAATTACACGAAAAAAATTATCTCGCCTCCGATTGGTCCGCATGAGGGCCAAATATTGGCTATAAATATGTCTGGGTAGCTCGGTACTGTCACAGGCGCAACAAGGGCGCTGCCAACAAGGCCGCCAAATTAGCCGCCGAAACAAATCCGGCCGCCCCTCTCTCCGACTCGCCCGCTTCGCCACCCGCGGCTGAACAGGGTACCGAGGAAGCCTCACTTCCTACCCCTCCCAGACGTTCCCAGCGACCGCCTGCGGTGGTTATCACCAACCGCCACAAATGGATGGCCATCAAGGCCCGCTGCGATGCCAATGGCATCTTCTTTATCGCGGAGACCCGAACCGAGGGTATCCGGTTAAAAACGGAGTCCATCACGGACTACCGGAACCTCACCCGCCTTCTCGACGCAATGTCGATCACTTTTCACACTTGGAGTCTAGAGGAGGACCGGCGCCTTCGCGCGGTCATCCGCGGAATCCCCAAAGAACTCGAGTGCAATGACGTACTCGAGGACCTTCGGGCTCAAAAACTGCCCATCCTCGAAGTGCACCGCATGCACCGTGGGCCTTCCGCCCCCTTCAACATGGTCCTGGCCATTCTAGACAGGACCAATCTCAAAGAGGCCAAAGCCATTTTCAATGTTAAAAAGGTCTGTGGCTTGTCCGGGGTCGTTGTCGAGACCCCTCATCATAAAAGCACTGTGGGTCAATGCCACAGATGCCAATTGTACGGGCACTCCGCCCGAAATTGCCACAACACACCCAGGTGTGTCAAATGCCTCGGGGCCCACTCAACACCGGAGTGTCCACGCCCCAAAGACCGCGCGCTATGCTTGGAACCTCCGAGCTGCGTAAATTGCGGGGAGGTGGGGCACCCGGCTAACTACAGAGGGTGCTCAAAAGCGCCCAAAGGAAAGAGCCGGAGGCCTACTCCCTCCTCATCCAGAGTCCTCGCTCTTCCTCCTCAGTCCCAAACTGCCGAGGCCGCCCCGGCAACAGCTAAGGCACCGGTGCCACCACTCAATCTGTCGCCCTCGTGGCGCTACAAGACCAACAAGGTCCCACCCCCACAGGCCAGCCCCTCAGGCACGCCTGCACCCGCGGCGGTGGAAGTCGCAACACCTCCACCCCCCCAGTAAAGGCATCGCTGCCTCCGTCCAACGGGACCGAAGGGCTCTACAAGCTCGCAGCCGTCCTAGACATAGATAGGGTTCTTGCCATGGCCGCGTTGGTCAATGAACACGCGAATAGTCCCAACGCTCTGCTAATGGCCGTCTGTCAATTCACAGACGTGTTCGTTGCCCTCAAAAATTTTAACAAATAATTATGGACCTACACCATACGAGTAGAGTCAAACCGACCTCCCTTAAAATCGGCTACTTCAACGCAAATGGGCTTCGCACCCAGAGGTCTGAGGTAGCCGACTTCCTCTACACCCATCAGTTGGACGTCCTCCTCATCCAGGAGACGTTCCTTAAACCATCAATTCGCGATCCCAAAATCGCGAATTATAAAATCATACGTAATGATCGCACAGTCTCTGCCCTCGGTGGCACTCTCATCTACTACAAAGCGACATTACACTGCACGCCTGTGGATACACCAGATCTCGTGCACATTGAGGCCTCTGTCTGTAGATTAGGAATGACAGGTCACCAATCCATATTTTTAGTGTCAGCTTATCTAGCTCCCACTAACTCCAACTCCTCAAACCCCAGATCACTACTCGATAGTGACATACAAAACCTTCTAGATCTTGGCCCGTCTGTTATCATAGCGGGTGATCTAAACGCCAAGCACCCTGCCTGGTGTAGCCTAACCACAAACCAACGTGGTAGACAGCTCGAGCGACTCTCAGAGAGTCTCAATTTCGACATTGTAGCACCCATGTCCCCTACTCATTACCCGGACAATGTTGATCATCGTCCGGACGTCCTAGACGTAGCCCTCCTAAAGAACATCAATCTTAGATTGAGTTCAATAGAAGTGCACTCCGAACTCACCTCAGACCATAGGCCTGTCATCATTGCTCTCTCACCCAGAGTGAGTATTCCCAATATGGCAGCCACAGATCCCACTATGATCAAGACCGACTGGGTCAGGTTAGGCGAAAGCCTCAAATCCATTTCGTCCCCCTTGTTAGATCCAATTCCAGACGAAATTGTCTCAATTCCCGATGCAGTAGGTGCTATTGACTCGTTAACAGCGCACGTGCAGAAAGTCGTTAGCAACTGCTCGCGGCGTGTCCCAGTGAACGCTCATCGTCGCTGGACACTTCCGTCGGATGCGCGTGCTCTGTTAACAGAGAAAAACCGAGCCCAAAGGGCCTACTTCTCCGCTCCCACTGAGCCTAACCGCGCCCGCATGCGCGCTGCTCAATCAGCGGTTAAGCGTCGTATCAGACAGCTTAGAAACGACCAGTGGGACGAGACCCTCTCCAACATGGTCCCATCTCACCAAGCCTTCTGGAAACTTGCCAGAGCCCTTAAGGCAGATACAGTGGCTGCCACTCCCCCGTTAGTACAGTCAGATCCCTCCCTCCCCCTCCTTCGAGGACGAGGAAAAAGCTGAATGCCTAGCATCCAGTCTTGAGGCACAATGTGCACCTAGCACACTCCCCGTTGATCCAGATCACCTACTCGAGGTCGATACTGTGGTAGCTAACAAACTCGCGAGCCCACTTACAGATGCCGACCCCCCGTTAGAGCCGGTAACCCCTGATGAGGTAGAGTCCCTTATCAAAGACCTACATAATAGTCTATAATATAATAGGAAGGCCCCGGGGCCTGACGGGATTTCCAACAGAGTAATCAAGCTCTTCCCCGCCCACCTTATACTACTCCTGACTGCTATCTTTAACGCAGCCCTCAAAAATAGCATTTTCCCCCAAACTTGGAAGGAAGCCACCGTCATCGGCATTCCAAAACCCGGCAAGCCCAAGGATCAGCCCTCGAGCTATCGCCCTATTAGTCTTCTCAGTTCAATAGGACAAAATCTATGAGCGCATAGTTCTCGCACGTCTCAAAGATTTTTCCCTTGCCAACAATCTCTTGCCTAACGCGCAGTTTGGTTTTAGAGCCAAACACTCTTGCGTCCAACAAGTGCATCGCATAGTCGAACACGTGTTGGACCGGAGAGCGAACAGATCCCGCCCGCATAAAACGGGCGCTCTCTTCTTTGACGTGGCAAAGGCGTTCGACAAAGTTTGGCACAACGGGCTTATTTATAAGCTCTACAAACTCAATACGCCAAATCGTCTTGTGCTCATCATACAAGACTACTTGTCGAACCGCTCTTTCCGCTATAGGGTGGATGGGGCACTATCCCCCCCTCACACCATTAGAGCCGGAGTACCACACCACAAGGGTCCGTGCTCTCGCCTCTTCTATTCACGCTTTACACAAGCGACTTCCCCGTATTCAGACCCAGTCCACTAGCGACCCACACCGCTCTCTTCGCAGATGATACTGCCATCTACTGTTCAGCCCGTAGTATTCCCCCAATTATAGACTCGCTCCAAACTGCCGCCAATACTCTTGGCGACTGGTTTAGGAAATGGCGCATCGAAGTCAATCCTCAAAAAAGCGCCGCTATCCTCTTCGCTAGAGGTAGCACCCCAAATCCCTCCTCCAGTGTCGAAATGTTCGGACAACCGATCCCTTGGGAAAGGAAAGTCCGCTACCTAGGCGTCACACTCGATAGGGGACTCACCTTCCGCGATCATATTAAGATTGTCCGCAACCGCGCCGCTTTCGCGCTAGGCCGACTATATTATCTGCTCAATGGGCGTAGTAAACTCTCTCTTAGAAATAAGGTGAGAATTTACACAACGTGCATTAGGCCGATAATGACTTACGCGAGTCCAGTTTTCGCCCACGCCGCGCCCTCTCATATCCACAGGCTGCAAACCATCCAGAATAGGTTTTTGCGCAAAGCCATCGGTGGGCTTTGGTTCATTCGGAACAAAAACCTCCACATTGACTTAGGTGTGCCGACCATCTCGCACCACCTAAAGCAATGCTCAGTCAGATTTTTCGACTCTCTCGACCATCACCCCAATCCATTGGTGAGAGCCGCAGGGGATTATCCCGCTCCGGCTGACACCATTAGGTCCAAACGTCGTCCGCGGCACGTCCTCAACGACCCGGACGACGCCATTACAGTCGCCATCGAGGCGTACAAACAATTAGATTCCGCGACACAAAGTAGACACACACGTCCGTCATATCGGCCCCGCCGGCGGGGCCGCGCGTCGCGCCACCCTATAGGGACTCGGTTTTCGCGGTACCGGCACGTGCCCGGCCGCTTCTCTCCAATCCGTTCGCCTTCCCCCAGTGTCGCCATAGGCCGAGGTTCGAGCCCCCCTCTGGGGCGCCCCTAGGCAGACACTGTAAATTTTTGGCGGTGAGAGCCCTACGCTCCCGCAACAGTCCGGTGTCTCAGTAAAGGGTGTCAGTACACCCGAACTGATTAGTCCATTCAAAAAAAAAAAAGGTACTGTCACAGTCCAACACAGCTCTTCAGAGAGTGAACAACACCGAGCTACACTACCAAGAAAGAAATAGTATTGTTTTAAATGAAGATAGAAATAGTACTCAAGAATAAATACAGTCCATTGATGTTAAAAGAAGCAAACCTCGTTTTCCTTTCCGGTATATGGTTCCTGGTGACCATTGCCTACCCATTGCTGCAGAACCATCAGTTTAATTTATTTAGTATAATACTAGCGTACAGATCGGCAATGGTTTGATTAAAACGAGATCAAAAACAAAATACACGTGTGCGTGTAATGTGCATGTGTGCAAGCAAGATAGTGCTAATTTTGTGGATTTTTCTTTGTGTTTGAGTTACATCCAGGTACTGCACAGGTAGCCATATTTAGTCACGTCTAATTAACACCAAAACTACACTTGAAAACGGCAAATTTTGTAAAAATAAGTGGGATTTATTATAACACGACTGACGTCAGACCGATACAGGCCGATGGTGTGTAAAGAATGGTCTCGCCGCTGCTCTAACAAACGCGTATGCTATGATCTATCCTTTTGCATTGTCAATCTAACGAATACCTAGTTTTGACATGAAGAGCTAACAGACAGACAAAGTTGCTATTGCGGACTGATTAGGTTACATTTTAGATTTTCAACAACGAATTTGAAGATCACATACACACCACACACAGATCACACAGATTCAGTTAGCCCCAAAGTTCAAAACTTCGATTTATACATTTCTTTATTCTCATCTATGAACACAAAGTACTTT
The DNA here is from genome assembly GCA_905163395.2 of Endotricha flammealis. Taxonomy (NCBI): domain Eukaryota; kingdom Metazoa; phylum Arthropoda; class Insecta; order Lepidoptera; family Pyralidae; genus Endotricha; species Endotricha flammealis. The sequence continues at coordinate 10,657,241 of LR990852.1, read as the reverse complement.
TAAGCAAAACAACTGCGTCCGGTCCGGGAATATAAACTACGTAAGTACATAATAATAAATTTATTGTGCAGTGCCAAAACAAACAAAATACAATAGGCAGGTACCTACTCAAATATTTTCAATAAAAAAATTTGTTAAAAGATTATTAAATATGCTAAACTTGTGTTATGGGATACTAACTTACTATATTTTAACAAATACATAATAATATAGGTAGGTATATACTTAGATAAACATTCAAGACCCAGCCCAGTCAGAAAAAGTTTTTCATCATGACCCGACCGGGATTCGAACCCGGCATCTGCTGGGTGGTGGTCCAGCCTTGTAACCATTACGCCACGGAGGTCGTCAAGATAATATTGAGGCTGTAAACTAAATAGGTTTATTTATCTTTTCAAAGTTATAAATAAAATTATGACGAAGAATATTTTCTCTAATTACTTTAATCCTGCAGTTATTTCTGTTACTCAATCTTTTATTATATCCGCTAAAGCGTTATATTATTATGGTTACATGTTACATAAGTGTACGTAGCCACAAAGGGTCAGCAGTTCCTACGCCTGTGGGCAGAATAGATACCGCCTATTAACTCGGTTACGTAAAAGACTATGATCTCGAAATATCTGCAATTAAAAGGCAAAGAGAGAACGCGGCCACCATTCCACGTGGTGAACTTGAGTCTAACTTCCGAAGTTGTCGGTAATGTGACCACACTTTAGCGTCGGACGCTAAATAAATTATTCATTATTTAAGGTGGAAATTGCACAATATTAATGAAGTCGTTGAAAAACCTTTCACTTGAAATATCGCTGATCTGAGAAATAAACAAAATACTTACTTAATTAAAAAGAATCTTGACACGTGATGAATGATTCATCCCAAAATTCCTGAGTATTATTGTACCTTGTACTTACTTATTTCATAGGTAAAGTTACATAAAAACAGCGAGATATAAATATAAGTAGGTACTAACGTTAGTATTAGTATTTATTTCTTATATCCCCTCATTCCACTTGGATCCATTATTTGATCCATCAATGGATCCTAGGCGACTTTTTTATTCCACTCGATGCCTAAAAACGTTGTAAGTATTTACCTAAGTAAGTATATGGAAATTATCCTTATAAGTACTTTCTTTTAGCTTAAAACGGAAAGTCAGAAGACCTAAGGAAAGTCGCAAGAAACCGCTGGGTGCAGGCCGCTGCCAACGATGGTACTGGAAACGTTTCGGGGGGCCTATGTCCAAGTTTTCAAATGAACTGCTTTTCAAATAAGAGCATGCTTATACTAATTTTAAAATTGGTACTTAATTGTAACTTAATTTAATTTATAAATATACTTAGCGACAGACAATAATTATTTTAGCCTTTTACATTTCTAATTGGCATTACATAAAGGCCTGATAATTAAGACTTGTTAGTTATACATAATGTAACGCAATGCATTTACCATTTCATTTATTCATAAAACGACCGCAAACGCGCTATATAATAAGTAATAATACAACTTATTTACGTAGAGAGAGTGATAGTTTTTTATTTTTGTTTGTCGTGACTTGTGGTCATCGCTAAATCCAGTACCGCGTGCAAATAAATATGCGAGAATATACATACTTTGTAAGTGTATAAATTTATAGTGATGGAGCTTTCTGAGCTGCTTGCTCGGGTTACGTTTACGTTACGAGTAGGTATTTTGGACCGGTTCCTACCGGGAAATGTTTTATGTAACACTAACATATTCGGGTTGTTTTTAAAATACCAGTCGTGAGCAACGGACAAGTGCAATTGATCATAAATCAGTGTAAATGTATTACATTCTCTGTAGGCTTTCAACTTTCTTCTCATTAGTTTTGTGTTTGCATGATTGCGTACCGACATGTATATTAATGTTTAATGAATGATAGGTAGTATTGTATTGTCGAAATTACATGTGACAATATTATCATAAAGTATGTTATGACTTATGACATTGCCATGACATTGCCTATAAAACTAAAATATTCGATCATTATTTAAATCAAGGATCGGGTTTGTCATGATCTAACTTGGTGGGGATTGTTAAGTGACCAAAAATAAAAATAAAAGTACGTATTGGGATTTCCGATCAATAATATTACCACGTGTGCGTTATAGACTAGCTATATAGATTAATTTGCTACGAACGAAAAAATGAAAATTTTGGTGCAGCAACCGCGTAGTCAGAACGCGTCCTAAATCTGCTTGTACACCAAATTTCAATGCAAGTTGCAACCAACGTCACATCCATCCATCCCTAGAAACTTTCACATTTATTATATTTATTGCCTGTTCTATTGAATGGAGACGTATCCCAGCAGTGTAATGGGTTGATGATGATGATGATATTTATTGGGGCTTATCTATCTATCTATAATATAATAAAAGTGTAAAAAAAGTTTATCTGTACATTGAATATATTTCCAAAAAAATTGTTTAGGATGATGAAGAATAAGCAATAGAACAAGAATTTCAAAAAAAATTGTCCGTCTGTTTGTATGTTTGTATGTATGTTTGTACACGCTAATCTCAGAAACGGCTGAACCGATTTGGGCTACTACGAAACGTAAATCCGATACTTCGGCCGAAGTATCACTGACTACTGAAGGGATTATAATGAAATTTGGTTCACGTGTAGAATTTAATCTGGAGTAACACATAGAGTATTTTTATCCCGAAATTCCCACAGGGACGGGAATAATGGGACTGAACGTGTAAATCACTGAATCATTACGTGTTCTGAAACTGCAAGTGCTAGAAGTTTCCAATGTTTCATGGAGGTTCCTTTCTATATTTTGCGAAATTCCCATGGGAACGGGAATAATGGCACTGCACGTGTATTACCCGGGACGCTCAATCTAGCTGAAAGATTCTATCATCTATATACACAAAAGGAGAAGCTGACTGACAGACTGACATATCAACGCAGGGCCTAAACTATAAGTGTTAGAAACTTTTAAAATTCCCACGGGAAAGGGAGTAATACTGCTGTAAGTGTATTATCGAAGGCGCTCAACCTAGAAAGCTGAAATTTGTATAGAGGTTCTCTTTATGATGTTAACAAGGACAAAGATGGGGTTTTATATAATTCCCACGGGAAAGGGAGTAATAGGACTGTAAGTGTTTTATCGCAGGCGCTCAACCTAGAAAGCTGAAATTTTGTATAGACGTTCCCTTTATGATGTTGACAAGGATAAAGATGGGGCTTTACGAAATTCTCACGGGAAAGGGAGTAATAGGACTGTAAGTGTATTATCGCAGGCGCTCAACATAGAAAGCAGAGATTTTGTATAGAGGTTCCTTTTATGATGTAAACAAGGATAAAGACGGGATGTTTTGATTCCCACGAGAATGGGATAAATAGGATTGCACGTGTGTTATTGTGGGCGCTCAACCTAGAACGCCTAGATTTTGTATTAAGCCTCCCTTTATAAAGTAGACAAGTATAAACGGGATTTTTTAAAATTCCAACAGGATTCGGAATAATAAGGATAAAGTCGTTTTTTTTTAATTCCCACGGGAATGAACATATTGGCATTTTCGCTTGACCACGCGGGCGGAGCCGTGGGTAACAGCTAGTTAGTAATAAATAAGTTAGTGAGTTGGTAGAGTCTGAAAGTAGATAGGTCGATTGTTTGTTTGTTTGATTACTATGCAATGCATTCTATATTTATGTACTATACACGGTTCATCAGCTTATTTAAGCAACGCAACGGTTCAAGTTGACTGTTACCAAAACTTGCCATAAACAGAACTGATATGTGGTATGTGGGTAATCGTGTTACGGGTCACGTCAGTCCGCCAAAGTGTGTCATTTACAGGTGTATGACAAGTGCGTGCGCTAATGTAAACGTGTATGTGACATGAGTTGTTGACGTTTCCATTGATATTATGCGATTGCAAGACATGGTGCGGTCACTTTATTCGCGTGACCCAACAGTAGACGTGATCGCCTTAATCAAACACTGAGGTCCCATGACTTAATAATTCTATTCACGCTTGCCGTCCACTTCCATTGCAATTTTCAACTGCAGTAGTCAAGTCACTGTGTTTTTTTTTTTAAATAATATAGACCGTCAACAAACCACCAAAACATTTTTAAAATTTAAAATACTCTTGTCGATCCGAGTTCACTGATAGTAAGACAAACAAAAGACAATGAAAATGGCCAGAACAACGCATTGCTTTTGTTTACATCATGTTGTATAACAGTTCGCTAAACTTATAATAAGGTGGGTGTAGGACGCGATTGCGTTGAGAAAGTCTTGGACCCGTTTTGCAGAGGAACCTTTTCCGCAAGCGCGTGCCGCATGCCGGCAGTGCAGAGGTCGCTCGCAGCCGGCAACGGCGCCATTCCGACGTGGATTTGGAAGCAGACAATGAGATCATTGGTATTTACATAAAATGTTTTGGGAAAATAATAAAGTTTTGTCTAAAAAAACGGATATTGTAAACTAATCTGCATACTCCAAAGCTCCTTATAGATTAGAAAATCTACTGTCAACATCTATTTTCAACGTATGTAAGGTAGAAGGAAGGCTAAAAAGGTGTAGATAAGTATATCTATAATCTTTGACGTTTATTTAGATGATAGAGTGGCCGGAAAAATTGAAAAGTTGGGGGGCGGCCTTTGCCCTGCAGAGGACTATCTTTTGAATACCTATGACTACGCGAATTACCTACCTATTTAAGTACCTACTACTAGTTTCCATTAATGTATTTTTCATAAAATTGAGTTTCAATCGGCGCGGCGCGGCGCGGCGCAGCGGCGTAACGAGTTGATCGGTTGGTTCAGACGGAATGGAAACAGGAAAAAATTAAATAACCCTTTTTATACTTTACGGCTTTCGGAAACATTGCGTTTATTTTGGTACCAGAGCGTAATTTACCTTTTATTTACAATCATGGATCACTCAGTGTATGTACCTACAGCTCTTTCAATAATGATTGAGATTTTAATTCAATGTTTTATTATTAAATTTTGTGTGTATTAAAACATTGAATTAAAATCTCAATCATTATTGGGACTAGGTAATTCATGTAAATAATTTCCAGGGGGTGAGATAGAGATATTATTATACTAGTGAAACACGCGCAACTTCGTTTGCGTGTAGGTATTTATTTATGCACAGCAGCGCCATCTATATCAGATTTTCGGCGAAATTCTAAAGGAATCGCGAACTTTTCGGGATAAAAGGTACCCTATGTGATAATCCAAGGTATCAGCTACCTACATACTAAATATCATAAAAATTTGCCTAGCCATTTGAGCGTGTAGAAGTAACAAACATACTATTAGTATGAAACTAATATTATAAAGTCGAAAGTTGTCTGTTGATTTACAAATAATAACTACTACATTATTTACACAACAAACTATAAACTAAGTCTATTCTATACAAATACATTTTGTGGTATAGTTCACCTACACAAACTTTATTAGAAAATTAATTTACCGTAAAAAAAACTCTGCGAGCTTTGCCATACGCGACAGTTGACAGACAAGCTCAAAGCCGAGCTCTTTCCTGTACCTTACTACTGCTTCCTGATGTTGCTCGTTTCGAGAACCTGTCACATTCATAGTTGAGAAATACTGTTCCTGTTTACCGAATGACTCGACGACCGACGCGACGACGACGCCTCGGCCCGTGATTGGAGCTTGCGCGGTAACGAGCTTGACTTCCTTTACCTATTAACATCCACAAGTTTATGAGGAAAGTTGGATAGTACGGAAAACTGACGATGGGCTATTCGTAATTTTCAAATTGTCACAATCAGAAAGCATTGTTAAATAAGAATTAGCTAAAAAGGTTGTCAAAAGTAGCATCAGTATCTATCAGTATATAATATAATCGGATTATATGCATTTGCATGTTTGCATATGCAAATGCATATAATTCCATTTTTATATCGTTATTGCATATTTTGGTACTTTTTCATTGATATGCATATTTCAGTAGTTAAACGAGTTGGGCGCAATAAAAATTGACGCATTTATCAACGGCACCGGACAAACTCTGCCTGAAGAGGTCTCTGCAGAAATGGCGCCAAATTTCAAGTTCTGTCCGGTAACGTCAGTTGACGTCGAAAGGTCATTTTCAGCCTATAAATTAATATTAAGTGACAAACGTCACAAGTTTTCCGTAGAAAACCTGGAAAAATATGTTATTGTTTATTGTCACAAGAATTATAACAATAACTAATATGAATATATGTATAACATATAAAAATAATGTTAAAATAAACGCAAATTGTAATAATAAATGGATTTTTGATTGTGCATATTTTGTGCATATTTCGAACTTTTTTAGTGCATATTTGCATGCATATTTTGGCATTTTGATAGTGCATATAATCCGATGTCTAATTATAAGTAACTTAAGTAAGTATTATTTTTATCAATTTTACTATTTTTAACAGGTTATCTATTCTGTAGCGGTCCTTGTGGGAAAACAATACAAATCTTAGCCAGGTTACGAAATTTCTAATTAAGTAATCCTTATCCGGCTTATTTTTAAATATACTTTATATATTTATTATATATAAAACTAACAAAATAAACTAAAACCAAAATCTGAATTGTATTAACTTGATATTTTTTCTATGAGTTGCTGTTTTTAAAATGACAAAAAATTGCAAATAAGTATTTTTATCAAGTTGGTAAGGAGGTACTCCCGCCGAGGTAATCAGTCGTTCTCCGTTTCCAACAGACGACATCTTTCTTGGTAAAAAGTAAATTGGAAACCGCAACGTATTTGATAGTCAAGATAAAATTTTCAAGGTAGGTCGAATATTCAAAGATTTGATTTTTAGTTTTTTTAGGTACAATATTAGGTACAAATAAAATTACCATAAAAGGGTTTTTGGTAGTTTGAATACTTATCAGTTTACGTGTGAGTCATGTAACATTTAGGCTTGTTTAAGAGAGGTAGGGCACAGCGGACAGTCCGCTCGTCGGAGCAGCCCGTCTGGGACCATCATCGTAGTCAAATAGCATTGGTCTCGGCCATGTTGTGTTCCTACGGTGAGTAAGGTCTCCAGAGCTGCACTAGGGGGGTTGGGAGGGTTGGCAACGCGTAGATGATAACCCCGGTATTGCAAGCGTCTATAGGCTAAGGTGATGCTTACCATCAGGCAGGAAGGTTATTCAAGAGATTAAAATTATTTTTATATTATATTTTCTTATTTACACTGAGTACTTGTCTACACTCATTACGAGAAATGTCAAGCCAACCAACTAAATTCGAAAATACTTGAAGCAGTTTCTTATTTGTTTAATATCGTGTGTGGCCGATATCACATTTTTTTAATGCAAAGTATGTTTTAAGAGAGGTAGGGCACAGCGGATAATCCGCTCAAATCGGAGCAGCCCGTCTGGGGAAGGACCTCCACCTTACAGAAGATCGTAGCCAAATAGCATTGGTCTCGGCCATGTTGTGTTCCTACGGTGAGTAAGGTCTCCAGAGCTCCACTTGGGGGGGTTGGGAGGGTTGGCAACGCGTGAGTGATACGGTGACGGCTTACCATCAGGCCGACCGTATGCTTGTTTGCCACCTGTGTGGTATAAAAAAAAAATAAGTTAGCTACCAACCAAGCTAACATGTTGAAATTAGTTTATAGATTAGTTTTTTTTAAATAATCTTTTTGAATGTTTATTATTTTACACCCCCGTATATCTTTAACATTACTTTTTGGGGCGGGTCTGGGTCCATGCTTTCACGGTTCCCATTACGGCATGCTTTGCTTTGCTTTGCTTCGCTCTGCATGGTAGCTTGGGTGCAGGCCTACTCTACTGCTTCCTTCTGAGGTGGTAGAGGGGCGATGGTCTTGGGGGTAGCGCTTTTCGCAATGATCCCCTAAGGCAAGTGCGGTGGACTATCCTTCTCGAGGTTGCCAGCCCTGTTTTAGGTCTAGTTCACAAGAAATAGACACAACAGAAACCACCGTGCGCTTTTCAACCTTTATTTATCTATTTATTCGTCTATTTATTTATGCTATTTATGCTATACAGTTATATATGTACTTATTTATTTATTTATCAACCAATCCAAGGTGTTATTCGTACCGTGCCGAGGGATGCGTGGCTGGGGGTGAGCTCAGTCGCAAACGGTGGCTACCCGACACCTGGACGAATCGGGTAGTATTTCTAGTCCTCCTGCCGGCATGCGGGGCTCTGTCGGTGGGCATTTTTAGTTCCCTAGCTTCTCGTGGGATTAGATATGGAGAATTCAGATAAAAATATGGAAACACACCCGTCATCGTCTCCAGTTGGAGAACCGTTCTCTCCCCTCTTAGGGGAGACGATTGAATTAATGGAGGAGGTTCTACTAGCCTCTCCACGTCCAACGACTTCAACAACGGTTGAAGGGACTAGCCCGTCTAAGGCAGGAGGCTCCTGTGCTTCTACCCCAAAGACGGATGAGGCCCCCAACCGTCACGTAAGATTAAGTGGTGCAGCTCGGAAGCGATTCCGAAGGCTATTAGCAGCCAATGTGGGGGTCGATGAGGCCCGCGCTCTGGCTTCAAAGCCTTGGAATGAGATTCCGATCTCGGACGTTCCTCCAGATCCGAAGGCTAAGAAAAGGCCTAGGTCTGAGGAGGTTTCGCCGAGGGAGCATGCAAAGAAAACACCTCGAACGGGGGCATCCCCGTCCGGGGTGTTAGCTGTGGCTCGGGCTCCTGTGCCCGCGACACAGCCAAGTTTCAGCCAGGTCGCTGGGATAACGCGCGTGGGCATCAAAAATCAAAACCCCATGAGCGAGGACCAAATGAAACTGGTGCATCGCGCCCTGACCCTGGCGATGTTAAACATCGCTGACAAGGGAAAGGGACCCAGATTCACTAGCTTTGCACACAGACCTGGGTGGATTAATGTCACCTGCGAGGACAAGGCTAGTGCGGAATGGCTTTCAGAAGTCATACCTAAGGTCAAGCCCTGGGACGAGGCATCACTCTCTGTTGTACCGGAGAGCGAGCTGTCAAAGCCCACGGTGGGTACCATTTTCATCCCCAGCACTGAGGCAGAGTCGCTTGACGAAGCTACCAAACTGCTGGGGATCCAGAATGAAGGGCTCAACACGGAGTTTTGGAGGGTTGCGCACAGTAGGGCTGAAGGGAATGGGCATGTGGTGTCCTTTTTCCTCGATGAGCTCTCTGTCGCAACTCTTCGATCCAAAAACTTTGAGGTGGTCCTAGGTTTCAGAAAACTTGTCTTCAAGATCAGGAGCGACCCAAAGGTAGGCCCTTCATCCTCTGCTTCTCTACAAACTCAGGAGCCCCAAACATCAACTTCCGGCTCTGAGAGGCAAATCAGGGAGATCCCAGAAACGCGACGTACCGTGGCCAGGGAAACGCCCAGAACAATGCCTCGGAGCAGTGCAGGGCTCACAGCACCACAGCCCAGCACATCGAGGGGGGTTTGCACCGCTGAGGCGCAAAGCGGACAGCAGCATGCCGCGGCCAGGGAGTCCAGGCCAGTGCCACAGAACAGGGAAGCACAGACGTCAGGAGTAGCGGTTTCCCAGGGAAAAAAGGGGAATGCGTGGCGCACAGACCGAGGACGTCCACGTCCGAAGTCTGGGCGCTCTAAGCCGGCGGGAAACCGCTAGAGGCTACCCAGGTAGGAAGGGTGAGGGTCCTGCAGGCCAACCTCCACCATGCTGCAGCATCATCTGCGGTAATGGAGTGTTGTTTTGCTGAGGGCAAAGCTAGCCTTGCCCTAATCCAAGAACCTTGGGTAGCCAACGCTCAGGTTCTGGGACTCAATGCTGCCGGTAAGATTCTCAGTAATAATACTGGTAATAGACCCAGAGCTTGTATAATTTTTAACAACTGTGTTGATTTCCTCCCGATTACAGAAGTTTGCAATGACGACTTGGTAGCTGCTTTTGTCAACCTCAAAGGGTGGAATGGAGCGAGGGTAATCATGTGCTCTGCCTATCTACCTGGAGAAAAAGACGACCCGACAGAAGACCTGGCGAGAGTGGTGGAATACGCTACCCAACATAACGCCGAGCTTCTGATTGGCTGCGATGCCAATGCCCACCACATCTCTTGGGGAAGCACCAACATCAACAAGAGGGGTGAGTTACTCTTTGACTTCCTTATTACTAACCACCTAACAACACTAAATGTAGGCTGCGAACCAACCTTCGTGACTCGTGCTAGGCAGGAAGTATTAGATATTACGATAGCCACAACTAATCTTGCCAGGCACATCAATAACTGGCAAGTCAGTAGGGAAAACTCATTGTCAGATCACAGACATTTAACTTTTGAGGTTAGGGCTGCTTTGGACACACAAACCTCAATCTACAGGGATCCAAGATCAACGGACTGGGCAAATTTTAACAACCAGCTAAGTCAGAATCTTGAAACCTTTCCAAAAACAATTAGGTCAACTGAGAGTCTAGAGGTAGCTGCCAGCATACTCACCAAAGGTATACAAAAAGCCTATGAAGAGAGCTGTCCGCCTAAAATGAAGACCTCAACCAGAAAAGTACCCTGGTGGAACTCTAAGCTACAAAGGCTTAGGGAAAGAACCAGAAAATTATTCAACAATGCTAAAAAGACTCAATTGTGGGAGATCTATAGGAAAGCATTAACTGAATATAGCAAAGAGATTAGGATGGCAAAAAGAGCATCATGGAGAAAGGTCTGTGAGGAGGTCAAAAATCTTCCGCAGGCAGCAAGACTCCATAAGTTGCTCTCCAAAACCAAAACTAATCAGATTGGACTCCTCAAGAAGGAAGATGGCTCCTTTACAACATGTGAAAAGGAGACCTTAGAGTTGCTGGCCGCGACCCACTTTCCAGGGTCTATGATAAGGGACTTGTTCCAACAACACCCTGTCTACCACAAGCCTCGTAATGAGGACTGGTGCAGGGCTGCAAAGATCATAAGACCCAAACAGGTTCAGTGGGCCGTAGACTCCTTTAAACCATACAAAGCGTGCGGAGATGATGGAATACTGCCCGTCCTATTACAACAAGGAGCGGGTATCCTCATTCCCTATCTGGTAAGAATCTTCAGGGCAAGTTATGCCTGGGGATACATACCAGACCAATGGACCTTGGTCAAGGTCCTGTTTATACCTAAAACTGGTAAGAGAGATTATAGCCAGCCAAAGTCTTTCAGACCAATAAGCCTATCTTCATTTCTTCTTAAGACAATGGAGAAGGTAATAGATAGGTATATTAGAGACGTAGCCTTAGTAAGACATCCAATCCATCACAGCCAACACGCTTATCGCAAGGGTAAATCAACAGAAACTGCCCTTATAAGCTTAATTGATAGATTGGAGAAGGCTACTGAAGATAAGGAAATAGCACTGTGTGCTTTCCTCGACATAGAAGGAGCTTTTGACAACTCATCAACCTCACTGCTGGTAAATGGGCTGATAAGTAAAAATGTCGACCCTACGACAGTGAGATGGGTAAATTCCATGCTCTCTCACAGAGGAGCAAAATTAGCCCTTCATAAAACCACAATTGAAGTATCTACAGTCCGGGGATGTCCACAAGGCGGAGTTCTATCGCCATTACTATGGACTCTTGCTGTAGATGAACTATTATACAAACTAGCAGAACTCCGAATTGATGCGCAAGGCTATGCAGATGACTTGGTAATCATAGTAAGAGGTTTCTGCCAATCTACCATCTCGGGCATAATGCAAAAGGGACTTAACACTGTCAGTGACTGGTGCGTCAAAAGTGACCTCTCTGTAAACGCCGACAAAACTGTTATTGTACCTTTTTCGAAAAAACGGCATTTGGACAAGTTAGTAAGGCCAAAGCTCAATAATAAAATAATTACGTTTTCCACAGAAGTCAAATATTTGGGCGTGACCATCGACCAAAGGCTGACATGGAATTCACATTTAGCCAACGTTTTAAAAAAAGCTAAGATGGCCATGGGCATCAGCGGTCGCTTGATGAAGAACAACTGGGGTCTAAATCCCAGAACCGCGCTGTGGTTGTACACTGCCATTGTGCGTCCGATTATATCGTACGCATCAGTGGTGTGGTACGACAAGGCAAATCAAGTGACTGCTAAACAGAAATTAGACGGCCTGCAGAGAACTGCCTGTCTTATGTCTTCGGGAGCAATGTCCACGTGCCCTGGAATGGCGCTCAATGCACTGCTTGGACTGCTGCCTCTCCACTTATTCATACATGGAGAGGCGAAGGCAAGCATGTATAGAGCCAACATACAGGGCAGGGGCAATTGGCTCTCCATGAAAATGAGGACCCTACAGGACTCATCCCTGAACATACCAATACTAAGCATGCCAACTGATGCCATGCTTCTGCGGCACGTATTTGAAAAACAGTACACCGTAGAAATTCCATCTAGGGAAGACTGGTTCAATAGCCAGCTATCCTATGAGGCCGGATGTTTAATCTGGTACACAGATGGATCCAAAATGGGTCAGAATGTAGGCTGTGGAATACATGGAGTGCGACCAAAGTTCAATAAAAGTGTGAATTTGGGACAGTACGCCTCTATTTTCCAGGCAGAGGTTTATGCCATTGTAGAATGTGCGGAAGCCAACCTGCAAAAGCACTACACTAACCACAAAATATATATTAATTCTGATAGCCAAGCTGCTCTACTAGCGCTAGACTCGAATGTGGTCACATCGAGACTGGTCGAAGAGTGCATGGAACGACTAAACACTCTAGGTAACAGAAATAGAGTGGTTTTAAGATGGGTACCAGGGCATGCAGGCATAATTGGCAATGAACGTGCTGATGAGCTTGCAAGAGTAGGGGCTAATGGGGTACAGGAGGGACCTGAACCGTTCTGTGGTATACCAAAAAGCCTAGCTCGCAGAACCCTTACGTACACCTATTTTGAAAATGCTATCAAGCTCTGGACGGAATCGCCGGGCATGAATCACTCAAAATCACTAATAAAAGCCTACGACAAAAGGTACAGCAACCTTGTCCTAGCGCTTAGTAGAAGCAACTTACGAATTGTGGTCAGGGCCTTAACAGGACATTGTTGCCTCAACAAGCACATGTCCAACTTAAGGCTAAGTGGCACTCGTACCTGCAGACGCTGTAAGGAGGCTGATGAAACACCACTGCATCTTCTGGGGGAATGTGGGCCACTAATACACAAGCGCAGCACTCATCTAGGGAAACACTTATTAAGCCCAGATGAGTTAAAGGAGTTCACCCCTAAGCAAATCGTGCGGTTCATCATAGCTGCAGGGTTTAGCGGTGAGCTCTAACAAGTCATGTGGCGATCACAATAGACCAGTCCTGGTCGCAGTGCTATCACAGCCGCATCAAAACATAATAAAAAAAAAAAAAAATAATATCTTTAACATATTATTTACCTACTGACTGAAGTTTCATGAAGTGCACACTTGTTTATATAACGATTACAGTGCAACAGTTTGCATTAATTTGCACCTGTTAGGTTTTGACGTTGGCGACCAAACTTGAGAGAAACTTCCCCGTTGCTAACACTTTGCATAATCTTTAAATTTGTTGGTTACACCAGATGGATAGGTAGCACATACGGCAAAGTACGTTTTATTATTCTACTTATTGCATAATAATAGACGAGATAAAAATAACCATGCGATGATAAACCGTGTCAGCCATATTTACATTTTTTGTATCCGACCAGACATTAATTATTTCGTTAATACGAGGTACCGGTCAGTATAAAGTAATATAGTAAAAATAAGTACCGTATTAAGTAACTTAAAGAAGTGGGTAACTAATCGTATCTATGAGTAGCTTCTTTCTAAGTAAGTACGTTGGATATATGTACTCGTAGTATGAATATGTGAATGAAAGTGTGACATGTAATAGATAAGGTGTCGGTAGACCGTTTTAGCAAATTATATATAAGTAGCTACATGTAATATGTGACCGCACCAATTCAACGTTTACTTAATTGAAAAGTTCAATAGGTATTACACGATTATCTTGATAAAATCCTAGTCTAGACACTATAGTCCAAATAAAATACTACAATAAATTACCTAGTGGATTCCAGGCTGCTACATAGGATTAAGATGAAGAACATTGTCTATTTCATTAACGAGCTGGTTGGACGACAATGTAAAGAAGATCGACGAACGATGTAATTCAATCGGTCGTTCTGGAAATCTCTAGGCGAAGTTGTTACAGCGCTCTACATGCTTCTTGTGCTGTACTTATTTTACCCTAACTGAAACGCTGACCGAGTTGGGGGCATTTAAAGCTAGCACATAATAATGCATGTTATTATAATAAGTATAATCACATAGAAAATTACACTGCCGGCAATGGCACTTAAAATAATAAATTTTTCAGGTTTCCTTAGCACGGAAGCTTTAAAGTTTCGCCATGTCCTCCTATCCATTTAGTGCAGTCTGAGGAGAATGATATGACATAAATTGAGACTTTTCTTACTACTTATATACTATGAATATTATAAATGAGAAAGTGAGTTTGTTTGTTTGTTATTCCTTCACGGCTTGACTACTAAGCAGCCGATCATTATGAAAATTTGTATACATATAGTCAGGGGTACAGAGCCCAACATAGGCTACTTTTTATCCTGTGAAAGTATGTCATTCCAATGGGAAAATATTTTTTCTACTATAGAGGGCGCTGTATGGGATGGGCTATCGACCAACAGATGGCGCCACAAGTCGCGCGATTTTCCAACGGAAATATGTAAAATGTTTTACGAAATCTGAATAAGTACTCGCTGATCGGATCACATAAAAAACAGAAATATGTTTTTTTGAACTACATATTTATTACCAACAAATCCATCGTATCGTACCAATATTGGCTGCGATAGCGAGCGACATCGCTATAGCTAAAAATATTAATTTTCACATGCGATTTTCACAAGACGCTACCATACATTTTTACTAAGTCAGATCCGTGGCAAGACAAAACACTATGTTCGTGAGTGCCTCATAGATTTGATTTGCAGTCCTCTTATACCATAAAATTTTTATTATGTTTATAAATAAAAAATAAAAAAGCCACATTTCTGATGCGAAGAAAATTTTTCTCAGAAATCATCCACTTATAAGTTGTTTGATGTCGCTTGAGTTATCACTAACTATTCTCCCTTTTTGAAAGAAAATACATATGTACATATTCTCTAGGTATATTAATCGTTTGCTTTTCCACATTCTTAGGCTCGGCGCAGCCACAGCCACTAGCCAGTGGCTATCGACTAGCAATTCACATGATTTTTCATACAATTAGTTAAAAGTCGACACGTGTGGCTGGTCACAGCCACTCGATAGTGTGCGCGACACGCCACTGGTACCCACCAGTGGCGTGTCGCGGACATTATCGAGAGGCCGCACAAGACGCCGACACGCGCTACTGTCGCGCTATTCCACAACGGGCGACAGCGTCGTCTACGTCGTCGTCGTCAGCATATTATATAATATATGTATTACTAGTGAAGCCCGCGCAACTTCATTTGCGTGTATTAATTTATGCACAGTAGCGCCATCTATATCAGACTTTTGATAAAATCCTATGGGAATCGCGTACTTTTCGGGATAAAATGTGTTAATTGAAGGCATCACCTACCTACATACCAAATATCATAAATGTTGGCCCAGCCAATTGAGCGTGAAGAAGTAACAAACGCACACATAACTTACTCCTTTATAATATTTTACGTGTCGCAGCCCAAGGCTGTGCTTGTACTTCGCAGGGTTATAAAATGTAGAGGATTCCAAACACTGAATACCAATTCCGAATACCGTGGCTGTCGCTCGCTTCTGACACTGATACAAATGAAATTTGGCGGTAGCGCACCACAGCCACTCGTGGCTGTGGTCGGTGCCTCGTCTGCGCCGAGCCTTACTGATTCATAAAATAAAATGGAATATTTCTAAAGGCATACTACAACGAACCAGCGAAGTGCAAGCAAACAATTCACTAACAAAATAAGTAGGTAGGTTACACTTGTAAACTAACAAGGTTTTAAGTAGGCACCTAATTAGGTGAATTTAACACTTATAATAAAGTAGCTGTTGCCAGCGGCTATGCTCGCTGCAAATTTAAATTGATAACTATCATGGGATCGAGTTATTTCAGAAAAGCTTTATTCAGCCCGTTTATTAGTTTCAATTTGAAAGGTCAAACAAACAAAATGTGTTTCACATATAAGATATTATTATCGATATGGATTGCGATACGATACTTAAATTGCCCTTTGAATACTGATTAAAGATGTTTGGAATTATTGATAAGAAAATAAATACTACCCATACCTCCGGCGCTAGAGAACACGTGTTCGACAGCCGCATTCGACAAGCATTTTAAAGTTGAACATTTGTCTTTTACATATATCTTGGTATTATAATATTTGCCGTCGCTCGGTAGGAGGCTTTTTTCGTTGTTTTAAGTCAGGAAAATGCATTACTACATGTCCCGCTGCTTGGGGAAGCAGCGGGAGCTTCTAACGACACCGACTAAAACCCTGACTGACTACCACTTCTTCCGCCATATTATAGGTGACGGGTGGCCAAGGTGACTGGCGATACTTCCGCAACCCTGTAAAGGGAGGGAGGGACTAGTGGGAACAAAGGGTCACTTCGGGTAAAAAAAGTTCTCTTTTATAACATTTTAAATTATCTCCTCCTCCAAAAATATAAAATACGGAAAGGTATTGTGCCTTTATTTCCAATCTACAAACGCCCGCCAGCGGGGTTGGCTCCCCCGCCCCGCCGCTTCCCGAAGTGGTGGGACATGCAGTAATGCATTGTCCTGGTAAAAACAAAAAAGAGGACCTATATATTTTTATTTGTTAAATCAAGTTCAGTAACATATAATATTACATAGGTATTCATTATATTAATAAACAAATATTAATAATAGCATTGGTCTCGGCCATGTTGTGATGTGATGTGTGTGATGTGTGATGTTTACCATCAGGCGGGCCATATGCTTGTTTGCCAATTTCGTGGCATAAAAAATATTTATATATAGGGTCAAATCACACAGATTGAGCTAGGCCCAAAGTAAGTTCGAAACTTGTGTTATGGGGTACTAGCTCAACGATACTATAATTTATAACAAATACATATGTAAATAAACATCCAGGACCCAGGCTAATCAGAAAAAGTTAGTTTTTCATCATGACCCGACATTCAAACCCGGGACCTCCTGGGCAGTCTGGCACGGTAATACATCCATTACGCCACGGAGGTCGTCAATATAAAATTGTACTCCCATATTTTACAGGGCACTAAATGGTCCTTATGCTAAGTATTGTATGTACACATACTTTTTATCAATACAATATCACGATTTATTATAGGAAAACCTAAGCTCAAATGTTCACCACAGGGTTTGTACTAGGTCGTTATATATAATGCATTACCAACTGAGCTACCTACCGAAATATCGTATGATAATACAAAATGGTCCTTAATTATTGTCAACATATAAACGGGGTTATCCAAAATGAATGTAAAAACACCTAAATCTTAAAGTATGTGGTCAAGACAAAGTAGATAATGGATTTTGCGAGCTTCTTATCTTTTTCTTTCATGAAGAATTTATAACATTATTATTTATTTAAACGTATTTTCTATGTATTATGAAAATAGCTCGAGTATTTTAATGCCCATTCATAGAAACTTCAAAGGAACTGGCCGAATGCTACTTGGCTTATTCATTCCTTAGTCCTCAGTGCCTTAATCGTTCATCTAGGCACTAAGTAGATTGAAGCTCGGGAAATTCTTAAGCATAAAATATGAGTTTTTCGAGCTGGGCATGGTCACGAGACAGTTGGGCAAGAGTACCAGAGCCAGGCAATAATACATGCTCAAAATTATAATGGCTGTGCATGCATGTCATATTTATTTGACCATTGTACACGTATAGCGTCGGATTTCCCCCTGGGCCTACAAGGCTCTGCTCGAAACTGAAAACACGCACAAATAAGCGGCCGATAATGTACCTATACAAAAAATATTGAGTATCATTTTCGTATAGTCAATTTATAATATACTAGAGCCCCGTCCCAGCTTCGCAAGGGGTTTACTAAGTTACTTTAATTTCCCTATTTATTTATTTTTTTATTATAATGCCTATGGAAATAGCTCAAGTAGGTATTAAATATTACACATATTATCAAATATATAATAACAAACGGGGATAATGTAACTTCCCAAGGGTGAAATTTTTTGAAATCGGTCTAGTAGTTTTTAGTTTACTTATTCGTTTCAAACAAACATACAAATCTTTCCTCTTTATAATAGGTATATGTAGGTATTAGTATAGATAATACCGTTTATATTAAAATAATTTATTTCATCAACAAAGCAGGAATGACTTCAAACATGTGCCTAGGGATTCTAACCCTCTATAATTTACAAATATGGTGTTTAGAGATTTATAAAAGGACATACTATCACATTTTGTGTACCTGTCTTTTTCACTTCGGGCATTCTATAGAAGCCATCATAGAGGAAGCACAAAATGACAAATTATTTTATTTTACTACACAATGTCCTAACAAAAAAACAAATTACATGGTTATTCCAGCTAAAAACAAAAAATCGTCTACACAGGTACACAGTCCCTTAAAAATTAAAGTATCACTCACTCAAGAAGGTTCCTCACGAAAAGTATCTCGGGTTAGTTTCGGATAGTCAATTATCTTGGAAACCACATATAGAAAAAATATGGCCTAAGATTAGAAGTCTAGACATCAAACATAAAACGTATAAACCAGAAAAAATCTGTTTCACGGATATATCGTCTAATTTCACGTTATGATTTATATCCATAGTTAAAATATCACGAAGATTTAAAAAATGTATATATAATGTATTCTGAGTATTTCTGAGTGATCAAAGCTGAGTAAAAGTAAATTAACGTTAACAACTAATATTAAATCGGACCTATCTAATTCGAAAATTTTAATACCTTTCACGTAATTTTTGAAACGAGAGTCTGAAAAGCTGAAACTTTACAGAATAACTTCCCATCCCAATTTAAATTTATTTTTAAAAATTTAATAGAATGTCATTTTTGCATTTTTCTTCATGATATTCGTTAATTAAATACTTAGGTAGTGTTTTAGTGCCTGTTAATACGAGAACCTGCAGTAACTTAGGACAGGCATTTCTACAGGTCGTTAACTTAGTTTATTTTTACAAATTAAAACATTGATATGATTATGCTGTTGACAAATCTTAAAATCTACTTTTGTCTACGTTAATTTCATATGTTATTTTTGAACAACATCTATTAAAAGACGATACGTCGTCGTTATGTTATTTATTACGTAATACTTTATTGGTTGTAAACGATGGTGTTTAAAGTGATCATCGGTGAGATGAGTAATGAATGGCTAATATCCTTACGCGAGTCATCCCACGCTTCCTGAGACCCGCGTGAACCTGCGGCCTGCAGGGTGTTCGGCGAAAGTGAATGCCGCGGCCCGCCCCACCGAGCTCTCCATGGGGTGGGCCCGATCATATATAAACTCATACTCAAGGTAAACTAATAGAGTAAAAACAGTTCCGGCGTCTTAGCTAGTGGAACGGCCGTCCCCCGCCCCATCATGCGAGGGTTCTGGAGCCAAGTGGTCAGTGCTTATCAATTAATTAACCCTAAGGACTATATATATTTTTTTTAAATCTAGGGGTCTAAGGACTTTAGTATTATTTTTTAAATCTAGTATTTGATAAAGTTAAGATTGTTGGTACAATTAAATATTTGTCAAATTTTTGTGTTCTTTTGCTGATCTAATAGGTACAAAAGTTTCGAAATCGAAGTAATTTTTATTACATTTTTTTATGTACGGATAATATATACAATTGGATTTATGTACTTATTATAAGTATTATAACCGAACATTATAAATGCTAAAGTAGTTTTGTTTGTTGACGACTTGCCGTAACTAAATACTCATGAATAATATGTGCGGGTAAAGCCAGGGCGGGCGACTACTATATAATTAATTGATTAAAATTGATATAATTAAGTGTTGTATTAATTAATGTGTTTCAATTTCAGATGAAAAAACGATTTTTTTACTTAACTATTTATATCTATAATAATTCTAAAATCTAAAATTATAATACCTATCTAAAAATATAGGTATAGTACTAAATAAATCTATAAAAATATTCAATTTAGTAATATAATTAACATGTTCCAAGAATGAAAGTTTACAGGAAAAAGCAACCGGTAATGGAATTTTAACGCAGAATTACATTTTACCCGAGCTTTTTGTGAATTTTATAATAAAATGTGCAGATGGAAAATTTTGAATAAAAAGATACATAGTAGTTTTACGAGCGAATACTGGGTAAATAAATTTACTTGTACGCGTCGATTTCTGATGTTTGCTAAATATTTGTCGTGTCTTTGATCTTATATTTAATAATAAGTAAATAAATTTAACGTTTCCTAAAATAGGTATAATTAAGAAAAAATACGATGATGAAAATATTAATGTAATTTTTATATGCGTTTTCTTAATGTTAGACAAAATTTAAGAGATGGTGTTAGATGATTGAAAGATTTCAGGAGAAATAAAAGTACTTACCTATTTTCGTAAACAAGGTTCCGTTGTTTTATAAAGTCCGGTAGCATTGAAAGAGACAATAATTAAAATACTATGGCTTAAATGTGATTGTTCCAGTACTTACTAATATTAAGCAACAAGAATGGTATCTTAACAATAGATTAGATGTAAAACTTAGAGATACAATGAAAGTAATCTTATTACCATTAACATGGCATTGATTGTTTTGCTGTAACCATCAAAGACATCAACTCTCGTTTTCTCGTCATTGTTGAACGAAGTTTTGTCACAGATTCTAGTGCATGACATAATACTGTGTTCCTTCCTAGGATGATCGTGATCTGTTTTTGGTGATGATCATTTATAGTTACAATGTAAATGTTGTAAACGCCGCGTTGCGCAATATCGGACGCAAACACGGAACTATGACCGCAGCTTTATGCAGCTTGCGTTTCGTACGCGTAATCAAACTATTGAACGTATAAAGGATATCTCATAAATAAAAATACAAGTTAGATAACTGTCGAAAGATAAAATACTTAGTAGAGATTCAGTAAAACCAGATTAGATGTGTGACATGATCAATGTAAAAGAAATCGCGGCGTAATGAAATCATAACAGAATTTGAATCAGTTTTTGGCAAAGAGGGTGACCTAAGTGGGTGTCACTGGCCATTGTCGCTGTCCTGTCCGGTCTGTTGCGCAACTGTTGCGTAATGTCGTTCTCTGTTGTATCGTATTATTAGCATCACGTGTGAACTACGCTAATAAACCAGATGCACTTTCACGGAGAATTTTCACATTTATTTACTTACGGTTCGTCACAATATTATATCCTCTTGCCTGACACAGTAACCTCCTTTTGTTTCAACTTACCGCTTAGCAAAATTATATTATGTTAAGTCACAAATAGCAGAATTAAATTTAATACCTGTCCTGTGGTAGCTTGTGGTTGAATAGGTATGGTCAATCTTAAATAAAAATCTAGAATCATTTTGTACTTCCTATCCTACATTAATTTTACATAGACGGTTGAGGAGGCCTTAGCGCCATAAAGTTCATTCGTTTGCACTTCTTGTGACTGGGACTGGGATGATGATTATTATTATAAAAACAAGTTTCGCTTACCAAATAGTGTTTCGGCTACAAAGAATAAATTATGAAGTAAATTTTCTTGCCCCGTTCTGTGGTTTCAGTGATTTAACAAAAGTAGGGCCAAAAGTCATTGGGACATAAAGTGCTATTAAAAAGTATAGGTACGGTCAGCAACAGACAGAAGTAGATTAACACTTTAGTACCATACCATTATAAAGACCGTAACAAACTGATAGCAGCTGTCTTTATTCGCAGTAGCAACAGCTGGGTTTGAGATGGTGCTAAATTGTTAATCTACTTCTGTTGCTGATTGTACCTGTATTACTTGCTAACGAAAACTGATTTATCATAAGTGATGGTCAAACATACGTCGGAATTTGTAATTAAACGTTCATGATAGCATAGTTTATGCAAATTAAGTAATTGTATGTTATGTTACAAGTACTTTCTCGCAAACTTTTCCGGTGTAATTAGCAGCGTAGGCATCTATCTACATTATATTATATTTATTACGATTATATTATATTCCACGAAGCAGTTAATATTGTGTATTAGTATCAGAGTTATTAGATAGGTAATACTATTTTTATCACCTTAACCACAGCCATCACTCAAAACTTAAATACTTAATTTTGTATTATGATGAGGCCCATACGTTTTCTAACTCGGTTATATCTAACTATTATTAAACTGGGTTAATTGTTATTTCCTGTATTCAGTTAAGGCTTTGCGAAATTTTTGTTCCTTTTTTATAATTGTGTGCTATGCGTTATTAGTATTAATAATAATATGCTATGCGTGTATTACTTGATTTGATCATGTTTTTAAACACTTAACAACTTTTCTGTTGTTTCAGGTTACCCTAGCGGTAATTTTACAAATTGCTCTAGTATCGGGCAAGGCATTAATACAACAAAGTCAACAAACACAGCAACAGTTGGAACAGAAATCACAGAATGGAGACACAGCACAAAAACGCATAGGATACGACTACCCAGCGCCACCACTCGATCTCGTTAATCCATTCCAAGACCACGATGATGGCCACGGAGACCAGCACGATGTAATTGATCACGATCATGGTCATGACGTCCATGATGACCACCAAGAACATTTTGATCACCACGATCATCACGTAGAAGATCATCACGAGGAACATCATGACCATCACGACCACCATGATCATCATGATCCCGGTTATTGGAAAAAGAAATTGATTTGGAAGCCTGGATGGAAAAAAATCTGGAAACCAGCTAAAAAACAAATATGGAAACCTTCTTGGAAAAAGATCTGGAAGCCCATATGGGTACCAACTAAAATACCAGTCTGGAAGGAAATAAAAGTACCTGACTGGAAAAAGGTTTACAAACCGGAATGGAAGCCCATTAAAGTTCCCGCTTGGAAAGAGATAAAAGTACCTGATTGGAAAAAGATCACTGTTCCAGTATACAAAGATATAGTAGTACCTGGTTGGAAGGACATTCAAGTTCCTGCATGGAAGAAAATTTGGGTTCCTGAATGGGTTAAAGTAGGCGTTCCAGGTGAAAAATATCTAGGGAAGGATCACGACGGTTGGGAATACACGTCTCATGATTTGTGGAAGAAAAAATTAGTTTGGAAACCAGTTTGGAAGAAATACTGGAAGCCATCGAAAAAGCAAATTTGGATTCCAGACAAGAAACTTACATGGAAGGATGAGTGGAAACAGATTTGGAAAACAGAGAAGAAACAAATATGGATTGATGACAAAAAATTAGTATGGAAAGAAGCCTGGCAACAAATCTGGAAGCCGTCAAAGAAACTTATTTGGGTTCCGGATAAAAAACTTGAATGGAAAGAAGCTTTTAAACAAATCTGGATTCCAGACTGGAAACAAATTTGGGTGCCCGGAGTTAAAAAGATCTGGAGACCGGTGTGGATTTCGGAATGGTTCCCATCTCCAGACCACCATGACCACCACCCTCATGAATCCCACGGTTGGGATAGAAGTGACAATAATACAGCAGGAAGCCAAAAATCAGTAGCTATACAAACTCCACAGCAGCCAGCACCCAAGCAGCCGGAACAAGCAACATGGCAGTTTCCTAAATAGCTTTTACTATACTTATACAGTATTGTAAAATATGAGTCAAATAAGTTTCGGGCAGTTCTATGTCCTATTATTGACTATTTGTTGAAAAGGGTGGCCGGCCATGTAAAACCAAGACTGGAAACAGACTGCATATAGGCGAGGACTTGAGAAAAATCACATCGCTGGCCATTTAGGTAATTCATCTTTCGTAATTTACCATAGATTATAAAGCGAAGCGAAAATTTTTAAGGACAGCGATGCGATTGTTCTATCAAAATATACAAGGCTTAAGCATTTTATCGTGTCTCCATTTGTACAAATATCAATTCCACGAGAAACTTATGCAGTCAATGTTATTATTAGTTACCTACCATATTGATAAGTCTGAGTTGTGTGTGTGCTGTGTAAATAGGAAGTGCGCTTGTATTGTCAAGTGTAGTATGTACAACTGAACGCTTTGTGTTTTGTTGTTAATTGTTTAATGTTAAGTTTTTTTTATATTCAGTACTAGTTACTGCGGTACCAATGAAATAAATATATTTACATTTTAAATTTATATTTCATTTTTTCCCTTGACATCAAAATGTAATTATAACAATTGGACGAAACTTCTAACCTTTTTCTTTTCTTTTCCTAATAATCTTCTAGTTATGACTTACGACTCATTTTCCATGGTGGACTTGACTCGTAGTTCTATTGGGTCGCACGACTCACTGCTTATTATGAATTTAAGTATAATTTGGAGAATTTAAGTATAGGTCAGTACCTAACACCGCGATTTCTGTCGTTGGTTCTGTTCGTGGAGACCTCTTGAAAGCAGTGTCATACATTCTGTCAGACAAACACCTGTTTGTTCTACATTCATGAAACACAAAACGAATTTGAATTGGAACTCTGTACAAAATTTTAGCTTTCCGTGGTAGTAGATTTTGAGTGTTCATGATTAAAAAACCTATTATAGTTCCCCTGGGAAATTCAAAAAATTCTTACGTTCTATCTCGTCTACCTGATTGGAACATCTGTACAAAATTGCAGCTGGGATAAAAGTTGGAGCTTAGCAATGATCAGTTAAACCGTATAATAGCTTTATCTACGTCGTAGTCCCGTAAGTCCCGGTCCCATTGAAATTTTGCAAATGCTCTTCTTATCCAAATCATAAAGGGTGTGCTTTCAGCTCTCTAGGTAGATAAGTAGAGTTTGAACGCTAGTAAGGTTTAATAATGTGACAGATAGGATAAACAAATGTGAACCTAATTTAAAAAAACGTGTGGCATTCGGGGACTGCCGCGGTAAAGCTCCAAAAAGCACGCTGTCTCACCTAACATCGTGTCTAAAAGAGATAGAATCAGTTAGCAGCTAGTCTACACGCATACGTCTAGTCGCACGCACATAAACACCGTGCCGAAGTCTGCCGAACTGAAACGACGTTAGACGATGCACGGTTTTCAACACCGCGCGGTCTAGGGGATGTTAGGTTTTATTTTCGTTCGGTCGCCGCACTCAAAGCCCGCGATAAAAGCTAAGCAATAGCTTAAAAACAGAGAATACTTTACGACAATCAACTAGATAAGTTTATATAACAATTTCCGGTTCTTTTGACTTTATCTATCTATCGGCATTTCTCCGGTGGAACCAGTCCAATACGTAATGGCTAGATCGGCTAGGCTTATTCAGGCTTGGGTTGGGTAGGCTTTATAATTACAATTAATAATTCTGCTTGTGTTTACTTAATTAACGGCACTATTGCTTTGTTCTTAATTAAACCATAGGCATCTGTAATAACCAGATATTCAATTTCACGAAGAGCGTTCGGCTATGAATGTTGTACCGTACAAATTTCAAATGCACATTATTTTAGTGTGCGTAACCTCGGAAACGCTCGTAAAACCAGTCACGCACGCTAAAACAATGTGCATGGGCACGCCTTACAATTACAACGTTCATAGTCGTTCGCTCTTCGTGAAATAATAATCTGTACTATAGTATGATATGATATTGGTGCTAAGATCACAGAATTTTTATTTTACTTTGTTAAAAACTAAAAATTGAGGAGCTTGATGGCGTCACTTTAAACAAACACGCAAGTTAAGCAAAGTCGACCCTAGTCAGTGTTCGATGGGTTTCGTTATCTCAAGCTTCGGAGGGCACGTTAAGCCGTCGTCGGTCCAACCCGGCTGTTGTCGATGGATGACTGACAGTCGTTAAGCCAAGTCGGTGGCCTTTGGGCGGCTTGAAAACACTGGCATCTGCCAATCCCGTTCTGAATCCAATTCTGGATTGAATTTAAAACTTTCCCGTGAAAAGTGATATCATTACATTTATTTTGTTTTTCAGACGTGTTGTGAACTTGTGACACGATTTAATAGCACAAAGAGAGACACGTTTGGCGCGCTTTGACATCGACAACAACGAAGCGCTTCGGCAAAGTTCAGCGTTTGAGTTGAGGTGTATCAAAACGGGTGCAGGGACACTCCCTCTTTTATGTTATTACTCTGAGACTATAGTACTGTACGCGCCAAAATTTGGGCTTACAGTAAAACAATTGAAAATCGATTGTCGTTAAGCACTGAGTAATAAGTTTGAGTTTCGAACTTCGTTTTACTGCACACGCCAGTGTTGGCGACTAGTACACACAGCAGCTATAATGTATATTAATAGACTTACATTACATCTCGGGATGTATAGCTTTACATTATATTAATGTATCACATACACAACAGGTAAGTTAATGTATATTTCCCTTCATTTCAATGGCATACGTCCCGCTTGACACACTTTTCAGCTGCTAATGTTCTTATTTTTAATGTTATAATACTATGGACCCGTCGAGTTACTTGCTATTAGATTCACTAGACAGTTCATCAGAAGATGATTCGGATTGTGATTTTAATGCGCGCATTGCCACATGTGCCAAAACAGAACGAAAATACACCGATGGTGCGCTCTACGGTATTGTGAGCTTAAAACAATAGGTTGGGAGTACTAAGCACACTATTATCTATAATAGTTTTCGATAATTCTGAAGAATTGTCTTGAAGCTTCACTTAAAAAGTTACTATTTGGTGAAATCTCCGATATTGGTCAATTCAATTTCAAACCAATTAGCTGTAGTGTCGAGGGTACCGACCAGTACCGACCATGTATGTATCGATGTTGTCTAGTTAAGATTTCATTTAGTTCATTAATTTCCACGCAATTTCATATCAATTGGCGCTAGTGTAGTAACTGAAGAGTACGAAATGACAAATTGTCAATACCAATCGCTGAGTAAAGGTGTCAAGAGTACCCTAGTGACGGACGGACGATTGGTTTAATCACATAATTTTTTGAACATCTTGTACGAAGAGAGATGTATAGTAATATACGGAAATGAACTGAGATGTATTATGATGTATCGAAATATAAATGTATATTTTCGTATAGCTCTGTATCTTAAGATACGAAGATGTAAAAATATACATTATAGCTGTTGTGTGTGGTCTCCTGACGATTTCTATAGAAAGATGTATCGAGATGTATCGTGCTATAATATACATCTTTACATTTCCTGCGCTGTGTGTGCGCTGTGTGCTTTAAGCACTTTTGTGTAACTACCTAAATACTTTTATGTAAGGCGCTTAACACACGGCACCGTCCTCCGCGGCACCCGCGCCGCGCCGGCCGCCGCCGGAGGTGCACGCGCGGTGCATGTCCGTTTCTGTCCATAATGGCCTCTGATAAATCCCTTACACACGTATGTACACCACCGCCCGACCGCGCGGTCGAGCGGCGGCTCTTTATCGCTTTAAAGCCACCGCCACCTACCGCCCTTCGCGGCGCGGCGGCGGCAGTGCGCGGTACCGTGTGTTAATCGCCTAACGCTGTTGGTTTTTTAAAATTCCAAAAAAAAATTGGTTGCCAAGAATAACACATAAAAAGTAAAAAGTCAGATTACCTTAGTGTTGCAAAATATAAATAATTTTCAGTAGATCTACTAAAATTGAGTACTTAAACTAAAACATTATTTAGAAAAGAATTATTTGAGATAATGCCAACAGGCCAAACAGTATCCTTCAACAATGCATCGAACGCCATGGGCTAGGAACACATCCTTAAGCCGACCAACCATTCACACGCGGACAGGTCCGGCGGATTGGACGGCCATCGGCTGTGCTGCGACTAATCCGCCTGTGTATGAAAGCGAAGAACCGGTACGCCAGGCTGTCAAATGGGTCGGTGTTGGGCTCGCAGGTCCGCGGTTGCGAGACGCGAGTGCCTGTACTGTCGAATCCCCGCCCGACTCGACCAATCCGCGTGTGTGTGTGCAAGGAGAGATTGGTCAGCCGACTCAGTCAGTCAAACTTGGACTGCGCTGCTCGTAATGTTCGTATTAATAACTCCTTCCTGTTGTTAAAAATCTCAATGTTGTCGCTAAACGCTCTTCTGTACTAACCGCATCTCGCATTAACATATTTTGTCATTGAAGGAGTTATCATCTCCAACAATTCCTGAAACGTTGTATAGTCCATCCTCATATTTATAATTTATGAAATCAGTAGACTCAGAAATCTGAATACACCTTAGTAGGTATAAATGACTATACGTTGCTCATATTTAACCACTCTTTTGTCCAAACACGTTTCTTTTTTCTTTTCTCGGATAAAATCATTATTCCGACGACGATTAAAGCTACTTTTGCTTTTCGATAGTACAGGCGGCGGCATATTAAATGAGTACACGTGTTGGGCTCACCAAAGTCACACTTCGAGTGGAGGGTTCGTGGAGGGTTCTTGCAGAGTATGGGCAACGCCGGATTGGGTCGCGGTCGGGTCCGAGTCATGACACGAGTCGGGTCCGGGTTCGTGTAGTGAATGGTCGGCTTTACACATATGCTGCATGCAGCTGAACTGGTCCCGTACGTCGCGTTTCTTACAGGGTCAACAGCGTGTATCCTAAGAGCTGTGGCATGTAAGGCCGAGTGTCCGAGTGTTCATCACTGGACGACTGTCCTGCCCCCTTACTCTTGGCGATAATTCCGCTCGATCGCCATTGGATTGTTACTTTTAGGTACTCTTTACAGCTAGACTAGCGCTAACTAAATACTAAACAAAATGATATCGAATTGTATGCTAACCAAATAGTTAGTAAAGTATAAAATTTCAAGAATACGAATTAGGATTTGCTGTTAATTTTGCATTTTAAATTATTCAGGATTGAAATTAAAATCGCGATTGATAATAAGGTTCAGTGAGGAGATTTAATAATTATATTTACTTATAGAAAAATATTGATTAATTTAATTTGATTTTATTTTAATTTGTTTTGACATAATTTAATTTCATTTATAATTTACTTATCGTATTTTACTGCTGTGGATATTAATCTAATGAAATGTAATAGGAACTTGTTTTCTGAACATGAACATGAACACGTATTGGATACGTTTTCTAATGACTACAGTGACTGCTTAGCCGCCGTATACTTCGGCATTGTAGTACCGTAAGTGAATGACGGGCATTTAAAAGCAATCTAAAAAAATATCAGTAGATAGTAGCTACGTCTTTTTAAATTAGAGCTAGCAACATTTGCTAAAAATGTCAAAATGACAGGTTGTACACTCTAAGGTTGTACCTTTAAATACAATAATCGATAAATTATCGATATTCAATATTTATAGATAATAAGATTATATAATACTTACCATTCACTAAAAATGGTCAAAATTACCATAAGAAAAAAATTAATTAACAAAATGTGGGTTTTTTTTTAGAATTTGACAAACTTACCTACCTATTTGTTGACTTTTGAAAAAATATTAATAACTTATCTGCTTATTTTTCAGCTGGTCAACAAACGAAAACTAGTAGGTATAAAGATTAAAATTAACATCGTTTGTTAAAAACGTTAAGTTTTTATCAACAAACTAAAGAAGTAAAGATTTTTAAACAGTTTTGAGTTATCTTTCACCATAGTGAAAGATAACTCAAAACTGTTTAAAAATCCTACTGCTCGACATATCGAGCAGTAGGGTAAAAATATCGATATTTTGATTTATCGACTTAAATTACAAACCTACAGACAGAGAATAAAATAAAATGTCAAATTCGATTTATTGCAAGCAAATTTGTAGATTGCCAGACTGTGTTTTCCTTTTGTTCTATTAATTTATTTTATTGATATAGGTTTGTCTCGAAAATAATGATGATTAGCTAGTTTACTTTTTAATGTATTTCTATATAAACGAAATAGAACCATTTTTCTTACAAATGTTAAATAAATAAAATAGCTTCTTTCATGCAATATCACTGTGTGTTTAGACTTTCCTGTTTGTATAACGATGCAGCCATTGGTGTCTCCTGTTGGTAAATACCTATCTATAATATTTTCTTATATAGTATGTATTTTGTTTGCTTTGTGTACCAACAGCTTCGTTGGTACACGGGCTTAATACACTCGCGAAGCGAAAACGAGCGTCGATGCTCTTCGTCTCCTTTGTCTGCTTCGCCTTTACTTTTTTTTCCTTTGTTTTCTTAACTTCGCTTCGGTCAACTTCGTGAACCTAGATAGAGCATGCATTACAAGATCTGTATGAAAGCTGATTAGAGTAAAAAAATAAAAGTAGAATATATTTTAAATTTTTTGTTCCATAAAATTGTAATATTTCTTTTTATTGTTCCTAGTCTTAATTGACATGGATCATACATAAGGGCACCCAGGCTCATTACTAAAAAGTGTGTAGTATTTATATATTTTTTAATACCTACATATTTTACTATATCATCATATCAAAACTTAATTAAACATCAAGAATACATACTCTTGTCCTCTCCCTTCCACATGCCGCACCAGGAGACCTGGTAGCAGAGTGTGCAGACCCGAGAACAGGTCACTTCACAGACTCCACCTTCATGATTTTGTTCGCCTGCATGTTACAGTCAACACAGGAATGGGTTGACCCCCTATTTATGTTTTTTATTTATTGTTTAAGCCTTTTATTTCTGTACTTATTATATTTACATTGCATTGAAGTTAGTGTGGTATTTATGATTAAAGATTTCTAAATATTGATTGAAGGGATTTACTAGAAAAGTAATTAAATATCTAATTAAATTTTATTTTTTTTATTTTAATTTCCTAAAAAAGGCAATAATGTTTTTATATATGTTTTTTTTAGTAACAGCATCTAGTTTTGAACCTTGTGCACAACTTAATAACTACTTAACAATATTTTCACTATGTCCTAGTGTTAAGCGTACAAATAATAAGTTGATTAAATTAGCATCATAAATTGATATTTATGTGCCGTTACAATATAATCAATGAAATTCGAAATTATGCAATGTGAATATTTGCATGAAATCATCAAGATTCTTGGACGAATCACACAATGCTATCTAGTCCCAAACAAAGCAACTAACTAAGCTTATACTATGGGATACTACTATGTTTTGGAAAATCAATTTTTTTATGTGATTTGTAGCTTTTATTGTAAGTGATTCTTATGCCAGGTTCAAACTTGCGTTACATACCATGTTTTGTAACACGCATTGAAATAATTTCCCATACAAATCATGCTCTGTCCACACTAGGGGGGTTTTCTTACATTACATGCTATTTTACGCATGTCTGTCTGTACCCTCCATAAGGACTAGATAATAGCCGATGTTGTTGTCTTGTGGGCTTTCTCCCCAATTAGACAGCCTGTGTGCCCTTCGTGCGTGCGTTTAGCAGATGTTAATTTTTAAATTCTTGGTCAGAATGTTCTTGCGATCCGGCCATTCGTTTTTTGTCTCCTATTTTCGAATCTATAAGTGTTGGATCATGTTCACCTTAAACGTGAAAATTATTAGATTACTTTCACATAAATAAATTATTGTTTAGAATTGATTACTATTATCTAGAAGTACTTGAGACTATATTAATAATATAATGGTTAATTTTATGCCTTATCTAGTCACGTATTGGCTTATCAGTGAGGTTGACAGACTAATATTTTATTTAATACAACATTACTTTTCTGTCTTATTGCTGCGAAGAACAATGTGACATAAAATTTTTTATAATATTATTTATTAGTAGGTAACACATAATATAAAGAAAAAAATTCATAACTTGGCGGCCAGGACTTTAATAGTTTTAATATTTTTTTATTTTAATTTCTTGGATATTCATTTATGTAGAGTAGAGTCCTTTATTGTTCTGGTGCAGTGATGAGTAAGTTAAACTAATTATTTTTCAGAGATAAATAGATAGACGGTAGACAGCTGGTAAAACACGGCTTAGAGCAGCCAAGATGTCTTTTTATCGAAACATAAAAAAAAACAACCATTTGATTCGCTCGTAATGCGGTTGGTTTTTTTTTCACTCCACTTAAATTCTCACAGAAAAATGTGCATTAATGACATTTTAATATCTTTTATTTTTGTGATAACATATCGTATTGGATGCTGACTATTATACCTACTTATAGACGTAAAACGTAGTAGTATCAATTACCAATCGCTACAGCTAGCGCGGCAGATTGCCGCCAGTGTGTTGCCGATATGCTGACCAGCCGGCCAGGCAATGATAAATGTGTGTAGACTGAGCTAAACCTGATTTATCATGGTGGAATTAGAACTATATGGAGTAACATGTAAAGAAAATTAATTAACGTTTAAATTACCTTATTTCTATATAGTGTAAGTGTTTGAAATGCTGAAATTGTAATGTTTTTCAGATCATGAGTCGAGACAGAGTTCACACAGAACAATTGACCAAGATGAGATCTCGTCGGAGGCGACGCCCTTGCTCCGGTTTCCGCGGCCAAGTGTGACAGTCAGGAATCCGGTGACTACAGCAGTAGTCAGTATACTGCTCATTATTTTGATAGTCGGTGTCATCATAGGAATTTATCTTTTAATATTACAAGACAGATCTGGTAAGTGTTTTTTTTTTATTTAAAATAAGTTTACCCAATTCACATAGCGTCTTCTGGACCAAGATAAGTTGAAACTTGAACCCGATTGTGTTATGGGACGTCTAGTAAGACGACGGATACGTTTTTGTAAATATATAGCCATGACCATAATACACAGAAAGCACCCACTCACGACAATCAGAAATATTCACCACATAAATGTTTACTTTGTCCGTTGCGGAAATGGAATCCGCGCCCTCTGATACATTTAAAGTCCCAAGTATACAGAAATTAGGAGAGAAAAATGTAAAATTCCGATATAGTTTACCTATTTAGGTTAAAAAAAGAACAAAAACTGCTGTAGGTATTATATAATGTAACTGTAATGTAACTGATATTATATTTGTTTAAGAAAACATTTTGCCGCCCGTGGAAGGAGCGTTGCGACTTGTAAGTCGACAGCAATGGAGTCCTGCAGAATATAGTCCATTGTTACATTTGTCGACATTTAAAGCAACTGAAGTGATCGTCGTGGAAACGAATACTGACCCTTGTGATACTACAAAATCCTGTGAAGGGTTGTTACAACAAATGGAGGTACTTAATTATTTATTTTTCATATTAACATACATATCAATTTTATTGAACATGCTCCTTTAATTAGTGTGTTCGAAAGGTAATTTTATCCTAGGACGTCAATGAGCTTCATTGTCTATTTCTGGTCATAGCTTTTTAGTACTAACTATACTTACATACAAGAGTAATTATATAATTAGTAGTTGGTTAGACACTCAAGTATTACTTGTTGGTTATTGTAATGCCAGGAAGAGGTTCCGCTGAAGGTGAAAGGAACGTCGAACGAAGATTTTAGTCGTTATTCCCGGAATAGCAAGCGGGGCGAGTCCGACATAACGCTATTGATTATGGTTAGGCCAGCAAGGGCATGTGCAAATAATTTCCTGATGTAAAAAAAGGCCAGACGTTCTTATAACATGTTTAATTATGTCCATGTGCCTGCCTTGCCTTATGCTATCCGAAAATGTAGAAACTTTGTGAAAAACTTTTTTTGCAACTTTTACATCATCTTAATCATTGTTTTGATTTCCGTACCGAGTACTTGACTACAAACTAAGATAATGGTCCCAAATTAATAAGTGATGCACTATTAATACGTCAGCGAATTAATAACTCATTACAAAAAAATATAGTAGGTATTGAAACGGGAAAACCAATATATTTAATAATGAACAGGAAAATAATTTATTAGCCTCGTATTTTTGATGGTAAATCCATTGTGTTTTATATAACTATAAACGATATGCTTCGTGGAATTGTTATATTAATGCTTCTAAGCATAAATTTTTTTTAAACATCTAGGCGCATAGCGATATTGTTCGTATTGGGTGTTGGGTAGGGCCTAGTAAAAAAAATATATGATTAGGCACATCTTGCGAATGCATCTTTAGTGTAATTATCTATAACAAATGTTTTTAACTCCATATACGTGTGATGAAGTCCGATAAGCTTCCTACTTAATAAACATGGCCACAGATGTCATTGCGAAATCACTGAAAAACAGATTCGGCTCCTGCAAGTCCTGCAACTAGGCAATTGTTGTGTTGTGATATTACCATGGTTTCAATATCTACACCAGACCGGCACAATACCTACAGCAAGCATGAAGGTCACAAGCAACTGAACGTTATTTATTGAAACATCTATTATTTTTATCGAACGGCACGCAAAGTAGGGTATTTTGGTTTAGAGCCTATGTAGGTTTGTTTCGTTACCCCTGTTTTAATAATAATAAAAAACGGGAAAGTACGTGTCGGACCACGCACAATGTAGGGTTCCGTATTGGCTACGCATTTCTTCCTTGGAGATGAGTAAATAAATGAGTACATACAATGTCATGTTCTATGACATTTGTACATTTTCGTCAAAGAAATTTTACTTCATAACTTCGTCGGCTATTACTCGGTAACTAGTAGTGCCTACTTAACCGTTATAGTTTTCCTTGTAGGTTCACTATATGGACTACTACCATAATTTTTTTCAAATTTCTAAACCCAATACTTTTGAAGATAGAGGGGGGGGGGGGGGGGGGCGTGCAAAACGAAATGTAAATCTGACACGTTAAATGTAAATAATTCGCAAACGGATCATTGTATCGGAAAATGATCTTCCCACACCGATGTTTTTGCTTTAGAGACCTATCTAACGATACCCCACAAGATGGGGTTGGTGCGAAAATAAATTCATGCCCACTTTACATGTAGGTACTTTGTTAGCATTGTTAATATGAGTATACATACCAAATTACAGCTTTCTAGCATCAAGCGTCTAGGCTAGACCGCGGCCGGACAGACGGACATGGCGAAACTATAAAGGTTCCTTGTAGTTTACTAGACACAAGACTTACCTAACTGAAACTCGTTTTGTCTCTGTCATTCTTGGGGAGCGTTAAATGAAATGCGAAAGCGTCATTACTATTTCCTGTATAATTTGTAAATTGTATATTTTTTTCATCAGTTTATATGGCAAACAAGTTAAGTGCATTTATCAGCAGTCTGTGAAGGCCCTTAGTCTTTAGTTAAATGATTATGATCTCCATTGTTAATGTCATTGTCATTACGCTAAAGTATCGAATTACTTCAACCCTATACTGTTTCACCGCTAACCCTGATTATTGCGGTCTCACATTCAGAATTGTATACATACCTTTATTGTTCACGTGACTAAACACAAGCCTTTGTCAAGTAGGTACCTACTTCATTAAAACACGATTAATTGTGGTTATTTGTATACGTTGATTGATGGCAATTTAATAGTATCTACTTATATATTTATTTTGTACTCAATGGGAAAAAGTAACGGCGGGCTTCTCATAATGAAAACAGTAAATCAAGTGACACAAGCAATTTCTCTCATTTATTGTTTTGTATGAGCGAGATAGCATGACATTTAAATATGTCTTTGTAATTTTTTTTGTGGTTTGAGGAAGATTTAAATTTACGCAAATATTGTTCTAGCATGCGCTAATTGGCGAATAAAATTTTAAACTGCTTATGCGAACAATATTTTCATGACTACTACCTAAGTATATCTTTATTCGTCGATGCTAATTATAAATGCGAATTAAACTATCTGCTTGTTACGTTTGTCAAGTGTTACGACAGTTGTGTCGTTTATTACGACGTCTGTCAAGTTTACAATAAGCAACTGCGACGTTATTATGTTTTCTTGTGTTAGTAAGTTGTAATTAATTATAATTTTTAATGTTGTTGTCTATTATAAATTTTATAAACATCTAATTTCAGGTAACTGGCAATGGAAGCAAACCTTTACCGTATAACTTCTTGGTGTCATCCGACGGTCAAATTTACGAGGCACTTGGATGGCACTCACCTTCAAGGCTATTTCCAGAATACGGCTCAGCTTTAGTTCTAGCTTTCATAGGTAAACAGATCAATGACGAAATATATATTTTATATGTAAAAATACATTTAAAAAAACGAGCTATTATTTAAATTCTGTATTTTTTATGTATACCTCTAATTTAACTCAATTAAATAAAAACAAGAACTCGGTATCAAGCAGCGTCTATCTGCCACAGTACAGTCTCGCATCCTCACTT
The DNA here is from genome assembly GCA_905163395.2 of Endotricha flammealis. Lineage (NCBI taxonomy): Eukaryota > Metazoa > Arthropoda > Insecta > Lepidoptera > Pyralidae > Endotricha > Endotricha flammealis. The sequence goes on along the minus strand of LR990852.1, from coordinate 10,621,018 downwards.
TCTTTGGACACGTGTCAAGAAGGAACAGCACGTCCATAGAACGCCTCATCGTCCAGGGCAAGGTGGAAGGCACTAGACCGCGCGGAAGGTCACGCATGCGATGGACCGACCAAGTGAAATGTGCCGTGGGCGGTCCCGTGCATGAGTGCACCCGCATGACCTCTACCAGGGAGAAGTGGCGAGATGTCGTGAGGCGCATTACATCTGCCCCAGGCCAAATCTCTACATGACGATCACGACCGTTCTGTCAAGAGCGTTACGACTTAGAAGAATTAAACTTCATTATATAAAAAGCAAATTATGTATTTTCCCAGCTCTTCATCGTACAAATCTGTCTGTCTGAAGTGAACTGGTAGGAAAAAAACTTAAGCGAATCGAAAAGTGAGAAGTTTTTTAAATTGAATTCAGTTGTGATAATTTTGAATACATATTTTTCAGGTAGTTTTAGTCAAGTTTCACCTACAAATGAGCAAGTTGCCGCATCGAAACTCTTCTTTGACGAATCGGAGAGGCGGAAGAATTTGGATCCCAGCTTCACGATCATTGGGAAAACAACCAAAGAATTTCCAAAGTTTCTTTTTCTAAGCCTAAAGAACTTACCGCAGTGGAATAGTGATTTATCTGACGTTATTTAAGGTTATTGCCATACTATATTTTCGCTTAACAAACATTTCGACATCATAATTTGTTTTAATTTGTTTTTATACTATTTTACAGAACTTAATAGGAAACTCTAACAAAACAATAAAATTTATTCTTTTAGGTAAAATGTTCTACGCTTTTTGAGTTATGATCTCTATTAAGCGATGTATATAATGGACATACTCATATTATTTGCTGTGGTATTTACTCGTAATAGAATTTTGAGGGTATTTGCAATTCATTAAATATTATTAATCTATTTAACGAGACAAATAAAATAAGGGATATATTACGTAGTTAACTGTGAATATATTATTATCAATAAATCACTATAATAATATAAATGATAATTCTTTGACTAGTCAGAAAACAAATTATCTTTGCTTGAATACAATTAAATTAATTATTGTTTTGAAACGATAATGATATTTTTCAGAAATATCTCTAATCTATTATGATGAGTTACGTTATGAGATATAAGGTGCTCCTTCACCGTGAGCATTCGCGTGTAATGTAACATTTAGTATAGATTTCAATTTGCGAGCATTCACTTTTGATTTAGTTGTTTCAATAATGTCAGACGAAGCTTCCATTGTGTTGAGTGCGGTAATATTAATTCGACATTGTTATTTACGTAATATAAAACAAAAGAAAGGATATTGCTGCCATGAATTATTTCAAAACCGGCGAAATACAGGAGGCGGCAACAAAAAAAGCTTATTGATGTTACAAGTTTTATCAAGATACATGGTGCGCATTGTAATGCTCGGTTCTCCTTCACTATATGTAAACTCGTTTTGTATCATTACAAGGTGCGCGCTTTTTTTCTCCCCCGCCGATGTAATGTTCGAATCTGTAACGTTACATTACACGCGAATGCTCGCGGTGAAGGACCTCCACCTTTAATAGTATAGGTACCTACCTACTTATTGAAATTTAATTTATATTGTTGACGTACATGAGATACAGGGATGGGGGTGAAAATGTGCAGCGGGCTGGTCCCGCTTGAAATTATATAAATTAATTAAGGTCAATTCGATTCTATAGTAAAAGACAAAAATACAATCAATGACATCCTCAAAGTTTTCACTTTTTTGTACGTACGGCAACATGCCTACCTACCCCTGTCAATTTTTTCTAACCTACTTTATGCCGTATACGTTTAGTATAAAATCTATGAAAAATAGGAGTATCTATCTAGGTTCTATTGTACATGTAGTTTTAATAAAAAATAATATTGACAATAGTTTCCCAACTAGCTTTCAATTAATTCACAATAATACATCACGTTTATGACATTATTTATTGTTATTTTGTAATATAGTTTTTTTAGTGTCATGTCCACAGTCTGACGTGGTTCGGGTGTTGTCTCGGCCGAGCGCCGCTTCACGATGAGCCGAATGGCGCATTGTTATTAAGTTGCTCACCGAATCAAGCTAAACGAAAACCTATTTATACTAGTGATTGAATATGGACGACCACGGCTATCCGAAACCTCGTTTGCACTAGTGGGTGAATCTTTCAAAACGATCTAACGTAATGTAGCAAAATAGGCGTGACGAAAGATTTTGAAAACATCTTCCGTAATGTGGGTACACACTTACTATTTATGAAAAAAACTTTATTTCGGTAATAAACTTTAGTTTAACGAAGTATAAAACCATTTTTCAAATAGTGCGCCAAAACAGCGGCAGGTGTCATGGCGTCAGCTCTGACGTCACGTCTTGGTAAAAATGTCATTGTGTCTTTGGCGTAACGAAGAAGTTGTAGTAATGTTTACCGAGACGTGACGTCAGAGCCGACGCCATGACACCTGCTAGTGTTTCAATCAAAATGGCCGATTGAGGTATTTTAATGTTTTATTTTATTGAAAATCTTAATAATCTGATTTTTTTAAACAAAACTAAAGCAGTGGTTTTTTTATTTTTTATTTGAATATTCACTTACAAACATTAAATTGACGATTTTTTGATACTGTCGTCATGCCTATTGCTCGCAGGTACGTCCGGTGTGGACACAGACCACCCCCCTCGGACATGGCTAATGGCGTATTGAAAACATGATTAATTTGAATGAAATGATAATCTTATGTTATTTTATATTAATTCGGATTATATTGCCAATGTTATTTAGTCGTAGTATGTCTTTTTTTATTTATGCATATAATAATTTCTGACAGGTCTTATCACAGACATTATATTAATTTCGCCATTACCATTAAGGAAACATGATAAAACTAAAAAGGCAACATTCTATGGTGATTCTAGGCCTTTGTCAGTATGTACATATGTAAATAGAGCGTTTTATCTGTACGGTAGAGTCTTATAATGTTAATTATGAAGTAATGTGTAAAACTTATCTATTCTCACGCACAAAATTATGGACTATTTGAGCAATTTTATTTAAGATATACCACGGTAATTAACATTTTATCTGTATGTTTTGAGCAAATCGCTTAGTGTAGTTTTCGTTTTCGAGACAGTAAATCATACCGTGACGTGACTACACAGACGACAAGTTGTAGCCTATGCTATAACCAAAACGTTAAGAATCAAAGAAAAAAAAATAATGTTCTTAACAGTCGGGTGTGATGTTCTTGTTTCAAGAATGTTAAAGGGATTATAATAAGCTGCATAATAATACTTACCATATATCACAATGTTTATTGTTAATACAAAGTTGTAAAATGTAAAGATGAGACCTATAACAATAATATGCCAGTCGTATTACATGTTTTCGGGAGACTCACTCTACATTTGAGGTCGCTGTCCTACAAACCCCTTCGGGAATTACATGCGTGATATTTATCTAAATAAGGTTTTAGCCTCCACTATAATTGGTGGTTTAATTAAAATTAACCTGTGATAGTATTTGTAAATATATTGATCCTATGAAATAAATAGAAACATTAATTAATCTATGTATGTAAATAATAATAAAATGCTCCTCGCTCAGATCTTCTGGATATTTGTAATATTTACTTTGCTATGATTAAATACCCTGTTTATATTTCACAAGAAAAGCGGAAAATTAATAGGCAATCGTACAAGAAACAGCTTACGGCTATATGACCTAACTAGCTAAACCCGCGCAACTTCGTTTGCGTGCATTTCTTTATGCACAGCAGCGCCATCTATATCAGACTTGACAATTCCTACGGGAATCGCGTACTTTTCGGGATAAAAAGTACCATATATGTTAATCCAAGGTATGAGCTACCAACATACAAAATATCATAAGAATGGGCCCAGCCATTTCTGCGTGAAGAAGTTAGAAACATACTCACTTTCGCCTTTATAATATTAGTAGGATGTAGAGAGTACATTTTCAATCACACGCTTGTCGTCTGTATTACTTTACGTATATTTTACACCTATCCACTCATTCCTCTAGTGAATAAAATAACAATTAATATGTATAATTAATTACATTTAAACTATTTTATAATAGTGCTCTCATAAACTATATAGATCGATAACTCATGAAGTTACTTTCTAGAAAATCGTATTTATTAATTACTAGCTTTTCCCCGCGGCTTCGCTCGCGGATAAAGATCTCGTTTGACAACAAAACAACCCAATTGGCCGGCAATTGCGAATTGCAGCGTATCTGTAGTAGATCCCCCCCCCCCCCCCCCCATTGGAATGACATACTTTCACGGGAAAAGTAGCCTATGTTGTTGGGCTCTGTACCCCTGACAATATGTATACAAATTTTCATATTGATAGACAAGCCGTGAAAAAATAACAAACAAACTCACTTTCTTTATTTTTATTTATAATATTAGTATGATATGTAGAATACGCAATAATTTCTCTAATGTAGTTTCTACAAGTTTTAAAAGAAAGGACTATATTTGATTTAGTCCGTCAGGTAGATTTAAGATTATTTTCGACTTTTGAAAAGGTAGTTTCATACTGTATGTACACACGATAAGCAACGCCAATTCCAAGCAAAAATATCGAGTGTTATAAAGAGCATGTTAAAATATTATCCCGACAGCAAAAATCTGCATGTAATATTTTATGAGATACCGATTTTTGGTTTGTGAGGGCAGAATATAATGTTTGTAAAGCTATAATCAATATGTATACCACTGTAAATAATACTTTTTAGTGTAATTATAAGTAATCAATTAACGAAAGCACACCGAAGAATTATATGAGTAAGGTATATACTTTATAATTATAGGATTACAGTAATTGTGTTATTATATTATTTGCTTGGATAAGAGTGCATTCCAAGTGTCTTATTGATGAAAGTAAATTGTGTATACATGTATTAATATGTTAGCTCACTTGGGTAGTTACCTGTGTTAAGTAGTTGTCTTGTTTATCAATAATTACGTAGGTAATAATAATTACCACTATTATTAATTGCATGCATTTATATAACCAGTCTCTTTCACATCAGAGTGTCTATTCTAGTAAAATAAAACCGTCCCAAGGGTTACAGATATTCTATATAACGAAGAATTTTCGGCTATGTATTTTGTATGGTGTGCAAATGCATATTGTTTTTGTGTGTGTGACCGATTTTACGAGCGTTTCCGGGGTGTGAACGATACAAAATTCATAGCCGAACGCCCTTCTTGAAATTGAATGTATTATCTTATTATTTATATAAGACGTGTCTGTCATCTTACACATTGTTTTTATATAGATGTTAGGCATTATGCATAATGCGCGGGTATTATAATTAATTTAACTAGAATAATCACCATCACTTTGCCCATGAGACACATGCCAAACTACGGCTTTCTAGTATTGAGCGTCTCTGTTCTTACGTGTTCTGTGGTCTCTGAGCTAGGTCGGTCGTGGACAGACGGATATGGCAAAATGATAAGGGTGTTCTTGCTAGTTCCGTGCGATATAATTTATTATTATTTATATCGCATTTAAATGCCGCTTTTTTGCTCGACTTTGCGGGGGTACTGCCGTGCCCCCAGATATTTAGGGTGTTTAAACATCGACTTGTTTCTTAAATTAATACGAATTTGCAGAGGATAAAACGAACCATAGTGCGACTCTCACTTGCATAAATAGCATCACTTTGTAACAAAGTAATAATTGACTTATTTTTACGATATCCAATTTTTGAACGTTGCATTTTGTTATGCATTTTTGTATTAGTGACTGTACCGCACCCGGACTGCGACATAGACTTATGAATAATAAAATGTATCAATGTAATCAGCTTGTATGTATAACTACTTTACTATATCTCTCTATAAATTTTGTATGAAAGAGCATAATAAGAAATAAATAATTTTAATATTGTTTACTAGTTTTACTGTTTAGAAGGGAAAGTGACGTAAGGAACACCATATTTGTAAAATAAAATGTAACGTGTAATTTTTATTTTAAATATCGTAGAAAATCACGAAAATCTTATAAAGTTTCAAGTTCTACATGGCCAATTTGTATGACAATCAATTTTTTATCTTATGGTGTACTTAATAAATCAATTTGATACTATATCAAACTACACAATATGCATTTTCCCAAAGTCCACTGTCACATACATAGAAAACAGATATGAATATTCAAGACATCGCAATTTCAGCCCTACCTATAGTAGAAAAAGTATTATCCCATTAGAATGACATACTTTCACGGGATAAAAAGTTATGTTGGGCTCTGTACCCCTGACAATATGTATACAAATTTTCATAATGATCGGCTGATTAGTCAAGCCGTGAAGGAATAATAAACTCACTTTCTCATTTATAATATTAGTTAGGATTAGGGCTTGGTTTAGTAATTAAATAACTACTCATTTCATATAAAAACATTTACTAACAAATTACGTAGGTTTCACTCCGTACATTTAAGTAAAACTTTCTTCAACTCCACCAATTTAATTCACAATTTTAGTCATAATTACCTTAAAAAAGCACATTCACGTTCTAATTACTAACATTTTTACTTAATATACCACGAATTTTACTTATCCTACGATACATTTTAGAAAGAAAACAATATAAAGGTGTTTATCTTCATATCTGCTTACTTCAGTACTAAATTATTTGTATTTTAAGATACACAATTTGAGGTTGATTTGACCTGTCTGACCCTAATTGGACCGGTCTACAATTACATGCTAACAAGAAAAAAAAATTAAAACTATCTTAATCTATTTCCAATTTTCTGAAACTACCTTGTAAGGCTGTCTCGTCTGTTTTACTCTTTGATGTTATAATTCCTGTGGTGCTAAGAATCTGCATTTCGCTATTACGATTTACCTTCATTCTTTGTTCCTGAACAATTTGTTTAGTGAAGGCGATCATGTCTTGCATCGGTATGTCTCCCCCGAATGTGGTTGGCAGACAGGCGGGGTCTACCTTTTGATATAACTGTTTGAAGTTCGAATAGGTCTGAAAATGAGAAAAAAAAGGGCTACAGTAAAGAACAAAAAAGATTTACCACTATGTGTATATCTCTATCTATTGGGTATCCTACTAATATTATAAAGGCGAAAGTTTGTCTGTATGTTTGTTACTTCTTTACGTTCATATGGTAACACAAATTTTCATGATATTTGGTATGTAGGTAGCTGATACCTTGGATTAACACATATTTTTTATCCCGATAAGTACGCGATTCCCGTAGGATTTGATCAAAACACTGGTAAAAATGGAGCGTAATGAAATAGTGGCGCTACTGTGCATAAAATTAAAAACGTATGGCAAAAAAACATTACCTCTGGCGCAGTTAAAACAACTTAAAGAAACAAAAAAATATTACCAACACAACAATATATATAATAAAACGTAGACCCCGAATGTCTGTACTTGAACATATTTGGCAAAAATGGAAAGGGAACAGTTAGAGAAAGGTAATAAAAGAAAAAATTTTTTTGTGGAATTTGTCTGTCTATTTGAGCTCGCACATCTTTTAAGTTACTGAACGGATTTTAATGCTGTTTTCGCAGGAAGATAGAGCAGAATATAGTTTGTTTCATTTAAATCGCATGACAGGAAAAGGAGTTATCCTTATTTGAACATTTCACGCGGACGAAATCGCGGGTAACAGGTTGTGTTAAATATAATAATTAATAATATAAAGATAAAATCTATATATATAAAAGAGAAAATCACTGACTGATTCATCACGAAATCTCCGAAACCACAAGTGCCAGGAGTCTCAAATTTTGCAATGGGGTTCCTTTTGGGGCGTAGGTGCTCACTAAGAAAGGATTTTTGGAAATTCATCCCCTAAGGGGGTAAAACGGGGGTGCAAAGTTAATATGAAACTTTGCCGTTTTTGAAGTTATTCAAATAAAATTCAGCATGAAGGTTGTTTACTGAAAAACATGAAGCATGAGTAAAATATTTTTTTCAAAATTCATCCCTTAGGGGGTTAAACGGGGGTGCAAAGATAGTATGAAACTTTGCCGTTTTTGAAGTTATTCGAATGAAATTCAGCATGAAGGTTCTTTATTGAAAGGCATGAAACACGAGTAAAATGTTTTTCTCAAAAAACATCCCCTATGGGGTTAAACGGGGGCGCAAAGTTAATATGAAACTTTGCCGTTTTTAAAGTTATTCAAATGAAATTCAGCATTAAGGTTCTTTACTGAAAAGCATGAAACATGAGTAAAATATTTTTTTCAAAATTCATCCCTTAGGGGGGGTTAAACGGGGGTGCAAAGATAGTATGAAACTTTGCCGTTTTTGAAGTTATTCGAATGAAATTCAGCATGAAGGTTCTTTATTGAAAGGCATGAAACACGAGTAAAATATTTTTCTCAAAAATCATCCCTTAGGGGGTTAAACGGGGGTGCAAAGTTAGTATGAAACTTTGCCGTTTTTGAAGTTATTTAAATGAAATACAGCATTAAGGTTCTTTATTGAAAGGCATGAAACACGAGTAAAATATTTTTCTCAAAAATTATCCCTTGGGGGTTAAACGGGGGTGCAAAGTTAGTATGAAACATTGCCGTTTTTGAAGTTATTCGAATGAAATTCAGCATGAAGGTTCTTTATTGAAAGGCATGAAACACGAGTAAAATATTTTTCTCAAAAATCATCCCTTAGGGGGTTATACGGGGGTGCAAAGTTAGTATGAAACTTTGCCGTTTTTGAAGTTATTCGAATGAAATTCAGCATGAAGGTTCTTTATTGAAAGGCATGAAACACGAGTAAAATATTTTTCTCAAAAATCATCCCTTAGGGGGTTAAACGGGGGTGCAAAGTTAGTATGAAACATTGCCGTTTTTAAAGTTATTCGAATGAAATTCAGCATGAAGGTTCTATATTAAAAGGCATGAAACACGAGTAAAATATTTTTCTCAAAAATCATCCCTTAGGGGGTTAAACGGGGGTGCAAAGTTAGTATGAAACATTGCCGTTTTTAAAGTTATTCGAATGAAATTCAGCATGAAGGTTCTATATTAAAAGGCATGATACACGAGTAAAATATTTTTCTCAAAAATCATCCCTTAGGGGGTTAAACGGGGGTGCGAAGTTAGTATGAAACTTTGCCGTTTTGAAGTTATTCGAATGAAATTAAGCATGAAGGTTCTTTAGGCGATACGAAGTTCGCCGGGTCAGCTAGTATGGCATAAGTCACGAAAATGAATTTAAAATTATTATTATTGCAAAAAAATTAAAACAACATCTACAAAAAAGAACATCAGCACCAACAGGAATTGAATCCAGGAATCTCAGTCATTCATACGTCTCTTCATTTAATTTTTTCAATTTCTCATTCATCCGATGTCTGCGGGGCGCGGGCGCAGGGCGAGGTCCGCCCCGCGACCCCCCTGGCTCAGATTACTTAATAGTTACTTCGTAACCTCTGGGTCCGACGGAGGCGCAGGTTGAGCCATGAAGGGTCAACATGGGTTGAGCTTATACGCGAGTTTGCCGGCATTTATCAATGGCGACGTACTTCTAGGGGCGCATCGAAAACTCGGTCATTGAACTTATTGAAATATGACTTTACACCAAATAAACCAAATAGTTGAATTTCAGGATATCTCTTTTTTTACTTTTGATGGTTTGACTAATTAAAAAGTTGTGGTGTACGTGTACCTATATGTATCTGTATGTATAGGTAAAACGCGGGTAACACGACCGCTCGCAGCTTGTTAATCACTACATAGTATAAAACAAAGTCGCTTTCTCTGTCCCTATGTCCCTTTGTATGCTTAAATCTTTAAAACTACGCAACGGATTCTGATTAGGTAAAATACATTCCGAAATTCCCACGGGAAAGCGGGATACACGCAGACGAAGTTGCGCGGGTTTAGCTAGTAATATAATATAAACAGCCAAGAGGAAAGATTTGCATCAAAAAACTACTGGACCGATTTGAAAAATTCTTTCACCGTTGGGAAGCTGCACTATCCGTGGGTGACATAGGCTAAAATATACACTTCCGGACACATGAATCGAGCCACCCTACATTTTTATGTGTAATGACATAGAACATAAAAATATTCTTAAGTTAATCAAAAAGTTTTTATGCAGTTTTGATGCTGGTATATTCATAATGATTTTGAAGTGCTGTTGTTCCAATTTTGAATTTATCAAATGGAAAAACGAAACAAAATCCAAATTTGTGCATTCTTTTGAAAAGAAAAGTTGATCTAAATTAACATAATTTTTTTATTTAACTCCATCATTTTGAATTCACCGTAATTGTTTTGAAATTAAGACATCGTAAAATTGTTGTTTTTTTAATTTGAGCCATTTAAACGTTAAAATTATGGATACACCGCCTCTTCTAGCCGCGCAAGCTGTGGCGCTTCTACAGTCGGGCCGAAGTCAGCGCGATGTAGCATCACAGCTTGCTTTAAGCCGTTCTGCTGTGCAAAGGGTAAACCATTGATACCTCGACACTGGTGTATACGTGCGCCGTCCAGGAAGACCGCGATTTCGGGTAACTTCAGAAAGACAGGATCGATTTATCGCGACAACCAGTTTACGAAATCGTCACCTCACCTCTGTACAGATCCAAGAACAGCTTCGAGACTTTCATGGAGTGGCTGTTTCCGCGCGAACAATTAGACAAAGACTTAAAGAACGTGGTCTGAGCCCACATAAGCCAGCCAACGGGCCGAAACTGACAAGAGCTCACCGATTGGCGCGCTTACAGTTTGCACGCGAACATTTGCATTGGACTCAACGCCAATGGAGCAAGGAACTCTTTACTGATGAGACTAAGATTATGCTTTATGGTAATGATGGAAGGAGGAAGGTCTACCGAAGGCGGGGAGAGGCTTTTTTCAGTGTTGTATTGAAGAGAGAGTGAGTTATGGCGGGAGCTCGTGGATAGTCTGGGGAGGAATATCTGCCGATGGTAAAACTGGGCTAGAGGTTGTGACAGAACCACGTCTACCAACACTAAATGCCCGTCGATACATTAACCATTGCCTAGAGACTCATGTGATGCCATATGCTGGATTTGTAGGCCAAGTCTTCATCTTTATGCATGATAATGCAAGAGCGCACACTGCAGGAATCGTCAGGGCATACCTTCATGATGTTGGAATCACGACAATGGAATGGCCAGCAAGGAGCCCTGATATGAATCCCATCGAACGTCTATGGGACGAATTAAAGAGGCGTGTTCGAGCTCACCAACCAGCACCACAAACTTTGGAAGAGCTGAGAGTTACCATCGAGGAGGAATGGGAGAACATTCCACAACACTTCATAATGACGTTGATTAACTCCATGCCAAATCGCATGACTGCAATCATAAACGCTCTCGGAGGCAATACAAGTTACTGAATAATTTGTTTTTCCAATAATTCCTTTTTTTTTTCAAAAATTCAACCCGAGTCTTGTCTTTGAGAAAGGTTATACAGGACAAGTTTCACTTAAAATTGTAATTTTATCAAGTTATTGAAATTGAAATTTGGAATTAAGTATACCTTATTAATGTAAAGTGTACCAGCTTCCAAATTGCATAAAAACTTTTTCGTTGATCATATACTTTTGTTAAGTTACCAGCAATCAAAGTTGAAACTGCTGGGTGGCTCGATTCAAGTGTCCGGAAGTGTATATATTTTTTTAAATAGGAATCCTTACAAAAACCCTTGCGAAGCTAGGACGGGGCGCTTGTTTAAAATATTTAACTACCGAAGTACAGATTGTACTATAAGTACGAACTGCAATGTTTTCATTGAGTATGTTCGAATGTTATCTAGGTAGGAGTACCTAGGCCTTTATGTATCCCGAGGTCAGTTAACTATCTAAGACTTGATCTATACAGTTAATGAAGTCAAATAGCTGTTGCTATTAAACCGGTTTTTTCTACAAGTAGGTCTTCCAAATCTAGTTATGTCACACGGAATAACTTTTAATCCTAGTATTATTATAAATGTTTGTTACCTTTCACGCAAAAACGGCTTGACAGATTTGGTTGAAAGGTAAATAGGGAGTAAACTTTTTATTTATTTAAGAAAGTATCAACTCACAAAAATTGGGAGGCAGTATTCTGTTACCCATGAGTATACCTACAATTCCTTCTGTTCGGCGTTGTTGGTATGGAAAACTATTAACTTTATGTATCTACTTACGAATATAGGTAGTAAAAATAATATAATGTTTCTTACGAAAATTCTGTCTGCCATTTTGGGGGTAATCATGCCTTTGATGAGGTCCATAATGTACTTGATGGGAGTGGGCATATTCACGATGTGGAACTCCTTGTGTCTCATTGGAAGTGATTGCTGAAATAACAGATAAGTGGGTATTTAGATGGCATATTTTAAGTAGTAGGTACTGTTCAGAACTAAATCTTTAAGTAAACCCTTTGTGAATAAAAAGATACAAAGATACACAAAACTTTTTTTATCATTTTTAATCTTGAGCACATAAAAATAGTGACAAAAAAGTTTAATTTATTTATACCAGTTTAAAATGCAAGTTTACTTTTATTTTTCAAATTCTTAAGATAACAGGAACAATAGCAATGTGTTTGCAGAATGTGTACTTCGGTTAGTTAAAAAACCGTTCAAAATAACTGTAATAAAACACATCAAAAACTGTTAACACAAGGTTAAATACCCACCTCTGACCATTTCATGATCCTAACGAAGTCTGTGGGATTCCAAGAGGAGATATAGGCAGCAGTGACCCCGCTGCTGTCCCCGACGTGCGTGAACCCACAGATTTGATCATAAGGATCTTCTAGCAGACTCTCAAAAATCATGGCAGGCAAGCGGCACATATCCCAACAAGTGGACTCCTCCGGTTTAAATTTACCTAAAATAATATTACTAAATAGCTCAGTGCTCACACCATATATCTCATTCTTTCACAACTAATTAGTTAGTTACACAACGTCACTCTTTAATTCATACATTTAAAATTAACAATAAACATTAGTACTTATTATGAAATAGTTCAGTGAAAATTACATAAATTTTATTACGAAAACACCTTATATTCTATTGTAAAAGCCAGGCGAAAATTCGCATAATGCATTACGTGGTAAATACGCAATTGATTCACACAAATGTTGACAAATCAAGTAATTCGCTAAAAGAAGCCTAACATTACATAATATGTACATACATTGATGTAGTAATAATTACTAATAAGTATCAAAAACAAATGTTCTTACTCATGTTATATATCAGCACCCGGCGACCTTTGCTGTCGCGCACCGGGGATACTACCACGTACCTTAAATAATGAAACATTAGCGATCATAAAACATGAAATTGGATCACAAATTCACTTATGTAATAGTTATCCGCTAAATGACGAGCTTGTGGTACCCAAGGCCGGGTGCGTGGGAACTTTCTAATGAATCATGACGGTGCTGTTATCTGCTCAGCCATAAACCAGATGCTTGCATAACAAGAATAGAGTACAAGTACTAAGTGTATGAATAAGTATGTTAGTGGGTTATGTTCACAATTTCACTTGAGGGCCAATATCACCATTTCAATTGGCTTTTGTTCGTTAAATTGGAGATTAAAATTACGTTGTCGAAACTCGATGTAATTTCAAATGTAATCTGATTAGTCCAATCAAAAAATGTATTATAAGTACCTAAGCAGCCAAGTGGAATTTGGTAAGGTTTATTGGATATACCAAATGCTTCTGAAGGGACCATTAAAGGAGCTATCGTAACATATTCATTTATAACTAACTAACTAAGCTTTTGCCCGCGACTTCGTCCGCGTGGAAATCGTTTTTAGGACAGTAAATATTATTTTCGGGCGACCATTTTAAATCAATACTACAAAGTACCTATTCGAAATTCCTGTTCTATTTTTCATCACTCTAAATTATTTTTTTGTAAATATATTCAGCTTCGTTCGAGTAAAAATTTGCCTATGCTGGGCTCTGTACCTACCCCTGAAAATATGTATACAAATTTTCATAATGATCGGCTACTTAGTCAAGCTGTGAAGGAATAACAAACAAACAAACTTACCTTCTCATTTAAGTATAATATTTGTATGATGTACTAAAATTTTTTTACACTTTTATTATATTATGTACCTAAGTATAGAATTTTTCAGCTATCTATGTTGAGCGTCCCGGGTAATACACGTGCAGTGCCATTATTCCCATTCCCGTGGGAATTTCGCTAAATTACGAAAGGAATGCATGGCATGAAAAATTGGAGACTTGCAGTTTCTAAGAATTCGTAATGAGTCGGTGATTTACACGTTCAGTCCCATTATTCCCGTTCTGGGAATTGGGGATAAAAATATCCTATGTGTTATTATAGATAAAATTGAACCCGTGTTCCAAATTTCATTACAATCCCTTCAGTAGTCAGTGATTTACACTTCAGTTCTTCCCATTGTTCCCGCTCCCGTGGGAATTTTGAAAACAAACATACACGAAATGTTAAGTGGAGCAAACCGCAACGTATTAGTGAAAACCGCATTCAAATCGGTTCAGTATATTTAGTACTGAGGCGCGCAGACAGACGGCCGGCGGCAGCGCGGGCGGTGGACCTTTACACATCGGAATATAAACCATTCTCAAGTTTTATGTCTAAAAGCCAAAATTGTAAAGCTCAACGTGCTTCTGACTGTACACCGCTTGATTGGAACGCCCGCGGCCCGCTCCCCTGGAAGCTACCGCCTGATTTCGAGTTCGAAGCCTGAGGCTGAGTTAGGAAACGGGATAACGCTCTAGGAAGAAGACCAATTTAGCGCACAAGCAAATACTAAACGAAGTCTTGTGTAATAAAATGCACATATTGATTTTATAATCACCCGCTATTGATCATATCCTGCAGTTTCGATTCTTCGCAATCAAGGTTGTTAGTAATTTCAGGATAAAATTTCCTTAAGTTCAAATATTTTAATATAGTCTGTTGGGCCATTGGTATGCTATATTTTTTATGTCGAAGAAACCGTAGCAAGAACTGATCATCTGAAACATAAAATAAAATTATGCATTATAATAACTCCATATGCTATCATATAAGAGATGTATAGGGCACGGCTATATTGTCTGTGGGCACGGCGGATAATCCGCTCAAATCGGAGCAGCCCGTCTGGGAAAGGACCTCCACCTTACAGAAGATCGTAGCTAATTAGCATTGGTCTCGGCCATGTTGTGTTCTTACGGCGATTAAGGTCTCCAGAGCTCCACTTGGGGGGAACGTTGGCAACGCTTGAGTGATACCCCGGTATTGCAAACGTCTATAGGCTACGGTGAAGCTTACCATCAGGCGAGCCGTATGCTTGTTTCCTACCTTTATGGCATAAAAAAACCATCATTATTTCTTTTTTCATTTCATCATCATCAACAAGAAGTAGTAAGTAGGTCTATCTGCTTTAAGGGTCATGAGTTCGGTTCTAGGACAACCCAATTTTTTTTTCTAAATATTAAATCGAAAGAGTGCGGTATGGGGGTGGTCAGGTAATTCCTACAAATCTCATGCTCGATGAGACGTAAATACACGAATTAAAACGAATTCAAAAAATGTTTTTACACACCTTGTCTTACGTTTCTGATGTCAGTATTTTGATTAATCCACTCCTTCAGAAGCTGTAGTGCCTGTTCCTTAGTAGCAGGGGTCTCGCGAAGGTCCCTTGCAGTCTCAGCAAAAATACGGGCGAGGTTCTGGGCTGTGCAAAGAACCCTCTTCTCCTGCCTCTCGTTAGTGATATTCCATGTAGTTGACACGGATAACAAAAATCCCGCAGTTGTCATTTTACTGATTATTCTAAAAAGTGAATTAATATTGCTAATATGATGACTCCTAATATTAAAAATAAATCTCTAAACACGAACGATATACAGGTTATGCGAAGAGCGACAGGTAGTTAAAAATATAAGTTTTGAGCATAACCTACTCGTAAGTTTGCTGATACAAGGCTAAATGACAAAAGAAATAATGATTTAGTCTTCACTGTCATTAGCGTTTCTTTACTTTCATTGTAAAAGACACGAGACACTTGCAAGGTGGCATGTTTCGTGCGTTGCTTCAAAGATAACTATATGTCTGGGACAATGCCGAAACATCTACTCTATGACCGACTTACAGTCATAATTATGTTCATACATCTATAAGCATACAATGCAAGCAACAAAATTGGTTGTAACGATTACTTAATTACTATTAATAGTTAAACATTTAGTGGTAGTGCTAACTGTTAGGTGCTAGACAGCTTGTATCATACTAAATTCTACTACTATTGATTGATTAACCATAATAATCTAGGAGTGATGAATACAGGATTTCAGACAGGAAATTATTTGTCTCCTTAATTAAATAGCTTTATCTATAGCATTACTTATAAGTCTAATAACAATTAAGTATTTTAGAAACACATTATCAAAAATATCGAATTTAAAGTATTTATTCATTTGTATCCAATACTCTCCTATACCTAGATTTCAAAATGTATTGTTATTAATTTAGTGAAATGAACTAGATTTTATTTTATTTTTTATTTTGGGATAATTATGTATTCAATTTTTTTTTAATTTCTTGAGGCAAATATACCGCAACTTTGCCCAACGCTTCTTTTGTAGTCTCACTCCAACTGTTCGGCGAACCAAACGCACTTTCTTGCAGGGCTAACGTGGCAAATCCTATCATAACTTCGGAACTGCATCGCTCTAATTTCCCTATCATAATCGCTGCTTCTCTGTACGCAGAAGGGTGTATCCTTTCGATTTCGCTTCTATTAAAAGCACAGAGTATCTGCCGCAGAGCAGTCAAATCGTAGTATGTGTAATCCTCCGGTTCTTTTCCTGCGAAATCTTCTCTGACCCGATCAGCAAGTGCTGACAGTTGTTCACTATCTAAGTTATAATTCAATCCAAAGTTTTGTATGACGTCTATATTACTGAATGTAATATTTGCGTACTCTTCAGGTGTAATTGCCGGCGTCACCCAATGCAGTAATATGAGTATATTTTCAGGAATATTCGCAATGCCACCGTAGTGTTCAATGATTGATTGCCATATGAACTTGGCTTCCGGTTGTGGCAACTGTTCCTTGCCTAAGTGGGCTAAGCATTGTATAACATCTTTTGGTTGGATTGTTTGTAACTCTGTTAGCGTTAATTTCTTTTCAGCAGGTAATATTAAAATTTCATCACAAGTCAAACCAAAACTCATTGTTATTTTCGTCAGACAGAGTACTATTATCATATTATCATTCATTACGGATTTTTTCTAGTCAAAGCGTCGTTTCAGCTTTGTTGTCGATAATATAATGATAATAATGCTCCAGTATTTCCTTTGATAGAAAGCTTTCATTTAAAATTCTATTAAAGGTAGTTGCCTTTCAGTGACCTATTCAGTTCACGAAATAGCTTTATTATGCCTTGAAGAATTCATATGATGCCTTGTATTCATTATACGACTAGCTGACACGGCGGCCACACCGATGACCCATTTGCGTGAGACTTTAAAAAAATTAAATCTCAAATTAGTACTCCTACCTACATTAACCATTATGCAACTATCTAACTAAACAATCAGGCAGACATTGTAAGTTTAATTGGATCAAAGACACGAAAAGTTGAAGAACAATATCCTATTTTTTATTTTGTATGATAAGTAGTAAACAAAGTTTATTATTCATTTGAAGTGAAGTGAACATATTATGTTTGATACCCAAAAGCAAAACCATAGTAGGCCCCAACCACGTCTCAACTATGCTATATTTAATGTGTTTACGTGCAATTTTCTTTTTCTTCCGTTCCAATACCGTGTAAGACGATATGCAACATTTAAAATTCAATGAGTCGCGATTGCAAAATCTACACACTTCATTGCCAGGCTTGCAAAAGAGTTTACTACGTCAGTTTACTCAATTTTGTACACGATTTATACCTTATTACTGTCCGTCGACAAGCCATGCATGTGACGTAAGGGAAAACATCTACTTACTTATAACAATTTTGGTACCTGCCTATACAAAATATTGCACGTTTTCAGATAAGTGATAAACACAGCTTGTTATGTCATAGATATGTCGGTCAAACGCTTGCATACACATACTTAGTATACCATACCGCCTTTTAAATCGTACAAATATCGTTTCGGGTTTTTTGTTTCTTCAAGCGTCTACTTACCTACCTATATTATACTTGAAGTGATTAAAGATAGAAAAAGAAAGTGAGTAACAGAAGTGTCAATAATTAAGTTAAAAAACCTCAAAATTCACATAGCTAACTAAAAAGAATATTATATAAAACTTGAATAGACAAAAAGCGTCTCTGTGGCAGTGTGTGTACCCAAAATCTCTGTGCGTGCATTTTGTAAATAAAAGTATTCCAATCATCAGACATGGTGGAGTATCATTTTCTCGCCAGCAACCTTCCACAATGGCATTAGAAATGCGCTGAGCGAAGTAACAGCCAGCCTTTGAATCACCCGTGGTATCAAGCAGACGTTTGACGATCTTCTTAAAAAATTACAATGCACGAGCCTACATTTCACTAGAAGCCATGAAATATGAGCCGCGCGGTTGCCGATATTTCGTGACTTTTAATTTATGGTTTATATGAGCTCCGAGTCATGGCTCTTTTTGTCATTATATTACTTAAATCTAAAAAAACTCTAGTTTGTCTCCATATCTGATAGAATAGAACATGTACCTAACTAAATTAAAAAACTTATTTAATAACTCAAAAAAACTCATATCAACACCTTTTGAGCAGGATAGGTATGTCACGGTACACCAAAACACTACAACAGTGATTAGTCAATAGTAAAATTTGGAATAATGAAACATTGCAGAGCTTATCAAAGAATCAAAAGTTAATTACACTTATAGGTACTCGTGTTACGATATTAAAATTAAATGTCTGATGGGCTAGTTTTATTGCCCAATATAATTTGATGTATTCACTATTACAAATTGCTCTTATTTTAATAACAAATATATTCATGTACATGAATATATTTGTTATATATATATAACTATATATAAATATATCTCTATCCCTTTCGAACAGTAATATTTTCTCTCAGTTGCGTCTTCAATGGATACACAGCTGTGTCCGCGTTTGTACCTACATACAATTGACTTGCTAATGTCAATTGTACATGAATATATTTGATGAAAAGTAATATGCAAATTGGTATTTCTTAATAACAATTTTACTATATAATAAAGCATTATGTTGTCATTTTAATATATTACCTATTATAATTTAATTTAAGAGCATGTATGTATACGCTGTCCATGCGCAAAATTTCGAACCTTTTAATTTTATCAACCAGTTATATTACAAATAATTATATGTTAGTTACTTATAATCTATACTAATATTATAAAGAGGAAAGATTTGATTGTTTGTTTGTTTGTTTGCATTGAATAAGCTCCGAAACTACTGAACCGATTTCAAAAATTCTTTCACCAGTAGAAAGCTACATTATCAGGGAGTGACATAGGTTATAGCTTTTCCCGAAATTCAACGTGGTTCCCACGGGAACGGGACCGGAAATTCACGCGTAAGAAGTAAATACTTAGTAGAGAAAATATTTTGATTAATAGATTATTTGTCCATTCTATTATTTCAAAAATTTAGAAATATCCAGAAATTCAAATGATTTTATCACCGTTATTATTTTATTTTATTTTATAATAATAGCTTTTTAATACAAGGTCCTGATTTATTAATAAACTTCCTTTTAACACATGACTATATATAGGTTACTTATGATCGTAGGTAGGAGTTGAAAAAAAGATTGTATGGTAAATAGTTAGAAAAATGTTGCTTACTAATTTACTACATTAAAGCCATCCATAATCACTGAATATTATTCCTTGCTTAAACGATCATATTATAAAACCTATATAGTCATGTGTTAAAAGGAAGTTCATTAATAAATTAGGACCTTATAAAGTCTTCTTTCAAACATTCGCTTTGAAATAATAAATACTTTAGAGTAATTATTTTTCTATAAATATTTGGAATCTATTAAAAAACGCTGCGCGCACATCAATATGCATACTACGCTCCATGTAAAAACCTGCGCAACTTGACAAGATATTAAAGTGACAAAATAATTATTTATACCGCCGATTGTTTTTTTAAAAATGTGATTGGGAATTAAAGAAATCAGAATCGAAGTATGGATGGGAGTCCTTTTTGAGGTATACTTAAAAAGCATAGTTTAAGCCTCTACCACACAGGCGCGTTTTACAGGACGATAATATACATAGCATGCGTTATTGCGATAATGCGTTCCGATTCCTTGCACACAGCTGCGTTTTTATCGTCCGATACTTCTTACGAGAGAGCGTCTTGTACTGACGTTATAATCGCAGCCGTTTGCGTCCTGAGACGGAGAAACGCAACGTCCTACTTCCATTGCGGCGTTATTATCGCAGCAGTTACTCCATGGCCATCGTAATACAAAATGTTGTATTTTAAATATTATATATATAATATTATATAATTAACGTATATTGTTTATCTTAGCAACATCATAGTTTATATTTTTTCCTACACAAAATGTACTGAACATAGATATCGCAATAACGCCACCGATATTTTCGACCGTTAAAAACGCGCCTGTGTGGTACAGCCTTAAAGCTATAGCTACAATGTACAGTGTGCCTTGTCAACTCTTTATAAACTACTGTACCGCCCCGACTACACACGAATTTTACTTAGAATCCCAAAGTTTTTGAAAATATAGTGTTGCCAATGTTACTCGGGGGCGGGGGTAATGTACAGTCAAAGGAAAGTGTTGACCCGGGCCGTAAATATAATTAAAGATTTCTAATTTGCGTAAATGGATTTACTAGAAAAATTGTAATTAATTACATAGTACAATATCACTGGTACAATATGAATACCATGGATAAATAAATTTCGCAGAAATTGGAAAGGCTAAAAGTGCCATGACTCGGCTTGATAATATATGGAAGCATCGCAACATCAGCAACAAGACAAAAATGATCCTCTTCAATACTCTAGTCTTTTCCATTTTCGTATATGGGGCTGAGACGTGGACGCTTAAAGCCGCAGATCGAAAATGCATAAACGCTTTTGACATGTGGTGCTGGCGAAAGTAGCTCCAAACTCCATAGACAACGCTTAAGATCAACCATTCGATTCACAAGAAGCTCAAAATCGAACAGAAGCCAAGGCTGGCCAATGTGTGATTACGGGGGATATTTGAGTTCTTTGGCCACATAGCTCGCAAGTCCGATGACAACCTCCAAAAACTGATCGTCACAGGAAAAATAGAGGGTAAACGAATGAGAGAGGATCCGGTGTGTTTGGGCCAATCTGTTCCGCACCACACTCAACACTGGAATTGCAGAAGCGGTACACGCTGCAGAAGATAGGTAAAGGTGGCGGAAATACGACGGCGGAGTCACGACCCCCAGCATTGGGGAATCGACGCAGAGTCATATTTACAGCGCGCGTCAACTCTATCCGTTGTTGACTGTACTTTCCCAAAGTTAAATAATTTTTGAAACCGATATACTGGTTTTTGAGTTTAAATTATTTACAAACAAATATACAAATATTTCCTCTATATAATATTAGTAGAGACTAAAAGAAAAGTAACAACAAATTAGATGAGAGTTAAATTGGAACGATTTGAGGTTCATGTAACAGGTACTATCAAACTAAGTTCTACGCAACAAAAATACTTTTGTTTACTATTGATTACGTAATGTTATATTTGAAGAATTAGAAGCTGGTCAGCAAATAGGAACGAGCAGGTTTTGTTTGAGTGCGTTCGGTACACAAAAAAGTTGCGTAGATAAATTTCGTATCCGCCATAAAAGTTGGCTAAGTATTACTAAATGGGTCCCGTAGAGGTAAAAACTAGTAAGAAAATCCTATCGTTTTCATACAAAGTTTTAAATATTGTTGCCGCAATTTCTCATAAGCGAGTTTCTTTCATTATCAGATGTTTTTCGTCGTTACCACTGCAATCGTATTTTGCAAGATTTTAAAAACAGTTAATCAAGCCATTTGTTATATAGTTCCCATCTTATTTATGCATTTGTTCATCGATACCCAAAATAGTTTAATCCATATTGCAATTTAATCATTTTAGTTTTCATATTTATAGAAAAATTCTCACATCAAATAGCTACTTACATCACCTAATTGTTATGTCCTAATAAAACATTAAACAGGTAACCGATAATCGATTCGCGATTACCTTCTATTAATCGTTTTACACGGATAAACACGGGAAACGAACAAAACGAAGCTAAATGACTGGTTTCGTACGCGTAAACTTACATTCATTGTAAGGGATAAGTGGGAAAATTACATAATCATTGGGTACTACAACGCTGTGTAATTAATTTCACTTCGTTGCTAAAGCGTAAATCCTTTTAGAATTTTTTCAGTGCACAGCGTAAAGCTCAAATAGTAATAGGTAACAAAATTTGTTAAAAAGGCTTCAAAAACTAACATAAAGTAAATGCATCTTGCAGTATATTTCACCAGATGGTCTAAGCTTAGTATCTTGTGGTATACATAGGTATTCAATTTTTTTTTTCATTTTCACAGAAAAGGCACAAGCTAAATTAATAATATCTAAATTATAGAACTGAAATGCTGCAAAGGTTGCACAGTTACAGCACTTACAGGTAGTGTAAGTATAGACGTTTTACACGCACTGCTGCTGTTGATGACCTAACCTAAACAGATATCTTCCGCATTTTACACATAATAATATTTAAATAATTGTTTCGTCGCTTACAGATCACAAAACATGATCATGTTATACAAAATATTATACTAGCGTAACCCGTGTAATTTCGTTCGCGCGTGGCAAATACGAAACCTTACTCTGTGCCTGACCCTTCAATATGTAAAATGAACTAAAATATGGTTCGGTGAAAATAAGTGGAGCCAGATGAGAGTAGTAGGGTGTAGAAGTTTACGTAATACATTCAGTGATATAAATTGCTGAATGTATTGCGTAAACTTCTACTTCTAGGACTAGTCACTTCTTAGTATAGTTGCCGCCATAATCAGTTGTAGAAACTGAAAGGATGATTTGAAAGGTTGAGTTTGAATAATATGTTTCTAGTGAGCTAATTTTATGATGTTAACACATTTTAACAATTATTATACAGGGTTACTTGTAATTCGACGTATATCCGGAATTCCGGAACATGCATATTGGGGGGCTCAAATGCAACAAAATGAACCACCCCTTGGTATGGGCTAAGTCTAGTGGTTCTCGAGATATTTGGGTATATTTAGGGGTTTTGAAATTTACCCAGAATTTAACATTTAACCCATATCCCAGGTCAGTGATTGATGATGATGATCATTATGGTGCTGAATATTATGATCTCAGAATGCGGTCAGATATAGCTTGATGAAAAAAAAAGAAAGAATAGATAAAATCCTTTACATTGATTCAAATCAATAAACTAGTAGTTTTTCTCTACCTGTTAGTTAGCAATAAAGTGTTATACCCTTTGAGATAGCTTAGGAAATAAAGTTTTTCTATTTGTACTATTCGCTCCATATTGTTTTAAGCTAGACGATATTGTTATTGTTAGTAGTTAAAATAGAATTTTTTGACAAGAGCTTTTCTCTCAATGGCTTATTAATTAATTTAATTCATTATTGCATAATATACGCTTTTAGATTAGCTGCACTGTCAGGTATAATGTAAAAGTTGAATTGAGGCCCTAAGATAAGTACATTTTCTATCATTTTAAATTAAATGTGAAATTCTAGGAAAATTTCAAAAAACAATAAAACCCAAATTTCTCTAGAACCACTAGACTTGGTGCACTTCGATTTTAGCATGGTTACGATCATGTATTTTATTTTTATTAAAAGAGCTGACCTATATTTTATAAGACTCAAGGAATATTTAATAACAATAATATACACTTGGTTTCAAAATTTTACGCATCATTATGCTGTTATTTGGTCTATAATTCAGCAAAGGCCTTAATTTAAAATACGCAATTAGCGCTATGTTCGGCGGTCTGCATGAGCAATAGAACTACATAATAATGTTATGAAAAAAAATCGTTTGTTTTTTTACGTATAAAAGCCATGGATAAGCCATCTACAAAGACATTCCGGTAGATCGCAGATTTTATCAAGTAGAGGAGTGAAGTACTTTTGTAATGCAATCGACAAAACACATTAAATCTCTAATCTAATGCGATAAAAGGTAATGCAAAAAAATATTAAAAATCATGATGTATTTACAATTGTACATACACATTTTGTATACTATCAGAACTTTTATAAATCACACCTTTCTTTTTTTTTTGTAAATTTGCATTTTTTTAAATAAATTTAAAGCCTTGAATGTACAAGTTTTGGTAAGAAACTTAATTGCAGATTTTCGCTAAACTTACCTGGAGATTATGGACAGGTGACAACGCGTGCACGTGCGAAGCGTAGCGGCTTAATGTGGCGCGGGCACAACTCGACCTTCTCGACTATTAACTCCAACTGCCCTGCTCTACG
The DNA here is from genome assembly GCA_905163395.2 of Endotricha flammealis. Classification (NCBI taxonomy): domain Eukaryota; kingdom Metazoa; phylum Arthropoda; class Insecta; order Lepidoptera; family Pyralidae; genus Endotricha; species Endotricha flammealis. The sequence goes on along the minus strand of LR990852.1, from coordinate 10,596,492 downwards.
TGTGGTGATGCCGAGCCTGGAACACAGACAACACTTACTGAGTTACTAGTAAGCGTATATTACATGTTTTCATATTGAACAATCATTTCCATGGTACGCCATGACGTTAACTAAACTTAACGTAACTTAAATACAGACAATTCAACCACCTATTATTTTTTGTGACATTTTACCGGAACGAATTATATTTATGTAACATGCATACAATCGGGCACTTTTCTACGAAGTAATTTTATTTATATTTTGACTTGAGTAGAAAGTGTAAATTTAATTGGCAAGCTATTTGGGCGTGGTCTTGAGCTGAAATTGAAATAATTTTTAGAAATACTAAAATCTCTCTAATTGCCAACAACTATACTTAGACCAACGGTTTTGCAGTGCTTAGTCAAATGGGTGGAACTCACTACAGTAGTACGAGCACAGGTACTGGGTCAGTGGGTCGCGGGTTCAATTCCCGCAATGAGACATATATGTATGCCTTTCAAGTAAGAAACAACTTCTTATTATGAAGTGAACCTTATAATTAATTGTGATATCTAAAGACACACTTTCAACTCTACAAAATATATTTTGATACTAGCGGATGCTGCAATTATTAAACACGTGAGCTTCCAAAAATCTTTTCTATGTGCTCACTTACATTACAAAACAATCAATTGTATTTTCATAGGTGAGATTTTATCGTTAGCGCTTAAAAGGTCAGTTAATCTTTGACAGCACATATGCCTATCAAATTATTCAGGAACTGGCACAGATAAAGAACGGAAAAGGGGAGAGGGGGGCATGACGGGGACGCGAGGCAAGACGGGGCCACCAACAATTACAAAAAACTAAACGCTCTAGATTTGTTTTGTTTTCGCTAATAGATAGCTAATTTGTATCTCTCTTTAGACTGCGTAAAGTTTGATTTTTAAAACAAAAAACGATTTTCAACGTAATTTTATGTTATTTTGAGTGACTACGAATACGCATAAAAAGGTAAGTGTTTAGGTTATAAATAGATGATAGTAGCATCATGTATTTATTTTGTTATTACAGATAAATTACTAAATAATGTTTTGAACAAAAATACTCTCATTTTGTTTGGTTTGTTATTTTAAATAATGTGAGAATTGGGGCATAACGGGGACATGGCTACGGCGTAAGATGGGGTACCCCGTAGCCATGTCGCAACCGTTATCCTCATTATAACGAAGAAGTGTTCTAATCCAAATGACCCCAAGTTAAAGAAGAACTCTAATAAACAGAAGACCAAAAAAGCTCACTCTGGTGTAGAGAATACCGACGAGGATACCATGTGCCTCTACTGCCTTGACGTGAACCACACTTTTTAAAGTCTTCGGAAGGTGGAGTGGCTTGCCAACTATGTGGACGGTGGGCTCATACAGCTTGTGCTGATGTAGACGACGACAATACAGAAGAAATCCACATATGCATGTACTGTGACGAAAAATAAATACGTACCCCATACTGCCTCTACCCTGGGGCACGATGGGGTTTTCATTATAGTTTCAAAAAATTGAAATTATAACGTCATATTATGATTACTTACATCACCAAATTCTATGTCAAATGATAGTTAAATAAGTGACCAGTGTTGTGATTAGTTTTAATTAATAAATACATTGCGTTGATTATTTTACTATGTATTTTCCTTAACGTCCCCGTTATGCCTCTCCCTTATAACCCCCGCTTCACTCTCGCCAAGTTGAGAATGTGTAAGTGCTCGTTTATACTTTTCCTATGTATTCTAACTTCGCTTCGGCCAACTTTGGGAAAGTGTAGAGCCGGGGTAAGGTTTACAATTTTTTTTACGCAATTCGCACAGCGCCACCTGGTCCTAAAGTAAGCTTGACTTGACTGTGACTTGACCTACTAGTGTTATGTACCTATGGGTACCAGACAACGGATGACAGGAACAGGTGACAGACAAGCTGACGGCTAAAAACCTTAAAAATATGTAATAATATTATAATAACTAAAATATATTATAAAAAGAGTCCCATTATTAAGGTTCCGAAAATACTGGCAGCGTTCCCCCTTTGAATAGCTAGACTAATTTCTTTGTCCGAGGTAGCTGCCAGCTCTTCGGTCTCCTGTGATGTCGACTAACCTTTTTGCTATTCCCTTTAATACATAGAATGTTATGTTCCGCTTTGTAAAGGTAAGAGTATACTTTACCTACTACTTAATAGAATAGCAAATTAAAAATTAATTCATAATCATCCTGCTCGTATCAGCCTTCCTGCATGGATGTGAATTAGTTTCATCGGAAGTATGTTGGCTGTTGTTTCACATATCGGATGTATGTACGTTCAAATCGACCAAGGCTAGAGGACCACATAGCGAAAGGACATAAATTTGGGATATCTTTGAAAATAATTCCGACAAATCGTTGCGCGTGCATTTGCGTGCTGAGACGGCCAAGAATAGATATTAATTATATTTATATTTTTTATACCTCTAAGGTGGCAAACAAGTACCTATACGGCCCGCTTGATGGTAAGAGCAATAGCGCACTAGCGGCTAGGCCGCACGTATTGTGGAACTACAGCGTGTTTTTTGTTTTGTTTTGTTGTCTTGTTTTGTTTTGGCCGCGTTGCAAATCGCAACCCCTGCGGCCGGGCCGCGCTGCCAGGTCGCTAGTGCTATTGCTCTTAGCAGTCAATGTCGCGTGTTGTTTGACCCCGTAAAAAGTGGAGCTCTGGAGACCTTACCTTACTCACCGTAGGAACACAACATGGCCGAGACCAATGCTATTTGGCTACGATCTTCTGTAAGGACCTCCAGGTGCTTCCCCAGACGGGCTGCTCCGATTTGAGAGGATTCCGCTGTCTACCTCTTTTTTGATTATCGATTATGTAGACAAAGTTTATTGATTTTTTTACATTGTTATTTGATAAATAACAGTTTTAAATTCTCATGATAAGTAGTGTCCCATCATCACCATGGTGGTCTGACAAAAGGCGCACCGTTTTTTGTCGCAACATTCAGGAGAAAATAAAAAAAATGCTGATTGCTCGTTAGATCGATATATTTCCCACATTATAACTTCTAATTAAAAATCTGTATAAACATTATATATATATGTATTTTCAGTGTTATGACATATAGGTATTTTCAGTGTTATGAAAGTAGACGAGAAAGAATCGTTAAAACAAATAGAGTGGTTTTACAGTCAGGATTACCTACCTACCATTATTATTGTTTCGTTTGCTTCCCACGGGATGTGTATGTACTACAATAAAATTGGGATTTAACTTGTCGAGATATACCTTGTGCGGATGATAAGTAGGAACTATAAAACCACCTTACAACAAGTACTTTATTCGGTAATTTGGAAAATTATCTGATAAACTTACTGTCAACGTTAGATAGGGCAAATTTTTTCAGCGTTAGATAGTTTGAGGTAGATTCGATCTGTCCAATGTTATTTTTTAACTATCTGGCACTTTACAATTATAGTATAAGTATATGTAATATATGTATATCTAAGGTGTGTATTTTAATATGAAGCGATATGATTGTCAAGCTCAAGTTTTGAAACGAAATAAATTACTTCAAAGTAAAATTTTTAATAAAAGAAATATGAATTGTCTTAAACAACGCCATGGGTGCATCCCAGTAGTACATACCCCATACCTGTAGTTCTATAGAACTGTGTGAGGCCTCATATTAGTGTTTAGTTTTAGTTTTACCCCATCATTATATAGTACTGATGGGCGAATGAATAGCACAGATAACATAATACAACTTCTTTCTGTGTTCTGTGGTGAATAGCATGGTGAATATCTCAACAGTTCTACCAAACGCTATCTAGTGACATCGCTTTGATTCGAGTTATAAATCACCAACAATTTCGAAAACATATTTTACGTGTATCCTAAAAAGTACTTACATTTAGTTTCAACATTTATAAATCGCCTCATATACAAACATTTATAAAAACAAATTATAATGATTTAACGCATTAACTTCCCATAAAAAATAAGCATAATATATTTCCAACATTATTATTGATGTAAATGACAAACAAACACAACTCTTCAATCATAACATTGCTTTTTTTGATATAAAACGAATTGGTAATAATATGGTACATACTACATATTATATATACAAAAAATATAATATTGAACACACACACACCCAGTAAAATATTCTCTAATTAATGTTCTTTATAAAGGCATCCCTCAACCCTCAACCACTACATATATATTTTAATTAATTTATTTCGCTTAACATGCTTTTATATAATAAAATTATCTAGTTACAAAAATACCACTCCTACCTAGGTAGTTAAGTAGATCTAGATCTAAGACAATAAAAATGTGTATGATATAGACTTACACGAATTAAGCAGTAATCGTTAATGAATTGTTGCATAACAGTGGTATTAAAATAAGGGTGTACACAATAGTACACATGTGGTATCAAACGAATGTATTAGGTAATACCCAATTCATTTTATCTATACTCATGTTATTTATAAAATAAAAATATATAAAAAAAACTATCCGCGTATACCTACTGCCGTTTGACAGAATACAGTTTATTTAAATAAATAATCCTACGATAATGGCCTAAAAAATATTAGTAGGTATTATACAAACTACACTATATTTGTTTCTATAAAAGAATTTATTTTATAGAAACAAATGAAATTTTCTTAAGAATTGTGTAATGTCATCATTGTCATTAGACACCATTTTCAAGTAGAACAAATAATTACACCACTAACATCTAAGTAACAATTGACTTTAATCTAATTTAGGCGCACGCAGTCAGCATTAAATTGTGTTCAAATACATCTGTGGAAAGCGGTATCTAAACAATAAAGTTTCGAAATCTTACTTGAAGTACTATTACACTATTTATTTATTCATGTAATGCAAAATTTGAACGCACAACATTACAGCACCATCAGGAATGGATTATTAAAAATAGAGAAAAAATAATAATATAATATAACGTTAATTTATATAATAAAATGAATCCAATATTTTTATTCATTAATAAAATTGATCGATAATTCTTTATTGAAATAATAAAATTAATGATAAAATAAATTAAGGTCAGGTGGGGTAAGACAGACGACGTACTTTATCGTGAATTTACTAAATCGGGTTTTATGCAGAAATTGTTTGACCTAGAGTTAAATTAAATATACAGGGATCTAAAATATAAATTAAGCTTTATAATATTATGAAGTTTTTGCCACAAAATTCATTAAAAACAGTAATAAAAAGGAAAATGTTAAACCTGCAAACTGGTAGTCTTGCCTTACCAATGGCATGACAATGACATGAGTATCATCTCTATTTAGTTTGTGGGTATGACTACCAGTGAGTTTTTTTTGGTTGTCAATTTTACTTTACACATTTTTTCAAGAAAAGAAATCCTCATAAAAGGAAAACAAATATTTTGAATCGTAGGTACCTACAACAGAAAAACCTTTTGATTTTGTAGTAAATTAAGTCAATCAAAAAACGAGTATGTCCAACATACCTATGATTTACAATATTCAAAATCAGGGGTACAGAACCTATTAGAAAAGTATTTTTATATCATACAGCAGACAAACGGGCAAAGGCCACTGAAGGCATTACAGACAGTCTAGGCGTGTCACACTCGTGTTGTATTTTTTTCTCAAAATAGTAGGTATCCTGTTTTGAGCAATAATTCAAAAATACTTAAATACTTTCTTTTAAATATGTTTAGGAATATCGAATATTTTTCAATCAACACGTTTAATTAAAATTAGAGAAATAATGCGTCTATAATTCGTATTCAAATGTTCATCATTTAAGTTTGTAGAATAAGTGTTTTTTTGTTTAAATGGAATTCAATTGTTTTCTGCCGCGTTCTAATATTTATTTATTTTAACAAATAAAAAGGATGAGGCAAAACTATTCAAAACATTTTTTTTGGATTCGGAATCGAGGCGTGTTGACAAAATGAAAAAAAAATTATCACTAAATTAGAGAATTTAATTTTGAATTTTAATAACAAACTGACGCAACCTATGGACGTGCAAGACTTACTTTTTTATGGCATACAGCAAGCAAACAAGCAAGCCACGGTCCACCGACGAAAAGTGGTTAAGGGGCCAATGAACATCAGTATTAATTAACACCAGGGGTGCTGCCAATTCGTTGCCTACTACAAGGAATAGGAAGAAAAGACATAGTAAAAGAGTTGGTCTTCCGAATCTCTCAATCACCGAACGAAACTCATGTTGCTCCATAATATATTACTGATAAGCTATGTACCAGGGTTTTGAAAACTTGATAGGTACTTAACATTAAACCACATTTTATGTAATAGTATTATACAATGTTGCACTCGGTCCACCAAATCCCAGTCGGGGAACCAGACTAGGTATTTTATACTAACCTGCCATATTTAAATTAATTGTGTACAACACTTCCCAGTAGTATTCATTCTAAATGTTTATTACAGTTAATTTGGCATTATGTTAAGTCTTACCACGGGCTCACTGGTAGTTTTACCCCACTTGATCTTTTAGGGTTATGTTTTTTCAAAGTAAAATATTACAAAAACCGCTTTAGAATGGAATAGAATAGAATTATTTTTATTGTATAACTGAAAATACAGAGGGCTGGTTGACATTGCACAATGGAGGTACATCAGTTTCACCCATGCCGGGCACACAATAACAAAAAAATCACACAAAAATGACTTAAAATAAGTTTAACAAGTTACATTATTTTAAAGCCCATATCTTTATGATGCTCGATAGGGACGTTTTTTCTCAAAAAATTACAAAAATAAAACTATGTTACAAAGTGTAACATAGTTTTATTTTTGTAATTTTTTGAGAAACATTCTTAACTTTTCATATTTGTGGCAGTAGCGTCTTCTGATTTTAACTGGAGATATTTAACAACCGTGTCGAAACAGAATAGGAAGGTGTACTTCTCGAGTTATCTGGCATTGGTAGCCGCCTTACCCCACCTGACCTTACATTAAATACCTACCTACCTATTTGAATATTATAACAGATTATAATGTTACATAATTAAAACAGCGTCGTTTGTATTTATTTTATGATTTTGCCTATTTACAACATGAGCTTATTCCCAACATATAAGATGGGATGGTACCATTGCTAGCTCAATCTGTATGAATTGTCCCTATATATTTATTGAACAGATTTGATGTTTCTCCACAAAATTCTGCACAACGACCTGGGACTGTTCTCTGGTTTGTTGTTTGTTGTAACCAAAATTTATAATCACTGCTGTGCTAGTACCTACCGACATCTACTCAACCACCAAACAATTTCGGAGGGAGGTTACTAAAGTTGTATGTGCATAAAATCAGCTCCATTTTTTCTGTTTTGTTTGTTACATTATGTACATAGAATAGAATGGAATAGTTATTTATTTACATATACTTAACTTAAATTTATGCATGAAGTGTTCGCCTCTAAAGGTGCGTACAGACTAAATAACATAACATGATATACAACATTGCTTTATAACATGTTTCAGATAATGTGAACACTGAATGTTATAAAACATGTTATAATATTTTTTTATAACTATCGACATTGTGGATAGCACTGAAGAACGACAAACGACAATGGTTATATAACATTGTTATGCATTGTTATTCTAATGTGTACAGTATTGTTTTATGTTGCAATGTTGAATAACAAGGCTAAATTACGGTATTATTTTGTGGGGAAACAGTACAGACGCGCACATACTGCTCACGCAACAAAAGAAATTAATTAGAATTCTTGCAAATATCCAACAAGAAGATAGCTGTAAACCATATTTTCAGAATTATAAAATACTCACCGTTCCTTGTATGTATATATTTGAAATCTGTAAATTTGTGCGAAGATACCCCGAATTCTACACAAAACGAGGTGATGTAAAAACTAAGTATGCGCCGCGTGATAAAAACAAATTAATGCTACCGTCTATCCGTCTCAACCTAAATGCGTCAAGCGCCTATGTCATGTCTATAAAGATATACAACAAACTACCAAAACAAATAAAAGAGGAAAGTAACAATAATATTTTCTTTAAAAAAATAAAACAATTTCTCATAAACAAAACTTATTATAATATAAATGAATTCTTTGACGAAAAACTATAATATTAAAACAATAAAATCCTATAATAAAATTCGATGACTTATTTAATGAAACTATTGACATTTAATATACAAAATGAAATATAATTAATAAGAATAATACAAAATAATAAAATCGTTCCAATAAATAAATAATTTTGTAATTTTTGTAACTTATTCAAAAGTATGTATAGTGCTAATAGGTTTATTTACATAATAAAATTTAATTGTATATTTGATAACCGTTTAGAACAATTTGTAAAAAGCAGTGGGTACTGTAATATTGATTTTGTGCGTCCTCCTCCAATCCAGTGTTGCTGTGCCCAACAGGGTCCATAAAATGTTCATAAATTTAAATTGTCATCCTACTATTACTTTATGGTTGCAATAAATGTTGAGTATTGAGTATTGAGTACATAATGTGGACGTGTTATAAAACACAAGTTATATAATATGTTACATAGTCTGTACGCACCTTAAGAAGCTGTGCTTTAATTGTATAAATGTTACCAGCTGTTGGCGATCCATCCAATAAAGAAATAAAAATATAAAACATTATTTTAAAATGTTTTACATACCTAATTCATTGTTTTTCTTTTGTGCCAGGCAGGTTAGATTATTGATATTATCTGATGGGAATCCATCATCGTTGCCTTAAGTCCGGGGTGCACAATCAGGCATGGCGAACCATTGGCACGCGTGCACAGATAGCACTCATCATAAAATCCTTGATTGTAAAACCAATTCAAAGGCACGCCGGCATAACGCATTTTTCTTTAAATTTGGAAAATTCACCAAAAAAGGTTCACTATTCCTGTCCTATTAGTTAGTTGGGACCTACCCCTCTGCCCATATCAGGTTCTGTAGGTACAGACCTGCCGGGACAAAGTCGGGCCCACTGAAGTTGGAATCACGTTTTTTTTTAAATTTAAGTTGTCATGTCGTGATAAGATCACATTTATTAGTAAATAGGTTTGGAAATTCTCTGAGAACATCAAGTTCCAGTCACATAAATATTTAAAACATTGAATATGGTTTCTATGTAAAACGACTTGAACAAAAATATTGTAACATGTAAAAACATTATTATGAAAATAATTTTAGTTTTATCAGCTAACGCAGCCCTTTAAATCAGAAGTCTATGACACATTTCAATCCAATAACAAATAGAAATTGATGCTAGGTATATTTGAAACACAAATTTTCGCTTTTGCACTATTAGAACGGACGTTAGGACAACTATATAAGAATAATTAAAATTGAAACAATTATAGGAATACAAATCATAAATCCTTAAAATAACAATTACAGGAATAAAATTTATAAATAATTAAAATTGAAACAATTAAGAATATAAGTCATTAAATAAAATTGAATAATGTTATCATTATTTAGAATTACCAAATTGTACACGTTTCATTTTCCTATCGAGTTTTTTCCTTTTCTTATCGTCTTGTTCTTGTTCATCAGGCGCTTGGAAGAACCATGGCCCCAATATATTCTTCCACACTAGCCAAAAAGCACGCACTGGCAACAAAAGTAGGAACAGCCAGAAGTATCCATTTATAGCAGCGAGTACATGTGTTATCGACGATAGAATAACGATATCCTTTACATGTCTGTAATAACAAAAATATATTACATAAAACCATCCATAATATTATGTTCATCAACATGAGTTAAAATATAATGCAGAGAAAGGCGAGTTTATGGTTTTTAATGCAGGAAAATGTCCGGCAGACGTGCCTCTCATTAGACTGGATGGGATGCCCTTGAAGCGGGTTCACCAATTTAAATACTTGGGACCATCGACATCACTGCTTCTGTCGCTCCCTCGCAACTGACTAAATGATGGTGCATGCACCATCGTAATGTCGCAAAATCTAAGGACAATATGTCAGATGACAAGATATAGGGCATTGTCTGTTAGGGCGTATTTATATATGATTTAACGCAGGCGTTGACCCGCCGTAACACAAAATGGCCCTGGTTTTTAAAACAGCTAGCTGTTTTGTATTACGCCGGATTGCTTAAAACGCCTGCGATATATACATCTCAAGTTTTTTTACTGTGGGATATTTAACAATATCTCAACTATACATCATATTTAATCATATATGTATTAATATACATTTCAGTATTTAATCAGTCTTTATATACTGATTTAAAAATATCTCAAGATTTAAGTTATATTATATCCCTAAGAAGGTCGATGACGTTGCTGTGGGTCGCACTCTAATATGAACACGCAAGTTAAGCGACGTCGACCCTAGCCAGCGTTTGGATGAATTTGGTTATCTCGAGTTTCTCCGTGCTCCGGGGGGCACGTTAAGCCGTCGATCCCGGCTTTTGTCGAAAGATGACAGTCGTTAAGTCAAGTCGTTGGACTTCGGGCGGCTTGAAAACATCGGCCTCTGCCAATCCGCATTGGAGTAGCGTGGCAGAGTACGTTCTAATCACCTTCGATTGAAGAGAGACCCGTATCCCTGCAGTGGGATGATTATGGATTGATATGATGATATCCCTCAGCAAAACCATGAAATCAGAAAGAAAGTAACTTACTCTCCCATGCCACCCTCCATGTTTAAGTCAGTACCAGGATCAATAAGCTGGTTGGTTTGAGCTGCGTATGTTGCTCGACTGACATACTTCATGAATTGGTAGCAGCTAACATATAGGGATACAACCAAAATATTTAAAATCTGCAACAAAAATAATCATAATATATCTATACTATAATATTTATGTAAATATAAAAATGAATTGCTGTTCGTTAGTGTCGCTAAAATTCGAGAACGGCTGAACCAATTTGACTAATATTAGTCTTGAAATATGTGTAGAAGTCCAGGGAAGGTTTAAAGGGTGAGTAGGGTAGGATAGGGTAGGCGGATAATGCGCTCAAATCGGAGCAGCCCGTCTGGGGAAGGACCTCCACCTTACAGAAAATCGTAGTCAAATAGTATTGGTCTCGGCCATGCTGTGTTCCTGCGGTGAGTAAGGTCTCCAGAGCTCCACTTGGGGGGTTGGGAGGGTTTTCAAGGCAACGCGTGAGTGATACCCCCGGTATTGCAAGCGTCTATAGGCTACGGTGATGCTTACCATCAGGCAGGCCGTATGCTTGTTTGCCACCTTAGTAGTATAAAAAAAAGATAAAAATAAAGGTAGGGTAGGGTGGGGTGGGGTAGGGAAGGGTAAGTTAGGGTAGGGTAGGGAAGGGTAGGGAAGGGTAGGGAATGGTAGGGAAGGGAAGGGAAAGGAAGGGTAGGGAAGGGTAGGGTAAGGTAGGGTAGGGTAGTGCCCCTAAAGGCGGAACAAAGTTCGCCGGGTCAGCTAGTATTATATAGATTCTTATTGCTTAAATATCTACTTATAACACTATATTTTATTTGGGACCGGATACACAGTATTCTAACAAAGTTCCAGTTATCTTAACTATCAAATAAATTAACAGATTTTGTTTTCTTCTTTCAGAAAGGATGTCAAAAATTTATCAAGACAGTGACAAAAAGAATCTTTAAAATAATAACAAAAAATTATAATAATAGTTGTAAGCCCTTGTTTTGTGTATGAAAAGATTATAATTATAATGGTTGTGATGTAATCACTTACAATATTATAGATGCCAAGGTCGTCCAGTGAATAAAATGCTACCAATATGAGAGTGTAAAGGCATACTGCAGCAATGGACATATTTCGATAAAACCTGAGAGTAGCTTCGTTCTCCATCAAGATTTGTTTGGCACCCTTTGTAGGTGCTTTTCCTTTTGTGACCTGAAATTAATTAACGGTTAACTTTAGAAAAGATTTTTGGTTTCAAATATTAATAAATAAATAAATATATAGGGACAATTCATACAGATTGAGCTAGCCCCAAAGTAAGTTCGAAACTTGTGTTATGGGATACTAACTCAACGATATTATATTTTATAACAAATACATATATAAATAAACATCCAAGACCCGAGGCCAATCAAAAAAAGTTCGTTTTTCATCATGACCCGACCGGGGATCGAACCCGGGACCTCCTGGGTGGCGGTCTGGCGTGGTAACCATTACGCCACGGAGGTCGTCAATATTCCACATTAATAATATATTTATTGTAACAGCCCTTGTATTACATGTAGGGTATTTGACGCCTTTCCATCCACAATATTTTTACTTTTTGGACGGTAAGGGCAAAGCTCACTTAAGCATCTTTTATTTTGTCCGTATTTTGCTTGCCCTGTGAGCGTCCAATGGAGTTCATGTTTCAGTTACATAATTGACTTCTAATCTAAGAGTATCTCTCATACTCTTCAATGATTTTGATTAGTGAGACAATTAAATTACATAGAATCCACTGAACTGGGAATTAAAACGAAATTTCTACACTTATAGACTGCATTAACTTACTTTACTAGTAGCCTTTTTTCATAGGGCAACTAGTTTTGCAAAATACATTTTTAAAAAAATGCATTGTCGAGAAAAATTTGTCACTTTCAGTTCTATAGCTTGGCTTCTATGAGGTCAATAGAGCTGCGTTTTTGTTAAAATTCTAGATACATAATTTAATACAGTCTATAAGTGTAGAAAACACCGTTCACACAAAATGCATAGTCTAGGCTGTTTAGGCCCTGGAGAGCAGATAATATGAGTAGAGTGGAACACAAAACATTTCAAGGGATTGAAGCATCAACAAACGAAAAAATGTTAATGGATAATGGTAAAATTATTAAGAGTTAATAATTATTTATTACTTACTGCTGGCATTGTTGGGCCTGTTATATCATTGACTTAAACCTGTAACAAATAAACAAAACTGATCTAACAACATTCATATACATAATTTCTGATGGCGGCTCTGACTATGTATGTCCAATCAGGGAGGTTGTATATATATGTATATATATGTGCAGATTGTGAAAACTTCATGTGCATGATTCAGGATTTAACACCATCTTCTGTTCCCATTGTTAACTTTCTTGACGAACTGTAGTTCATATGTGTGGCAATAAGTATTGTCAATTGGTGTCGCCATGTGGTACTGTAACAGGTATTTAGACTTTTTTACAGAAAATGTTTTGGCCGATTTTTACTTCTCAACTAATGTTTCGCAGACTTTACACTTCGACAACTAACGATTGTATGCCAACATTTCATTTGGCCATATTTGTCACAAAGACACGATACACAATTACGTTGCACTATCTACTAATTGGTATCATTACTAATTGGTATCACTTACTCAGCAACCGAATTGTCCAGGCACGGAATAAGCTACCTGATGGTGTGGTGTCAGCTATTTCAGTGAACGCGTTAAAAAACCGGTTGGACAATTGGCTTAAGAGCAACACCATAAACTAAAAAAGTTAAATATTTATTACATTAAATATAAATTAACTATTGAACTTTTTCAACACCGTGACATAGACACATCAGCAGCATTATGCTGCTCATCTATAACTAAATAATAATAATAAAATATCATGCTAACTAAAACATTACGCTACTTGAAAGTTGGCATTATGATAGTGAAAAACAGGCCAAAAATGGTTGGTAACTGCTGATGTTGGGATATAACACAAAACCATATGACGAGTTGGAAAATGATTATGTTACAAAATAAAATTCTGCAAAACGTTAGTTGCTAAGTGAAAATTGGTGGTACGTTTTTAAGCGATAATGTAGAGATCCACTGTAAATAGCATCAGAAATATGAAAATATCTACATCAAAATAAAATACTATAATTTTACATAGGTACAGACAGAGTGTGCTTGAAGGTATGTAGAAAAACTAAAGTAAGTGACACACCACAAAAGATCCACAAGGGTTGAAGTGTTTCATCTGCGGACGGCCTCATACTAAGTTAAGATGTATAATTAATCGTTAAAACTATCATCTCAGCCACAAGAAGTTCAAATCACGTAAATTCGATTAATGTTGTTTCTGATTTCAGCATAACCTTTTAGTAGACCACTCCATTTCGTAAATACTCTACATTTATAGAAAAAATAGGCTTCCGTGTGCGTGATTACTGCTTATTATTACCCTGGTGGTGCCAGGATATTTTTTGACCCCAAAGTTACAAATAAGAAATAAATCATTAAAAACATATTAATATTTCCACACAACCAATGCGTTATCAATACATCGTATATTTCTTCATAGAAAAAATCCAGACCACAACAAATAGTTATGTTCATTATTATGTGTTGGTTTGAATTCCACTACTTGAACACTAGTCTTATGAATGCTATTCTTCTATAAAATATCGTTTCTAACGATCCCAATGCATTAATAAGATAGCATTGGGATAGGGCATTAAGTAATAAATGATTCGTAATTTAAAAATAAAGTTTAAGTAAATGCTGCTGCATTTACAGTTACATACCTTGTAACCTTGTTCTTAGTACAAATTTTGCAGGCCAGTTACGTGTTGTGGTGCTTATTACTTACAACATCACGCCTTCGTTGCAAAAAATAATGGATATTATGTACGTAAGATTATAACCTAATAAAAAGTAGTTCATTTAGGTACATCTTTTCCTTGGACTGTAGAATCTGTAGATAGTATAGTTGTTTGACTTGGTGTGCCGTGTGTGGATGTGGTGGTAGTTGTGACATTGACACTTGACTGACTGACAGTGATTGGAAGCGTCATCACGACGTGTGTCGATGACGGTCAGATTTTTTGTTGGCTATCACGCAGATTTTTTTTTAATTACGCCGCTTTAACCCTTAATTTGGCAAACTTTTTTTTTCATTTAATTAATAAAATCGCTACAGGTTTCGGTTTTTAGCTTGTAAGCTTTTCTGTAGGAAAATACTTATTATATTTACAAAAATAGTCTCACAGCTACATAGGCTTGCACTAAAAACAATAATTAGAACTCCAGCAACTACAGGTTTGATGGTTCAGTCTATTTAATATTCCCTTTTGCCTCAATTGTACTGCTAACCTGTGTGTAATAATTTTCAGGCTTATGGTTCTTAGGCTTTTCGTACTGCATTTTCTTTTATAGAATAGCCAATCATTGTTAACCGCTTTTATCTAACATTTGACCAAAAATGTTCATGTAGCAAGGCGACGAAAGTGAGAAATTGGTTCTGTAGAGAGGGATCAATATGCCGAATTGAACTAAGAAAGTGTGGATACTAAACTAGAAACCTCCAAATTCTGGCACAAAAGCCAATGTTTATCCACTGGCCTGTATGTACAACATATGGACGACGTTGTAAGTTCTGCAAAAACATATAATGGTTCCAAATGCAAGAAAAGGTTGTTCTTATTGACAAAAAGACATTGCTTGTATAGCTTCCACAATAAGTAAGCAGGCAAAAACCTTACAGATTCATCGAAATTTCATATTTCGTTTTCGTATACTTTCGAACTAGCATTTATCGTACCCGCATACCTTCGAAATAACGTACCTCCTACTCGCATTCTTCCGAACTTACGTACTTCGTAGGTACTCCCATACTTCCCAACTAACGTACACCGAAATTTTTATACTTCAAAGTTCAATAGACGGTCCGAAAAGAATATACCTAAGATGTAAACCATTTTATGTGCGGATCCCTAAAATTATTATAATGAAAAACAACAAAAGTTATTTTTCTAATAATTAGGCAACGAGAAGAATACTGGACATAGTATTTAACAGTTACTTTACTAGTAATATGGCGATGGGAAGCATACTGGACATACAAGTTGTGGGTATCGTAAAAACGAAACAAAATTCAATATGATAATCATAACATTATGACAAGCTTTCCTGGAATGTTAACTCTTGTTTTGAATAAAACTATATGCAAATGTGCTGTAAAACAATTCATAAAACGTAATTTTTCGAAGCCTTGCGCAACGATTCCTTCCTCCTCGCCATCTCACCAGCTACTACTTCCATCCCGTGGATATGTGGGCGTTGCCGATTTTTGACAACGTAGCTAGATAGTTCAAGATGAAATTACAGTACTAAAGTTTTACATATTTATTATATTTTTTGAAGTAGATTTTTTTTCCTTCGACGGGAAGTATACTGACCAATGTCAAATTAAGGGTTAAGAGCGCGCACCCAAATCAACGCAACTCAAAATCGAAGCGTGTTATTTTACGAAACTACTGAGCCACGAACATGAGCGTGCGCCGGCGAAGACAAATGATTTTGATACTTTTATGATAAGACTTCACTATTTAATATAATACACTTCCGGACACATGAATCGAGCCACCCTACATTTTTATGTGTAATGACATAGAACATAAAAATATTCTTAAGTTAATCAAAAAGTTTTTATGCAGTTTTGATGCTGGTATATTCATAATGATTTTGAAGTGCTGTTGTTCCAATTTTGAATTTATCAAATGGAAAAACGAAACAAAATCCAAATTTGTGCATTCTTTTGAAAAGAAAAGTTGATCTAAATTAGCATATTTTTTTTATTTAACTCCATAATTTTGAATTCACCGTAATTGTTATGAAATTAAGACATCGTAAAATTATTGTTTTTTTAATTTGAGCCATTTAAACGTTAAAATTATGGATACACCGCCTCTTCTAGCCGCGCAAGCTGTGGCGCTTCTACAGTCGGGCCGAAGTCAGCGCGATGTAGCATCACAGCTTGCTTTAAGCCGTTCTGCTGTGCAAAGGGTAAACCATCGATACCTCGACACTGGTGTATACGTGCGCCGTCCAGGAAGACCGCGATTTCGGGTAACTTCAGAAAGACAGGATCGATTTATCGCGACAACCAGTTTACGAAATCGTCACCTCACCTCTGTACAGATCCAAGAACAGCTTCGAGACTTTCATGGAGTGGCTGTTTCCGCGCGAACAATTAGACAAAGACTTAAAGAACGTGGTCTGAGCCCACATAAGCCAGCCAACGGGCCGAAAAGAGCTCACCGAATGGCGCGCTTACAGTTTGCACGCGAACATTTGCATTGGACTCAACGCCAATGGAGCAAGGAACTCTTTACTGATGAGACTAAGATTATGCTTTATGGTAATGATGGAAGGAGGAAGGTCTACCGAAGGCGGGGAGAGCGCTTTTTTCAGTGTTGTATTGAAGAGAGAGTGAGTTATGGCGGGAGCTCGTGGATAGTCTGGAGAGGAATATCTGCCGATGGTAAAACTGGGCTAGAGGTTGTGACAGGACCACGTCTACCAACACTAAATGCCCGTCGATACATTAACCATTGCCTAGAGACTCATGTGATGCCATATGCTGGATTTGTAGGCCAAGGCTTCATCTTTATGCATGATAATGCAAGAGCGCACACTGCAGGAATCAGTGATTTGTTATTTACTATAGATTCGTAACGTTTGACACATACCTGTCGCCACGTCTTAGAGAAAGGATGAATAGAGGCGACACGGTAGGAGTGAGCGAGATGAGTAAATACAATATTCCCAAGGCCAAAAAGAGCTAGAGAAACATTTTTTGTCCTTATCGACGTATACTATTTTTTTGCTGGGCACAGTCGCTAACTGTGCCCAGCAAACGAAAGCGTTTTTCTTTATTTCTCAAAATCTGAATTTTCAGGGTGAAAACAAGGCGAAAACTGTGTTCTGTGGTTGAGTTAATGTGTTTTTGCGTTCATAGACTATGGTGCATTGTAGTGTTTTAGGCTGCAATAGCCGCAGTGAACGTAAAATCGACAACATAACCTTTCATTCGTAAGTATACTATTTAGACTTTATTTCGGCCCTATTTGATAAAAATGAATACAGATTATATTTATTAAGACTCAAATGACGGCTTCAATGTACAGAAATAACGAAATAAAACGTAAATGGTCAAGAAAATAATCATGGGGTAATATTCTCTTTTCTGGTAACAATCAATGTACTTTGTTTCTCTCCCTTACGATACGCCAAATGACAACTCTATTCATCCTTTCTCTAAGCGCCACGTCGACTGAGGCCACAGTCTTAGTTGAATTTCTTCCGACTCAGTCGTAGTTTGACGTTCAGTTAATGCGTATCTCACAATAATATCACAAAAATGGTTAAATGCACTGTCAAAACATGTATATCGCGGTCCCAAACTAATAACAAAGCATGTGGTATCACTTTTCACAAGTAAGAATGCTTATTTGTGTTCAAATTATACAAAAATTGCATTAAAATCGAAATTAATATAATACGCATTGTTTTTGCCAGCAGTGTTGCCAGTAAACACGATTTTAATTTTCCCAAATGTTGGGAGTTTAGTGAATGAAAGAGTGAATGATGAACTTATACGCCTGTAAGTATTAGAAAGAAGTAAACCTACAACCAGGCTCAAACTAGAATTAATTATTAACTTAGAATAAAATTGGTTGATAATAAAATCAATCGCTAGCTAGCGTGCGTAGCAACGTCAAGACAAGAAAAAACAAAAAATATAAGCAAGCTCTTTTTGGCATACCAAAGCCATAGCTTTTAACTGACATTTGACATAACTACTATGATAGTGACATAACAATTTTATCTTTTTTATTGTGGTAACGGTGTTTAATTTAAAGTGTTTCTGCCATTATCAAATGTTCGGTTGAGTACAATAGTTTATTTGTTTTATGTTGTATTTTATTCTTATTTTATTTATTGAGAAAAACAACCGCGTTATAGATAATGAATCACAATTTTAAACAAACAATAAGGCCAATAACAGGTTTCCCTGATTATACCGATAGTTGCATACGTGCGGGTAGAAGTCTGTTATCCGACTTTATTAAATAATTTACTTAAAAAGACTTATGAATTACAATTGTCTTCTGATAACTATTTTATAACAAAATATTGTTCTGGATTACCGTGAATAACTTTTAACAGGATTACAGTCTTGAATGGTGTTTATTTTCCTAAAGATTTTTGTGTCATCCGCGAACATAAGAAATTGTGTAAGTTTAGGTCCTATTTGTTTCGAAAAACTGTCTTAGTTTCCACACTGGTATTATTTCTACTGTGTTACGTTCTTTCACTCGTCTTTAATTCGTTTACCTGAAGTAACGAATTATTATTATTATTTAATGATTTTTATGAAAAAGTAAAATTTTTTTTTTCATCACTTTATTTTGCCATTAGTACTTCGTCATATTATTATTTTGACAGCTGTCATATAAAGTCTCATAATATAGATTCATTTAGTTTTAGAGATTCATCGATAAACAAAAAATAAACTTCTCCATTCCGCCACATGATTCATTCTTGAAATATAATATGTATGTACCAATTTTTACGCATCTATATTTTATTTCTTCCTATCTTTCATTCTTCTGTCACCTAAAAAACAATATACATAGTATGAAAACTTTATTTTTATTTTTATAATTGACCTAAATAACATTCATTCAATGGGAAAATTATTCATGAGCTGGCAACTCTGACAATTTTTCTGGGATAATGCTTTTATCTCATTTTAACATAATTAGTTTGACTCTAGAAAAAGAGACAAATATAGTTTACTTTGGAATGTGCTCGGAATATGTGTCGGTTTCAAAGCTACGTCTTTAACACTCTAAAGTGGTTGCGGCTTTTTACGAATGCTTTGTATGACGTTACTTCTCTTGTCATAAAATATATAAAATCTCATTGGCAGGAATCGTCAGGGCATACCTTCATGATGTTGGAATCACGACAATGGAATGGCCAGCAAGGAGCCGATATGAATCCCATCGAACGTCTATGGGACGAATTAAAGAGGCGTGTTCGAGCTCACCAACCAGCACCACAAACTTTGGAAGAGCTGAGAGTTACCATCGAGGAGGAATGGGAGAACATTCCACAACACTTCATAATGACGTTGATTAACTCCATGCCAAATCGCATGACTGCAATCATAAACGCTCTCGGAGGCAATACAAGTTACTGAATAATTTGTTTTTCCAATAATTCCTTTTTTTTTTTCAAAAATTCAACCCGAGTCTTGTCTTTGAGAAAGGTTATACAGGACAAGTTTCACTTAAAATTGTAATTTTATCAAGTTATTGAAATTTAAATTTGGAATTAAGTATACCTTATTAATGTAAAGTGTACCAGCTTCCAAATTGCATAAAAATTTTTTCGTTGATCATATACTTTTGTTAAGTTACCAGCAATCAAAGTTGAAACTGCTGGGTGGTTCGATTCAAGTGTCCGGAAGTGTAGTAGACTCGAAGTTCATGTGATTTTAGCTACAGATCTATTTCTATGTAGAACAGTAGAACATAAGTATTGTTAGAAATTTTTTTTCGGCATTCTTCATATCTCGTTTGGAAATAAATACAAATAATGTATCTTTACTCGTGTATTAATACCTATGGATTATGGAGAAGTATAACAATAAAGTACTCATAATAGATATAGGTACATATAATTATTTGTATAGAAACATGTTTCTAATCGGCATACATAGACTCTACCATCTATCTACTTGTAAAATTTCACCAATTTCGATTCCATCTTTGATGACCAAAATTCGTCATCTCTTTTAATGCTTCGACTGATTAATTTTAAAACAGTTGCTGCTGCTACTGATATTTACGTAGGTATGTGACACGTTCTTTAATGGACGTCCTTGTGAATTTACGATATCATATACCAAAAATTTTGTTACTTGAAAGTTGAGATTAAACAAACTCTATTTATTTCCCCGCTTTTTGGAAACTACACCTCCATTGGCTACATTCCGCAAGTGTCAAGTGCATGTCACCGACATGTCATCGAGCGTTATAGCGATTCACTTTTGACTGACAGAGCGCTTGTATGACCCCACTCCATGAGACTCCATCTAGTTTATTCTAAAGCCTCTACGACACAGGTGCGATCTTTCCGTCCGGAAAGATCGGATGGCCTTGGAGTAAACACACTGCTGCGGTAATAACGCAGCAATGGAAGTAGATCGCAATATCGCATGCCGTCTACCGGCTGGTCAACGCTGCGATCCTGCAAACACACAGGTGCGATATTTCCGGCCGGAAAGATCGCATGCGATGCGATATTGCGATATCTGTTTGTGGTTTTCAGTACATTTTGTATTAGGATGGCCACACACCTGCGACAATAACGTGTGTACTTGTATGACAAAGACTTAATTTGGTTTTAGTTTATTTATTCTTTTTACGTATTGTATTTTTCTCTGGTTCATTTTTTATTTTTTATTACACGATTGGGAGTAGTTTTCTACCAGTCAACCATCGGGTTGCAGAAATATTGTTGGCGGATGGTTGGCGGGACAAAAATTTAAAGAAAATGGTTACAAAACTAATACAAACGGCTCTAACATACACATAAAAAATATACATAATTAATAATAAACTTACATATATATACATACATACTATACGCACTCGACTATAGTTTACTTATGAATTTTAAATTGTGCCTGCCCAAACGTGTCAAGCCCCACCCACCCTCCTACTTCACCGTTTAGAAAAAATCCAATTAAGTAAGTTGTTAAGTAAACAACTAAATTTTAACTACACCTCCATTGGCAACATTCCGCAAGTGTCAAGTGCAGTGCATGTCACCGACATGTCATCGAGCGTTTAGCGATTCAGAGCGCCTTTATGACCCCACCCCACTCCATCTAGTAAGTTAGGTTGTAATAGTTATTTTCAACAAAATACATAAGCTCAGACGAGATACAAGAAGCATAGATTGACACTGTTGACATTGAAGATCGCACTTTGAGTGTTGCCAGGAATTTGAAATATTTTAGTATGTATATTATTAATTTCTACTCTTCTATGTTGCACTTTGCACTGTATTTGTTTAGAATCAAACAACATTTTGCCACCTTATCAATCTAGATTTCGCAAGAATATGAACACTACAATACAACGGCATTGTAGGATGTAGTGGACGATGTGCTGTCTGAGCAAGACCGTGGGCATTCCCACGGTCAGCCAGTAGCACTAGCCGTACCACTAGCCGTAGCACTAGCAGTACCACTAGCAGTACCAGACATGCCATTGCATGTCTGGTACTGCTAGACTTTTCGCGTGCTTTTGATATCATATTTGTTCGGCTTCTACTTTCTATGATGTCTTACTATGGGATATATCAGAGTTCTTTGGTCGGGTTATACAATATGACTCAAACAAAAACCAATAATTTTGAAATCTTTTATTCTGTTTAGAATGAAAAATCAGTTTTATTATATAGTAGTAATATCAGTAGTATAATAGTAATGTGAGAAAAAATACAAGTCCTTATAGCTATAATAAATACTGCATGAAGCTACATGAAAGAAATATGACTATGAAGCTGTTTTCTTGTCCTGCAGGCAGCCCAATAAGAAAGAATGATTTTATTACAATAAAATCTTCACATTTTCAAAAATATTCCAGCTTCAATGAGACTTTCATAAATAAGATCGCCATTGTAATCTCTCAGCTCGATCATTGGGATTGAATCGTCATTGTACTCCATAACTTTGGCGTGGAATGGTCCCTTGATCAAAAGTTTCTTACGGTATTCATTCATAACGACATTAGGATTAATGTTCTCATTGAGCTTCACGCCCCACAATTTTGCTGTAATTGAGGATGGGGGCAGCTTTGCCCACTCGTCGTCTATTTCTCGAACGTCCGTTAATGGAATTACTCCTATGTTACCATTATCGACATATTTAACTGTAATCTGTTTTTTAGCTTTGCTATACTGCAATATGGATGCCCTATACCACTGATTATCTTCATGAAACACAGCTATGCACGCTTTGTTTACATAGATACCATTCAGTGGACTCATAGTCTCACCAGATGAATAAATATCTGCGTACAATTTCTCATAAACTATTCTACTTTCATCATCGTGAAGGACAAACAGACCGAATTTGTGTAGATCATAAATTATTGTAATATCACACCAAAATGTTTGGTTTATGTGTTTGGGATAAATAATGAATTTCTCATCGGAGGAATCATCTTCAAATTCCATAAATGTATTCCAGTCTTTACGGGCAACTAATTTCATATTAAACGAATCATGCGTCGCCGAGGACAATGGAGTAGGCGTAATGTCATCACCTTCAATGTCTGCGTCGGAGTCAACGTTAATATATTCTTTAACTTGTTTAACTTTACCAACTGGTAGAAACGTGCGTTTTACATCTTTTGAGACGTCTGTGTATACTGCCGCCTCCAATTCAACTAGATGATCATTAAAGCACAACTTGTCATATTTCAAATCTATGGGCACTGCGTCCCCGATCGGATCACCGGTAATCTTAACGAAAAATTTTTTTTCAACAACAGATTTGTGAATATAATCTAATGTTTGCGTGTCCCAATATCCGCCGGCCGGCTTTATGCGGCTAAATACGCATTTATGTGCCTGTATCGGTATTTGGTGAAGAACAAACTTTCTTATGTTCTTAAATGAACATACTTCTTCATTACCATAATCCACGTAGTGTATTAAACAAGTTGATGCCTCATAATTAACTTCCAGTATTCTTCCCCTGTAGAAGCGGCTATCTAAAAAGTACAGCGCTACACATGGTTCGCCGACTCGCCATTTATTATACTTGGCTCTTCTTGAATTCTTGAAGCGGACATCGAGTGCTCCATGAATTAGTTCTAAGGTATCTTCCTGTGCTAGTTCATGCAGATAAATGTATCCATGATTATCTATGTATCTGTAACAATATAGGTAATATTATTTATGTTTATTACCATCCTATACGCTGTATTTATTTATGACGATAACTAGAGAAAGAAGTGTGTTTTCTGATATGTAATTTAGTATAATCACAGAATAGATAATAGTACTACGTACAGAAGTACCACTCCGAAAAATCAATTAAAGAAATAGGGACTCTCGCTACGATACAATAAGGTGCAATTCAGCTCGCACAGCGCACACAACCTACAGTTATAATCACCTAGAAGTTGGCTCTCTTTCTATCGCGTATTTCTTACCTCTTCTGACGACGTTAGGGTTGTCTTCTTTTAGAGAAGAATTTAATCTGAATATTAAATTACCAGTTAGGTATGTGCCTATTTCTTTAATCTAAGAAGATAACTAAATATCTTATTTAGATATTCCCTTGGATAGCGCTAAATTGAAATCGGTTTCAATGCAAGAGCATAAGGTTCTCACTCGCCGATATAAATTGTACCTACTTATTTAATAAATAATAGATAAAAATAACATGTGTATCACTTAATTTAATAAATAGTAATATGTAGGTACTAAACTACTGTATTACTAAGGCTCCTTTCATTCTGCTGCGTGTCGCCGGTCGCGTGCCGCGCTACCGGTCGAGTTCGCATTTCACACTTTCGCGTGTGTACTCGACTGGGCTCTGGACGTGTACAGTCACGTACGTTTATCAAGTCCCAAATAGCAGGCCTTTTTTGGACTGCTCTTATTAATTGCTCCGTGTCTATTGCCGCCATAACTGTACTAAAACGGGCGCGCACACGCCCGACAGTGAAAGCTCACAATGCATCACTGGCCCGCGCGCCGACCGGCACACGCCGGACGCGCGGGCACCGGTCAAGCATTGGGCCGGTCGGGCGTGTCGAAAAACGCAACCGGCCGCACGCGGCACTATGAAAGCCTCTATATACCTTCATACAAATTGCGCCGGTCGCGTGCACACGCGACCGGCGACACGCTGCAGAATGAAAGGAGCCTAAAGGTAGGTAAGTATTAGTACCTAATTTTCGTATAGTTAGTCATTTTTTATTTACTCGACACGCGCTGCGGCCGAGTCCGCGCGATGCGTCTAGCTAGCGGCACGAGCGAGAGCCGAGTGGTGGTAGCCTTGAGATTAACCGGCCGGGCCGGTCCCAAGGTCAATCGTACCTAAACTGCGGAGTGGCACCCCCCTGGTATAATTTGATTGTCTAATCCAATTAAAAATATTTTTTTTATTCTTCTCCACAAATTACAAGTTATGAAAATTAACTTAAATGGAAATTACCTTACAAATCAAAATGCAATTTGTGGGACACCTGGAGCCTAAACTAAGCCGAAGCCTGTATCTTAGGACACCAGCATATTGCTTCATATGAGGATAAACTTTTTAATTACTTATTATAGGTAATCCTAATGTTGGGAAAGCACTTAATAAAAACTTACGTTGGTACTCCTGTAAATTCTGTGTGCTGCATTGGTTCCGGTGGCAACCAATCTGTTATGTATAAGGTATTATCTGAAATTCCTTCTGCCTGTTCCTGATCGTTATCCTCTACTGGCGAAGTCGCGTCTATATTCTCAAGCTTTGATATAGGTTCTGTATCGAAGGGTTCGAAGTGCAACCAGTCACTACCTGGTCCTTGTATTTTTTGGAAAGAGATCATTTCGTCATCAGGTCCTCCGGTGTCAAGAGCAGATGAGGTCTGAAAAGTATTTTTAAATTAAGTATCACAACTCTGAATGATGAACACAAAATACATTGTTGTAAGACTCAACTCACCGCTTCAGACGCATCTGGACTACCCAAGCACAGCTCAATAATTTTCTTATTTAGGCAACGCCATTCGGACTTGTCAGGCGTAAGGGCATCTCCATGCATAGTGTGGTTTACCCAAATCTCGACCGGCACACTGTTATCTTTAGAGTTGCCCAATTGGGTTATGAAAATTCTTTTATATTCATCAAGCAATTCCTTTAGAAACTCTTTGGTAATGCTGGACCATTTATAGTCATTATTTGATACCACACCGCTTAGATGGCATTTGATGGCAGCATCAGCGATGGAAGCAAAATTAGGAGTAAGGTCTCGTAGGTCGGCCTGCGGCACAATGTCGACACAAGCAAAATCGGAAAAGAATATTTTAGCATTTGTTTCTTCAATCTGTATTATGACCGCCCTGCGCCACGATTTTGTATGACTGTAAAAAATACAACAGCGGTCT
Source organism: Endotricha flammealis (assembly GCA_905163395.2). Taxonomy (NCBI): domain Eukaryota; kingdom Metazoa; phylum Arthropoda; class Insecta; order Lepidoptera; family Pyralidae; genus Endotricha; species Endotricha flammealis. The sequence continues at coordinate 10,570,566 of LR990852.1, read as the reverse complement.
CCTACTTTCCATGTTTTTTGAATAGATAGTGGTGTTCTCTTAGCCTTGCTGTAGAATTTTCGCATATTCTCAAACAATTCACTGAAATTATTCTGTTGGTTGACCAGCGACATATATAGCAGTGATGGCGATTCATAATGCAGAATATTAACTTCCAATCTCAAAGGACCTTTGTCTTTGGCAACTAAATCTTCTTTATTTGTTTTTACTTTAGGAGTCGTCTGTTTTTTTAAAACAGCACAGGAGTTACTAGCTCCTGTGCTTTCATTCTAGGAGTTGGGCCGTTTTGGGTCCAGAGGTGATTTGTTGGTTGTGACTTGATTTTCGACAGCATTATCATTATTAAACATGACTCGTCTGGAACAATATACATACATAAAATATTATCATTATAAATGTAGAAAAATGAGATATTGAGTCGCTATAATACGCGCCAACAACGCGGCTCACAGCTGGTAAAACAATTGAAAATCGTTTTCCACTAAGTAATAAGTGTCTAGTATAAAAAGAATAATGAATATACCCCAATGTGATGGCGAATTTCTGCTCGATCATCTCAGTGTTGATGCAGATACTCTCTTCGTCGTCGTAGTAGTAGTCCAAAGTGACCCCGAGCGAGCCCTTGCCGCGGTTGTCCTCCACCTGCATCCGCAGCAGGCGCCACTGGAAGTGCTGCAGCAGCGCCACGGCGCCCGCGCTCCATTGCTTGTTCAGCGGCGTCACTCCCGATAGGTGGCACTCGACGGCCTATACAACATACATACACGATTTGCGATTTGACGACCTCCGTGGCGTAACAGTTACCATGCCGGTCCGCCACCCAGGAGGTCCCGGGTTCGAATCCCGGTCCGGTTGCGTATTGACAAAATGTATCATCAACACAGACACCCATAGTCTGTACTCGATCACTTTGTGCTCATCAGAATAACAAATATTCTAAAGCAAACTACGTATGAATACAGACCAATCTGTATAAGAATACAGTTTGTTCGCATATTTCTGAAGCAAAAGTCAAGCAAGACACAGACTCCCATAGTCTGTACCTATTCGATCACTTTGTGCTCATTAAAATCTTACCGTAGTATAAAATGAGGTCGGTCGGTCTGTCTGTCTGTCCCTATGTATGCTTAGATCTTTCAAACTTCGCAACAGATTTTGATGCTGTTTTTTTAATAGATAAGAGTGCTTCAAGAGGATAATTTATATTCCATAATTCCCACAGGAAAGCAAGATACACGCAAACAAAGTTGCAATGGTTTTACTAATCCGCTGGGTACGCGAGATATACCCTTGCAAGTTCATTTGCATATATCCCGCTTTCCCGTAGGAATTTTCTCCTTTCGATCTCTAGACCCAGCGGTTTGGGCTGTGCGTTAATACCCTCGCAACTTCGTTTGCGTATATCTCGGTTACCCGTGGGAACTTTGAAAAATCCTTTCTTAGTACACCCCTAGACGTCGTAACGAACCTACAGTCCAAATTTGGAATCTCTAGACCCACCGGTTTGGGCTGTGCGTTATATAGTTAAGTCAGTCAGGACTTTGAATTTTATATATATAGAAAATCAAATGTAACGTCATTATAACTACCTACCTGACATGTATCTTCACTATGGCATACATAGCTACTGAAATTACATGCATAGTCATCTATTTTATGTCAAAATTAAAAAGTCTACTCTCCCACGGGCAACCGAGATATACTTGGTTTAGATTCTCTTAAATTTCCGTAAATTCTCTTAAATTCTCCGTTCAAGAGAATGTTTCCGAATGTTCTCGTTCTAAGAAAGTTCTCGGAACGGAAATGTTCTCCTGCCCATCACTAGACAAGAGCATATTGTGTGCGATTACAGAGCAAGTCCTGACTGTAGCAGTACACATTTTGGAAATACGCGGTCCGGTTATGATTAAAAACGTACTTTTTCGCTTGAATGTTTATCTATATTTATATTTTCATTATAAAATATAGTATCGTTGAGTAAGTATCTCATAACACAAGTCTCGAACTTACTTTGGGGCTGTGTGATTTGTCCCTAAATATTTATTTATTATTTATGTATTATTATTTTACCCCTAATTGCACCACCGATCTATTCTGAACACAGAACTGAGTTTTACTCCCCAGTAGAAATGCAGTTCGCTGCAAGTTGTATGCGAACAATGTCTGTAAGTTAAACATCAAAGTAACAAGCCCTCAAAATAACGTTTTTTTTTATTGGTGGTTTATTTTTAAAAATCAGCACGGATTCACGAACTCAAAGTGAGAGTTTTCAAATGAGATGTACAGATTCGTCAATGTTATGACCAGAGAGATGACGCCGACATTGACTATCTATTAGTTTCTTTTATCTATGACTAGTACCCGCGCAACTTCGTTTGCGTGTATTTATGCACAGCAGCGCCATCTACTTTATAAAGCGCTATTGACTATCAGACTTTTGACCAAATCCTACGGGAATCGCGTACTTTTCGGGATAAAAAGTACTCTACGTGTTAATCCAAGGTATCAGCTAACTACGTACCAAACAAACATACTCATAGACTTTCGCCTTTATAATATTAGTGGGATTATAAACTTACGAGAGCTGCGAGGGTGGTAAACCTCATGTCGAGGTGTCGCAGCGCCTTCCAGTGCACGAGCAGCAGTTCGCCGGAGTCGGGCAGCATGACGCGCACGAGGAAGCGGCCCGGCACATCCACGACTACGGCGCGCGCCCATCCCGCGCCCGGAACGTCTTGGTCGCGCACTTTCGACAAGTTTACAGCGCATACCATACCTGCAAACATATAATAAAGTCGAAGTAAATATCTTTATTTATAGATTGATAATAATATTGAAATAATGTTTTTGCATTGCCAGGGGGACACAACTAACAGCCGCGGTTCAAACGAGTGATAGGTGCTACTACGTGCTGTAAAGCCCTGTATTCACTTTGATTAGCTCGAGTGCGAGTAATCGAGGCTGATTACTGCAGGTGTGAAGTGACAGTAGTGTCCAATTCTGTTTAGTGGCTCTGTTTAGTAAGTATGGACGTACAACAACAACCTTCTAAAAATGTATTGAGGGTGAAGGGAGGGCGCGCGGAACGTGGCTACTCGCAGTCCACTCGCAAAAAAGAACACACTTGTAATCACGTACTACGCAGTCAACTAATCACTAAGCACTAAACAGTCGCTGTTCTCGTGTTTTCTACTAATCACTCGTCACCTGCACTAAGCACTCGCACTCGCACTAATGAAAGTGAATACAGGGCTTAAATGCATGGATAGTCCATCAGATTCAGAATTTTTTGGGCATCTTATTTAGGGAAAAGTTACTAGCAAGATTACTTTCTCTAACCACTAAAAGAGCATGTGATATGTCGCGTTGTTTAAAAATTCAGTATTATGAACTAAACTAAAAAAATCATAAACATACACTTACCACTTTCTGGCAAATAAACTAGTCTTTTATAGTCATTGGAATTGTATTTATTATCCAAATCCTCACTTAGTTTGTCGTATGCATATTGTAAATGTATCTGAAAAAGTGTAAATTGTAGAGCTAAAGTGTTTTTCAGATAGCATGGGTACTGTGGCGTTTGAGTTATTCCATTTCACGCATGTTTATTCAAAACAAAAAACCGCGAAGTACAAAAAGAAATAGAAAAAGAGTGAAGAATAAGCGACTACAAAAAAGTAGTAAATTCAAATTTGCATTATTAATGATATAAATGATACATTTATTTTTAATTCCCTGTAAATTCCCTTCAACTGAAAAACATTGTACGTGTAATGAAACGACGTGTTTTACGTAACAGTAATGGTCAATGTAAATAAAATTATTATTTTATTCAAATATTAATGAAATCGACCTTACCTTCCTGACGAAGAATTTGTCAGGGCTCACAATATATGAAATGTACACATCTTCCACAGTCTTAGGTTTCAAATCATGAGTGCTGGAGTAAATTATTAGCTTATCAGGTGCTCCCAAAGTTTTAGGACGCTAAAAATATTTTTTTTTCGTTTATTCCCAGTTGCCCCCGCGAGATCTGCCACCGGTGGTGGGGGCAACTGGGAATAAACTTTTTTTGTTTGTTAAATATCACACACATTATTATCGATCGTAGCATGTCATCACACAAATGTTAGGCTCGTGCGGGGATTGAACCCGCGCTTTCTGGTGCCAAAAGGACACTACCACGGCGGGATTACCGGGCAGTCTTAGTTTAATTAACTTTTAAATTGTATATGTAGCATTTTTAATATTAACTGTGGATGCTCTTTCGTACATTATGTATTTTTATTACCCGACTGCAAAGAAGGGTCATGTTTTTCACGCGTAGCGTATCTTGTATGTATGTAATATTCTTTATTACCTCATATCTCCAGAACACCCGTGGGGTGCCAATATGACACGACCGGGAAAGTGAAAAGGGCACCGAATATTTACATGCCCATTACTTAATTACAAAACATAGAAGAATACAAAAAATACCATCAAAATAGAAAATAGTGCAACAGGCGGTCTTATTGCCAGGCAGCAAACGTGAATAACTATTTTTACCCGACTGCCCAAGTGGTGGACACATCGGTGGGAATGTGTGATGGGCTTGTCCCGATACATACATATATAGGCTGATAAACACATAGCCAGTATATATATTTGTTCCTTTGTGGCACTCTAGAGCTCAAACGCGTGGGCCGATTTTGATGATTCTTACGTCAATCGATTTGTCTCAAACTTGCGAGTGTCACTAAAGACATGACAGTTATCAAAATTCAATATGGCGTCAACCAGGCGCCATATTGTGAAAAAGAAAAAAGTGAACGTCGAGGTTCTATGTCGAGTGTGGTATCATTAAATAGGTATTTGAAAATCATCTTCAGGTTTCTCTTATCATTTTTCGTTTTGAATTACCATTTAGGATCTATAACGATTTAAAATTCGTTAGCAATAATTTCACTTAAATTTTAAAGTAATTACAAAAAAACCGGGGAAGTACGTGTCGGGCCACGCACAATGTAGGGTTCCGTATTTGCTACGCTTTGCTTGCTTCCAAATGAGTACAATGCGAAATCTATGACATTTGTACGTTTTCGTCAAAGAAATTTTACTTCATAAGTTCGTCGGATTTTACTCGGTATCTAGTAGAGCCTACTTTCTTTATGGAGCCTACTCAACAGTTATAGATTTCCTTGTAGGTTCACTATGGACTACTACTATGATTTTTTTCGAATTTATAAACACAAGACTTTCGGAGATAGAGGGGGGGGGACCATCATGCAAAACGAAAATTGGCACGTTAAATGTAAATAATTCGCAAACGGATTATAAACCGAAAATGGTCTTCCCACACCCTCAATGTTTTTGAGGGACGTACCTATCTAATCATACCACACAACATGGGGTCGGCGCGAAAAAAAATCATTCCCACTTTGCATAAGTACACCTACATAAATTTTGTTCCAACACTTTGTTAGCATTGTTAATATGTGTAAACATACCAAATTACAGCTTTCTAGCATTAATTCGGGACCCATTCAAGAAAGTCAGCCGTCTAGTCCGTAGATTGGATGGAGTAATTTGCAATGTAATATAATGTATATGTGTGTGCTATCAATTTACTAAGCGTCCATTTCTTGAATGGGTCCCGACTGCTACAATGTTACAATATGGATTTGACGCTTATAAACATCGCCTTAGCAACTTTGGCGATTCTTAAGTTAAGTGCAATCGGGTATGACGACTTTCTTGTTTCAGGGTTTTTTTCATTTCCAAATTACACAGAAACGCAGTCGGGTATTTAGTTTTTTTAAATTATCGTTTTTATTATGGTTGTTGGCTGTACTACATTTTATTTGAGAAATTTAAACTTACCGGTAACTTTAGTTTGGGCATCTTAGCTCGTCCGTGGAACACTAATGCATGAGTCAGACTGATGTCATCTCCAAATGTGGTCACGTCACAATCGTACTTCAGTGTATATTCTGATGTGGGTCGAATATTACGTACGTGTAACACAGCTTGACTTCTACATTAAATTTAATAAAAACTATCATATAATATCATATAAGTTTGCGAGGCTTTTGGTGCAAACAAACAATAATGATGGTCATATATAAAGGCTTTTTGCTATAACATTGTAGATATTATTTTATGTACTTATATGTAACACCTTCAACTCTGCCATTGCTAACAGCTAACAGTGTGTAATAAATATTAGTGAATTTCTTCGCAACTGGTCTTGAATGAACACTATGTACATTCCAATATTTTTTGTACAAAATCGGGTAAATTTGATTTTTATTTTTGAGTATTGGTCGTCCCATAGTACGGCGTCTCTCTCCGCCTAGCCGCTGACTTATTGTAGGCCTGTTGCTTAAAAATATCAATAGGTACTTACTTGCCGACAATTTTTTGAATTAGTATTGTATCATCCTTTTTCCAAATTCCCGTTAATGGCTCGCAGTTGGTTAAAGAACAATTTATAGCCAATGGTAAAGGCGCGGTCTGCCACAGCGGAGGCATGGCAAGGATTCTATAACAATTTTTAATTTATTAATATTATTCATTAGCCAATGAGAGTTTTTATAGGCACATTTTTCTCTTCAACGTCTAACAAAAGCTAATCCCATTTAACATTAAAAAAAAATTGATACATACTTGTCAAGAGTAACAGACACCGTGCAACCAAAATCAAGGGAAAACACATGTAGTCTAGGTTTGTTTACATTCTTCCTGTTGATGCTCATAACTCGGCAGCGCTGCCACATTTTAACGGCGGGATTATATACAAGGTATATTTTTCCTGCGAACGAAGAGAGTAGGTATGTCACATGGAATATTAATCTATTGAGTCTTAGTAGCACATCTATTTTATTTTTATTTTATTTATTGGGGTTAGCAAACGATTACACTGGACTTAAAACTAATTATAGTAGTTAACAAATATTTGTAGAAGTGCAACCAACAACGCTATCCACAGATTACTATATGAAATTACGTGTGTTACATTTAGAAAGAAAAAATAAAAATAATAATTTGGATGTAATGATTAAACACAATAAAATGAGAAAAGAGTCTAAACTTATGTGTTGCGCGCTATGTAGACAAATGCATAGCTGATGATTGTATAATTGAATATTAAAAAAAAGAATCTGTATGAGACTAAGTTGCAATACATAACATATTTTTCTAGATTAATGAATCCATCAATCCCTTTCTGAACCCATATTGCGAGAGGTTAAATATATCCAAGTGGCTGCAATGATTATTGTATATATACACAAGTCGCCTCAGAGGTGCACGTACCCCTGCGTTTGTTCGACACGGATCCAAGTAGAACAAACGAGGCGCACGCGCAGCTCTCACATTGGCAGATCGTGGCACCATATATTTAATTTTATTACAAAGACTAGAAGAGTCAAATTTATTGTTACATATCTTGTATAAGACCATAGAACTAAGATATAGTCGCCTGGAATCGAGGCTCAATAATTTATATTGCTTTAACAGTGCATCGTAGGGTATGTGAGAACGGGTACATCTATAGTGTGCAGAACGAAGAAATTTACGTTGAATCTTTTCCAAACTGTCTGTGTATTTATTATAAAAAGGATTCCATATTCTAGCTTTTCCACACATAGACATAGATCTCGTTTGACAACAAAACAACCCATAGCGCGACTTGTGGCGCCATCTGTTGGCCGATACAGCGCCTTCTATAGTAGAAAACATATTTTCCCATTGGAACGACATACTTTCACGGGATAAAAAGTCGCGGCTGCTTAGTCAAGCCGGTGAAGGAATAACAAACAAACTCACTTTCTCATTTATAATATTAGTAAGGATTGACTAAAACAAATATGTTTACGGAATGTTTTCAACAAACAAGACACTAAATCACTAAACAAACCAAACTTACCGTGATAATCTTGAAGTAGACATATGTAAAGATTAGGAATTACTTTAATTAATACGTACTATCCATCCATGCCCAATAAAAATAGCAATAAAATAAAATAAATAAATGACTTTTTATTTCGGATTTTAAATTATCCCTAAAGGGGTTAGTAACATCGAAATCTTAAAAAACTATGTTTAAAAAAACTACAATAAGAAGAAAAGCATCACTAATTTAGCACGGATGATGTTTAATATTTTGCTATGCGTTTTAAATCAATACATACCTTCCGCAATATCATTTTTGGTCGGTTTAGGCAGAGCAGCATTACGCGATTCATGTACCATTTTCATCATTAATTCCCGATGGCATGTCCGCTGAACATAAAAGTTATGTGGGTCTATAATATGTGTTATATAGATCGCCTCTTGCGAACCTAAAATTCAAAAATGGTTACGTTTTTAGTTTTTATTAGAGGTAAGTAAGAATATGCTTTATTATATACATTCACCATTACATTGCTGCCTTTTCATTATAATTTCACTCACCTTCATAGAGTATTTTCAGATGTTGGCTTTTAACAAACGGCTTCACTGATTGTACACTTTGGCTTACATCATCTATAAATAATAAGTGTTATAGTATTGTTTTATTTTTTTCCTTTATTTTGGCACAAACAGTCATAAAAAAACATAGTGACTTATAGTTTTACATAAATAGACATAACAGTGCGGAAATTTTTTATATATATAAATACGTTGTAAGTGTTGACAAAACGAAAGAAATCGTACACTTAATAGTCTAATGACACAGAATAACTACTAGTAGGTAGCAAGAACTGATGATAAAAGTGACAAAAAAAAATTACTAGAGCTAAGCAATATTAAGACACAAATTACAAAGTATTGGCTGCCATACAATGAGTGAATTGCATACTTAAGATAAGAGTAGTTTAACAAGTTTGTTTTGATAGTAGACAAAGAGTTGGCGAAAATGTCAATATCTGAGAATTCTTTATTATATTTTACCAAGCTACGATAAAAGAAATTGTTTCGTGTATAATTCTCACTTAAGGGTGGTGGCACTAATATATTAAGACGACGAGAGGCACGGACTGGAAGTCGAGCCCTAAGTATAAAACTAATTTTTGAAAGAAGTAAGAAGTAGACGAGTCGACAAGGTTATTTAAAATCTAATATAAAAACGATATATCGAATTGAGTTCTGCGGTCCTGGAGTGAGATGAGTTTATGTTTTTTAACGAGTCACTATATGTTAGGTCAAGATCATAATTACGATAATTGAAAATTAAAAAAAAAATCTGTACTTTCTCAATTGCATCTATATGAACCTGGTTATGTGGGTTCCACACAACACTGCCAAAGTTTAAAATGGATCCTACCAAAAACATTCTGTAAAAAACTAGCCAAGTCTCGATGGAGCTGCTTGTTTATCTCTTATAAGTAATGAAATCTAGACAAAGTCGTGCCAAGTCTAAGGTTCCTTACTGCGATTTCTTTATTATTATAGTTAATGTTGTGTGACTTGGCCGTTGAAGGGTACACGGGATCGCGGGCACTGGTGAAGGTTAATAGTACCCTGCAATATTGATCATAATATTGTTGATGCCGAGCTCAGTGATGGAGGTTGGCAGGCCGACTCTCACGTCAACTCGAGAATACTCGAGAACGGTTCCTGTTGTTCCTACCTTGCGGGTCTGGTATGCTCTTGTCGTCAACGCCGATTTTACATTTAACTATGTTAACTACTATGTTACGTGAAATTTCCAGCGCTATTTAAATTGTGTATAGTTAAGTACTATATTTTATACTGGTATAAAACCCTAGTATAAAATATAGTACTTCGTGTATCCCGTTTTCCCGTAAGAACTGCGAGTCCACCTTACAGAAGATCGTAGCTAAATAGCATTTGGTCTCATGCTGTATTCCTACGGTGAGTAAGGTCTCCAGAGCACCACTGTTTACAGGGTCGGCAACGCGCGCGTAATACCCCTCGGTATTGCAAGCGTCTAGAGGCTTCGGAGACTGCTTACTATCAGGCGGGCCGTATGCTTGTTTGAGGGTGGGTTTGGTGGAGGGTTCCACCACCTAAATTTCAGGTCTCTACGATCAGCGGTTTGGGCTTTGCGTTGATTCCCAGTCAGGACAAAAAGCATTTTATATTATATAGATGTATATTATGTTGTATGTACAGTTTAATATTTTATTTTTCTCAAAATAACGTTTTTAAATGACAAAAAACGCCGTAACTTTTGACCTGTAAAATCAGCATTGAATATTGACTTACCTTTGGGCAAATCTGGTGGATTAGGCGGTAAGGTTGGTGCAGGAGGTGTTTCAACATCATCACCCAATTCTGTAGTCGAGTATAGTTTGTAAACGCGTTTAGTAGTAGTGACATTAATGTAATTTTTAATCGTATCAACAACGTCCTCCTTTACTGTTATTCTGAAATAAAATAGATGTGTTGTATATATTAAATAATTTTCTGTTCGGCACCCAGCTAATGCAGGCAGGCAGGCCCGGTGGTCGAGTGGCTATCAATGGTCACTTTATCCCAGGGGCCGCAGGTTCGAATCCTGCGCAAGGCAAAAATTTGTGTGCATGAAAATGTCTGTTTGCGTTAGCTGGTAAAAAAATGCAGTCAATGACAACATTCTAAGTAACATGGCGAGGTTACATATTGAAAATAATTACAATAATGCAACAAGTAAGTAATAGGAATACAAATAAAAACATAAATAAGATTGAATACATTATTAAGAACTAACAAATTATTTTAATCTGGAGCATATCAGGTACTCCTCGATTGAGTAGAAACACCCGTTTAACAAAAAAAACTTAAGTTTTTCTTTAAATTGACTACTATATTATAGATTTTTTATATTGATAGATTTATCGGTAACCTATCTAACAGATGGGCTAACTGATACTTATTAAGAACCTGTGAAAAACACCCTTAGAATACTTACTTTAAAGGATTTTTTGGCTCGACCCTTTTCAAATACCACGGTGTGTTAATAATTTCTTTGGCATTAGTAAGAAGAACGTCGAGATTAGTCTAAAATAAAAAAAAACAATTCAAACATTATTTAAAAGACAAAATTAAAGCAAAACAAACTCCTTTCTGCTTTTTTATATTATTTTAACACAACAATTATGCTTATATAATAAACACATAATTATAGTAAATTAATTCTACTAATAATAAAAAATTGAAGTTTAGATAATAATTGTTATTTAACTATGCGAAAAACTTCATGAATTTGGCTCCAGTACACGGGTGTTTTTTTTTGTTTAGTGTAATCTGTTTAGTTTGGACATTATGCAATATGACATGTATATCACATTTCTCCCATCCGTTTGGATGGGATCCTCGTCCAGTGACTTAGCCACTTCCATAAAAGGCGATTTTAATTCTAAAGAACAACACATTTCCAAATGTTTAAGTATAGAAAAGATAGTATGCGAGCGAAGCACATAGCCCATCAATATAACTACATACCTGTTGCAGTATCTGTGGGTCTGTGGACATGGACAGCATATTGAGATTGTTTTTAGTTTTCTTAATAGAGTCAGCTATATCTGTTTTAGCTGTTTGAAGAGATTTATTCTCGGATAACTTATGATTTACGACAGTATTAATAACTTCCATTTTATGCTTTTGCAATTCAGCATCGAGCTTTGAAAAATGCTGTTCAATTGTTGAAATTGCTCTAGTATATTCACACGAAGAGTCCGTTTCACTTTCAATATTCTTTAACAAGTGTCCAATGTCCTGAAAACAAGAAAATAAAAAATCTAAACAACCCAACTTAAAAAACTCAAGTTGTCAAATAGATATTACTTACTACTATTACTCACCCAGTAGGTTCCGGGTTCGAATCCCGGTCGGTCATGGTGAAAAACCAACTTTTTCTGATTGGCCTGGGTCTTGGATGTTTATCTATGTATATATGTAATTGTTTTAAAACATAATATCGTTGAGTATCCCATAACGCAAGTTTCGAACTTACTTTGGGGCTAGCTCAATATGTGTGATTTGTCCCTATACAGGTTACCCCGTCATAAAGTTCACAAACGGAAACGGGGGATAGAATACTTCAATTTATAGTAAAAAAAAATACAAAAAAATCTACTATGTTTAAACTAGAAGAGGATTTCGAACTTATCATGTGAAAAATAGGCTGTAACTTTTGAACCACTGGGGTTTTTGAGTTCAAATAAAAAAAAAACCGGGCAAGTGTCGGGCCACGCACAATGTAGGGTTCCGTAATTGCTATGCTTTGCTTGTTTGCAGATGAGTATAGTGCCACATTCTATGACATTTGTACGTTTTCGTCAAAGAATTTTACTTCATAAGTTCGTCGGCTATTACTCGGTAACTAGTAGAGCCTATTTAACCGTTATAGTTTTCCTTGTAGGTTCACTATATGGACTACTACCATGATTTTTTTCGAATTTCTAAACATAAGACTTTCGGAGATAGAAGCCCCGGGGACCACCGTGCAAAACGAAAATTGGCACGCTAAATGTAAATAATTCGCAAACGGATCATTATATCGGAAAATGATCTTTCCACACCCTTCTAAGAGACCATGGGGTCGGCGCGAAAAAAAAAATTAATTCCCACTTTACATGTAGGGGAGGCACCCCAAAGAAAATATTTTTCAAAATTTTATTCTACCACTTTGTTAGCATTGTTAATATGCGTTTATATACCAAATTACAGCTTTCTAGCATTAAGCGTCTAGGCGCTAGACCGAGGACGGACAGACGGACAGACGGACATGGCGAAACTATAAGTGTTCCTTGTAGTTTACTACGGAACCATAACAAAACGTAAATGGTCATTGATAATCAGAAAAATAATTTTTTGAAGAAAGATTCCAAAATTTTTGTGCAATTTTTTCAATTAAAACAAAATTTCTCAAAATAATGACTGTCAAAATATTTTTTTTATGACTGCTAATTGATTTACATCTATATACCTTGCCACAAAAAAAGGCACAGTTCTAACTCAAGTACTTTTATTCCTAGGAGCTGTTAAACACAATTGTAATCAAAGATTTTTGTACTAAATTCTGATTAATTTTAAAAAATTGCCTACATTTATTAATAAAAGCCACAAAAAAAGACACAGCTCTAAACTCAAGTACTAATTAATTAATTTAGGCTTTGTTTTTTGTTTATTCTTCAAAACACATTATTCATGGTCACTAATAATTTTTTATTTGAACTAATGTTTTTATTTCAACTCCAAAACCCCAGTGGTTCAAACGTTAGAGCCTGTTTTTCACATAAGAAGTTAGAAATTTTCTTCTAGCTTTAAAAAAAAATAAACATCCTACGGTGAGTAAGGTCTCCAGAGCTCCACTTGGGGGGTTGGGAGGGTTGGCAACGCGTGAGTGATACCCCCGCTATTGCGTCTATAGGCTACCGTGATGCTTACCATCAGGCAGGCCGTATGCTTCTTTGCCACCTTTGTGGCATACTAAATAGTAGTTCCTGAGATTAGCGCGTTCAAACAAACAAACTCTTCAGCTTTATAATATTAGTATAGATTATCAGATTATAGACATATATTTTATTGTGTTTTTAGGGTTCCGTACATCAAAAGGAAAAACACCACAAGTACAAGAAAAAATCTCAAAACTATACATTTGTAATAAAACCTTTAAAAAATAGGAGGTATTTTCGGGAAAAACACGGAAAAACCTGCACGAGTCGATCCCTGCATTATTTACTATTGTTTGACATGATGACTACGGCCACTTTCTACCATCGATCTGGGGAGCAATTCACGTAACAAGAACCGATTCTACTTCGATTCAACGACACTCGCTGTCGGCAATGCGCAAGTGATACTCCCGGTGTTGCAAGCGTCCATAGGGTACGGTGACCGCTTGCCATCAGGCGGGCCATAAGCCATTTTAGTGGTATAAAAAAAACTACGTACGGAACCCTCGGTGGGCGAGTTCGACTCGCATTTGTCCGGTTTTATTCATCATGACATGACCCGACCGGGATTCGAACCCAGGAATCCGTAATTATGTTGGATTCTTTACATGTTACTTCGGGCGTAGTTTATTATTCTGATCTCGTAGCAAGCAGAGAGAATTATCAGGCATTTAGAAGGTTTTGCAATACATATTATTGGAATCAAAATAGTAAACAACAGCTCATAGCATTAGGTCCCAATAGTAATGTAACAATAGACTGTGGTGCTCGGCCTCACTTGATTTGCCATCTCTCTAGGGTATAATGCCTTTTGCTTCAAATTGCTGTTTCTCACGTAGTTGTTAAGGAGGGAAGTCCTTTCAATACTTCCTACTCCGACTATCTTCTTTCTAATTAAATTCGTTGTGAGTTCCAAAACAGCTGTAGTTTTCTCCCCCGGGACGGCAATGAGCTTCATTGCTTATTGTCTATCTGACGTCGCCGTTGTGATCCTGGCTACACAGGAGACACATTGGTGGGAATGTGTGGTGGGCTTGTCCCATTTTGCCCTTGGCCGGTATTTTATTTTTGATGGGTACATAAACCCGTTTAGTTCGTCGCAGGGTGGGTGACTAGTAAAATCAGGAAATTATATAGGTACCTATTCAAATTGCTGGTGCTAGTTACATTACAAAAAAATAACAAATTAAATTCATTAGATACCGCCTTTCGACAATAGATGGCGATGTGGAAAAAAAACCTTTATTGTAATAAAATAAAAGCGTAGTCGGACTCGCCCACCGAGGAGGGTTTCGTATGTAGTAATTCTACTAATATTTTATGGGCAAAAGTTAAGGCTCTTTTAGACGATGACAGTTTATTGCCTGTGGCATACAATAATGTCAAAGCAATAATTGACATGCATCGTCTAACTAAACGACAGTTGCTTACAATTTTTGAAGAACAAATTATTGCTCCCACTAGATTGCATGCAATTATTGCTCTTGAATGTGCAAGAAACTGGTGTCGTCTAAATGAGGCCTTGTGATGTTTGTTACTTCTTCACGCTCAAATCAAATGGCTGGGTCAATATTTATGATATTTGGTATGTAGGTAGCTGATACCTTGGATTAACACATAGGGTACTTTTTATTCCGCAAACTACGCGATTCCTGTAGCATTTGATCAAATATCTGATATAGGTGGCGCTGCTGTGCATAAAAACGAAGTTGCGCGGGTTTTACTAGCTATAAATAATGCAGGAATCGAATCGCGCAGTTTTTCCCGAGCTTAGATTTAATTAAAATTTATAAAGTTCTGTATAATAATTAATATCTAATATCGGAGGGCATTTTTATTCATTAGACTAGTACCGCTTTTCGACAATAGATGGCACTGCAAAACCTGTTCAGTGATAACTAAAAAGTAAAAAATAAATTTAAAGTAAAAAATTATATTTAAAAACAAGCTTTTATTTTAATTGCGTTAAAAAGAATAAAATAAACTTTTCTTTTCAAACTTTTACTATCAACTTCTTCTTTTCGAATCAATGACTACTCACAATTTATATTAGGTTTGACCAGTACCTGGCAACGGCAACACCCTTGTCGGTTGCCATGAGAAGGTCCTCCCGAGTAAACTCAGTTAAGCACATTGGGCAAGTTATTAAGTGTGCCATATCTTGGACTGGGGCTCCACAGTCGCTGTTGATGTGGGATGGATCAATGAAGCCCCACTTGGCCAAGCTATCCCGACAACGGCCAACCTGGGTCCGAAGTCTATTAAGCGACTTCCAAATTGGCCATTGTAGGTCATGACCAGGAGCTGTAATGTACTCGGGAGGAGCAACGGCCCGCCAAAGGTCGCACCTCGCCTTAGGTGGGTCATCCGATCCTAAGGACGTTGTGCTCCGCAAAAAACTCTTCCGGCTTTTTAATCGGGCTGGAGGTGTATGAAGCCCATACAAAGGGTGACAAGAATTGCGCTCCTGTTTATCATTCTCCACTCGCCAAGCGATCTCACGGATAACTGGAGGGGCTATTCCCGCGAACGGGAATAGATTTGTTAAGGGCGTCGGTTATAAGCAACCTGTGATGATGCGGCAAGTATCATTAAGGGCGACATCAACCTCCTTAGCATGTGATGAACTATCAACTTATGTCGACGACAAGCTTTTATGTCGTTTAAATTGTGTAACAATGACGACAAGTTATAAGTTGATAGTAAAAGTTTGAAAATAAAAGCTTATTTAATTCTTTTTAGCGCAATTAAAATAAAAGCTTGTTTTTAAAGATATTTTTTTACTTTTAATTTATTTTTAATTTATTGAGGCTAAGAATTATAAGCTGTTTTACTTACAACTGCAGTTTTAGTAAGCCTTCTAAATGCTTCGTCAACTTTTGGATAAATTGTTTTTAAATCTTCAATTAAATGTTTATTCTGAAAAATATTACATATTAATAAGATACTTTATAAACACAATCAATAAAGGTGCTGTTATTTTACTTACAATTTCTTGCACAGAAGCAACATCATGGTTTTTGCAAGAGTTTAAACCGATCATCATGCAATTCACACACACATACTTTTTGCAGTCATTGCAATAATAATTCAAAGACTTTCCTTTATGAATTTGACAATCATTTGGTTCACTAGTTGGACCTGTAGATATAATAACAATAACTTTATTGCTTTCTATAATAAATATATAAAGAAAAATCACAGAGATTGAGCTAGCCCCAAAGTAACTTCGAAATTTGTGTGATGGGATACTAACTCAACGATACTATATTTTGTGATGTAACGAATATTCGCATATTTCTTGAAACCATTACGCCATGGAGGTCGTCAAAATATATAATGGTATAAAAGATCTTAATCTAGGTAAAAAGTTGCACATTACAGACCCTTGTTGGGCACAGCAATTTAGGAGAAGAGGGTCATATCTGTAAAGTTACTTATCGAAAAAAAAATTAAAGGGGATAGAACCTACCCGCCACCATTTTGAAATCGCGGCGCACGATGTAAATGGTATGTAGAAGACACAGATATCAGAATACAAGAGATATGGTATGTGGGCGGGGCGCATGTCGCCATTTTCTGCACAAATGTGCAGGAACTTGATTGTTCTAAGTCATTCACAAAACAACGCTTCCGCGAATCATACGTCCGTGAATGTCAACAAAAATGCCGGCTTGTGCTTTAATTACGTGCAAAAATCGCAGTGATACGGTAAATTCAAGTAATAGTGGTGTTACTTATCATAGGTAAGTATAATTATTTAATATTTTTCTATATAAATGACAAATTAACGAAATATTTTTGAGGCATAGAAATCATTAAACAATATACGGCATAGTCGATACTTCCGTTAAAAATATTGTCCATTGCTTGTTTTGGATACGCGTTTTTCAATGTTTTGCGGTATGCACGTACAATGGAATGCAAACGTAACGATAATTACAAAGTTGTGAAAATATCGTGGTACCGCCGCTTGTAGCTTCCGCGATCTGTCAAAGTAATAATGGCCGTCGCACAAGCCATGTAGTGCTGCCAAAAGTAGAATATTTTAGTATCGATAATTTTGTATTTCTAATTTTTGGAAGTATAATAATTTGAAACTTTTACTACAGTGCATTCTTTGTTCAAACTCAAGGGGAAAGTAGCTCACCTATAAACCCATTTGATTAGTTTTAAAAAAATCGCTTGTTATTATGTACTATTTTTTTTAAAGTTCTTTCTTTTAATTGGTTTGAAACTAAAAATTACTATTTTCCAAAAATAAAATAAATAAAAACTAAAAACTTTGGTAAAATTATTTATTTTTTATTATTTAAAATTAAATAGGTAATATAGTTCATAGTTTGTAGTCCGTAATAATTGTTATTGTAAAATATCGAGAGGTAAAGTTATCGATAATGCTTGTCGCCCTTTTTCGTTAGGTGTCCGTCACTATAATACACTTCTTACTTCTGTGTTCGTAATCGAACTGCAAATCACGGGCCTACGATTTGTGTGAGTGTGACTGTCGGAGATTATTCTATGAATGTGTTAAAATGTAACTGTGTGTGTAAGTGGCGACATCGGTTCCGGTACAAAAAACCGTCTTATTACATTTCTCCTTCTTTCTGTGTTCTGTGGTAGAAGACATATAGACGAACAAAAAATGACAAGTAACATGGTACCCTAAAGTGTCACGTTCCCGAGATATTTGGAGGTAAAATCGACATGAGTACAATGTACAATGTGATGTACAATGATCGAGATGCAATTTGTAAAAACCCCAAAAAATTTGAATTTTTCGCGGGGACCGAAACGTACCACCTTAATGAATGAAAGTATGTTTATTAAAAATATTTCTTGCTACATCTTAATATTTAAACGAGAAAATCACTGATGATTCATCAGAAAATCTCCGAAACTACAAGTGCCAGGAGTCTCAAATTGTTGCATGGGGGTTCCTTTTGGGGCGTAGGTGCTCACTAAGACTGGATTTTGCGAAATTTAACTCCTAAGGGGGTGAAACGGGGGTGCAAAGTTAGTATGAAGGTTCTTTATTAAAGGCATGAAACACGAGTAAAATATTTTTCTCAAAAATCATCCCTTATGGGGTTACACGGGGGCGCAAAGTTAGCATTAAACTTTGCCGTTTTTGAAGTCATTCGAATTATATTCTTTATTGAAAGGTTTTATTAAGGTTCTTTATTGAAAGGCATGAAACACGAGTAAAATATTTTTCTCAAAAATCATCCCTTAAGAGGTTAAACGGCCCGCAAAGTTAGTATGAAACTTTGCCGTTTTTGAAGTTATTCAACTGAAATTCAGCATGAAGGTTCTTTATTGAAAGGCATGAAACACGAGTAAAATATTTTTCCCAAAAAATCGTCCATTAAGGGCGGTAAAACGGGGATGCAAACTTAGTATGAAACTTTCAGAGTCTAAATATAAAAATTAAAAGTAAAAAAAATAATATTTAAAAACAAGCTTTTATTTAATTGCGCTAAAAAGAATAAAATAAACTTTTCTTTTAAAACTTTAACTATCAACTTATAACGTCATTACACAATTTATATGACATAAAAGCTTGTCGCGAGATTTAATTACTAACATTTGTTGCGAGATTTACCTGTATAAGAAAACATAATTATCGAACTAACATTTACTCGTACTACGAATAAATGTTATTAATTAAATCTCGCGACAAGCTTTTATGTCATATAAATTGTGTAATGACGTTATAAGTTGATAGTTAAAGTTTTAAAAGAAAAGTTTATTTTATTCTTTTTAGCGCAATTAAATAAAAGCTTGTTTTTAAATATATTTTTTTTACTTTTAATTTATTTAAATTCCCACGAGAACAGGAATAATAAGACTACACGTGTTTTATGAGGTGCGCTGAACCTAGAACGCTGAGAATTTGTATAGAGGTTCCTTTTATGATGTAGACAAGGATGAAGACGGGATTTTTTAATTCCCACGGAAACGGGACAAATTGGACTGCACGTGTGTTATTGTGAGCGCTCAACCTAGAACACTTAGATTTTGTATTGAGGTTCCCTTTATAAAGTAGACAAGGACAAAGACGGGATTTTTTTTAAATTTTTTAGATCAGGAATAATAAATAAGACTACATGTGTATTATCGGGGGCGCTCAACCTAGAAAGCTGAGATTTTGTATAGAGGTTCCTTTTATGATGTAGACAAGGATAAAGACGGGATTTTTTTTTAAACTCGCACAGGATTCGGAATAATAAGACGTGTATTATCGGGAGCGCTCAACATAGAAAGCTAAAATTTTTAATAGATATTTCTTTTATGATGTTGACAAGAAAAACGTTTTTTTTTAATTCCCACGGTGACGAGAATAATAGGACAGGACGTGTATTATCGTGGGCGCTCAACCTAGAACGTCTAGATTTTGTATTAAGCTTCCCTTTATAAAGTAGATAAGGATAAAGACGAGATTTTTTTAAATTCCCACAAGATTCGAAATAATAAGACTACACGACACACGTGTATTATCGGGAGCGCTCCATCTAGAAAGCTGAATTTTTTATAGAGATTCCCTTTATGATGTTGACAATGATAAAGTAGTTTTTTTTAATTCCCACGGGGACGAACGTATTGGCATTTTCGCTTGACCACGCGGGCGGAGCCGCGGGTAACAGCTATAATATATATATATTATTACCAACTATATATATATTACCAACTTCATTCAATTTCTTATGAATGCAAAAGTACCTACCTATACTTTTTAATGAGTGGGTCTTAAAGATTAAAGGAAAATCTTTGTGTATTTTATCAAAGCAAGGTTTGCAAAATACAGATTCACATCGATCGCACATTTCTGTACTTGGACCATGACATTCGAGACATTCTCCTGAAAAAATAAGCACGAGTTTTTTTATTATTTACTTTTACTGAATTTAATGGAAATATTAGTTGATTTATGCTTTTAATATACCTTCAGTAGTGTCAACACTCTTCAAGAGTGCTTCTAGATCATGATAACATTCTGAAGATCTTTCTTCGGGTTTTTTCCCCTGTAATGAATGAGATTAATTACTTTTTGTAAATATTAAAGTTAAAATTTTATTAATATTTCTTTATACAAATATTATTTGAAAGTCCAATAATACTTTATTAAAAACTGGCAGTAATTACCTCCATAAGTTGTAAATAAAGTTCACCGAGCATGTGAACATTGACGGGGAACTGTTCATATAACTTCATTTTATTCTCAAGAAGTAGTGTAACATTGCTGACTTCTATAGTCGTAACACAATCGCATATTTTACACACAATACATTTTCCAGATTTTATAATATTTTCAATACATTCCTCGCACATAGTATGGCCGCATGTCAAATGTAAAGGATAGTTATGCCCTTTTAAATGTGACGTATCTGTGAATATTAAAGAACAGTAAGTATTTATGGTTGGTTGTATGTGTAAAAAAAAGTTATGCATTACATTACATCCTGGTTACAAACCAAAACCTAATCGCATCTAATGACGACTCGTGACTAAATTTAGTTTAGTATATTATTATGAGGAGTCCATGATGTTATAGCTTAGTTTAGCTAAGGAAATCGTTCATATTATAGAGTAAGGCATTACAAACAATGCATTTGTAATTTAAGCCAAACTAACTTAGTTTGAGGTCTGCAATCAAGATTTTACTTTTGGATGCCAATCGATAGAGGATCGAAAGAGGCACCTCTAGCACCAATCAGAAACAGCTGTTTCAACCAATTAGAGCGTTTTATTTTAAAAACAAAAACACAGCCTTTCTAATGGCGAAAACACACTACCGTGTCGGGGCGTGTCGTGTCGCGCCAGAAGCATATCGCGTTCATACATTTTATATGGTTAGGAGCACATTTGTAGGGCGTGTCGTGTCGTGGCGCGGACTGCTGGGGGTTATGACGCGACACGACACGCCCTGCAAATGTGTTTCTATACCCGCGCGCGGCTCGTGTCGCGAACAAGTGGACGCTTTTTTTTTTAATTTGTTTTTGCAGCGTGATAATGAGTTACTAGGTAGTAGATTTCTGATATACAAAAACCAAATTAAAATATACAACATCATTAACCTAAATTTGGAGCAGGGATACACATACCCAGTAATCCGGCTAAAGATGTGGTTCTAGCATTGGGTACGGTACATATGCCAGCGTTTTCCAAGCGGAGGTTCTAGCTATAATGGAATGTGCAGAAGTGGTGCTGACTGACTCCGGGCTAGAGATGCAAAGCACCATTCAGACAGCCAAGCGGCAATCAGAGCACTGGCCAAGGTAGAGACCGTATCAAGGCTGGTCAGGGAGTGCAAGTCTGCTCTCAATAAACTAGCCGAGGTAACGACGGTCACTGTAGCATGGGTTCCAGGCCATCAAGGAAGGGAATGAAAGAGCAGACGAGCTCGCAAGAGAAGGTGCCAGCTCGAAACCTATAGGACCGGAGCCCCAGCTTCCGATATCAGCCACCGTCACTAAGGGAGTGATAAACGAACTTATGAAACGCGAGGCACAGGATGCTTGAGCAGGGAATAACAGCTGCAGACAAGCAAAATTGTTTGTAAAAGAAAAGAATCACAAAAGGACCCGGTCACTACTATCACTAAGCATGGAAAGACTGGGCATAGTCATGGGCATCATAAGGGGCCACTGCAGACTTAACCGACATATGTCCCTCATATACAACAGCATAGACCCCACTTGTCCTGAATGCGGTGAACCAGAGACCAGCCAGCACTTCCTGGCTGAGTGCATACACTACAGCAGGCTCAGGTGGGAGACTTGAAGCCGATAGGATCAAGACACTGGTCACATAGCAGAGTTCTGCAGAAGGAGGTTTTCTGGGGGAGGTGATCGGGGCCACAGTAACAGCCGTATCCACACGGGAATAAAGTGTAATGAGTCCAACAGGTGTCCCACCCTATAATAATAATAACAACTTAAATTTCTAATATCATTTCAAAACCTTACACCTACTCTAAGATAATAACATAATAATTAGAGTCCACAATTAACTAATTATCACTGATCACTCACAATAAACTTCCTCAATCTTAAGAAATTATTTTTTTCAAGTCCTTTTGTTAAAATATCCTCAATATTAGAGTTGGTCGGACAATAATAAATTTCAATAAAATTTTGATCAATTTTCTCCTTAATAAAATGATATTTATCATCTATATGTTGACTTCTCCTACTGAATATACCATTCTTTATCAAAACAATAGCCGACTGATTATCCACAATTCCACATACAATTCTGTTTTTGGAACTTTACCGATTAATTCTTTATATGTATAAACTCTGAACATATAACAAGTCTTTAATACATTCTCAATTTATTTAAAATAATTACCCATGATATCAAATAATAGTTCTACCTTCATATTATTTCTTTTATAATACCCTCATACATGCACCAAGAAAAAAATCTTGTTATGAAATAATTAAAGCACCCCTAATGGCGGCCGCGTAACTATGTGTGAGTGTGAAATGGCTGGCCGGCACGCACACAATCACACCATAGTAAGCCGGCCGGTTCGTACGTATACGCGAGGTAGCTTACTATGGGTGCTTCGCTTCACTTTTTTTTTAGTTTCAGTGATGGTGTCCGCCTTTTTTTCAAGGTCCATGCCCTCATCCCTCATTGTTGGGACTTATGGCAAGACTAGGTATAAATATGGTGATTAAATCATGTTACAACTCAATTCCAGTAACACATTCTATTCGTGTAATATTACCTACTTTAAATTAGACAAAGAATCAAATTTTATTTTATCCATTTCAAATATTTCACTATTTATTTTTACGTGTTCAAACTTTTGTCATTTACATGGACAGTTTGTTATTTATAATTTTATTCTAGTCGAAAAGAACAATGATTAATGTTTCGGTAATGCTATAATACAAGCTAATATTTAGAGACTTACTCAAAATATACAGTTGACTGCATTGAGGACAATATTTTTTTATGTTCGCCTCCATTTTATTGCTCTTTTTCAATATTTTCCATACATGAAGATTTCTTTAAAGTAGAAACTTTCTCAACAAAAAGCAGCGCAAAATCAGCGCTAGTTCGCACATTATTAAACTCTAGCGGAGGTGTGCTACGGGCGCAGGTTCGCAGTCGCACGGTTTGATTGGTTGAATAGGTACCTGTATTGATTTTGTGCTACTTTATTGATTGATTGATTTGATTTAACTTTTTTTCTTTTTTTTTTCTTTAGTTTGGCAATCGGACTGGTGTTGCCAACCTCAGGAAAGCAAAAAGCAGCAGATGCAAGAAAGGATGAATAGAGTTGTCATTTGGCGTATATACCCTTATGGGAGAGAAACAAAGTACATTGATTACGCAGTGTTACCAGAAAAGAGAATATTACCCCATGATTATATATAAAAATATTAAAAAAACATGGGGTAGTTTTTTTATATTTTTATATAGGTACGATATGTTGTAGTGGGTGATTGTTGGAATAGAAACACACAGCTTTTACGTAACATTCATGTATTTCTTTTTAAAAACTTCACTTATTAAAACAATTTGATCTCCCCATTACTAAACACTTACTAATCAAGATTTATATCCTAAACATGAAAAGATTCTATAAATACATTTTTATCTAAATATATGTTTCCTACTAAAGTGTCATAAAAAGACTGAACTGAAATCTAGACAACTTGTCTTGTCTGTCTAATTTAGAAAAACTCCAATTTTAAATCTTTCTTCATATCAAACATTTTATAACCGGCCAGTCAAATACAATTCCATAAAACCTACAACATCCCCTCTGAATTGTATATCAACTACTTCAAATACAATTAACTATTTATGTACCTCTTCAACATCTCTTCAACACTAATCTTCTTAAAACCCATATTATATGTCCCTACCTACATCATAGCTAAATATATATAATACAAATCCACCCAATTATAAATTATTAATTAACAATCAAATTAAAATAATTAAAATATAACATAACATCATTAAACTAAATTTTGAATATCATTCCAAAATCTTACACCTACTTTAACATAATAATTAGAGTCCACAGTTAACTAATTATCACTGATCACTCACAATAAACTTCCTCAATCTTAAGAACTTAGTTCTATCAAGTCCTTTTGTTAAAATATCTGCAATATTAGAGTTGGTCGGACAATAAAAAATTTCAATTAAATTTTGATCAATCTTTTCTTTAATAAAATGATATTTAACATCTATATGTTTACTTCTCCTACTGAATATACCATTTTTAATCAAAACAATAGCCGACTGATTATCCACATACAATTCTGTTTTTGGAACTTTACCGATCAATTCTTTATATAAACTTTGAACATACAACAAGTCTTTAATACATTCTGCAGCAGAAATATATTCTGCCTCTGTTGACGAAAGAGCAGTGACGGACTGCTTCCGTGAACACCAGTGTACAGGTCCACCACTATACAAAACAACAAAGCCAGTTGTGCTTTTCCGTGTATCTGGATCACCTGCGAAATCTGCATCACAATATGCCCTCAGTGTCAAATCATTTCCCTGCAGATAACGAATTCCTGAGTCTACAGAACCTTTGAGATACCTAAATAAACTTTTTGTATTCGAGAAATCATTTAAATTTGGACATTCCTGATGTCTACTACAATAACCAACCTGAAAAGCTATATCCAATCGTGTTTTATTAACTAGATATAATAAAGAACCTATTAATTGTCTATATCGATGCACATCACTCTCTTTACCTTTCCCCTCTTGATGTGTGTCGATTAAGATATCCGCTGAGCAGATTTCTTTAATATCATTATAACCATTTTTCTTTAATAATTCATCAATATAAGATTTCTGATATAATTTAATATAATTTTCATCGAATAAAATATCAATTCCGTCTCTTATAGGCTGCAAGTCCTAAGTCATCTTTTAAAATACGCGACATGGTTCTAGATGCTATCTTCATCTCCCGAGATAAAATCTTTTGCTTTCGGACAGAATTTCTTCGAATTCTTTCCCTTACTGCTTTGACCATCTTTTGCGTACGAACACTATGTGGACGGCCAGATCTTTTTCTGTCACAAACAGAGGAGCTCTCATTGTACCTATTAATAGCCCGGTACACAAACATTTTACTAATACCAAGCGTATGGAGAGTTTTAAAAATTGCACTTGGCTCCATACCTACTTTGTGTAATGCAATCACAGCGATTCGGTTCTCTTTACCACGCCAAAATAAGAAAAGACAATGAAAAATCATATAAAAATGACAGATTCCAAATTCAAATGTAATATTTTGTTTATTTTTAGTTGTAACAGTATTTATGGCCAGACTAAGTATATATCTTAGATTAAACTAGATGGAGTGGGGTGGGGTACTGGGGTCATACAAGCGCGTGACAAGCGCTCTGTCAAAAGTGAATCGCTAAACGCTCGATGACATGTCGGTGACATGCACTTGACACTTGCGGAATATTGCCAATGGAGGTGTAGTTTCCAAAAAGCGGGGAAATAAATAGAGTTTGTTTAAATTTCTCAAGTAACAAAATTTTAGGAATATGATAGGTATCGTAAATTCACAAGGACTTCCATTAGAGAACGTGTCACATACCTGCGTAAATATCGTAGCAGCAGCAACTGTTTTAAAATTAATCAGTCGTAGCAATAAAAATAGTTAAAATGTACATCCATCGTACTCGGGCTACGTGGGCGTAATAGTTAAAATGGGAAATAATTTTCACAATCGGGCAACACCGAGCATTAAAATAATACGCTACAATCGTATTATTTCTTTTTCATAATTAACTACAAATTACATATTACTAAATGACATTCAACGAGCACAAGCACGGGCACGAACATTTAAACAGTTTGTATGTGCATGCGCTCGTGTTTGTGCCCGTACTTGCCGCCGATCCGGACTACTGTCGGTTTTCTGGCACAGTTCAAAGGATGAATGTGCTTGCGCCCGTGCGCCTGTTCACACGCGCGCGTTCGATTTAGTATGTGCCGGGCTGATTGCCGGGTCGCCTGCCGGGCTACGTGGCACGGGTGTAAACTCAGCATGAAAGATTTAAAACTTTCCATTGAAAAGTGATATCACATTTCTTTTGTTTTTCGGACGTGTTGTGACACGATTTAATAGCACAAACCGCCATTTTTTTTTCCGGGAGACACGTTTGGCGCGCTTTGACATCGACAACTACGAAGCGGTTCGGCAAGGCAAAGTTCGGCGTTTGGTGCCGAGTTGAGGTGTATCAAAACGGGTGCAGGGACACTCCCTCTTTATATTGTTATTACTCTAAAGCTCACCATTCACACGCAGATTGGTCCGGCGGATTGGTCGGCCATCGGACTAATCCGCCTGTGTATGGAAGCTACGAACCGGTACGCCAGACTTTCAAATGGGTTGGCGTCGGGTTCGCAGGTCCGCTGTTGCGAGCCGCGAGCGCCTGTCGAACCCCACATGCCATACTTCGAGTGGAGGGTTCGTGGAGGGTTCGTGCAGTGTATGGGCAACGCTGGATTGGTCCGCGGTCGGGTCCGGGTTGCAGGTCGGGTCCGGGTTCGTGTAGTGAATGGTGGGCTTAAGGATATAACGACAGTTAGATTAAAGCCTCTACCACACAGGTGCGATATTTCCGGCCAGAAAGATGCAATATTGCGATAATGCGGTCCGATATCTTGCACACAGCTGCGATATTTCATTAAATTTTATTTTTTTATAATAATGTAAATAAAAAAAACGGGGCAAGTCCAACATTATGATTTACAAAATATTCAAAGTCAGGGGTATAGAACCTATTGGAAAAGTTTTTTTAATATCATACAGCAGTCAAACAGGCAACGGCCATTGAAGGAATTCAGCTTAGGCGTCTCACATTCGTCTTGTTTTTATTTTTTCCCCCAAAATAGGTTAATCAAAGTTTCAAAAACACTTAAATGCTTTCCTCTAAATAGGTAAATATGTTTAGTATCGAATAATTATTTACAATAAGTACACGTCTAAATTATAGAAATAATGCGTCTATAAAATAGTATTCAATTTTTATTTTTTTAATGGACATTGAATTCCTTTCTTCCGCGTTCTAATATTCGAATATTTTAACTTTAATACAAGTAAGGCATTAAAAACTATTTACAAAACAATTTTTTGAATTCGGAATGGGGAAGAAAACTGTCAAATAGTTCATTGCAAAGGGCGCCCCTTGCTTGTTACATGGAAGCTGTCAAACTTCATACAAAAAAGATAATAAAAATATTTCTGATTTCTTTATTTTAATGAAAAATGGGTCGGTGTATGGCTTTTGGATGTCAAGAAATACGTTCACATAAGTTTGTATAATGCTATGTAATTTTAGGGAAGGTATTGTAAATAAAATAAAAGTATGAAATATAAAAAAATAAAAAAACAATTTTAATTCATAATTTCTGTAAATATACTTATTGAAAATAGCTTCCTTGTAATACTTATTCGTAAATTCATCATCTCTGTTAATAAAAATAACTTTTGTGTCCTTAAAAGTATAAACAATTAAATTACAAACAAATTCATCAGTAACAAATAATTGTCCCTGAATTTGGTAATGTTTCATTAGGAAACTCCATCTGTAGCTTCGAGATATTTTGTTCACTAATAATGTTTTCAAAAATTTCTGTCGTAGGCCTCCAATCTGTAACAAATGATAAAATGTTCAATCTTTTGTTCAAAAAGTGAGGTTAATTTTTTCGTAACTCCCTAAAATACTTCAAAGATATTTTGCTTGCTTATTTTATTTAATGCAAGTGTGAAATAATCTATGTTTAAATTAGAAGGTTACTGGAAGCTGGGGAAAGGCCAGAAATGAGTAGTTTAGCTTACCTTGCTACCTAGTCAACTTTCTTTTTCTGTTGCGAGGCTTTTGAGAGAATTGAAAAGAAGGGGTCTTTTCAATTCTCTTTTTAAATCTGCATTTTCTCCAGGTAGAATACATGTCGAATAACTAATTTTTACCAAAAAAAATGGGACTGATAGGAAAAAAACGCTATAAAAACACAATGTTATCACACGAACGCTTTCGACTGAATAAAACAAACTCACAGCGACCTCTACCGGAATCGTTTCCAGTTTTCTTCCCCATAGAGGCGCGTTGACAAAATGAAAAATAATATTATCAATAAAATTAGAGAATTTAATTCTGAATTTTGAAAACAAAGTTCAACGCACTGACACTCCTTACAGTCGTGCAAGACTTACTTTTTTATGGCATACAGTCACAGTATTAACACCAGGAGTAGAAATATGAAGAAAAGAGATAATAAGAGTTAGACTTCCGAATCTCTCAATAACCGAACGAAACTCATGCGCTTCATAATATATTACTGATAAGCTATGATGTACAAGGGTTTTGAAAACTTGATACTTAACATTAAGCCATATGTAATATTATTCAGTACTTAGTCTTAGTATACATTAATAGACTCGGTCCACCAAAACCCAGTCGGAAAACTAGACTAGGTATCTTATACTAATCCTGCCATATATACATATATAATAATTGTGTATTTCACAAATGTTTATTACTCCTGTTATACAGCAAATTTAGCAATGTTAATCTTACCCCGGGCTCACTGGTAGTTTTACCCCACTTTATCTTTTTGGGTTAGGTTTTTCAGAAACCTCTATAATTTATCAATATTTTTTTGCTATCGTCTTTCTTCAGGACGTCTTGACTTAGAAACTGTGTACTGAGTTGAGACTACATAAAATTAAGACAAAAGACTATAGAAGACTTGGCCTTTGCCTGGCCGTGGGCGAATAAACAAAAAAAAACTTGACTTGACTTGACTTGAGGCTTACTTGACAGCACAGCTTGACAGATAAACGTCAAATTGCCGTGAAAAAGATTTCGTTTATTGATTTGGAAAAGCATTTTTTTAAAATAGGACGAAAATAGATTCTTTGTACAGTTGTTTAATAAAAGTGTTTCGTCTCAATCTAATAACAATAAACAATAGTTTCAAGGCACTAAATAATCAAGCTATGGTACTACAAGATTATCTCAATTATTGCAAACCGTGACCCTGTGTGATGGTTGCATTTTTTTTTGTAAATTCATGCAGTGATTTTGCTGGAAAAGAGAGTTAGTAATGCCACTCTAGAACTGATAAGTTAGACTTTTAGATTTAGATATTTTATTCTCAATCTCAATATAATATTGTAAGGAAGTATTAGTTAACTGAAACCAGTTATTGTAGTGTGATATTATTCCCAAATACCCAAATTTTCGGTCAGAGTCGCGTTAGGTTCTCTCACGTCTATTATCATTTTTATTTATTGACATTATTATTTCTTTAAATGAATTTAAAATAATCATCAGTGCTGTATATTTTCCGAGGTGAGTAAGGAATTGTTTTGTATAACTTTTTTTAATATTACAAAATGTAAAGTTAACCAATTTAATATATTTATTGTTGACTTTCACCTCTTCCTATTTCCCCCATCCACTCACATGTGCACAAATAGGTACGCGAACCTATATTATATGTATACCAGCATTTGCAAATGTCTGCGAAGTTTTCCCTGCATTGGCGCGGTAAAAATATACATTATGGACCGTCGATTTTAAAGGAGATGAGGGGGAGGGGAGGAGGGGGCTACTCCCCAATACCACCCCCGGCGGCGGGGTACTGTGGTGTTATGATCACAGGCTAACCCTAGCCTAACCCACCATATCCCATTCAACGACTATGCTAAATGACTTTCAGTCATGACGTTGAACGTTACATTAAACAACTTGACAACTTGTCCTTAGTCATTCAATGAACGCACTAGTCATTCAATCAAATAGCAAATTCAACCATGACTGCGATATATAGTTTTCCGAGATATTCAAGGTTGAAGTTTGAGGTTATGACTACTAAAAGTGACTATTTCATCCAAATTACTCGGAAATAATACAAATTTGTTTATTTTTTTTTCAAAGAAACTGTTGTTCCGCAACTTGAAACTTCGCACAGTGACTCTAAATACTGTCATCTACTTGCCAAAAAATCTGCGTCATCAAACTCGACGGTCCACAAAGTATATTTTATCCTGCACATTTGAGTGGCGGGCATTAGGAAAACAATGCAATCCCCAGCCAACTATTTAAATTCTCTAAGTGGTTTTCATTCATCCTATTTTAATTGGATATACTTTTAGCATATACATACCCAGAAACACTCGGTTAAAGATATTACAAAGCTCTTAGGGCAACAGTACCGCTTGTCTTATAACTAACCTAACCTAACCTAACTGTACTTTTGTAATGTATGCATACTATGCATGTCAGGAAAAAGATTTATACCTATATATTACAGTTTAATTTTCATGCTAATCTGCAAATGTTTACAAGAGTAAATGTTTTTTTGCTATTTGCGAATTATTATTATTTAGTTATAGACGAGCAGCATTATGCTGATCTGTCTATGTCACAGTGTTGAAAATGTTCACTAGTCAAGTCACTTCACTGAGTTCCATGTCCATTAATTTAATTTAAAACTGTGCTATTTATAATATTATGTGTAAAAATTATGTTTATGTCTTGTTCGTAAGCCAATTGTCCAAACGGTTTTTAAACGCATTCACTGAAACAGCCGACACCACATCATCAGGTAGCTTATTCTTTCTTAAAAGCCTATTTATCCTTTATTAAAACGTGCAACTAGAAGTTATGTCCAAAGACATCGTCCTAATAGAATAATAGAATGTGCGAACAAGCGAATAAGCGATGCGACCGTCGCATGTTCGAAAAACATTACAATTATATTTTTACTCGCAGCGCAGCTCTATTGGCTATATAGGGCCAAGGTACGGGACTTCAAAATTACAATTTTCTTCAAAAGTAGTTCTATTTCGCAAATATTGGCAAAACCACTACCTAACTAACCTATGTAGAAAGAGTAGTGAAATGTTTTGTAGGATATGCATTTCGCGTTTATTAGAGCTCAAAACGAAGTCTATTGACCCCATACGAGCCAAGTTATGGCACTTCGAAGATTACCAACTTTACTAGAAAATTGTAATTTTCAGGTTTTACTCACTTATTTGCATATTTACGTCCTGGAGACCAAACACTCCAGTCCTATTGCAAACGGGCCACCTGATGGGAAGCGGTAACGCTACCCTATGAAGTTCAGTAACACTAGAGATGCTATTGTGTTGCCTGCTACAAGGAAAAGGGAGAGAAGAGATGAGGAAAAGGAGATGGGAAATAATTTGGGCTTCCGGATCTCTCATTTACTGATTTAAGCAGATATTCTGTGTGAGGGTGATACTTCTCTGGTAGATCTAACCCATCTCATAAATGCTCTATCACTCTAATTCATAAATGGTCTGCCACAATACATAGCATTTAGCAGCACTAATCTCAGCCTAAGCGACTGCCACTAGACTTCCACAACCCAGAGGGAAAACCAGACCTATCTCCGATTAAGTCAGTTTCTTTGAGATGTTATCCTAAACTAAAGAAAAAGTTAGGTTAGAGAGTCGCCTTAGGGTTTATAATCTACACCAATATTATAAAGAGGAAAGATTTGTATTTTTGTTTGTAACGAATAAACTCAAAAACTACAGGGCCAATTTGAAAAATTCTACCACCATTGGGAAGCACTATCCGTGGGTGGCCGAAGCTGGGATAGTTCGCTTGCAAATATGTTTAATCGTATGCATTTTGCTATCGCTGTTTTGCTTTAATTGCGAATTTATTGTGTCATAACTTTTCTAATCTTTATGTTTCTCAGGGCTAGTTTTTAAATTAATATATGTAATCTTATGTTTAAAGTTATACCATGAAAAGTGTGTGTAGCATATGGATACTACAGATACTCCTATGACTTCGTAGTTCACGGGTTCGGTTTAAATCCTGTGTTTGTCTGTAGAAGTATTCATTTAAGTACAAAAAAAGTATTTATCTTTATCACCAATCTAGAAACCATAATATAAGCTTTAATTTGAGACTAGATGGCATTGTGCGATATTTCGTCCAAAAATATTTATTTATTTTTAGTCATAATAATGTCATAGAAAATAGTTAAATAGTGCAATATATTATTAGCCACTACTTGACAGCAATGCGTGCAGTATTACATTTATGTGTATTATTAATGATATTTACATGTTATTTGATCTTAAATTTTATGGAGATAAATAATAACAGTTCTAATTGTAGGTATAAAATCGTCCATCAATGACACACGATTTTGACGACAGCTCTGAAGAAGATGACATGGATAACCAGTATCAAGTAGACGCTGAGTGTCACTCTCTCACCCACACAGAACGCGATATGCATAATAGGTGTTGTGGTGGAAAGGCATGGTGCATTAAGGTACTTTCTTTTTTTATATAAATCGCAATTTTTTGTTTCCTATACTCTTACTCTAGACTTGCATGTAATGTAGGTGTTTGGAAAAATACTTGGAATACTCATCCATAATGTGTGCAAAAGTGTGCATGAATTTACTCTAGAAGCGATTAAACAAACAAGTCTCGAATATTTGCTCCAATATATATATTAGACATGCTAATGCTTATTACAACACCTAATTCGAGATCTGTATGTTGATAATGCCTCAGGGAGTTAAATATTTTGTAATTTATTATTTACTGTAACTAAACTGTTAAAAAATATTTGATATAAAATGCCTGTGACCTTTTGAACTCTTTTTAATGCCAAGCCTCAATTGTTGTTATGCAAGTACTTTATTGTTGAAAGTCATTGTAATTTTGAAATGTTTGTCAATTGAATAACTCCTAATAATGTCACCTGGGCTCAAGTGGTCACCTCTGCCAATTACATGTATGTAATATGCAAATAGATTTTGCAAGTTCTAAATTCTCATGTATCAATACTATTGTGTCAGTTGTTGTTTCCTCATTGTCACTTTAAACATGTCTTTGATTCTCTAATCTTAAACACTTATCTATCTATGTTCTTTTACATTTTAAATATTTCATAGATTTATATGTGTCTTTATTTATGTATGTGTATTTCTTTATTTTAGGATATATGTGGCATAATATGTGCGGTGTTGACATGGCTGCTGATACTGTATGCAGAGTTTGTTGTGATGATGGTGATGCTGCTGCCCGGCCTCTCCTCTTATCCTTTCTACGGCTATGTGAACATTTTCATATTTCAAAGTCTAGCTTTCCTTGCTTTTGCCTCACATCTTAGGACAATGTTTACTGATCCAGTAAGTCTACATAATAAGTACTTAATTATAAAGCTTCAAATATGCAGTCACGCCTGCCCAGCACATACTTGATGTGACAAAAGATTAATACAAAAATAATCAGTTTTTAAAGTATACGAATTTTTTGTAACATTGGACTAAAATACTTAATTAAATGTATTTTATATTATTTACGCAATAATTTTGTAAAATTTTTAAATGTCAATTACCTTAAAATAATTGATTGTAAGCACAGAATTATAATGTATTATTATATTTTAGGGTGCTGTCCCTAAAGGGAATGCTACCAAGGAAATGATAAGACAGATGAGTTTTCGCGAAGGCCAGGTTATATTTAAGTGCACCAAGTGCTGCAGCATTAAGCCAGAACGGGCGCACCACTGCTCGGTGTGCCAACGCTGCATTAGAAAAATGGACCATCACTGTCCCTGGGTCAATAACTGTGTGGGAGAAAATAATCAGAAATACTTTGTATTGTTTACGGTAAGTACATTCTGTATTTTCCAATCAGTAATTCTTGATGGCCATTGAGCTTTATGTATTTCACCGTTGCTCTTATTTTGGTTTAAATAAAAAACCTAAGACTATTTCTTAATCGCTCGTCCAATGGGTAAAATAAATAAAAAAAACTATAATTCAAATGGGTTTGAGTCAAAACATTAACTTCTTGATTATTAAATCTTAAACGAACCAAATCTTACTGGTTTTTTTTGGAATTTATTAATTGAGGTTTCAGTGATCCACGTTGAGAATTCATTGTTGACTAGTTTTGTTTACATTTTGTCACAAGTCCAATTCAATGGTTTATATATAGCAGCAGGTCAGTTGTGAAGTGTTTACACATGTTTTTCACGCGTCTCATTATTTTCAGTTCTACATAGCAGCAATATCGATCCACTCACTCACGTTGTCAGTGTACCAGTTCGTGACGTGCATCAGGCATGAATGGCGTGACTGTAGCGCTTACTCGCCTCCTGCCACTGTGGTGCTATTACTCTTTCTAATCGCAGAAGCACTCCTATTCGCTATCTTTACCGCGGTGATGCTGGGCACACAGCTTCAGGCCATCTGGAATGACGAAACTGTAAGTTGATAACTCGTCTCCCAGTAGTTGAATGAATTATGTAGAAAATATTTTTTTATATGACACTTGCAAGCAAACAAGCAAGCGGGTCGCTTGCTTGTTGGGCCCGATGGAAAGTGGTTACCGCCGTCTTTGAACATCAGTAATACCAGAGGTGTTATCAACGCGTTGCCTGCTATAATAAAAAAAATATTTTGGACGATTCACACAACGCCATCTAGGCCCTAACTAAGCAAAGCTTGTACTATGGGTACCAGATGTCCATGTGTTTATCCATTTTTCATCTAAATCGTTCCAGTGGTGAATGAAACAATTCATAAAGAACAGAAAATAACTAGTTTTTTTTATTATTCAGTATGTATTAAACAACACGTTTTTCTTTACAGGGAATTGAGCAGTTGAAGAAGGAACAGGCGCGGTGGGTGCGCAAGTCTCGCTGGAAGAGCATACAGTCAGTGTTTGGCCGGTTTTCTCTTCTCTGGTTCTCGCCCTTCACTCAACCATCGCCCAAAACTAAGGTCGAAAGCTACCTGTACAGCGTATAAGAAGCTTAACTAAGTATTATTATAACGGAGTGTGTATGTGACGGGTACACAATTTAAGCAATATCACTATTTATTATTTTTGATTGTATATTATCAATGTTTAAGTGTGGTATGATTCAGTTATACCTAAAATTTAGTTTGGTTATATTACTTATATCCAAATTAAATCGTAGGCACAGAATGTTAATTTTATTTTAAAGTTTTGAATCATATTCGCAATTAAACAATGATAAAATCAATTTTATAAAGTAAGTCTATTCTTAGGGAACTATTATGTTTTTATTAAGGAACCAAAATATGCATTTACTATCATAATTGTTACAAATATTGATCACAAATTGAATAGGAACATTTGCTATCGTAGTCATGCAGTGACTTGGACACATTTAGACAGTTATGCGCTGGTAAGAATTGAGTGAACTGTGATAA
This sequence comes from Endotricha flammealis, assembly GCA_905163395.2. Lineage (NCBI taxonomy): Eukaryota > Metazoa > Arthropoda > Insecta > Lepidoptera > Pyralidae > Endotricha > Endotricha flammealis. The sequence continues at coordinate 10,534,930 of LR990852.1, read as the reverse complement.
ATCATATGAATGTAATCATATAGATAACGCAATGATAGATCAGTGAGTGAAAAACATCTCAGTTAGTGACGCGGGTCAGCGGGTCACCGTAATGGTAACAATAAAGAGTGCATCTTTATTTTTACAATGAATGTGTGGTATCAGAAGAAGTATTTATAGTAACTATTGACGACATGACGAGTGAATAAGGCATACGTTAGTATTAATGTAGCTATTATACTAAAAATATAAGTATTGATATACAAGTTTTGACAACTGTGAATGTGACCGTTTTTTCGTTACGCATATTGACAACGACACCGTATTTGCTTTTACCGCTATCGAACTGTCGCGGCCCGTCAATGCAAGAAACTATGGTCCCGCTGTCGTGTCGTGTATTGAAAGGCCTGAATTATACAGAAAAGGCGCGGTGGAGGCGCGGGACAGGCGAACAAGCGGCATACGGCATGCCTGCGCCGCGTCGCTTCAGTATAATTTTACGTCGCCCGTCGCTTTCATATAGTTTGTATGAAAACGTTTTGAAGCGACATTGTGCCTGCGCCACGCCTTCGCTGTACGCCGTTTCTGTATAATTCAGGCCTAATGGAGAAACGGCCGGTGAGCCAAAATCATAATTTTACCAGATAATATCTCAAAACCGTCTGAGTGTGTTCTAATTTGACATTTATGTGATTACCAAAAACACAAATTCGTTTTTTTTACTAATCTTAATGAGTTCCACATCGGTTTCAAATCCTAGACATATATTATCATAAAAAATTTCATAATCATTTGAACAAATTATACATTTTAGTTGGTGATGGATTAAGAATTTTAAATGCTGTAGATTTGCAATCAGCTTCAATAAATTTTGTGACTGTGAGGCTGGAAATACAAATGGCGTATAAAATATGAAAACAAAATATTATAAAACACAAAACATAATACCTCTTGTACAGGAGATGAAGTGAATTTGAATGTCTCAATTTCATACTACCTAGTATCAATAATATAATATAATGTATCAACCTCTATTTATATTAGAGGGCTGAGCACACCGCATGCAGCGCAGCATAGCGCGTTGCAGCTTATGGCGTTGTAATCTATGCAATATTATGAGAAAGGACACACCACACGCACGATGCTTAGCGCTGTACAGCATCGTGCGTGTGGTGTGTCCTTTCTCATAATATTGCATAGATTACAACGCCATAAGCTGCAACGCGCTATGCTGCGCTGCATGCGGTGTGCTCCGCCCTTTATGAATTATATAAAATAGTTAAATGAATACTTACCGCAATTTAAATGATAAAATAATGACATAACATGAATTTTGCCTTTTTGCATGATATTGTTTCGTCAGATTTCAGCCTTAGAGAATATGCTTAAAAGTACAAAATACTATGATTATTGTTACTTGTAATGTTAACAATATAGTCTAATTTTGTTGCTTGCACTTATGACTGAGTAAGAAGTGCGACTGGAGAGTGCTTGTTTAAAGTTTTATCTGTAGTTTGCCGTGTCCCTAGTTAGCATGGCGAAATATTAAGGAAATAGTCAACCATTGTTCGCGTCTGAGCGAAAAGTGAAGTTATAGAAGCATGTATATGTGCGCGTTCTCTTAAACTATGTGTCTTGTAAAAAGAAACTCGTTCAAATACACTATAGTTCATAGATTTTATTACAAATTGTTAAGTAAAAAATTGAGGAAGACATCTGATAAAGTTTATCATGCTGTAAATAAATGGCATCGAGGACTTGTGCTGTTATTGAAGTTCAAATCACAAAAATGATATAAGAATATTAACTAATGCTTAGTTCACTATTATTGTAATGTCACATAATGTATTATGTACATTATCTAATATGTATACTGTTGTGAAAGTATACCTAGTGGTATTTTGTTATTGACGCAGCGTGTGGATTTCTTTTTATAGTGATTTTACAAAAGTAAGGAGTTTTCCACTGCTGCACTGGTTTGGTCCCGATAATCGACTTTGCCCAACCCTCGTCAAGTTGGTTTGTTTCGATAGTTCACAGAGAATGTTCATTTATCTTTGGGAGATATAAGTTTAATGAGGTACAGGCCATATATCTTATTTTCGTCTGTGCCTTTTCTTCTTCTTTTCCATTCTATCTTCTATGTCCAAGTTAGTTTTTCAAATCAGCCTCAAAGCGTGAAGTATAAGCAAAATCTCTGAGATGATATGCGATGTGCTCATAAGACAGCCAGCGTATCGAAGTGAGTGTAATGTTTACCGTTTAGAACTAGCGAGAAAGATAGGCAACCGGTCTGGATAGACTCGTGCACCTGTAAAGCATTTGCCTTCCATCAAATAGTCTTCATATAAATAATGATAATCAACCAAACAAGCTCAACCGGTCTTCTTTCTTTCATATTTCTTCAAATGAACTGATATTATATAATTATAACTGTTATAACTATCCATTTTATGTAGAAAATTTTATGTTATTTTTTCTAGTAACAAAGTAACACTGACGAATAGTTATAGATCACAAGTAACTTATAAACACTATTTATTCTTTTTATTGCATATTAGTCACATTCGTTACACAGAGTGTACCCAGTCTGGCCATCAGTTCTGTCCCAACTTATACGAGGGTATTTTAAAAGAAATAATATGAAAATAGAAAATATTTTTTGATATCATTATACTAAGTATATTGTGTACTAATCATTTCGACATAAAACAGTGAAGTATAAAAATGGATTATGATGATATTACAGAGAATAGAATCGCAGTAGTCGCGTTACACAAATGTTAAAAAAATACCAGTTCAGATTTTTAACTTGTTAAAATCTTTAAAATTAGGGTCGGCATCGCGCGAGTGATACTCCCGATGTTGCAAGCGTCTAAAAGCTACGGTGACCGCTTACCATCAGGCGGGCCGTAAACTTGTTTGCCACCTTTGTGGTATAAAAATAAAATAACGCCGAAATTTGTCTACCGAACCATAAAGCGTTACAATGAGTTGTCATCTGTCGATGATAGGCCAAGGCCCGGACGTCCTCGAATAACCAGGACACCAGCAGCTAAAAAGCCGTCAGGGAGAGAATACGAAGAAATCCGATCCGCAAACAGAAAATTTTGGCTAGGGAAATGAAATTATCCCCTATAATTATAAGCTTAGAAGCTTATTAAAGAAGGACAGGTCAACTGTTGACTGCAGCCGTTCCTCACAAACGAACCATGAGATTGAAAAAGTTGTTGCAGAGACACGCAGACGGTGTTCACCGGAAAACTCGTCACGAAAGACAATATTTTTACCATTCAAGAGAAGTTTGGGTCTATGTGCACAGCTCTCAAGAAGCTAATGAAATGATCCCGAAGGTCGAAAGAGGTCACCATCCAGCATCTGTGACGGTTTGGTGGGGTGTGTTTTACGAAGGCGTGACAATGCTTCATTTTTACGAACAAGGGGTGAAAATAAAAGCAAGTAACTTTTTTAGAGAAGGTAATTAAGCCCCTAAGTAGCACTGTGTTTGCTGGTAAACACTAGGTATTTCAGCGAGACTGCACTAGCTCTCATAAAGCGAAATCAACACAACGCTGGTTAAACGTGAATTCACTGGGTTTCTTCACCTCTGAAGATTGGCCCCCTGCAAGTCCTGATATTAATCCTTTAAGTTATTGCTTATGGAATATTTTAGAGAAGAAGGCCTGTTCCAAACCTCATCGAAATATCGAGTCGCTAAAATTTAGTGAAGGCAGCCACCTCAATATACCCTTGGATGTGACACGTGCGCCCATAGATGAATGGCCGTTTGAAGAAATGTGTTTATGCTGATGGTGGTGGCTAATGGTTATTTTGAATAGTTAATCATTTTTAGGGTTCCGTATTAAACTACAAGGAACCCTTATAGTTTCGCCATGTCCGTCTGTCTGTCTGTCTGTCTGTCAGCGGTCTAGCGCCTAGAAGCTTGATGCTAGAAAGCTGTAATTTGGTATAACAATGTTAACAAAGTGCTAGAAGATAATTTTGAAAATAAATTTTTTTTGGGGTGCCTCTCCTACATGTAAAGTGGAAATGAATGAACGCGCCCACCCCATGTTGTGGTGTCTTAAAAACATCGAGGGTGTAGGAAGATCATTTTTCGAAACAATGATCCGTTTCGGAATTATTTACATTTATCGTGTCAATTTTTGTTTTGCACGGTGGTGCCCCCCCCCCCCTCTATCTCCAAAAGTCTAATGTTTAGAAATTTGAAAAAAATCATGATAGTAGTCCATATACTGAACCTTTAATGAAAACTATAACGGTTAGGCTCTACTAGTTACCGAGTAATAGCCGGCGAATTTACAAAACAAAATTTCTTTGATGAAAACTTACAAATGTGATGGAATTTGATATTGGACTCAACTGAAGACACGCAAAGCGCAGCAAATACGGAACCCTACATTGTGCGTGGCCCGACATGTACTTGCCCGGTTTTTTAATAGTCTATTTATTACTGTAAGTAACGTTTATAATATTTGCTTTCAAAATTTTCATGTTTTTTTTTTCTTTGCAATAGACGTGTTTATATGAGGGACAGAATTTATGGTACGACTAGGTAGTATGCGCTTAGAGATATTTTTATTGTTGCCTAATTTATTGTTTTGTGCTATTCGTTGGTCATTGTTAGTTAATCATGGAAACGACTCTTGATTTCATGATATTTCATAAGAGAAAATGTAGTATTTAAACGATCATTATATTTTTACGTCGTTGCATTGTTATTTGGAAGATCATATTTAACTACAGATCATAGCGTGATACGGGTTTATTAAAATCACGACTTTAATACGTGAAACACACAAGGCAGGAGTGGATCCGAAAGGAATCCTGCACCTGTTATTAAAATATGGACACATTCTTAATATAGGTAACTTAATAGTACACATCATTCTCTTAATATAATTATAGTATACATGATACGTTAGGTATCTTATAAAGGCCTTAACATAAAGAAACTTCTCAGTACGTCTATAATTCGCAAATAGTGTAAATCAAAATATTTCAAGTTATTCAACGTTACGGTTCTTGTTTCTTTGCGCGCAGTTTGACAAATACCTTTTTAGTTATTTCAATTGTGGCCTAAAATATATTATACTACATAATCTCGATGTTTTTCAAACGATTAAGAGGTGTTCTGACCTTTTTTTCTTTTTATGCCAGTTTATCTAATATTATGACGATAATATTTCAAAAGAAAGTTATTGAAAAGTTACCCAATTTATTCTTTGCTTTTTTTAAATTTAATATTTGTATATAATGTTGAAAGAATTATTTTTAAAACGCTTATGTGAAAAGTCAAGCCGATAATGAGCTGTCTATAAAATTTTGTTTCGTCGTTATAGCTTGTAATTGAAATACATTGAAAATCAAGAAACATATCCGCCCACTTAATCATATTATTATTATGATATCTGCTTGACATTGATTTAGTTTATAGGTTACAGTTTAACTAAATTGAGGTAGACATTGTGTTGGCCATAAGCAATCAAAACCCTCTTTGCAACGCACTTTAATGCGACGTGTAGTACATTTCATGATATTTGAAAGCCCGTTCAAACTGACATTCGTCCGACGGCAGCCCCCGATGGGCCTTGAAGAGGCGATCTCAAAATTCAAGTCAATTGGTTCAGTTCAGTTGAATTTTTCTGCCTACTTTATTTTGTATATTATTACACATGACGCCGCGTCAACGCCCGTCCAACGACGAAAACGTACGTCGTTGTGAACGGGCTCTGAGTATGACATGTCTGCATGAAGCAAAAAATTTTGTTAGTATTTGGATATTGCTCATTTACGGCCAACATTTACGGAGCTTATGTGGCGTTAAAAATTTCAATTTCACTTTTGTAAATTTTTTTCTGTTATAGTGCTAACGGCTAAAAAATATAGATTACTCAGGCTCAGATGTGTATTTACTAAATTAGTGTAACCATCGCAAAAGCACTGAACATCGAATTGTTACCGATCCCTTACAAAATATTATTTTCCTTAACAAAACTTTGTTGTATTTAAAAGTAACTCTGTAATACCAATAGTGTAATGTTATTATTAATTTGTTTTGTTACCCTGCATAAGCATCGTTAAAGATATCTGCAAATGTTGCCTCTACACTTACCGCACCACGAATTGAAAGACGCTTTATAAATTTCACATAATATGAAGATATATAATTACGTAGGTCTTTTTTCTGATCGCATAATAATAAAGGATACACGTGCCTAATTTCTGAAATAAAATGATATTTTTAGGACAGGTTTACATATGACATTCAACTTATATACACATATATAGATACAATCTTAATGTTATACATCTTGTATATCGCTGTCCCCGGCGAATATTATGGTTATCGAAAAATCTAAATTTTACAGGAAAAATAAAAAACTGTTTTTACTAAATAACTTTAAAAATACACAAGGTAAAGAAACCATTCATATACCAAAAGAAAGCTAATTTTTTGGGAAATAAAGATATGCATTTTGTGATTATTAATTATTATTGGTATTTAAATTATTAATAAAATTAATTTTACCAGAAATTGTAAGTGTATTTTACGACGCTAAGCTACATTACAATAGTATTCGAGTAAATTCCAAGATTCTAGCTTCACAATAATAAAGTATTACGATATTATTCGTTATTCTCAATATTGCGCTGGGTAAACGTAACGAATTAAAGCCACTTTATTCGAGTATCAGTGAAAACAAACGCATTGACGTATTGTTGTGTAATCGTGTTATTCGTCGAATCTAGGTAATTAGATATTTTATGTAATAACAGTTTGCAGTTAGAGCAAATAACAAATATTTATTGTAAAAAAACACTATTTTTCAGTTAAAATCTTTATTTTAATATTAAAATAACAAAAAACGATTACTCTTTTAGAATTTCTTTTTAGAGCGACATCCTTTGTATTCTTTGCCTGAATTTTTTAGTCGCCTTCGTTCAATTTAATCTCTTGAAAACCCCTAAAAGCCGCAAAAGTTTCATGGTGACTAACAAACCTTCCCCAACACTGCCCGTAATGTATGGAAGTCCCTCAACTTACAAATGCAGTCGTGTTCCCATTGACTATTGTCCTGGCTGCCAGAAGTTCTCATGAAGTCGAGGCCCAATACGCAGTCATCCATAATTTCAGCCACGATAACGTTGTGAGTGTATTATGTTTCACCCACTTGCAATGTGACCAAAATTTCCCCTAGACCCGTTCTAGGGGAAATTTTATATGCTGGCCGTAAGCGGAAATAAGTTGGACATCAGTGGTATTGTTGCGCCTCTTCATGGTTTGCATGAAGTTGCAGTTTCGGCGTGATTATTGTCCTAGAGGCTCCAGTCACCCGTGTCCACAGTTATCTTGCAGTCTCTCAGGAGAGACTGCAAGATAACTGTTTAAGGATACGCTAGTTCAAGGATACGCCGCTCAGTGAACAGGTTCACCGAGTGCCGTATTCTTAAACTCAAAATTAAAAAAAAATTCAAAATTCAAAACTTTTATTCAGAGAATAGGTTTTCACAAACACGTTCTCTTGTCAGAGTATACAGTAATAAATGATTTGTATAAATTAATCTACTCTATAAACTACTGCCATTTCGGAAACAAAAGCAAAATGACCACTGGTAAAAAGAAATGGCGAAAGAAAACCAGTTACGGCCTTTTTTGTCATTTAAAAATATATCGTAATTTTCTTTTTTCTTTTTCATTCATCTATTTCCATTGCTAGCTCGTGAGACGATCATTCTCGGGGTTTCGTCTGTTCCAGCCAGCACCCGCCCCTTAGCCCTGGCTGTTAGTCGTTTTCCTGATTCACAACAGAAGCTGAAGTATCCATCTTCTTTGCCATTTCCATAAATTGCTTCTGCATCTTGCTCAACTCCTCAGCAAGTTTAGCCGTTTGAGGCTCCTTCTTCAAACTGCAAATATCCTGTTTCTCCACATACACTTAGGTGTGTAGCACTTAGGTCCGGTCTTTTTCTTCTGCTGGAACGACGTCTTTATCTCCCGCACTTTTTCCATTACTTCCCGTACTTTGTAAACTGGTCGAACATCACGTCGCAGGGTTTCACCTTCTTCCAGGGCTTGCGCTAGGGCTTCCTTTAATAAGACATGATGGCGAAGCCATACCGCAACCTTAATCTCCATGTCTTTGATCCCATCGACGAAACGCTGTAGTATAGATAGGTAGGCCTTGCGGACAAGCATCTCAATTTCCAAGGGCCACTGCTGCAGCTCTTCTACCGAACGCTGAGTTCAGTCTCGTAATTGAGCACGGAAGACATGCTCCAAATGTTGTTAGCCGTACCTTGCTTCCAGTGCCTCCATTAGCTCCTTGAATGTGCTCCCCGAGGACGGTAGCGCCTCCAGAACCGAAAGAGGCGATCCCCCAAGGTGCAACTGTCAGAGTTGTCAACCTTTGTTCTTCCATCCAATCATTAGCATTAGCCACGGTCTTAAATTTCTGATGGTAGGCGGTCCAGGATGTAGTGCCGTCGTAGGTTGAAACTGTTATGGACTTAAACAATAACATAATGTTTAACTTATTGTTGTAGTCTCCACTCGCAGAAGCCCCTTCCGCAGCCATCGACATCTTTTTTTAGGGTGTCCAATGTCCATGTTGTCCTCCAGATTGATAACCCTTTCTTCTACTTGGTCTACATTCTTCTGTAGGTTTTCCACCTTATCATCCACTGAACCTACGGCATGCAGTAATTTTTGACGCCATTCCTCCTGCTCTTGGCGCATTTTCTCTTGCCCCTGGCACATGTAGTCCATAATCTGCATTAATCTATTAAAGTCGAATGCAGATGCTCTAGCCTCTTAAGCTGGCGACGAGGTCCGATGGGTGGATCTAGTGGACGGGGCCTGCATAGTTGATGTCGCCTGGTCCTGGTCGATGGAGTCGGTAGGCGTGTCCCGATGGTCCGTTGATGGGTCCTGTCGGGCAGTAGCCATGACTTCCGCGGCTTCCTGTGCCCTCGTTCTGACCCCGGCAGTTTCTTCCCTCGGAGTCACTAGCATCTCCAAATCCTACTTTTGACACCAAATGTTACGAACGTGGGGGTCGGGATTTGGTTTAAACACCGTTGACTTGTTAGAAGAATTTGTTGAGCGATGAACAGGTCACAGATACAATCACTGTAGCCAAATCACACACAGAATCGAAGTAATACGTTAGTTGTTTTCATTTAAATAAAATGTATTAGAACTTTACCAAAAACACAAAACAAAAATATTTACTCGAATAATATCGTATTTGCGCTTGCCGAAAAATTTACGAATATTTATGTCTCGAACAGTAAGGTTATAATACACTGCCGACAAATCTCGAACTACAGATATCAGTAATCAAATGTAACATCCTTTTTCGGGTACATTAAAGAACATAAAATTTTAACGAATGTCATTGTGATGTACGTTACAATAGGTGTGGAAAAGTCCTAATTCCGTCAATATCAATAAAAAAAATCTGAAAAAAATTGACAAGGTGTAATGGGACCTTAAGATAAAGAATCTGTCAAAAAGTGAAAACTATGGTTATAGTTGAATACGGGAATATTCCCGGGGGGCAGCGATATGTCCTTTAATATTAAGTATTTTTGTAATGCAGCAATAATCAGTCATATATCTATAGTGTTCAGCTGTATTTTTTAAATGTACAGATATAGGCGTGACAATGTTAATAAAATATAAATGAAATATCTTGTAGCAAAATATATTTTAAATTTCATCAATATTTTATAGATAGCTATTAATTATAGTGACATGTGCTAGTTGACGTCATATTAATCAAAATAAACAACATTCAGAGATTGTAATGGACTCCGAAGGGCCAGATTTTGATTGTCTTTTTGGAAAGACAATAGTTTGTTTAATAGCTATGAATGGTGGTGACAATGAGCTTTGTGGGGCTCTTAGCATATGGCTTTGGCATAATGTTACGTGACGAGATTGATATGAAAAATAAATATGTATATACCTGTATATTTTTTGTATAGTAGTGGTGTATACATATATATTTTCTGAATATAAATTAAATTCAAAATAATGTCCCATGACAATTCTTTTTTTGGATTATCAATAATAATGTTAGCATTGAATTACAGGCTTTCTGTATATGTATGATATGTAATTGAATGATGTATGTATAAATAATATTTTAAATTCATTTTGTGTTTCTGTTCAGTAATCTAACCAGGGCCAGGGGACAAAATGTCCAACGACATATTATTATGTCGGCGGTAATATCGAGCGATGCCAATTTCATTTGACATAGCTGGCGACATCACGAGCGGGATCGACGGGGACTTTTGACATACGATAGCATTTTTAGGGTTCCATAGTCAAATGGCAAAAAACGGAACCCTTGTGGATTCGTCATGTTTGTCTGTCTGTACGTCCGTATGTCACACACTTTTTTCCAAAACTATAAGAACTATACTGTTGAAACTTGGTAAGTAGATGTATTCTGTGAACCGCATTAAGATTTTCACACAAAAATAGAAAAATACATTGGATAGGTCTTCAAAAATGATATTGAGGTTCCTAATATCAATTTTTTCTAAACTGAATAGTTTGCGCGAGAGGCACTTCCAAAGTGGTAAAACGTGCCCTATAACTTCTAAAATAAGAGAATGATAAATAAATAAAAAATGATGTACTGTAAAAAAAATGTGTATGAGATCTAGTAAGTAGTTTTTTTTAATGTCATAAATCGTAAACCGCAATTGCTGCTACGGAACCCTTCATGGGCGAGTCCGACTCGCACTTGGCCGCTTTTTTATTAATAACGTATTAAGTCCTACAAAAATCTAGCTTGCATGGAATTAATGATGCAAAGTTAGCACTGTTAGGGTTCCGTACAAGGAACCCTATAGTTTCGCCATGTCCGTCTGTCTGTCCGTTCGCGGTCTAGAGCCTAGACGCTTAATGCTAGAAAGCTGTAATTTACTGTATATACATATTATCAATGCTAACAAAGCGCTGGAACAATTTTTTTTTAAATATTTTTTTTCATGTACCTAAAGTGGAAACGAAAAAAAATTTCGAGCCTACCGGATGTTGTGGGGTATCCTTAGATAGATCTCTTTAAAACATTGAGAGTGGGAAGATCATTTTTCGATACAATGATCCGTTTCGGAATTGTTTACATTTTGTCGTGTTCAATTTTCGTTTTCCACTGTGGTCCCCCCCATCTATCTCCGAAAGTCTTGTGTTTAGAAATTTGAAATATCATGGTAGTAGTCCATATACTGAACCTTCAATGAAAACTATTACGGTTAAGTAGGCTCTACTAGTTGCCGAGTAATAGCCGATGAACTTTTAAAATAAAATTTCTTTGATGAAAACTTACATGTAAATTTTCATCAAAGTATTGTACTCATGCTCAAATATGGCATTGTACTCATCTGCAAGCAAGCAAAGCGTAGCAAATACGGAACCCTACATTGTGCGTGGCCAGACACGCATTTGCCCGGTTTTTTTTCAACTTATTTTGACTGGGCTATAAAGTTAATTTAAAGAACCCGATATTCTAATTGAATTGTGTTGCACAATGGTGTAGATATATAAAAATGTTTAAGGCTCATTTATCGGTATTATGTTGGCTTCGAAGAGGTGCTGTGCAGTACGACACGCACTGTCGGTCGGTGTTAACCAACGCCCACAGAGTATATATTTATGCAATATCATTCAAACTATGCAGCATTGTAAAGAACTGACACGTAAAGGGAAAGTGTATTGTATTACGGAACGACGCGCGACTCACTGCCTTTTAGATTTGTTGGATTTTAGCATCTGATGTCCAACGTCGTGGCGTCAAGGTGATCGACGGAGGCCGACAACCGGACTTCGTACTAGTTTCACTAGTTTATTACGGTCTGCCCTCGTGTTATATTTTGCGCAATCCATCGGGTGCTCTGTCTATCAGCCATCAAACTGTATACATCAACGACGGTCATTGTACGTAAGATTGATATTTGATACCTTTTATTACTTATTTTGTAGCACTCGCCAATGTTATGTAAACTCTTATTGTTGCAGATGAATTCATTGCTTCGTACGTTATGTTTATTGGCGTTAGTGGCGCCCTCTCTATTGTTGCCGTACGACCCTGAAGATGGCAAATTGAAAAGTGTGCTGCCATCTAGTGGGGAATTTGAGGCATTTTATCCTCGAGAAGCACACGGAATACCAAATGGATCATCGAGGCCTGCGCACGGGCATGGTAGTTTCTATAAACACCGCAATCCGGCGCTAGTGGATGTAAAAAACTCTGCTGCATATGGTTTTAGATTTGATGGCAAAAGGAGGTTCAATTTTGACGAAGAATAAGAAATTTAGTTCAATCAATATGAGTATCGAATTACATTATCTTTTTTGAAATTATTTTTGTTTTATTGTTTTGTGAATACAGCTTCCCAAGTTAGATGCAGGCTAAGTTTTGATCTTACTAGATACTGTTAATTTACTTCCAGTTATTATTAATAAATAAATATATAGGGACAATTCATACAGATTGAGCTAGCCCCAAAGTAAGCTCGAAATTTGTGTTATGGGATACTAACTCAACGATATTATATTTTATAACAAATACATATATAGATAAACATCCAAGACCCGAGGCCAATCAGAAAATATTCGTTTTTCATCATGACCCGACCGGGAATCGAACACGGGATTGGTTGGTAACCATTACGCCACGGAGGTCATCAATATTGGTTGACACTTACTATGTCATTTCAAAGCATCAAAGAGGGATATGTACTCGATGCATCAAAGATACAATCGTGTCGGTTGTCGATATGACCCATCGAGTATATGACCAAACATCAGTTATAATGGTTGAATACAACAACAGTTATAATTTACTAACAAAATACTCATCTCTAATTAGGATTGGAAATATTAAATGCATGCAGTTATTATAATTATGGTGCCTGGCCCATAATTCTGTATCCGTGGTAATCGAGGATCGGATGACAACTGGGAATTTTCTTATCAGTTCAGTTAAGCTCAGCTCAGTCAGAATCGGAAGAGAACAGTTGGGAAAAGTTGTCACCCGGGTAACAAATCCCGACTATTTTTTTTTAACTTAATTGCCACACGTGACTTTTATCTGTTTCTTTGTGAAAACTGTCTTATTTATTTATACTCTAAGGTGAAAACAAAATGGGAACAAAAATTCTAGATGTCACCCCGGGAATGATGCTAGAGGTGACAACTGGGAATAATCGAGATAATTTAGAATTTTTGATGTCTTGCTTTTAACCATTTCTCCTATAATGTTTAGAGGAAATTATCATAAAATATTTTTATTATCTTATTATCTATACTGCTTTCATGTCAGTTTCCAATTAGTAGATAATTATTGCTTTCTTGGATCTAGTCGGCCATGAGACGAGCTACCTCGAAGATTTATTTGGTCTCAATCATAATTTGTTCTATTGTAATATAAATATTAAAACATCTGTTTATTCTATCGTCAATGTTAATCCCAAACAAGAACAGTATAATAGTTGACGACCTCTGTGGCGTAATGGTCACCACGCCGGACCGCCACCTAGGAGGTCCCGAGTTCGAAACCCGGTCGGGTCATGACGAAAAGTGGTCTTTTTCTGATTGGCCTGGATCTTGGATGTTTATTTATATGTAAATATATTTGTATATGTAACACGAGTTTCGAACTTACTTTGGGGCTAGCTTAATCTGTGTGATTTGTCCCTATATATTTATTATTATTATTATTTATTATCATAGATTAGACTTTAATTTAATATGTATGTATCATTATTTAGCAAACATAATAAGTAATTACGGTTTACGCTATATAAACACACGTTGGGTTTCCAACATTATCCCTAATTCCCAACCCAAGATTCAGTTATCATTATTCTGATCTCGTAGCAAGCAGAGAGAATTATAAAATTTCAAATTGCTGCCTTCCTGCTCCGATAACTTATCCAACTAATATCTTTCCAATACACTCGTAGTTTCACGAGACGTCAGCGAGGTTCACACACAACGCCGGAATTAGCGATGGGAATATGTTGAGAGCAAGCCTGCACAATATCATACATTTGCAACGTGGCTGGGGCGAATAGCCACGTACGGTCTGAAAATGATAGTTTATTGATTCAAACCATCAGCATTGAAGTTTTAACAGAGGGCTCTTACCCGTAAATATCTGACGTTAAAACGTTTATAGAAAACAGAGTTTTTCATTTAAGAGCTCCATTGTAAATTAGGACGTTTTTTTGCTTCAGTTTTACTATGAGTACGAGACGTCCAATAATAGATTTTTTGAGTTCATTGTTAGCATTGAGGACTTTCTGTTGACAGTGCACCTATTTGGTTTTCACGCTCCGAGTAACATGGCAAGTCACTGGTCTTCAGTGAAGGAAGCAGGGGCGGCCGGAGAGCGGCTAGCGGTCAAGCTGCGGTAATGGACATGTCCCGATTCGATACGAGTGTCAGTCGCATCCTTCCCCTGCCATTACCGGTGCACTAGACCGTGAGCGCCAGTCGATGCACCAACCGATACTCGCCCCTTCCAAAAAACCCATGTCAAAACACTTAAGCCGCCACGAGAAAAAAGTGTGAAATTATCTTAAGTGGCCTGTGTCTACGTAACTCCCTTTTAAAATTGGGCTAATATAACGGTACGTTCTAAGTAAAGATAGAAGTGTAGATAAGTTAATAAGATTATTATTATACCTCATGTTGGGGTCGGAGACCGGCTTTTAAGGATGGAATGTTTCTGAAACCGTGTATAAAAAACGACTGGTCTCCAGGGATCGGTCATTCCGCGGTCGGACTGGGTGCACGCATCTCCGTTCCCAAGTAACGAATCGCTTTTTTGTGTAAACGTTCCCTTAATCCTTCATTCCATTACGTCCTGTAGTACCGAACTAGAACTCGGGAGGGGTGAACGTTGTACGTTTGGTTCAGTTCTCATTATCAAGTGCGATGTTTGCGGACAGCAATGGAGTGGTGAGTGCTGAAAATTTGTTTTCACGTCTACCATTTGCATATTCATGTTGCTTATTATACCTATACTAACTTTATTATTTTTATTCATAATGATATTTTAAAGAATTTACAATTTTATTTTAATTTAGTCCATACAGTTTGAGGATAAACAAAATAAAATTCCAACGAGTGGGTTTAATAAACGTTTATTTAAATCTCTTTTATTGCCTTATCACGGAGACAGCCTCAATGAAATCTCCAATACAGGTGCAATAGGCTATTGTTGAGTAAGTTTTCAATTCAAACAGTGGCACAATATGGAGCTGACGAAGGGTTGCGTTGCAAGTCATGCTGGCTATAACAAACTACATTTGTTGTGATTGTGACTGACATTCGACAAAAATTGATACTGATAAAAAAAATATGTTTTAAATCAATCACGTTATTAGGTCATATTAATATTTTCATACTTATTTTATTATAATAGTATCTATTTCATGAAATTATATTTTTTAATGTAAGTTAACAAAGGAAGTGACTTAAATAACGCGTTTATGTCTTTTGTAAGAACAAGAAAAGACCTACACAGATTAATAAAAAAGCTGTTGATATGTCGTTCCCTAGGTTCTTTAGGTTGTAAATATAAAAGCAATGCAATATTAGGTTACCTGAGCTAGGGTGCAACTGTGTTTCAGACTGTAGTTAATAACTATTAATAAAAAAATATTATTAAAAAAAAATGTTTATTCAGTGTCAATAATTTACAAAGCTGAGTTGTGAAAGGTGTACCTCTTTTAGGTTTATAAAGACCCGTAGTAGGAGACCCCGCTCTGCCATGACGATACATTATGTAGCACATACACTCCAATGAAAAGAAAGACTTAGTTTTTGGACTCTAGTCATATTTAGCTCTAGCTCTAGGTTAGGATGGTAAGATTGTCTTTGGTCTACCATAACTCCTAAGTACTTGGTTTTTTTCAACTTTGTCCAAAACGACACTCACAGTGGGGTCATTACATGAGCGTATTTTTATATGAAATCCCGTTTCAGGCTGAGCTATTATCACAATGACTTTAATTTTAATAAGATATAATAGAAGTCATTGACCTCCCTTAATACGCGTGGATGTGATGCAATAAAAATAAATGGACATTTATGGTTTTGGGACTCGTATGGTCCATTTAACAATTATCTACGGACCGACACTAATCACTTTATAATGTACATCTCTGGCAAATCAATGATTTCTTAATGATGCTTTATAATAGAATTTAAAACCAAAAACCGTTTTACGGAGGGAATAAGCCACTGGTTCAAAACTGCAAGGTACGACATTTCATTTCTAATATCAGTTATGCTACTCTTGAAATTAATCCTGATCGGTATTGGATTATAATGTTTAGGCACTCTTGAGAGACCAACTAAATACTAAACTAAAAGAAATCGGATTGTACTTTCACTAACAAATTAGTAAAGTATAAAGCTTCTAGAGAACGAATTAGGATTTGCTGTTAATTTTAAATTAAAATTATCCAGAAATTAAATTAAAATCGCGATTTCGTTGCAGAGTAACCTAGCTGATTTTAACATACACCCCATCCAGCCGAGCGTTTCAAATAATAATTAACGAAATAAAAAGAATTAACTAGCTTACAACCATAGTAGTTATTATAAGGTTTGATTGACAACTCCGTTTATCTTAGGCATACAATATAATTAGAAAATATATCATTATCATGTTACAATATTACTTAATTAAACGTATGATCATTAATCTCGTGGATGATGTATTTTGGTTTTACATATTAATTAATGTTTGGATTCTGGATGCGTTCATCAGTTATGAATTAACGAGAGCCAATAAAAAAGTACCCTTTATTTTTTAAACACGGAAACAGACATGCTATATGTAGGCCTCCAATTACAACTTGTTGTTCTATGGATAACACATTAGTATAACATACTGGAATAGTTATCAATTTTAGTATTGAAGCAGTTTAAATAAAATTAAAAGTCCCAAAGGATTGATCGTTGTCCTGCCGGAACCTACTAGAGAATTTAAATCTTGCATACAGGTTTTCTTAATGATGAATGATTTTGTATCCAGTTCCCTTTCCGGATTGCAAACGAAGTAGCCCTGGGGCCGTACCACGACCTAATAAACTATTCTTAAACGATTGTGTACACGAGACGTCGCCTTACATCATGTATTGCGCTGTCTCCTTTACTCAGACGTTCTTCTTTTGTTTTAAGCGATCTTGGTACGGCTCCTGGGATACTGTAATGAAAAATAAATCAATAAAATAAGATATAAGTTAGACTCACCATTCTGCGTCATATATTGTAGGTAATTAATATATATGTTAACAAAATTCAAGAAATATTATATTCTAATTGATAAGTGCATGGATTTAGAATTGCACTTCCATTTTTCCTTTGTATATGACTTTTTTTTTATTTTTTTATTTCAATGTGTTTTTAATATTGTATAAATTTTGTTTGGGGGATTATAATTAAATTAAGTGGTAAATTATTAGGATAAAGACAGTATATATGAATATGCTAACGCTGTGTTGTCCCTCTTGTTGTGTTAATTTTACTGCTGTGCGAGTTTTAATAACTTTATCAACCTTTATTATCATAATAATTGTATATAGTTTATTTTATTAAACTATTATTTGTATTTGATATGAAAACGTAAAAGAATATCGTACGATATTACAAAAAAGTTATATTTAAATAGTTTTTCTGATATTATAATATAATTATATTCACATTATATTTGTTTGTAATATTTTTTGTCGTGCATATTGAACACTTTTAGTTGCACCTTTTATTTTTATTTGAATCATTACTAATAGAAATTCATTACAATTGTACGTAGTATTGTATACTTCGAGTACTTGAGGGTCAGAGTAAGAGTCTTTTAAAATGATCACTAAGTAATACTTGATTTTTATAGAAAACTATCTAAAACATATAGTGTTACTTAATAATGTTGGTGACGTAAAATTTTGTTAGAATATAAAAAATTAAATTCGGTACTGTCATTGAAAATTATTAACTTTACAAAATGTTTTATTTGTAAATAAAAATAATAATTATTAAACTTATAAATATAAAAAAAAAAAGAAACTTTACAAATAAAACATTCCTTATTGATAACTCTGAAAAGGATTTTAATCGAAAAATCCTTTTTTATTACGTCAAACGTACGTACACGCATTATTATTTCACATTGAACTACATCTACGTTTTCCGGTTACACCTGTAATAGATATATTACACAATCTCATTTTTATTTTCCTCTCTACTAAATACATTACTTTTATTTTTATTTTAGTCTATTACGTGTTTTGTAATACTTAACATTTGTGCGTTGAGAACCTATAGAATATCTTTGTGGGTTAGCCACAAACACATTTGATATTTTCTATTTATGTAACATAGTTTTTATGATGCATAACTAGATGATAGCAATGGTTTTATATGACGAATATGTTGACGATGCGAGGAAAGGCGGCTCGTCCTGAAAAATAAAATAAAAAATTTAATTAATTTATCTATACTAATATTATAAAAAGGTTTGTGTTTTTGTTTGTCACGAATAAAGTCAAAAACTACTAGACCGTAAGGAAGCTATGCTATCTCCGGGTGACAGGCTATATTTTGTGAGCGGCAGGACCGCCGGTCACCTCATTTTCATAGTCGTATTTCACAAAATGTGTTTAATAGTTGCTTATAAAAAAAAAAATTGGGATCGATACTAAACCCCGTGCGAAGCGAACCCGGGGCGCTAGTTTAAAATAATGTTATTGTGATTATTTCAATACAATTTAGTGTAAGAACTTTTATAAAAAATATCTGAAAGAACCAAACTACTGACTTTTAAATTACAAACTACAAAAAAATATTTTTTTTTTACATCGCCACCATGATTTCTTTAAACCTTTGTAGTTTAATATCAATTTAGTAAATTGGTTAACAGTTTTATTAGTAATGTTTTTTTTTACAGGTATGCCTGTTACTTGGCTTCGCGCTACTGTCAACAGCTGAAGCCTTTTTTCTAAAATGGGGCTCAGACTCGTCGTAAGTATGATAAAAACGTTTTAATCATTATATAATAGCTGTAAGCAAAGCGAACGCTACTTGCGAAGCGAATTAGTTTGAAACATTTGCGAAATATTCTATATACTTACAGGCTCTTTCATTATTCTTTAAAATATTATTAAAATTCGTACGTATAGATTATTTAAAACAGATATCTATAATTTGTGTCATTAAATTCAATTTATCTAAAATGATGAGGCGTGAGAGTAGGTAACGCTGTACAAATAGAACTTGTTGTTATTATTTCTAAAGTATCAAATTAGTGTCATTTTTTATTTTCCCGTAACCAAACGTTTCATTGTTCCAGCAGACAGGCGGCAGCACAAAAGTCATGGGTGCAGCCACTATCGCCAAACATGCAGTCATCCTACCGATACCAACAGTATATGTATTCACCGTACGAATCGCGTAAAGTGTACCAATTACAACCGCCTCAGTACTCTCAACCCGACGTCTCTATGCAGCAAAGCATCGCTCCTATACCTATAAGCGTGCCTGCCGGGGCCAGTTTGACCCCAGTATCTCTTCAACACGTCCAGCTCGTCCCTTGCATGTGCCCAGTGGCACCTGAAGAGGCAGAAAAACTTCAGGAGCAAGTCGGTCCTGGTCCTTATTTAGCCCAAACCTACGCCCAATCCTCATACGCCGTGCCACAGCAAGTGACAGTATCGGCGGACAATACAAAAGTAACCCCAAAACAATAGTAGTAATTATAAAAATCCCACCAATGACACGTGTTCTTTTTATACATAATTTATCTCTTTTTTTCATTAATAAAAAATAAAAGACTGAGTAGCATAAATAATGAACATGTACTTTTATTTTTAATAAAGTGATTTTAAACAGTGGTGTTTACTCATTTTAGCACGATAAATAACTACAACTAATCACGTAAGTATGAAAACGAAACTAATTATAAAACACTGACGTGTTGTTACGCTCAATCTAGTTACATGTATTACAGTTTACAGTACAGTTGATTCTTAATATCGTTATTAGACGGTGAAAACATTTGAGTTATATGATGTAAGTACAATATTTTCTGAGTGAATAAGATTGGCTCGACAAGTATTTCATTATAGAATTTCGACGTAACACACCTGTTTTTGTTTTGTTGAGTCAAAAATCCTTCAGTTTCCGGAAACTCAACGTTAGTTCCCGGTTCACCGGAATTCATATTTCTCTTCTTCTTTCTATCTTTTTATGCCCCGTCCGTGGTATCTCTGGGACTATGGGTGTATACATAACATATGGCCATTAAGACCACTCGTTACTCTCTGACTCGTTAATTCATATAGTAGTCTAGTGTGGCTCTTTCGCGGTTCCAACACAATCATTAATTTGTAATATTAAAAACTATGTAAACTATGTAAGACTAGCTTCCGCCCGCGGCTTCGCCCGCGTGGCCTAGTAACAATTAGCATATCTTTCTTCAGAAACAAATTCCGGTCCGGCACGGCCCGGTACGGTACAGTCCCATCCGGTCCAATCAGGTCCGGTCGATCCGGTCCGGTCCGCTCCTGTCCGGTCCGGTCCGGTCGGTCCCGTCCTTATAAGGACCCTACATGACAAATTTGGCATCTCTAGACCCAGCGGTTAAGGCTGTGCGTCCTCTCTCAACTTCGTTTGCGTATATCTTGCTTTCCCGTGGGAATTTTGAAAAATCCTTTCTTAATACATCCCTAGACGTCGTAAGGAACCTACATGCCAAATTTGATATACCCTCGCAACTTCGTTTGCGTATATCTCGGTATCCCGTGGGAATTTTAAAATATCCTTTCTTAGTACACCCCTAGATGTCGCCGTCGTTTCCAAATTTGGAATCTCTAGACCCACTGGTTTGGGCTGTGCGTTGATATACCCTCGCAACTTCGTTTGCGTATATCGCGGTTTCCCGTAAGAATTTAGAAAAATCCTTTCTTAGTACACCCCTAGACGTCGTAAGGAACCTACAGTCCAAATTTGGAATCTCTAGACCCATTAGTTTGGGCTGTGCGTTGATATATAGTTAAGTCAGTCAGTCAGGACTTTGAATTTTATCTATGAAAAAAAATCCGGTCCGGTTCGATCCGGTCCGGCACGGCCCAGTACGGTGCGGTTCCTTTCAGACCGATCAAGTCTGATGCGTTCCGGTCCGGTCCGGTCCGGTCGGTCTGGACCTTATAAGGACCCTACATGTCAAATTTGGCATCTCTAGACCCAGCGGTCTGGGCTGTGCGTCCCCTCGCAACTTCGTATGCGTATATCTCGCTTTCCCGTAGGAATTTTGAAAAATCTTTTCTTAGTACATCCCTAGACGTTAACAGGAACCTACACGCCAAATTTGGAATCTCTAGACCCAGCGGTTTGGGCTGTGCGTTGATATACCCTCGCAACTTCGTTTGCATATATCTCGGTTTCCCGTAATAATTTAGAAAAATCCTTTTTTAGTACACCCCTAGACATCGTAAGGAACCTACAGTCCAAATTTGGAATCTCTAGACCCATTAGTTTGGGCTGTGCGTTGATATATAGTTAAGTCATTCAGTTAGTCAGTCAGGACTTTGAATTTTATCTATGAAAAAAAATCCGGTCCGGTCCGGTTCGATCCGGTCCGGCACGGCCCGGTACGGTGCGGTTCCTTCCAGACCGATCAGGTGTGATCCGTTCCGGTCCGGTCCATTCCGGTCCGGTCCGGTCCGGTAGGTCTGGACCTTATAAGGACCCTACATGTCAAATTTGGCATCTCTAGACCCAGCGGTTTGGGCTGTGCGTCCCCTCGCAACTTCGTATGCGTATATCTCACTTTCCCGTAGGAATTTTGAAAAATCCTTTCTTAGTACATCCCTAGACGTCGTGAGGAACCTACACGCCAAATTTGGAATCTCTAGACCCAGCGGTTTGGGCTGTGCGTTGATATACCCTCGCAACTTCGTTTGCATATATCTCGGTTTTCCGTAGGAATTTAGAAAAATCCTTTTTAGTACACCCCTAGACATCGTAAGGAACCTACAGTCCAAATTTGGAATCTCTAGACCCATTAGTTTGGGCTGTGCGTTGATATATAGTTAAGTCAGTCAGTTAGTCAGTCAGGACTTTGAATTTTATCTATGAAAAAAAATCCGGTCCGGTCCGGTTCGATCCGGTCCGGCACGGGCCGGTACGGTGCGGTTCCTTCCAGACCGATCAGGTCTGATCCGTTCCGGTCCGGTCCGGTCCGTTCCGGTCCGGTCCGGTCCGGTCGGTCTGGACCTTATAAGGACCCTACATGTCAAATTTGGCATCTCTAGACCCAGCGGTTTGGGCTGTGCGTCCCCTCGCAACTTCGTATGCGTATATCTCGCTTTCCCGTAGGAATTTTGAAAAATCCTTTCTTAGTACATCCCTAGACGTCGTAAGGAACCTACATGCCAAATTTGGAATCTCTAGACCCAGCGGTTTGGGCTGTGCGTTGATATACCCTCGCAACTTCGTTTGCGCATATCTCGGTTTCCCGTAGGAATTTTGAAAAAACCTTTCTTAGTACACCCCTAGACGTTACAAGGAACCTACAGTCCAAATTTGGAATCTCTAGACCCACCGGTTTAGGCTGTGCGTTGATATATAGTTAAGTCAGTCAGGACTTTGAATTTTATATATATAGATTAAAAAGTCAATAATTTTTTTGACTAAAGTGACATTTTTTAGACGTAAAAATCCCAGATTGAATTCAACGATAGATTATTAATTTTGGCCGTTAATTAGCAAGGTTTGCAGTGACCCATAGTTATGTTTTACTTATACACCATTCCATTCTATATCTATTTACTGATATTGTTTTAAGTATGATTATCATACACAGATTTGTCAGTTTCTTTTTATTTTAACAAAGTATCGTGTTGGCATTTTTTCGTTGTCTGCATATCGCGTACAGACTTATACGATGTCAAAGAAGTACTTCCTGCAGTTACGTAATCACTTTCATTGTGTTTTCGATATCATTCGAGTACAAACGATCGAATCATACTAAATGAGAACTTATTTTTACGCTCTGTAAAACACGTTCGTTTCTTAGGATATTATTACAGTTACATTGTTATTTTTCATCTGAGACAATACTGAATGAATTTTAATTGTTTGTCGAGAGAAATTGAAAAAGTAGGTTGTTAACTATCCATTTCAAAAAAGAATAGGAGCGAGAAGAGCTAGTGTCTCTATTGTCAAGTCAAGTCAAGTGTTTCTATTTTAGAAATAAAATTGTCAAGTTATCTGTCACTATGTTCTTCTCTATTTTTTTGGCATTCCTATTCTTATTTGGAATATAAATCTAGTTTATGTATTATTTTGTGGCTCACCTGTACTACAATCTGCTTGAAAAAAAAAGAATTATAATAACAATAATTTATTTACATTTATGTACTAGAAAACGATATCTGCGGGAGTCATAAAATAAAACTGTGGCACAGAGATATCAACGGCTTCCCCGAACTCAAGACGCTGTTATTATTAGAGTTGTATAGACGTAACAATTTATTGTTGAGATGAACCTTTTGTGATCAACATGTACCTTTTTACATACACATATTTGCAGCCACAGAAACTCCCACAGCACGTGGCTCGACACGCACATTGTCGGCTTTTGTGACTATTTTCGTAAGAGTCAAATTCATACTAGTGCAGAGTCAAAAGCGTTAATTTGAAACGTAGCATTGCATATTCACACTTATCTCTGCAAGATTAGGAACTGCGCTAATCAGCGTTGGACCGTGCTCAGACACGAGGATTCCGTCGAATGCGTGCGTCTTCGTGTAATGTAACGCTCAGATTCGAGCATTACAGAAGTGAGGGAGGCGAACCTTCGTCAGTGATCGGAGGTAGTATTGTAATGTAACGCTCAAAGTCGAATCTGAAATGTTGAACCTATATAGGTAATGTATGCATTACGTTGCGAAGATAAAGGTGAAATTGCCAAAACCCAGTTTCAGATTGACGTTTCAAATCACTTATGACTCTGCCGTTATTAGCTGGCCCTAAGTTGGAGACCGAAATTCGACCCATGTAAGTATGAATGAATGAAATGATCTCAAAAAGCCATTGATCACTGATTTGTTCTAGAACACTGCGCATAACATAATTGATTATGTGTTTAATTCAGTTTTATAAATTAATTTTATGAACCATTGGTTATGCCTCTCATTACCTCAGATTTTATAGGAAGTGATTACGAAAGTAAATTGCGTTATTTTCTGTAATTGTGTGTAATTATCATAAAAACGAACGATACGATACCATATCTGTCTGGGTATTAATAGACTGCCCGTGTATTTATTAGGTGAAATTATACAATTTCACCCATGCTTCTCATCCGTAGCAATTATTTAGTTATCTATATCTCTTCTTTATCTTTAGTATTAGCTTTGATTTTAGTGTATCACCTTAACGAAGTGCCATTGTACCAATGAGCAATATAAAAACAATGAGAACTGTTTGACTTTCATATTTATCTTGTATCAACATCTACGACACCCCCTCGCCGACAAACGAGCTTGTAATGACAATGTCAGCTATCTTTCACTCCCATCAGTTTCACTCTTAAAACATTAAGAAAAAAGAAAAACAATAAATCATCGACCGATTTCCGGTACTTTTTTTTTACAGAGGATGACGAAGTAAAGAGTGAAAAACGGATACTCTTGCGAGAGAGGGTGTGAGTTAAGTTCCACTGTCTTGATCCCAGTTTCTCAATAAGCTAGCCAAAGATTTGACATCACTGACGAGCTTTCGAGATCCATCCACATAGCGCAGATAAGTAGCCCTTGATGTCTGTACACTACCACCCTGTATTGTAGAAAAATACAAATGACGTAAGCTCAACAAAATGTTTGTTTTGGAGATTAGACTGTGAAAGATCCTCTACCAGGTGAAGAAGAAGCTCAAACAGACTGGATTCGAGGCGAGATTTGCCCATCTAATATTCCTTCACACGCCAGATCAGTCCATTTTATTATACAATTTTGCAAACTTAGAGAGAAGGGCCTCGGATGTATCTGAAATCAAAACATCTGTCTGTATCAATTCTCGCCCCCTTGACGAGTTTAGAATAAATATGTGCCTTTTTAAGGTGCATTTCATTGTTAATATATTTTTAGTCATTTGTTTGTGGAGAAGAAATAAATAAACGTTTATTATATTATTATTTTTCAAACACAAAACACACGAGTAGTGAAACGAGCTTACTGGAACTATTGCAAATCGACTATGAACCGAGAATACTACTTCCATCGACCACTGTAAATAATTGTAATTTGTAACGAACACCCATAGTTTTCGTCATAATTCGATAATATTTTAATGTTTGAAAGAGTTTGTTACGTGGCGTAAAATTAAGCAAACAATATCGATCTTATGTTTTTGAAATTTTAAAAACAATTGGAAATTTATATACCTAAGCATATTTTGGGTATAGTTCTGTTATTGTGAACGATGACTGTAACATTTAAAGACCTCCGAATATTCCAGGACCTTCCATCTTAAAGATAAGATGATGTCCAAAGCGTATCAGATGATATGTCACAGATGCACTGGCCTCTTTTTTTATTAGGTTAGTTAGAGGATCAGTTTGTTAAATATCGCCAGTTTATTTGACAATCTGCTTCCATAATAGATCGATGTATTTGGTATCTAAAGCGAGACGACTTTTTGAGATGCACTTGCATCTTGAAAAGTCTGGATGTTCGCATGTATCATATATAAGTATTGACAGGCACATTGGCTTTCATTGTTAGTTTATCGTTAGGCCCGAACGCATCAAAAGTGCATCGATTTTCCGCCGACGCGCACCTCGCCGCACGCGCCCCGCTAGTTCGTCTCAAGTTCGCACGCTTTTCTTGATACTTTTTGCGCATCTTACACGTGTCTGTGCTTTTCACCTGCATTGTTGCTATTCAACAATAGAAGTAATTATGGATTGTCGAGCATTGGTAAGTTTTTATATAACAATTATTACTATTATAGTTTTTAATAATGTTTTGTTAAGCGTTGACTGTTAGAAAAGATTAATTACAGTATAATTGTACACAATTAGCTCTATTAGATAGCATTACAAAATGGTTATAGTTTCTTGCATGAATATGCAGATTTAATATTCGTTAGTTAGGTATATACATTCTTGTGCATGTGCAAAGTAGTACATTTATGCATCGTGAAAGGGCTACGTACTTGATTTACACAAGCTATGTTTTAATTCTAGTTATAATTTCGTTTGGCCGAAAATAGACATTTTGCCTATGTTTTTGGTGATTTACAGGATTCTGTAATTTTGGAAAATAAATTCTAATCGGGACTCTTTCTTTATTTTCAGTTGCTATTTTCGATGGCTACCCTATTTATGTTGTTGTTCGCTCATGCGGATGGGTAAGTGATCTTACACAATTTTAATGATTGAAAGCAGAGAAATACTTTTACCAAAAGTAATACAGTATGCTAACGATCAATTTTACTGCAGCATGTAACGCAAATAAAGTAATTATTATGTATACAGTCTACGACACATCTATATCACGATGTAATAAAAAATAACAGAGTATTTTTAAGACATTATTCATCACATTTATTATAGATATTTATAAGATAAATAAATGTAGATCACTCACAGATCTTTTTAATTGATGTCAGAAATTAGTTTATAACGATTTGATTTGTTAAGTAGATCTTCTGACAAAGACTCTTACTCTTGACTCTCGTTCATGGGCAGCGATGAATGCTTACCATCAAGTGACCCGCTACCTCGTCCCATAAAAAAACGATATCTTGTCATAATTATTAATCAATAATTTACAGAGATTGAACTTGACAATTAAACTAAAAGCCCGGGATTATAATTTACATAATACCTATGATATATTTTAAAAAAATGTTTGAAGTTATATTGATCTTATTGAAATGTGAGCTGTTTTCTTATTTCGTGCCATAAATACTTGTAGTATTGAAACATTGTAGCTGTATGGTTGCAGACTAGAAGTCGAATGCGTACTACCCCCAAACAGGAAACCGCGAGACGGCACTCACGCGCATCAAGTAGGAAGCCCCCAAAATTACC
Source organism: Endotricha flammealis (assembly GCA_905163395.2). Classification (NCBI taxonomy): domain Eukaryota; kingdom Metazoa; phylum Arthropoda; class Insecta; order Lepidoptera; family Pyralidae; genus Endotricha; species Endotricha flammealis. Next base: position 10,507,799 of record LR990852.1, on the reverse strand, counting down.
GGGCTGCAACGGAAACGTGTGCGGCGCGGTGGGCCGCAGCACAGTGAGGGGCGGACCGTAAATCACAGATAACAACTCCGTCTACGTCATTAGCCAATATTATTTTATTTCCTGTTACATAAATATGTTATTATTTCCTGAATTTAAAGACTGTTATTGAATAGCCCGCGTAACCACCACCGCCCGAATTCCTCTCGAGTAGATTACGATTTTCCGAGATGAAAGTCTTGTGTGTCAATCCTAGTAGGCTATCTCTATGTTTTAATAAAATCCATAAGAAGTTTTGTGTGATTGTCAGCCAGTTCATTTTATCTGTAAAATGTTGCAACTTACCCACCTTACTAAAGAATCTTTTTTCACAGATTTATATTAATAATGGAGTACTTATTGTTTTATATATCCTCCAGTAATCCGATTTGGATCATCTTTTTTTTTAAATAAAATTTTTCTGTATAGATATATTATAAAAATTGCAATATTTTTCTTTGTAATCTTACAGATAATATATATTACTTTGCTTTTTTTGCAGTCGTACAAAAAAAGTGGTGATACATGTGCCGTACAAAGTTAAGAAGATAAAACACACACACACAGTATACAAAACTGTGCATCACCATCACAGCCATCACGACTTCGATCACGCCATGTCTCCGGGAGAGGAGCACGAGCATTTCCACCACATGCATATCCACGAAGAGCCATCGGTTGGTCAGCACACGCAACCCATTGCTGGGATAGGGATCCCTGAATTTCTGCCCGATGTCCCATTAGATGTTCCAATAAACCTACCTGATCGTGCGCGGGAGCTACCGATCATACCAAAACGACCTCTCATACCACTTTTCAGACATTAGGTAAGATAAATCCATCAGAATATTAAACATTAGAATTGACGTGTTAAGTGTTCAGAGAAAGAATAACAATAATTTTGTATAAATAACCTACTCTCTTTTCTATCTTGGCCAAGTTTGCGGGAGAATGAGTAAAACTAAACAGGCAATACTAATTATATATATGCTATACTGTATATTACATGATGCTAAAATAGCTTTAAACATAAAGTAACTCGTTGAATATTTAAAAAAAGGATTAGTTTTTTAATACCATTTTCTACTTAATAACGTCAACAAAAAAATGTATTTTTCCAGAAGGACACAGAGGAAAATAATATAAGATACGAGAGCCATAATTAGCTGAGACATTGAAACAGCAGTTTGATCTACAAAAGTGTACCTCAAGATATATTGTACAAAAGTGACAAAACTTAAAAAATGATCTGTCAGTATTTTCGCAAATTTCCTGTACCAAAGACTTCAAGACTTTAACATTTCTGTTATTTATTTGTTTTATAAAACACCTTCGAATATAATTAAGTTTTTATGCGTTACTATTGTAATTTTAAGAATGAAATTTAATTAAATGTATAAGAAATAATTCTATTGTTTTAATTTATTAATTAATACTGAAAATTTAACTAAACTTTAATTACCAGAAATTGTAAGTCCTACATATAGAGAAAATGAAAATTCATTATTTGCGCTTTAAGTAATAAGTTTATGTAATGAATAATTGAATAAATATTGAACTTTCTATTATAATTGGAATATACTTTCGTAGAAAAATATTGAATTAAGTAAATACTTATACTTTAAAACAAACTTGTCTACTGAAATAATAAATGTTTAATTTGAATGATTATTTTACTATGGCACTTATGTGGTTACACTTAAAGTTATGTAATTGCTTCCATTCCCTTTCATCTGCGTCTTTTTTCTGTGATTCTTTTTTCTCTTACTAATGTTCTTAGTTATAATTAACGACTAGAGCTGGGCTTATGCATTTGCAGTGCGAAAGACTATCGTTTTTATTTTAAGATAAATGCGAAATTATGTAATTGAAATAAATAGCCAGCGTTGGCTGAGCAAAATATTTGATAATATCTAATATTGAATTAAAAAAGAAATATTATGTGGTGGTTTTATTATAGACTACATGATATCCTTTCACCGCATAAGACAGATGTTACCTCAGATATTCCCGCATTCGTAACCTTAATTTTCTATCTGTTCCTAAGAATTGTATGCGGTATGACCGATTTGAATAATGGAAGTAATTCTGAAATTTATGGAGATAATTCTTGGGATGTACCGTCAACCAATAAAAGAGGCAGGGTAAAGTCCTAAGAATATATATTTTATGCTAGTTATGTAAATAATTATGAAACTATGTAATTGCATAGTATAATATGAATACTATTGATAAATAAAAATTCGAGTAACTAAATCCCTTTATGTAATATTTATAAAACTTAAATTATATTACAGCCCTGCTCGCCTCATTCATTGGCTGACTGTACTTTTAAGAATTTAGAAATGAATTACCATAGTAACCGTAATTTCATCTTCGACAAATATAATTCACAATAAAATGAATCCTACAAAGTATTGTGTGCCTCAATTATAAGAATCTGAACTGTTTGTCTACACACCGCATTAAAATTATTATTATCGTAGGCGTATTACGATTGTTATATGGCGTAACTAGAATAAGATATGTCTAGCTCTAGGTTAAATTCTACATTATTGCTTTATTTCTGTAATACCTACATAGTATTTTAATCTGTTGTCTCTTACTTATAAAAAAATGAGAACGTACGATTTGTCGACCGCATATTACAATTCCACAAATCAATCTTAAAATCAATGTCGTGAATGTTATACGTGTTATTTAATTTATTCATAACAAAATTTATTGAGTAGTAAACTAGTAAAGTACCTACTTAGGTACGTATTGGAAAGGTGTATTTTTACGCGTGCATTAAATTTATCAAATGTGGTCATTTGAGCCCGGGAATGTAGTAAGAATCTATAATTTATTCAAATCAATGTGATATCATACACGGATTCTGGTTCCCCGACATAAATATAAGGCGCAGTAACTTTACTGCATGGCGCAGTAACTTACTCGTTGGAATGTTTCCTGAGGGAAATCAATAAATCGAAATGGAACGCATAATTAAATTTTAATGGGCCCCGTTTACACTTGGTAATATTTACGGGCGCGCTCGCCGCCTACGAACATTATTTATTGTACGCCACCGAACACTCTCCAGCTGTTGATTAGACTTTTGTTTACCTTTCCACTGTGCTCATTTATCGATCACAAAAAAAAAATCCTCTATAAAACTTTATAACAATCGACTATTTTATAAGATTAAAAAAATTGCAAATTTAAATATTTTAACGTAAAGGTGAACATAATTACGTATATGTAAATATTTTTTAATAAAAATAGAATTATATATTTATTAATAAAAATATAATTGTAATTATTTTAAAATTTGAATTCAATGTAGCAGTGCGGAAGTCCGCCGTTGGACAGAGAGCGCACCAGAATGCAATCCTATCTCGACTCCGAGTTACGACAACCACCCTCGAGCTTAGTCAAATGCGTTGTTTTGTAATGGTAGAAAAATAGTTATTTCGCACAGTGACCGCAAAAAAATTGTCTAACACGGTTCGTCGTCTACTGTGAATGGAGCTCTATATTAGTAAAAATTAGAGCGACATTAGCTGCGGACATAGCAGTCGGTGTGACTGGTATGGTTGGCTGGCAATAGCAATTGTTGTCTTTTTGTTGATATTACGGGTTTATTTAAGTGAAATTGGATAAATGGTCATCTCACGATGTTTTGCTATTCAATCCAGTGCGGTCTGGCGGCAGTGCGCGGTCTCGTCATGTCTGCTGCTCGAATGGTCTAAAACGAAAACAAATTATAGGGAAGAAAAGAAAGTATAGTTTGTGATGTAAAACAAAATGTGAATAGGTTTATCGGTTGGTGTTAATTCTGTTTAGAACACTGATTTATACGGACTACTTGAGTGCCATCAACTGAACTCGTTACGATGGATTTGACGAAATACTTAATTGTGTTGGTGGTATTCTGTTTCGGGGGTGGAGAGACCGGCGGCCATGGAGAGAAACATCAGTGAGTATAAGTTTTTAATTTAATGACTGTAAATTAAATGTCAGCGAAGTAGCTTTTGCGAATGTCTCACTATTTTAAAAACCTGAAAAAACCATTGAAATTGTAGTTTTCATAGAACTAACGACTAAGTAATATTAAGAAAAATTTACTAATGCCTCGCAATCAATTTGTGCTCAGCAAGTATTGTCATTTTAAAGTGTATGAGAGTTATTATTGGATCAACTGTTAAATATGTTTTTATATAGGTCTTAAAGGCGCCTTTTCACAATGAGATATATAATATATATATCATATATATATTACATCTTGAGATATAATATTTTATCGCTCGTAATACAATTTGTACTAGACCACTCACACTGTGCTATAATTTATATTACATTACCTCACGTCCCCGGACACCATGCCTCCCCCTGTCTCGCGTCAGTTTGCATTCACAGCTCAAGATGTAATATATGTATATTATATCCCATAGTGAAAAAGCGCCTTAGTTAGCAGACGTAGCTCATATAACTCGTGACTATATTAACATTATCGTATTTTGCAGCGATCACCTCAGACTCCACATGCCGGAGTTTATACACCATGATCACCATACTAAAGTGATCACCATTCATCATCATCACCACAAACCAAAGAAGGAGCAACACCATCACCATCATCATCACCATCACAAGCCAGTTCATATTCCCCATCATACTGAGCATCACCACAAAAAATTCCATGTTACCACCAAAACTATATCTAAGGGGCATGGTCATCATGGACATCATGGTCACCACGGGCATCATGGTCACCACGGGCATCATGGTCATCATGGTCACCATGGTCATCACGGTCATCATGGTCACCATGGCCATCACGGTCATCACGGACATCATGGACATCATGACCACGACCATGAACATCATGGCCTTGAAAATCACGGAATCGAACACCACGGACATATTCATCATAATCCCACAAGCTATGAACCGCCAAAAACAACATTCGAAGAAGATTTTGGCTCGACATTCACACCCTCAGTGCCCTCATATGGTGGAGGTTCTCAACCGCACCTATTATCACCTCAGGTACAAGGAATATCGCATACTTTTAAACAAGTAAAGGTGTATGACTCTCTGCCTGGTGCCATACCAGCTGGCAATTCTAATGCGCATGGATACGAAGTTACGGAGGCTGCCGAGGAGGATGAAGATGCTTACACCTCTGTAAATAGTTTGCAGCAATCATATCCTGGCACATATTCATTTGTGCGAGGCATTGACGCTACAAATGATCCATTTGCGCAATTAACTCCACATGCATCTTTGCAGAATCAAAATTCTTTTGCGGCGGTTGCCGAACCTACGTCAGGTTTTGATAATGACGTGGAGAGTTTCACAGGAGAAGATCAGCAAGATGCATTTGTATCGTCACCTACTCAAAGCGTTGGCATACCCAGCGCAGTGCCGGCACCAGAATTTCCATCAGCTTACCCATCGGCAGCGGGATTCGACAGTGTACCAACATCTTATGTCGGATCCACAGGTGGAACTGTGCTACTTTCTAACAATGATGCAGCAGTAAGCGGGGAAACTCCCGTGACTTTTTCCAGAGAGGGTGGCATTCAAGAAATTGTTAGAACTGGAGATGTACAAACCGTTCTTTATTAAAATTATGTACTTGTTAAGCGATACGAACGAACGAGTAAGTAAGAAAAAAAACCTAATTAACATTATTTATATTCTAATTACTCATGACATTAATTATATTTTTAGATTAATAAGTTTAGCTCATATTTTATTAGTAAGATCGTAGTATTTATCAGTAGAAAATTATGAGACTTAAATTAAGTACAAATTATGATCTTAACATGCTTATGTATCGATTAGTAAGTCGTGTTTAGATACTAAGATGAAAATGTTAAAATTTGTTTTTTCATTGTTAACATATAATATATCCTTATTTAATGTAAATAAACGTTGTTATTGTTGTTATGATTTTGGTGTTGTGTAACTTTATTCGTAAAGAATGTGGTAATACCGACCACATTTTCGTGTGGAGTGTAATCACGGAAATTTGTCGTGCTTTCACCTGCTTTTCATTTACGGCTGCCACCACTGTAAATAGTAATCACCTTTGAAAGGTATGTCATCAAACAATAAACTTGTAATTTATTACACACCAAAAATAAAAGCACGGCGTTGAAATTGGACACGCCCTAGATCCGGCGTTGCTTAAAGTGAGAAAAATAAACCGTTGCTAATGCAGACGTAACTATAAGTAGTAGAATAGCGTGATAATAAGAAAAAAATTATCGCGAGCCAAACATTATGCAATCGGAAACCGGAACATTTTACTATAATTGTGATCTAAGATAGGTGCGGACAATACTTTTGAAACTAATTAGTTCACGATTCTTCTGTACACAGATTGCCTAACATGAAAGAAATAGAAAATATTTTTTTAGAACAATTTGTTTGAAATACTGTAATAGTATTTTAATAAATAATTTCCGAATGTAATTTTGTGCCAACAGGAATACTTATTTTGGATAGCACACACAACTAAGCACAACTTAGTTGTGCGAACAGGTTTTTTTTTGCGAATTGTTCCTGTTGGACCAACTAGTTGTGCCTAATAGTTGGTCCAATAGGAAATGGTGATTTTTACGAGATAAGCATGAATGAAAGAAATTTATTCACATGAAGTGAGTTAATTATTTCGTAATTTTAGATAGCAACTTAACCAAATGCAGTGATACGAAACATTTATGTAAGTGCACCATTAATTATTATTTTGTGATTTTGCATTCCTTTCTTTGACTGGATTATGTCCACAACAGATTCACAAGTGACAATAAATAAAATATTTTACTTTAAAATAAGCAGATGTGATGAAAAATTTTTTTTTTTAGTAGAATAAGTAAGAAAATAGGTATGTATTTACAGGTAAAAGGATAATAGCTGGATTTCTCAATTAACAAGACAGAGGGGCTTTCAGATTAAATTAATGTGAAAAAATAATTTAAAATGGTGTGAAAATAGCAAAAACAAACAAACAACAGAATGAGTTTGCTTTAACACAGTAAGAAATCTTCTTATATAAAAGAAATATGAATAAAAAGTTTGTGGTGCGTCTGTTGATCGACTGTCTGGTGCCATTTTAGTCTCATAACCCTCATACCTCACCTAACGTAGTAAAGTTAAACAATTAAGTCTTAATAATCCATCATATTAAGTAGACAACATAGCCGTGTCCCTTATTTATCGGTCATCGCTGATAAATAATTTATTACAGTCGAGGGAATAAATAAAAGCCATATTTCATCGGAGCAGTAATAAAATTGTTTTATTAATTTAGATCTATATTATAATTATACTACATTAGAAGACGCCCTGCGGTGTTACTCTCATCATAATCTGTTATTGCCTTTCCATGAGATTTTAAAAATTCCTAACTTTCACTCGTTTAAAACAAAAAAGGCTTATCGGGAATAGACTAGAAACCATGATTAATAAACTTCGAAGACAGATTGGCAGCTCGTTGATGTGAAAGAGAACTATAAAGGCAGAATTATGTAGTTGACGTGTGGTATGTGGTTTTCCGACAGGAGGAAATAACACACGTTATTTATGTAATTCTAACCATAAGTGCATGAAATCGCTATCCTCGAGTACACCATACCTTAACTGGTATAACTCTAGCATATGGTTGGAAAACTTATTTTGTGTTAGCTACAAAATTAGTTTTCCAACACTGTGTCTGCTGTAAAGCCAGGATCAACAACGGCGACCTCGGATTGACAATAAGCAATGAGCTTATTGACATCCCGGGGGAGAAATCTACAGCGGTCTTGGAAGTCACAACAAAAATCAAAAACATAATTTTTTTCTTCAATTTAAGTAATTCGCATAAACCTAAGAAATTTTATTTTGGTAATACTGCTATACGCACGTCAATTTTGTTTATTTGCTTAGCTATATAATATAGACTTCAACGGCTACACGAAGATGATTTCATAAATTTGACTTACACAACATGAGAATTTACTAGAATTTTTGTACGTAAAAAATTATTAAAATTATTTAAATCACGCAATCCAACAGCTGCGCCAACAACATAACGATAACATTGTTTCCCCAAGAAGAATTTATGGATCATCACTTAGATTTTACGGTACCCGGAGATGTTTATTGGTTTTATATCGTTGTGACTAGCTGATCTATTAGTGCTATAAAAATACAGACTATTTGTTTTTGCCCTTCAAAGGGTGAACCATTTTTTAGATCGTTTACCTACACCATTTGTATGGGAAAGAAACTGTGCATTTTTAATGCAATATAACTCAATACAAAATCTCAGCTTTCTAGGTTGAGCGCCCCCCATAAAACACATGTAGTCTTATTTATTATTCGTCCGCGTGAAGTTCTGAGCCCGTTCCCGTGGGAACCACATTGAATTTCGGGAAAAGCTATAAGCCTATGTCACTCCCTGATAATGTAGCTTTCTACTGGTGAAAGAATTTTTGAAATCGGTCCAGTAGTTTCGGAGCCTATTCAATGCAAACAAACAATCAAATCTTTCCTCTTTATAATATTAGTAAGACTAACCCGCGGCTCCGTCTGCGTGGTCAAGGGAAAATGTCAATAATTTTTCCCATGGAAATCTCTTTATCCCGTGGGAAAAAAGATAGCCTTATGTCACTCTCCCGACCTTAAACTATTCCCAATAAAAAAATCATATCAATCCGTTTATTACTTTCGACGTGAAGGGAGGACAAACAAACAAACACACTTTCACATTTATAATATTAGTATGGATTGTGTCTCTTTATTTCGTTATGTCTTTAGAGACATAACGAATTCAATCATCAAGACCCATTTTCATTAGCTTATAATATCGTACCTATGTATATCATCACATCAACTCATAATACCACTGTAGGGTCTCCCATCAATCGAAGGGGATTAGAGCGTACTCTGCCACTCTGCTCTAATGCGGATTGGCAGAGGCCGGTGTTTTCAAGCCGCCTGAAGGCCACCGACTTGGCATAACGATTGTCATTCATCGACAACGTAAGGCCTGGTGGTCGAGCGGCTAGCAATGGTCACTTTATCCCGAGAGCCGCGGGTTCGAATCCTGCACAAGGCAAACATTTGTGTGCGTGAATATGTCCGTTTGCCTAGGTCAGGATGTATTTATTTACAAAAAAGTATTTGTGTATATTTATCAGCAATCTAGTATCCCATAGTACAAGCTTTGTTGCTTAGTTTGGACTTTATGGAGTGGTAGAGCAATTATTATGAAATGGGCTAGCTCGACCGGGGAAGTACCACTGTGGCGACACCTATCGCCATACAGAAGAACTACAGAGTGAAGAAAAAGTTCACAATGCGAACACATGACGTCATATACGACGACACGTAGAAATCCTGAATCGCGCTATCGAAGTTTCTACGATATGGAGATATATATACAACCTCCGACACATACATTGTCGGAGCCGCGGTTCCCCAGGCATGACACCCAGCCTGGCCGGAAGATCTTCCCTTTGTGGCGGTCGAGCACATCGCCATCGCTCCCGCTACAGTGGTGACCCCGACGTGATTGGAAGCAGCCTTCTCCATCATATCTCCTCATCAGCTCTGACGTCATCACATTCTTCACTCCTCAACATGAAGCCTCATCATCAGCAGTCTCACGGCACTCCAGCTACGGGGAAAATCAGGTTCATCGCAGCCAACTCACCGAGCTACCTGTTCCTGCGCCCCTTATCCCGACTCACTGGGATAACCCTCATCCCGACTCACTGGGATATTACTCATCCAGACTCACTTGGATAACCCTCATCCCGACTCACTGGGATATTCCTCATCCAGACTCACTTGGATAACCCTCATGCCGACTCACTGGGATATTCCTCATCCAGACTCACTTGGATATAACCCTTATCCCGACTCACTGGGATATTCCTCATCCAGACTCACTTGGATAATCCTCATCCCGACTCACTGGGATATTCCTCATCCAGACTCACTGGGACATGCATCATCCCGACTCACTGGGACATCACTCATCCCGATTCACTGGGATACATCAAGCACGCACGCTCACGCCCGACTCACTGGGACACTTGGAGCACGCACACTCAAGCCCGACTCACTGGGCAAGCTAACGAGAAGCACAGACTGCTGATCATCATCTCATCGGACCTTCGATCCTGGAGGGGAGTACTGTGGCGACACCTATCGCCATACAGAAGAACTACAGAGTGAAGAAAAAGTTCACAATGCGAACACATGACGTCATATACGACGACACGTAGAAATCCTGAATCGCGCTATCGAAGTTTCTACGATATGGAGATATATATACAACCTCCGACACATACATTGTCGGAGCCGCGGTTCCCCAGGCATAACACCCAGCCTGGCCGGAAGATCTTCCCTTTGTGGCGGTCGAGCACATCGCCATCGCTCCCGCTACACCACCCTCTCGGAGAGTTCGGTGAGTGAGTGATCCGGAAGCCCAACTCCTTGCCTATCCCGTCGTTCCCCCTCCTCCTTTCCCTTGCCGTCCTCCTTCCTTTCCTCCAACTTCCTTGGTGGACAACGCATTGGTAGCGCCCCTGGTGTTACTGATGTCCATAGGAGGCGGTGACCCCTTTCAAAAAAAAAAAAAGCGTTGTGTGATTCGTCAAAAAAAAAAGTAAGAATTATCTTAGGCTACGTAAAGAATTTCCCATTCATTCTATTTATTCGATTAGCCATTATTAATTCTAATGTCGAAGGTAATACGGTCGATTCTACTATCTAATCATTAACCGACCCGCAGGTAGAATATATTACATTAAAGTTTATTATTATAATTACTGAAGATTACGTGTGAATAAAATTCACAATGTAACAGCGTAACGTAAAGTATTGTTTTCAAAAATGTAATATCCGTAAAAAATGTTTTTACATCTTCGCAGTAATATAACTGTCCAGTTAGCTAACTAACTTCAACTTAACATTTATATGTTCTGGACAATCAACCACAAGATTAATTAATTAATGAGATTTGTTAAAAATTCATAGTCATGGCAGTATAAAAAGTTTCTAGCTGTCGACGTGCCTACAACAAAATGATTCTCACGTGAATCGCCTTGTAGGGAAACGAACATTCTAGAGAAATTAAAGGCAAAAACTTGATGCGTATCTTCTAACAATATCGAGAATTGTTTATGTAGTTCCAATGTAATCTGCCTATTGCTTATGTCTTCCTGATTATTGTTGAAATGTAACAAAAAGACTACAACTATATAAATTGATGCGAAAGTAACTCTGTCGTTACAAAACCGCTGATATGATTAGATGTATGTTATGACATAAGTCCATAATTTAAGTGTCTTTTCATATAATTAAATTCTACACCGTCCCAATTACCAAGGTATATTTTATTTTCTGTTGCGGCTGTAAAACTCTTTTTATTTATTACGAAACGTTACGCATTAGTTGATTTACAAATACTTACATTAGGAGTCATAGCTGATCGAGTAGGAAATAAAAAAATAATTTACTTTCATTGCGGCCGTTGGCAGAAAATAGCAAAATAAAAACAAAGTGTGTAGAAAGTAATAAGTTTCGTTTGTGGCGGCTGAGAAGACATTCAAATGAAATCATTTTATAGGGCATTGCAGACTAAAGGCTTGCGTCCACAGGTCGGCATCGTACGTATCAGACGCAGCGGATCAAACGGTTTTTTTACAGCGCGTCCACATTACCAGCAGCCATCGAATTTGCCGATATGCAAATACTAGCAATCGCTCCTCGTGGTACTGTTTTGACTGTTCACCATTAGTACGCAGATAACAGGGGACGCGATGTCACAGATGGACGACGGACAACGCTAACTATTGGCTGCCATTAAAGCCGACCTGCCAGTACCACAAACGATTTTTTATTACAGGATGTTCATCGATAAGCGACTTGCCGTATACACTGGGCGTCAAAAATAAGTAGTACAGTTTTAAAATTGCAATTACTCTTAAACTATAGAAGTTAGAGTTTTGAAATAAAAGTCATTTTATAGCAAATTTAACAAAGTTTTCTAAAAATAATACTTTATTTAGCATTAGTAAAGTTTTACACTGAAAATTAGGAAAAAACTAAAAAGCTAACCATTTTGAAGGAACTATCAAGAACTTAATTTTTACGTTTTGGGCCTTGTTCCCACTTTAGTAACTTGTGTTGCCGCCTCGGGCTCTGATGACAGCTTGGAGCCGGTTTGGCATGCTGAACACTAAGTTTCGGAGGCGGTGTTGGGGAATATTCACCCATTCTTCTATCAGGGCCTGTTTTAGAGCCCTGAGGGTGGCGGGGGGTGGTCTGCGTCTTCTGACTAGCCTCCCAAGCTCATCCCAGGCGTGTTCAATCGGGTTAAGATCTGGGCTTCTTGATGGCCAAGCCATCAAGCTGATGCCAACCTCCTGAATGTACTCTTGTACGAGATGAGCGGTGTGTGGCCGGGCGTTATCATGCATTAGTATAGCTCCATCACCCATATTTGCTAAATATGGCCCTGCATACTCGTTAAGGATCTTTAATGCATATCTTTCACCAGTCAGAGTGCTATTTTCTATGACCACTAGCTCTGTGCGACCCTCTGAAGAGATGCCAGCCCATACGTGTACAGAGCCCCCGCCGTATTGAACTCTTTCCGAGATGCAACCTTGAATGTATCGCTCACCAGGTCGCCTGTATACTCTCCGCCTTCCATCGGAAGTGAATAAAGAAAACCGAGACTCATATGTGAACAAAACTCTTGTCCATTCTTCTTCGCCCCATTGTACGTGTTGACGCGCGTAGCGTAATCGTACTACTCGATGCCCTGTCTCAAGTTTGGGGCCATTTGCTGGCCTGTACGACTTCAGGTTGGCTTCAGCAAGTCTTCTCCTCACTGTACTCTCACTAACGTAGTCTCTTCGGGTCTGAAGAAGCTGTTGCTGGACCTCAACTGCATTAAGGTGACGATTTCTTAACACAGTAGAGACAATTAAGCGGTCTTCTCGGGTACTAGTGCACCTGGGTCTGCCATTACTTGGTCTCCTTAGATGGTTTTCAGTCTCTTCGTATCTTCGCTTTACTTGCTGGATCGTTCTTAGAGTTACACCCACCGTTCTTGCAGTACGACGCATACTGATGCCTACTTCGAGAAAAGTTATGATTCTTGCACATTCTTCTGGTGAAAGAGGCATGATTAGTAAAGTTTACTCGCTGAAGACACATTTGCTTTTGAATTGCAATTGATTTATCAGCAATAAAGAAAACAATAAAAAACAAAAGTACAAGCCAACAGTTTAAAAAAATAGTGTTTTTATTTATTAAGTTTTTTTTCAGTCAATCTTTAAAAAATGATATTATGCATGAAGTTTTTATTAAATGAAATTAAATTGTCTTTTAACTTTTTTTTATTTCAAAGGTCTAGCTTCTGCAGTTTAGGAGATATTGCAATTTTAAAACTGTACTACTTATTTTTGACGCCCAGTGTAGTTCATTATTTTTTACTCTACACGAAATTGATGAATGTATGTAGATCTGTACAAGCGCCGTTGCTCTGCTCACAATACATTTTGACTTTGCGCTGGTCGCTTGCTTCATCGAAACTTTATTCAAGTATACTGCGCATTCCACTAGCATAAGGCCAAATTTGCTTTAGCAACATACGCGTAATTTAGACTGAGCACTGTGCTATATGTCTTAAGGCGCGTTTAGACAGAGCAAAGTAAACTTGTAACCTAGTTTTTCTGCGGCATTTCTTTGGAGCGGCAGTGACCACCTCATACTGACAAGCGGGTGTCGGATCCCTCTCACACAGAGTGATTTCATAACATAAAATGTATGGTGTGTCATGCGGGCGGATTTGGATTTTCGTCAAAAACTTCAAATTGAAATGTAAGTTTTATACAATGTTTTTTTCACATATTCTTGTTCAGTATCAGAAGTAGATACGAATCCAAAAGTATGCAACTGTACAAAACCACACATTGTATATGCATATAAAGCACAGTGCTAAGTCGAGGTACATCTGTCAGAAAAAAGGTCGAACAACCATAAGTTCATAATAAAATTTATTTAAAATTCATCTGACAGAGCTGCTAACTAGCCAGCTAGAACTTTTCAGGTTTAAGTGAAACTTGTCTATTAAGTATCTGTCAAGAGACAGACAATAGAGTCTACTCGGGACCTAAAGATATATCTTTTGAATAATAGCCTGCATTGAAAGCCTGAATTGTTACTTTTTTTGCAGCGGCTTAAAAATAGCCTCCCTGCTCATGATCTTTCGAATGTATTTTTGTTATGTATGATTTGTTATGATGATACATTTTTGTCGTAAATATATATCTATAATTTAAGCCGCCAAGACAATACAGTCATGTTTTACAAAAATATCATGTGGGTATAGTCGTGTATTGTATAGCCTTTAAGCACTATTAACCTTATAATAATACTTCGGTGGGTGTATTATTGATGCTATCGTGCTGATAATGGCTTGGGTTGGATACATTCGATGCACACGCACTTGTGCATTATATAAACATTAGTTTACCACTACCTAGTAAGTTAGTTTACTTACATAAGAATGGTAGTATTACTTAAATTAATTACCTAATTAAGTTATTGTTTGGTAGTATTTATCGTTTTTATGCCTAGAGCGCGCTATACTGTCTCCATCTCCATAAATAGGGGAGTTTTTAATAAGATACCTACCTCTAAATTATTGTTTGTTTTCTTGTTTTCGTGAAATATAATAGTTTTCTTTAAAATCAATCAAATCATCATAAGAAGTAAGATAGCATGAAATGAAATAAGTGAAATACTACAATCGATTGAACTTTATGTATAGTTCAGTTGTTAGTTTAATTTTTAAAACAAATGTAAAAGAATTTATTTGTATGTTGACTTTAGAAATAAAATCTTTAATCGGTTAATATATTTTTTTATTTAAAAAAATCTAATAGGTAGTGTTTTTTTATGTAATGCAATAGCTAGGTTTATTTCTGGAAGGTTAGTTTATACGCTTTATATTTGTTATTACTATACCATATTACTGAGTATAATGATTATTCTCACAAAATATTGTATCGTTACTATGTGTAATTGTAATGTTTTGATAATTTTGTTGTGTATAAAATGTGATAAATCTATAAAAAATATTAAAATATAAATATATTTGTTGTTTTCTTCTTCTTCGTTTGCATGTTTCTAGAGGGAATTTCGAAAAATCCTTTCTTATCGGCTTTCTTATTAGCCTTACGTCATACAAAGAATACAGAATACACCTTCCAAGTTTCAGGTCTCTACGATCAGCAGTTTAGGCTGTGATGTTGATCCGTCAGTCATTACTGACAGTATTTTAAAATACGGATATTTTAATATTTTTTAAGCAATACTACCAGTCATTACTCATCCTTCAGTCATTGCTGACGGTATTTTAATATTCGGATATTTTAATATTTTTAAGTAATACTACCAGTCATTACTCATCCGTCAGTCATTACTGACGGTATGTTAATATACGGATATTTTTATATTTTTAAGTAATACTACCAGTCATTACTCATCCGTCAGTCATTACTGACGGTATTTTAATATACGGATATTTTAATATTTTTTAAGTAATACTACCAGTCATTACTCATCCGTCAGTCATTACTGACGGTATTCTAATATACGGATATTTTAATATTTTTTAAGTAATACTACCAGTCATTACTGACGGATCAACGCACAGCCTAAACTGCTGATCGTAGAGATTTGAAACTTGGAGTGTGTATTCTTTCAGGACAAAGCATTTTATATGAATAGATGAGGACATACGGTTTGTGATGGATATACATTTTGTTTAAAAAAACGCTTCTTCAATAAACCTCCTGTTTCAGATTTGGAAAGAGGAAGAGCGTATGTAAATTTTCATTATAGTAATCGGATACTTACCATAACATACTGATTTAATACGAGACTTATGCTAGAGTCATTAGTAAAACCTAGTGTTGCCACGCCACAACATATCCATCTGTCGCAACCCAACACATCACACCTAACTGATCTAAAGTGTTATAGCAGTTGGATTAACTCTAGCATTAATAATGAGGATATATTATTGGAATATGAATTGAAACACGTATCATTTAAATACTTTATATTACAACAAAAACAATATTGTATAACATTAACAACAGCATTCTCGTTCAAATCGAGATAAAATTCACAATCTTAATACTCTAATAATAATGTAAACATATTTTTGGCGAGAACAACTTATGAAATATAATTTACATTACTTATACATGATCACAGACCATCGAACACTGCAGGATTTCGAGTATTCCCATGGATACAAATGCGCTTTATCTTCTAAGGGAGTTAAGGTACCATTAAATATAATTAATGAGAACATCGTGTATCTATTGAAAAACTTTCAAATTACACGGCTAGCTATCTATCAATACGTGATTTAATATAACCCTGCACAGGAAACAGATAAAATTGATGATCGGTGTAATATTTATAGGGCTGGTCCATAGTCAATATCAATAGCAGCGTACTTACTTCATACAAAACTTCGATCGAAACACACGAGAGAAAAACATTTTATACTCTGCGCGGCAGATTGATAACTTTAATTTTGGCACATAATGCGTTATTGCGTTTTGTTTTATTTAAATGTTTTAACGGTACGTATTTACGTTGCAGTCGGCTAGTTGCAACTCAGTGCTTATATTTCGTTCCAGAAATACATTAATGAAATCGTACTTATCGTGTCTTACAATCGGGGTGTCATATTACTTCCAAAGATCTTAATTTGATAACTTGACAATATTTTAAACTTTAATTGACTATTCCTGGTATTATTTACTCTCGAAGATATTGCTGGTACGTCCCTTAAAAGTGTTTAATATTATTTCTACACGAAACAGTCACTACATTAAATATCGACTGGCCGTGGTTGTACTAATTATTAATCATACATCTTTGATGTTTTGTACATTTGCATTTGTTCGTTCAGTACCCGTGGCCAGCGTCTCCGTAGTCGCCACCTGCAGAGGACAAGCCGTGGTCACCTTCGAAGTTTACGGGAGAGTCTCCGTAGCTGCCGGCGTGGTCTTCCTCAGCGGCTCCCCATCCATGGCCATGACCTGGAATGAGATGTTACTTGTATCATTTGTATTTTTTCTTACTTTTAATAATAATATTGGTTATTTGATTTTAGATTTTTAGATTGTATTCTCAGATATTATAATTAAATGTATTGCTAGCGACACGCGAGCACATGATATCCGGAGATGAAGCAGTCACGAGATTGATCCTTTATAATGGTATTCTGTTCCATAATGCGTCAAACGTTGTGCGGGGTTGGGTGTGGGGCGGACGCGGCAATTTTATGAACGTCTGCTTTTGTTAATGGTGCCATGCCTATTTTTTATAATATAAAAATTAGGGTGTTATTTTTTCCCCAGAAATCATCCCAGGAACGGGAACAATGCGCGAGTAAAACGACGGGCATCTTCGTGCTGAGTTATGTACTTGGTAACTCTTCAAAGAAATGGAAACATTAACCTATCGTGCCTGGGGAATTGCTCAAAACTTTTAAAGTTAATGATACATAATATGAGTGCCACTGTCAAACTAGAGAAGAAAAATGAAACAACTTGAGACTTAATGTAGCATTAAAATTAAAATGCGTTTCAGAAACTGGTTG
This sequence comes from Endotricha flammealis, assembly GCA_905163395.2. NCBI lineage: Eukaryota > Metazoa > Arthropoda > Insecta > Lepidoptera > Pyralidae > Endotricha > Endotricha flammealis. The sequence goes on along the minus strand of LR990852.1, from coordinate 10,490,083 downwards.
CATATCAGATAACATAAAAATGAACAAGAGACGCTAGTGCCTGTCGTCGAAGATGAATTATTAATGAAATTAAAATCGTTATTATTTTCGTCTAAAATTAGATATCGTCCCGATTTAATTTCTCAAAATATCACGTAATTTTATTCAATATATTACCAATCAATTTTAACAAGTCGTTGTTCATAGCAGATGCCGTCTGCATGGTGTGCAAAAAAGTTCAAAAATATAAAAATCGTTTTTTTATTGGATTCGTATTTTAAGGGATTCGTTATATTTTTGACTTCTTTTGAGTTACATAAACTATACCTATCATGTGAAGTTATTAATTTTCTATTATATTATTCTTATTCTAAACGGAAGGTATATTATGTATGTACCATATGCCAACAAAGGAATCAAAACTTTAATCTTAAGATTTTTATAAATAATTTGAAGTCGAAAATACATTTTTCCCCAAACTAATAGAAGTTCTAGAGATGATATTCTATCTTTAGTAATATTTTGGCCATGACCGTCCGCCATCTAGGAGGTCCTGGGTTCAAATTCCGGTCGGTTCATGATTAAAAACAAACTTTTTCTGATTGTCCTGGGTCTTAGATGTTTAAACGGTCCTGGTCCGCGAAGTCATGAAACAATTAAGCTCTAATTATGATGTTTGAGACGTTTGACACTGGACGCCAACGCTCCTGGCACACGTACGCAGCCCTAGCGCTTGTTTCATGACTTCGCAGGAGCGTTGACTTCTAGTGGTCTAGTATAGTATATGGAGAAAAAGAGATCATACCGCCGCCTCCGAAATGTGGCGCAGCTTTGGGCTCTCCATAGGTATATCCAAGTACTTCATAGTGGTCATCGCCGCCGCCGCCCCCGCTCTTGTGGTGTACGTGCTTCACGATTGTGTGTTTGTGGTGGTGATGCTTTACAAACAGTGGTACATGAATGACGACCTTCTTGTGACCGCCACCGTGGCCCCCAGCAGCAATCATTGTCGCCAATTCCGCTGCGCAGACCAGTACTAACTGAAATAAATAATTGGTACATTGTAATTATTATGGTATTGGATATAACTAAATTTAGTTTCAAACAACCGAGGCTTCACTTCGATTCCAATGGGAATTTCAAAATTGGCACACGGGTATATTTGTAATGTGCATATAAAGTTATTCTAAATTACTCAGCCAGATTATTCTAAATGACCCCAAATAGGGGAGGAAAAATTTATTGTTATCTTCTGAGATCTACATTATAAATAACACACAAATTGAGTGCACACAAGTTTAGTATACCTCTCAGATTTTAGACACGCATATTTAATGATAATGCACACATGATAGGTACGCACGCATATTCATGTACGAGCAGATTTTTTTAAAAATTTGCTTAAGAAAAAAAGGTTGTCATAAATACCTAGTCAGTTTTGAATAAGTACCATCCATCATTAAAATTAATAAAAACTTAATAGGTGTAAAACATAATAAGCTCGCAGCAGCAAAATGTTAGTTATTAGCGGACAATGGAAACTTCGCTGATGCAAACTAATGCTATGCTTTGAATAGCCTAAGTAAAATTTTCTCTCATCTTCCAACAATAACTATAGCACAATAATTCTAAATTATTTTTTAAGCTTATTCTGTACAACTTTCTAGAAATATTTAACAATGCAGTCAAACCCCATAAATGCGGTTGACGGTACCTACACCTTATTTTGTGTTGGTACCGTGTTGTAACAGAATGATACACTTTCAAATTTCAACTACCAGGCGACAGCGCCAAGAAGGAATGGTGCGCCGCTCACTCGGGATTTTTTTGTTTTTTGGAGAAATGGAATCGGCAGTCACATAACCATTAGCTGTGTTGCAATGTTTGTTCAAGTTTTACATCAAAATTAATGATATCTTCTAGCTTCCGAGACCATTTAATGTTATCAAAAATGATGACAGTTTGTCGTGCTTGAAGAAATGCTAAAGTTTAAAAATTACAAAATAATGATGGTGTTTTATTGTTATTTTGTGTATGTTATGATATTTTTATATTGTATTCAATATTTTAAGTGTTCTTTATGAAACGGAAATGTTTAGCAACGAGCCTAAAATATTGCGAATATTTTTTTTGGCTCATTTCAGTGAGATTCAGCTTTCGTCATCAGATACAACGGGTCATTGGTATATTTCAAGGTTTTTTATTGTAATATCCAAAATCAATAAGTTTTTGTATTGATTATGATTTCAATTATATGTGTAGATTTTAAACTTTAAGCAAACATGGTTCTATAATTTACAAGTAGGTATACTTACCTATATTTTGAAAGAACATAATAATATAAAAAATTGCAATATTTGTTTCATTCGCATAAGTCAAATTTGAAGACTGATTTGATTATAGTTTTAAAAGATTATTGTATATATGTAATATATCTTATTAAAAATGATATACTCACCAGAAATCGGGCAGACATGGTGCAAGAGATAAGTCTGAGCGACGAGTGGCCGAGCGCGGGTGCAGTTGGTGTGTGATAATGAGATTTAAACAAACCTTCCTTATATACGGCAACGTGGTAGCGTTTCGCGACACTGCCTCTCAGCGGCTTCTATTATTTAGCGACCCTAATACTCCAAACAAATCTAAACCATACCACCTTAATACAGAGATTAAGTTCGTGTATTTGCCTCAACTGCCCTAGGGCCACAAAGTTTCAACGGATTTTAAGCTTCGACGCCAACGACCTAAGGGTTAAAATCGAAAACATACGCATACGCATCAACAGATTGAAAACTGCAATACTATAGTGAAAATATGGTCTACATTGTTGTGGTAGAGTGGAAATTCGATCGCAGGGAGGTGACGTTCTCATAGAGTGGTAAGGACCCATGGGATATGCCGGCGCTTAGCAAATTTCAAATTCATGTCATTAGTTAAACAGATTTTTTCAAATTAAGATTAATAATATAAGGCCAATAACAAAAATAAGTTGGCAAGCAATCAGATAGTTCTGATGGTCTCTATTACCTTAACATCACTTATCTAGAAAGGGTTCACTTTCCTTTCCTAACCCGTTCACTACCTGACGAGCTTTTTAACCGGAAGCCAAAAAAAAAACGTACACACGCTATTGTGAACTATAAATATAATCTATGGTGAAACACAAAGAAGACACTAATTGATACACAGAACAAAATACTTTCCCTACACTCAGCTACCATACCCGCCATCCACGTATGCGTGCTTTTGGAGTAAAGCCCGTACGGGAACCGTTGATCACTTCAATAAATAGTTATATATGAAAGATAATATAGAAGTTCTGTTTCACCATCTCTTCTTATTCCTAAATTTATAAGGAGACGTTTATCTGTATAACGTAATTAAAAGGTTATATGAAATCTCTATGACCCAGGTCATCAAACAAGATAAGGGAACAAAAAAAAACTTTCAATTTCTATGTCAGTAGGTGAATTAATACGATTCAATTAATGTTAACTTATCACGTAAAAAACTCATCGACCATAGGTATTACGTATACTAATATTTCTAAGAAAAAGTACGACTTGTCACGCAATTGCTTTTTCAACTTTTTGAACAAGTTTTTTAAAAAATCTGTATCTGTATGAACGTATTTCACGTACAGTCAACAAATGACAGAGGTGTGTAGGGCCGTCATCGAGTATGTATCCTAAAGGATACGTACTCATTATGTATCGTAAAGGAAACGTACTCATTATGTATCCTAAGGGATACGTACTCAGTATGTAACCTAAGGGATACGTATTCGGTGAGGGCCGTACATAATGATTCTGTAAATGCTGCCTATAAGAATTATGTTGAATTTTTTTTTTTTTCATGACGCTACATTATTAGCATAAAAATATTTGTTCTAGTTCTTTAGTCAGCATACGTATTTATCGTCAATGTATTAACTCTAAACAGAGATGGGTTGGTGTAGGGGTTCCCATTTGGGTTGGAGATTTGACTCTACAGCCAAATGGCAATCGTCTTCTATAAATTTTATCACAACTTCATATAATATTGACGTTTAGGTAATGTGACTTAATTTTCTTCTTGTCTAAATTTTCTACTTGGCTGGAACTGATACATCTTTGCCATTCCTTAAGCTTTAATAGCAAATGATGCCGAGGAAACCGTACAGCTGGGATGAAAAAGACCAATGAAGAATTCATTAATGTTTGTTTTAAAGTAGTTATTTCACTGCAAACCGGAGGAGAAAAAGCTTCTATGTCGAAAAGATCGAAGGTTTTACCGATGTTGTACGGATGCGTCTTTTTTATGAAGAGCAATGTTTGTACTTAAGGTTTTTGTAAAGATTCTATCGATGTCCATGCCTTGACCTAATAATAGCTAATCCTACATTGTTTTGCAAAATTAATTCTAAGTTTTGATGGCAATTATTTGTTTCTTTGAACATAAATTGCATTTTAATTTAATTTAATTTTATAGTTCTTAAGGTTCAACTTTGGACGATGGACTACTGAGCCGAGAGTTCAAGACGAACCGTTTGTTTGGTTTTGTAGCGTAGCATGCGGCGGGCGAGACGACTACTACGCCACCCTGAATGAAGCCGTGCCGTGCCGTGCGCTACAGCCACATGAGTAAATAAAATTCCGCGGTTTATTTTTACTCTACAGCCACTGCATAAACGAAAAAAATACACGTCTTCCTAAACGAGGCCTTAATCAATTTTATTATAATTAATGCTTTACATTTCTTTGTTAAAAAAAACTTCTACAATCCCATTCCCAAAAAGTATATACATTCCCTAAGTCAAAGCGTTTATTTGAAAAAAAAAACAATAGGTTACAATAAGGTCTCAAAATATTACAATTATTATTCGACAGGTCCGGTGGTCGAGTGGCTAGCAATGGTCACTTTATCCCAAGGGCCGCGGGTTCGAATCCTGCGCAAGGCAAACATTTGTGTGCATGAACATGTCTGTTTGCCTTGGTCTGGATGTTTTCTATGTATAGTAAGTATTTATTTACAAAAAATAAAGTATTTAAGTATGTTTATCAGCAATCTGGTACCCATAGTACAAGCTTAGTTGCTTAGTTTGGGACTAGATGGCGTTGTGTGATTCGTTCAAGAATATTTATTTATTTAATTGGTTCACTATTTTGTTAACACCTTGTTAGTATGAAAACTCTGAGTGTCTGCCTCTGATACCCATTTTCACCAACCCTTCCTAGCGATAGGAATAATATACCTATTTGTGTCATCAAACGTCATACTTTGTCCAGTTAGGTTATTTTTAACACTAGGAGGCGTTGGTGAAAACGAGAATGACATTTACTGATCGTTCTAGTTTGGAGGTCGTCTAGAAAAAAAACAGACAGTTCTTTTTTTCTTATGTATGTATAAATATTCATATAAATTACCTAATAGAAGAATGTTATTTTTGCATTACCTACATAATATAACATTGCATCAATGTTACTGTTTTTGAGGTAGGTAGGAGACATTTCATTTTAATATTTAATTTTATTTTAACAAATATTAGAGCTGATTATGGAACTACGTATATTTTTTCCTACAGGATGAGACAGGCTTCCCTGATCATGGCATTCAGAAAATTATTGTATTTTGTACAAAGTAAATAAGTTTCTTCAGCTCGTCACACATATTTTATATACGTAGCTTAGCATAGATCATTGTTATTAGTAATCTAATATTTATAAAATATCTTCAAACACTTTATTACGCAATAGCATTATAAAAGATAAAAATACAAAGAATTATAAAGCCAGTTTCACTAGAAATGCTTTATTATATTCTAGAAAACTTTAATCTTCCGCAAAGTAATAATCGTTCTATTAACATCTCGTTATGTTACTTCCATCTGTTCTAGATTATATAAATGGACGGTCATTAACGGACATGAATTGCAAAACTAGATGTGATACAAATTTTTATTTATTAAGGACAAACTTATTGCGAACAAAAAACTATGCAACTGAAAGTTTTTATTTAATTAAGTAATGTCTTTCTGTTCTCTATGGAGAAAAACATGACACACAAGGCGATTAGACTCTTTGGGATTCAACTCTTAGGTAATTATTGATTTGATTTTATATCCTGCAATACCCTGTTGATTATAGCTAGTTGGTAGTTGTGCAAAAACAATCTCAAATAAATTATGCTATATATATTTGAAATGAGCAGAGAAATTTAAGCGGTCTCGTCATTAACTGTCTACGATGTTTTAGTATACATAAATTATCAGAATAGAGTTGTGATTTGGACCAGTATGTGTGATTATCTGGAATCTATTTGATATTACTTCAGTAACATAACATATAATCTTTATTCAAGTTATTTAGTTTACAACAGATATTACACCTCTGCGTCTGAACTAGGACTTGAACTGTATCTCAGGCTGCAGTTGATCTTTCCAATGAATTTTTTTTAAAGTTTTACACATCATTCACTTTTTTTATATCTAAAAAAGAAAAACCTAGATGATGTACAAATTGTAATTATTGTAATTTAAATATACAAATCAAACTAACTATGTATATCAATGCTACTTCAATGGTCCTACACGTTTAAATATTTCGGGTACCTATGAAGTAGTTCAGATACCATCAAACACACCAGGGGCGCTCTTTAAAATAATTACGCTGAATCGGTATTGGTTTGTTACGTTTAGGTACTCTTGACAGACTACAGCTCTAACTAAACACTAAATTGAATGAAATCTAATCGTACGCTAACTAATTAGTAAAGTATAAAGTTTCAAGAGTACGAATTAAGATTTTCCATTAAATTGTAATTTGTAGTGAAGTTAGTAAAAATAGAAGGAGAAGAGGAGCTCGATGGCGTCGCTGTGTGTCGCACTCTAATATGAACACGCAAGTTAAGCGACGTCGACCCTAGCCAGCGTTTGGATGGGTTTCGTTATCTCGAGCTTCTCCGTGCTTCGGAGGGCACGTTGAGCCGTCGGTCCCGGCTGTTATCGGTAGATGACAGTCGTTAAGCCAAGTTGGTGGCCTTCGGGCGGCTTGAAAACACCGGCCTCTGCCAATCCGCATTGGAGCAGCGTGGCAGAGTACGCTCTAATCACCTTCGATTGAAGAGAGACCCGTATCCCAGCAGTGGGATGATTATGGGTTGATATGATGATAATGATGATGATTAAATTGTAATTAGTTACATGGAATTGAAATTGATATCGCCATTTTATTGAAGAGTAACCTAGCAGATTGATTTGTCCCCTCTATTTAAAATATAAATGTCTAGATCGCCTTTTCGGAACAGGTACGACCCTGAGATTCTACATGACCTGCATTCATAGGAAGTGTCGTTGTAAAAGGAGGCAACATTGCAGTCAGAGACACTCTCACTTTTTCTAGAGCACGCGTGCACGAGACAGGAAGATGAGATTATAATAACCGATACAGCTGTTATTATAATATGATGTAAATATTACATACTGACTGAGAACTGTTCTATGCCGACGCAACGGGAGAATCAAATACACATTTTCTTTAAAAGTGGAAGCTACTCTCCCACGGCTACCTATTCATGATTAAAAAATATTATGTAAGTCATGTCACGATACTAGATCGCCATTCTTCACACTAAGTACCTACACCTAAATACTTAAGTTAAGTCTATGATACGTTACTCCAAAAATTCTTTTCTCTTTGGGTGTACTTAATGTGAATTAAAAAAACATAAATTTAACTGTTGACTCGTTGCTTTAGTCAATTTCTAAGGCTGTCGAAGCTAAATGAAAAAGTTCCTATCAGATTTGGGGTTTTACGTAGTGATAGTAGATCGCATATATCCTTCTTCAAGGATAGGAAGAAAGGATTGTGTAGTCAAAAAATTAATATAACAATCAGTTTCATTTTTTATGTAGTTTCAGAGGATCACAATAAAAAACTCTGTGTTACAAATAAACGTAGTATAACTAGTATACATATAACTTTTACAATGTCTTGTCACTTTCACACTTATTTAATTCTCATCAAGAAAGACAGTGACAATACTCGATAAACTACGTTTATTTGTAACACAGTATTTGTATGTGTTTTATTTTTATTATAATAAAGTACTTAGTACTAAGTACTAAAATATAGAAATGACATATAAAACGATTACAATAAAACATAAAATATTTATTCAAGTAAATCACACGAAAAGTTCAATTGACACTGCGCCCACGCAGCGGGCTGTGACAATGCACCTGTTTTCTGCGTTCGGAAGGTCACTTGCGGAAATTACTTAATGTAAAGCAACTAGTGAAACAAAGTAGTTTCGTAGTTTTCACAAGTAAGGGTAAATAGTTAATGTATGGGCGTAGCAGGAGCAAGCAGGTGTTTTTTGCTTGCCAAGAGAACACCACACAAAAGTGTAAACTTGAGACAATCATTATTGTATTTATTTATCACATTTTTTTTTACATTTTTGTTGGTATTTTTCCCGTTAGTACCTAACTCACGATATGTTTACTACTGCGCCTAAGTAAGCGATGAATTACGTTTAAACTTATTTCATTTCCTCTACAATTCTTACTATAGGCACTCAACACTTCGTCTGAAGTAGGACCTAAAGACTATGAGCATAGGCGTTTCTAGAACATTTAAATCCTTACAGAGCCCGTACCACTCGAAATAGAATAAGATTAAAAAATACACAAGGTATAACTACTTATTTGCAGTTACGTAACAATATGGGAATGAGATTAATTTGTTCAAGCAGACCTACTAACTGTGCTCTGATTAAATCAAACCAGTAGTACACATTGCGACCGGATGTAACTGAAAATAAAACAAAACATAAATAGGTGAATTGCGTGGATATACTGTTTTACGCGATTGCATAATAGAGTTGGATCGTTGGGTACTATGCTTTCACGTGTCAATTCGAGAAGATGACGACGCCGACGTCACAGTTGACTATTTTTTAAAGAGGTTGAAAAACGTGTATGTGTACATCGTAAAGTGTGAATTTGACCTTACATATTTACTGGTTATTATAAGCGATCACGGCCCAATAAGTGAAGCACATTTTACATCAGGGGAGTCCCTGAGCCGTTGCCGACTCATAACAGGAACAAAGGAGAAAAGAGAGGGATCCTACTTCATCTTGAGCATATACTAACAGAAACATATTACTACTTCATCTTGAGCATAACGTACAATTAATTGCAAACACATAGGTGACATTTTATTATTTTTATAATATATAATTAGTAAATAAATAAATAGGCACCGATTTTCAATGCTCAGTGTGTCTGATCAATGAAACAAAACGCATACACGCCACCAAATCTCTTTATTTTATTCATTGCATTGAAATATTTTAATGGTATCTTATACTCATAGATAAGTTTATTTTATTGCTGTCCACAAAAGGGTAAGACGTCATCATCTTAAAAATGATATCAATTAAGATACACAATATTCTTATAATAGTCCCTCATTCCTATAAGCCTACGCACAGAACCGTTACTTGAAAAAAGACATAAAAACTAAAACCCATCGACAAATGACTACCGTCAAAAATAACTGAGCGTCGTGTGCTTAATTGATTGGAATAGTTAAAAAGGATGGGACTTAATAATTTTAAATAAACTGTCATTTGTTGGAGCGCGGGGGGTATGGCAGCGATCGCATCTTGGCCCTGTCTCCCAATCGCCCACCCACCTCGCTCCACCTCATAATACACCGTGAAATATTCCCTTTAACTTCTTGTGTATGATCAGAGGCCGTATTCTCTAAAGCGAAGAGATGCCTAAATGATATGCAATTTTGGCATCTCACCGCGGATTCCGCTTTCGAGTTAACAAATGATGCTTAGAGAATACGGCTGCAGTACTCTAGTATTATATGTGGTACTAGTACATAATTTGATCATTGTGACGCATTTTTTTGTCAAAATACTAGTCAACAGTTAGATGGGTAAGACTTTTACCTACATTAAACGCGCAGACTGTAGTAATAACCATATGATCCCATTAATCAAGCTCTGAACCGATTTATGCACCCAGACTTAAGACAAAATAGTCATCAAACAAAAATGTTTGTCCGAAGCAAGGAATATAAAATATCTGTGATTCTCTACAATTTTAATAACATAAATAAACTTTGCCGCAAACTTTTATTATGTACCGTATTGGATCCAATGGATTCCGTGAGTTTTCCTTTTAATTGACTAACTTTAAGAAAAAAAACGCATTTGTGCAACTCACTGTCAATGTCATTTTGCAGCTCCATCTACCAGTAACGTTGTGAATGACCAGGCGAAAAGAATACTGTGTTTTTGTTTGACTTTCCTACTGTACACAGACATCCCTTTCACTTTGTTATGTATTGCGAATATCCCAATAGATGGCCTCAACATCACAGCGAGCAGAATATTTTTTTGTATTTTTACTAATAAATATTCAAGCTTAAATTAAACATTAGACAAAATAAATGATTATTTTAATTACAGTTAATTATTAGTCGTATCAACGTGCTTAATAACAGTTACATAGGGAAGGTCGGCTGATCGGTTCACCCCGAGGAATCATCCTGGGCCCTGTTCGATTTACCGTAATATAAAAAATGTTGAGATAAGCCGACTTTCTAATAAACCTCAGACATCCGAGCGTTATTCCTTGTACATAATAAATCTTAAGGAGACCTCTACTAGGAGGCAGCGATGTTCAAACTTTACTTTTTACAATGTAGTAAAATTGTTTTATGAATAATGAAACACCACTAATTGAGCATATTAATGACAAAATATATATACGGACTTTTAAATTTATTTAATCGATTTTTATTTTAATGGAAAGTGGCTACCGCCGCCGCCCATGAATATTATGTAGCCCCAGAGTTGCTACCCATGTAGGAAAACTATGAAAAGGAGAGAGTAGGAAAAGAGGAGAGATAGGAACTGAATTGCGTGTCCGAATCTAATTCAATCCTTCCATGAAGAAAAATTTAGGTCAGAGAGTCGCCTAAGAGAGTGAGTATGAAAATTGGCACAGAATAAATTACACAATTAGTAAAAAATATATAGTTCAGTATTACTGCATAGTTCTTTACATTTTTCAGTTAATATTATTTGCCTTAAGAGTTTTTAAAGTCGAATGTATAAGATATCAAAATAAAATACATTCTCGTCGCTCGTTCCATTTGTCGAAATTTTTGCAAGTGTAAAAATTATTCACCTTGCATTTATACATTTATAATGGAGTAGACACAAACTATAAAAACATGAATAACTTCTAATCAACCCCGTTGAAAAATGTGACTACGATTACCATCGAATACGGGAAGTAATAAATAACTTTACACGATTAATTGCTCCTGGAATGCTTCGGTAACGTAAATATTTCACGGCTCTTGTAATTAGTAATTTATCAATTAAAAATTTCCTGTTCATTTTACCTTTTTTATAAGGTTTCCAGTGAGTGGTTAATATATGATTTAAGAAACTAATATTAATAACACTCAAAAAAATAATATATAGTTAACAATACAACTTATTAATTAATTTCACAATCGACATGAAACACTTAGAAAATGAAAATATCATTGTAATATTTATAATAAAATTAACATCAGCTATTAACTATTCGCCGAATTCATCCATAATAATATAAGAATAAAAATACAATGTAAAGTTTTCCACGCACTGACTGACATTTTAATGTGGCCTAATAATCAGAAAGAGTAAAAAAACATTGGAGTGGTACCGGTGGGCTTTAGCATGGCTCTAGATTGATGCCCCTCGGAGGCAAGTTGCTGGCCACTCTTATCGGGGCCTTTTTTCCCTTTTTATCTTAGTTTGAATATCGCTTCTCGTAATAAGGGTTTGGACCGTTAAAAGCTGGGAATGCGCGGGACAGTGAATGAACTCCAGGCAATGTGATCCTGATCGTGATTTAAAGATTGTTTCCTGAAAATTAGCCTTTTGATTAATAAAAGAATAAACTAAACGCCATCTCAAATGGTAGTTGTAAGGTATTTGATAGATTTTTTTGTATATTTATAACTACAAAGTTCGTATAATCGGTTGAAAGATTGTAAACAAGCTACATTCACTTCCTTTGGGGTAGTTTGTTTGTTACATAAATTACAAGGAAATCTTATATGGATCCAAATATTCAGTGCATAACTTTCGTTACGTATATTGTTGTAGTCAACAGTAAAATAGAAAATAACTTATGAAACCATTTAAATCAAATAAGGAAGACTTCCTACATAATAATTGACTTTTAAATTGTATGTGTAAGTTAATAGCAATTATATTTTCATTCCGTTAAGTTGTTTTTTTTTTCTAACCTACGACAGCTTTTAAAGTTTAGGAATTAAAAAAAAATATATATTTTATAAACTTTCCGCTGTTATATGTACATGGACCATGGAAAAATGAAAATGGACAAGACGAAAATCATGTCGAATGTCTATGTCGCGCCCGCCCCAGTCTCAGTTGGGAGCTCGATCCTCGAAGTTGTTGTCGAGTATGTATACCTTGGACAAATCATCCAATTAGGTAGGTTTAACTTCGAGAAAGAGGTCAATCGACGAATTCGACTCGGCTGGGCAACTTTCGGGAAATTACGGCATGTCTCCTCGTCTTAAATTCCTCAGTGCTTAAAACGAAAAACCTTCGACCAATGTGTGTTACCAGTGATGACATATGGATCCGAGACGTGGTCGCTCACTATGGGCCTCATAAGAAGGCTCGCGGTCACTCAGCGAGCCATGGATAGGGCTATGCTCGGGGTTTCTCTACGAGATTGAATCAGAAATGAGGACATCCGTAGCAGAACCAAAATAACCGACATAGCCAAACGGATCAGCAAGCTGAAGTGGCAGTGGGCAGGGCACATAGCGCTCAGAACCGACGACTGATAGGGCAAGAGGGTTCTAGAATAGCGACCACGTACCGGAAAGCGCAGCGTAGGAACCCCACCTACAAGGTGGTCAGACGACCTAAAGAAGGCCGCTGCCAGCAGGTTGCATTGGAGGTGTTTGGGGGAGGCGTATGTCCAGCAGTGGACTTCTTGTGGCTTAGATGATGATGATGTATACATTACACATATTTTGTTTTGTATTGCATTTGTGAAAATATTAAAACTTTCGCGTTGCATTATAATAACATTAATAACCATACCTTCTCGTCTATGACAAGCGAGTTCACCTGACCTCACTGCTAGTGCAGCCTGCTAGCACTCTTGAAGAAAATCGCAATTTCAATTCAAAATTTAACGTCAACAAATATAATTCGTACTTTTATTTAAAAAGTGTTTCGTCACTTGTTGCGCACTTCATTTATTTGTCTTCAAGAATGCCACTGACAAAACAGGTTTTAGGTAATCGAAGTCAAATTTTTTATGAATAAAGATAACGGTGTCTCCATTTTTTTAAATTTTAAGTTCAACGATTTGGCGACAATCCCCTCTGTCATGCCGATTCGCGTCTACGCGCCGCGCCGCAGCGTCATAGAAGTTGAAGTGTTGCGTGCGCGCCGAAGTTCCTGCACATTTACACTGCAACGGTGAAACTCATGAAAATGCACCGATAATCAGGGAAATGCTATTGCGAAAGTGATTTATTAATTCAACCAAAAATTACTTACAACTTCACAAGTTTCATTTCATTACATCAATTTCAAAGTCTTTAACCGTATTTAGTACAGTAGTTCAGCAATATTCAGCAATAGCAGAAAAACAAGAGGTCACTTGCTTTGTTAGAAATAATTTTAAAAAGTAGGTAACTACATTTAGTTAAAAAACACAGCTCGAGTTACGTCGGCATAAGTCACATAGACTTCCGGCGACTGGCCCTCGGGTCATTAGAGATAAGCTTAGTTATAAGAGACTAATTGTATTCACGTCTTAAGTTAATAAAATAAAGATAACCAGTCTAGATCTGCTCGTCAAGCAGACAGGTACTAAAAGTTGTTTTTAAAAAGCCTTTCGCCCTCGCCCACAACATATCTGGCGCAGTCGATATTCGCGTACGTTAATTACGGTTGCAGTTCAATAGATTCTTGAGCTTGTCAATCGCCGTCGCGACAAAAGAACCTACCGTGGGTTACGGCATCGGCAACAATACGACACCTGCGTGCTACGAGCTACGTGCATCTACGTGCATCTACGTGCTACGAGTACAAGCTTTGGCAGCGGTCAGACTCACTTCCTGAAAATCGGAAAATGCTCGTGGGGTAAGCATTAACTCTGTTAACTCCCGAGATTCCTTATCTATCCCTTTCACACTAACATTGTGTACCAAAATTTAAAAATTTAGTGCATTATTTGTACTCAATCACTAATTATTAGTGCATTGTTCTGTATTTGTTATTGTAGTTTTTAATCAATTGGATAAAAATGGCCAGTGATAAGAAGGTGCATAACGAAACAGATATTAAACCATTGGTTATTAATTATGACCAATTATCTTTGTTACTGCCGTCATATGATGGTGATAAAAAAACTTTAGCATTTTATATAGAAGGTGTGGAGAACGCCTTAGAGTTAATCTCAACTGATAACGCGGAAAGTGTAGCTTGTCTTATTAGAAATAAACTAACTGGGAAAGCTGTTGAGGCATTGTCTCAAAGTACGAGTGCCAAAACTTGGGCACAAATAAAAGATATCCTAGTTCAGAGGTTTGGAGAATATAGGAATGAAATTCAATTAGTGCAGGAATTAATGTTCATCAACAAAGAAAGTAATTTAGAAATTTTCGCAGATAAAGTAAGAAGTTTGTCAAAATCATTAATAATGCTAGATCCACAAAAACGAGAATACTATGAGGAAATGGCTTTAACGGTATTTTTGGACAAATTGAATCCCATAACTTCCTTGTTTATAAAATTAAAAAATATTAATAATCTTGAGCAAGCGATCTCGTTAGCTAAACAAGAGGAAGTTAAGTTGAAAACGAGGCGATTACAGCTGCTTAACAGCAGGCCGAGTACATCTAGGCAACCCGTAGTTCAGCCCCAACAGAGATTTGTACAAAGGAGGGAAATAAACAATAAACCCTTTAATAATTCAAAACCTCCGAGTAAACCGATTCACTTTCAAAATGAAATAAATAACGATGACGATAATCCTACACAGAACCAACCCGCGAAGGCAGAGAATGAGGAAGTTACTTCCGAATTCCCGGAAAATCTTGACTCAAATTTTTACGAGGAAATAAAGGAACTTCTAGAAATGTAGTGTTCATGAATAATCTTACTAATTATAGTCGTTTACCGTATATTTATATCAGCGAATTAGGTGGCAGATTTTTGCTAGATACGGGAGCATCACAATCTTTAATACACCCGGATATTGTATTAAACAAACAAATTAGCTGTACAATAAAAAATGAAGTGCATTACATCAGAACGGCTCACGCAACGACCAAACATAATAAAGTTGCATTCATAAAGTTACCATCGAAATTATTTAATACAGAAATAACACATAAATTCTTACTGTTTGACTTTGATTCGGACTTTATAGGATTACTGGGACTAGATTTATTAGTACCACTAAATTGCAAAATCGACATTAAAAACATGATTTTGAAAACGGAAAATGCTGACATACCTATTAAGGACGATATAAAATCATACAGTATAATAAAACCTAAATGCGAACAAACAGTAAATTTATTATGTAATGTTGAAGAAGGAGATTACTATCTACCGGAACAGCATATACACAGTGGCCTTGTCCTCCAGAACTCAGTAGTATCTGTAAAAAATGGAAACATATTAACTACAGTTATAAATAAATCAGAAAGTGAAGTAACATTAAAAAATTCTTGTCAGTTAAAAATGCGCAAATTAAATATAAATAATAAAAATCAACACTTATCCAATGAAACATCGGTAAATACACACACAATAGATAAAAATATTGATAGTTTGCTAAAAAGAAACCTAGACAGACTTAGAACTGATCATATGAATTCTGAAGAAAAAAGAGAAATAAATAAATTATGTTATACTTACCGTGATATATTCTATTGCGAACAATTACCCTTAACTTTTACACACGAAATAAAACATGAATTAAGAGTAACAGACGATAAGCCCATTTTTGTGCGAAACTATAGGCAAGCACCTAAACAGAAAGAGGAAATAAAAAAACAAGTAAATGAACTACTAGATCAACAAATAATTAGAAAAAGTAATTCGCCGTGGTCTTGCCCAGTGCATTTAGTCCCAAAAAAGGTAGACGCCTCAGGTGAACGTAAATGGCGCTTAGTAATTGACTATAGGCGGTTAAATGACAAAACAATAGGCGATAAATACCCTTTACCAAACATCGATGATATTTTAGACAAACTCGGACGAGCACAGTATTTTACGACAATAGATCTAGCATCTGGGTACCATCAGGTAGAAATGAACCCTAAGGATGTAGAGAAAACTGCGTTTAGTACGGACCGAGGACATTACGAATTCTTACGGATGCCCTTCGGCTTAAAAAATGCGCCGAGCACGTTTCAGCGTCTAATGGACTCGGTGTTACGCGGCTTAGATAACGTATTGACATATTTAGACGATGTCATCATTTACTCAACTTCCCTTCAAGAACACTTAGAAAAGTGCATTCAAGTTTTTGAAAGATTTAGAGCTCATAACTTAAAAATACAGCTTAATAAATCAGAATTTTTACAAAAAGAGGTCAAATTCCTAGGTCACACACTGACAGACGAAGGACTGAAACCTAATCAAGATAAAATCACCGCAATAAAGAACTTCCCATTGCCAAAAACACAAAAAGAAATAAAATCCTTTTTAGGTTTAGTAGGTTATTACAGAAAATTTATTCAGGACTTTGCGAAATTAACAAAGCCCCTGACTAAATGCCTAAAAAAAGGTAGTAAAGTGGATAATACATTACCTGAATTCATAGAATCATTTGAAAAAAGTAAACAAATCCTTACAAATGCTCCGATTTTACAATACCCGGATTTTAACAAAGAATTTATTTTAACCACCGACGCATCAGATGTGGCAATCGGTGCTGTTTTGTCACAAGGAAAGTTAGGTTCCGACAAACCGGTAGCGTACGCATCACGTACTTTATCGGATACAGAGCAAAGATACTCGACAATAGAGAAAGAACTGCTAGGAATAGTTTGGGCTATCAAGTACTTCCGCCCTTACCTATATGGAAAAAAATTCACCATATTCACGGACCATCGTCCACTTACTTGGATTATGTCTCTTAAAGACCCCAATTCAAAACTGACTAGATGGCGCCTAAAATTAGCCGAGTATGATTACGAAGTTCAATACAAAAAAGGCAAATCTAACACTAATGCCGACGCATTATCTAGGGTACAGATAGTATATAATAACGACAGTTCTACCACAATTATAGATAATCCCCAACCCAGCACATCAAACGATGACATAGACTCAATAGATATTAGAACTCTTTTGGACATGCCGCTCACCCCAGATAACCCGCAACGAGATGAAGACTTGTTAATTAATGAGCCTCAATTAAATAAAGAGTTATTTGACGAAAATAATTTAGATAACATACCACAAACAATAGACGCCATTGATAGACAGCAAAAACAATTTCATATAAGAAAATCACCAGGAAATAATTACCGAGTTGATGATAGGTCAAAAGGCCGAATCATTATAAAGGATGTATTCATTCCTATAAATGATACGGAACAACAGATAATACAATTCTTAAAAGAACATACAATACCTGATAGAACTTTCCATTGCTATTTTTATCATGAAGAATATTATCCTTTGTTTTGTAAAGTTTATAAAACGACATTTAGTGAACGTGGACCAAAACTAGTACGTTGCATGAGTAGAGTCACATTAGTAGAAAACACCAACGAACAAATAGACCTAATAAAAAAATATCACGAAGGTAAAACAATACATCGAGGAATACAAGAAACTTACAAACAACTGCACAAAACCTACCATTGGTCCAATATGTTGTTATCAATACAAAAGTTCATTAATAAATGCGATGCATGCCTCAAATGCAAATACGAACGAAACCCATTAAAATTGCCACTATCTCTTACGGACACACCGATTAAACCTTTGGAACACATGTTTATGGATCTATATAGTAGTGGAGGTGTAACATTTCTCACTATCATAGATAACTTCACAAAATATGCGCAAGCAATACCACTAAATGCATCGACTAGTATACATATCGCTGAGGCACTATTAAGCCTCTTTTCAACTATAGGAATACCCAATAAAATCACAACGGACTCAGACACAAAATTCGACAACGAGGTAATTACGGAAATATGTGCTATGCATAACATACACATACATTTCACAACCCCTTACAATCCTAACTCGAATTCACCAATCGAAAGGTTACATTCAACTTTAGCGGAGTTAATAAGAATACAGCGTATCACGGACAAAGATGAACCGTCAAATTTAATGAAATATGCAATAATAGCGTATAACAATAGCATTCACTCAGCAACAGGTTTTACACCGTTTGAATTATTATACGGTCACACAAGCAGTAAAAATCCCTTAGAATTACATTTCCCAAAAGCATTCTACCAAGAGTATGTTAATAAGCATAAGCAGATCATGGAGAATGTACACAAACTAATAAATACCAAAATTTCTATGGAAAAACAAACAGTGATAAATAAAAACAATAAAGGAACAGAAATACCTAACTTTAAAGTAGGAGACCAAGTATATAAACAGGTAGCAAAAACGGCTAGAAGCAATAAACTAGAACCCAGGTATCTAGGTCCGTATACAATTGTCCGTATTCACCCAGAACAGACAGCGGAGATCGTAGGTAAACACGTGAATGCGAAAACAATACGCGTTCACTTCCGGTTATTAAGGCGACCTGAACATGTTTCAGACACGCCCTCGCCCTCTTCGCAGTGCTCCACTTCGCCAGAGCCACAGCGGTCATACAGCCAGTAGATGACCATAACGGTATATTGGTACTCACTGAAGCAAAGGCTCAAAATCAAATCGATACATACCATTTAGTAGTAATATATAATATTTCACAAATAAGAGAAATATACTTAGATATATGTAGTAATTACTATACGTTTAAACTTAGATATAATAATACATTAGATAAGACAATTAAAAGTAAACAAATAGAATATTACATAGATATGATAGAAAGTAAGTTAGTATACCTAGGGTCAGAAACAGTAGGACTTAGAAAGAGTTATAGACAAAAGCGTGGACTAATAAACGGACTAGGCTCCATAATAAAAACAATTACAGGAAATTTAGACACTGAGGACGCAATTAAATTTGAAAATGAAATTAAAACAATTCAGTCAAAATTAAATAATAATGTTAGAAATCAGAAAAACATGCTTAACATAATGTCAGATTTCATGCAGGATTATAAAAATAATTTAGAACACATTAAAAATAATCAAGAAAATTTAATGTCTGTAATAAATAACTATGCAAAACAAAACTCTGGATTAGAAAAAACAGTACAAAGAACTAGTATTTTATCGGAAATAGAGACAGCGCTTCAGCAACTAGAAAACAGATTAGATACATTAGAAAACGCAATAACATTTTCTCATTTAAATAAAATGCACCCAAGTATCATTGACCCAAATTACTTGATTGCGGAACTGAATCAATTGCAAAATGAAATTGAGTTAACTATTCCCTTTGCACCAAACATTAAATATATTCAATTATGGGAAAAATGTATTAATGTAAAGGCATATAGTACAAATGAAACACTAAATTTCATCCTAGAAATACCGTTGGTCACTAACCATCCGTACAGTTTACTCCACCTATACTCGATCCCTAATAAAAATAACACCTTAATGATACCTAAAAATCCTTACCTTATCTTGGGAAACGACGAGTTCGCATACCCCCATGAGTCATGCTTGGGAGTCACCGACGACGAAGTCATCTGTAAACACCTGGATTGGGAAGATCTACATACCTCAAACGATTGCATAGCACAGCTTATTCAGCATCAACAACCACATAACTGCATCTACGCAGCTGCAACATTTAACAATAATATAATACAACAAATAAAGGAAAATAGTTGGATAGTTATATTAAAACAGGAGGAAGTCGTAAAGAAAACATGTAACGAAGATGTACAATATCAACGTATAAATGGAGTAGTACTGATAACAACTGACAACAAATGCACAATAGGAATAGCAGGAAAAACACTGCAGACCCATATAAAATATATAAATATAAAAGAGACTATTCCCTTACCAAAAGCATACGATACACCGGAGGAACCTGCAATCAAAGTAGAGTTAGAACACATAGAACTAGACAACGTAAAAAGCATTATACACAGATATAAAGAAGTAAGAAGTAATAAGGAACCATTGATATCATCAGTACCTAGTTGGTCTTCAATAATACTATATGTCGCACTCACAGTTATAGGAACTGGAGCCATAGTATACAAGTTCTGGTGGAAACGAAGATCGGCGCGAACCACTACGCTACATCAGCCAGGAGAGGAAGCGGTGCATCTTCAAGTTCAACCCTCTTCGCGCCTCACTCTTAAGGGGGGAGGAGTTACGTCGGCATAAGTCACATAGACTTCCGGCGACTGGCCCTCGGGTCATTAGAGATAAGCTTAGTTATAAGAGACTAATTGTATTCACGTCTTAAGTTAATAAAATAAAGATAACCAGTCTAGATCTGCTCGTCAAGCAGACAGGTACTAAAAGTTGTTTTTAAAAAGCCTTTCGCCCTCGCCCACAACATATCTCTCGTTAAAAATCTTTTTTATTCCCATCACGTCCTATTTTGTGTAAATTAAAATCGAATACATGCAATTATACGCTAAAACATCTTTATTAAAAACAGTCGTTTAGTTAATTTACTTGTTACTGCGCTTACTAAAAAGTTTCTATCAAAGTATCTACGTATTCTATAATGTACATAACAACTGAAAAATATGTAGGTACTCGTTATTAATTTGCGAACAAAATAATATGAGTGGAAAATAGATTTGTCAAAGCGTTAGTTTGATAGAATTACGTATAGTTAGTCGTAATAGGCAGTATGAGTGTTATTTGAAAGTATTGTTGATGTATTGTATACACTTTCCTTGCCACTTGTATGATTATGTTTCATCAAAGTGATAGTAAAAGTTGCACGGGGCGTGGATAAACATAACTAGGCATGATCGCCAACCCATATTTAGTTTGCATTCAGTTTATTAAGACAAAGTGCCCGTTTATTCTCCCGTTTCTGCTCAATTTTGCGAGATTATGAAATCCTCGTCTTTTAGTCGTTTGATCATACGTTTTAGTTGTTTAGTCTTTAATGTATTTTACATACATAGTATCATTAATTAGGAATAACATGTGAATATAATACACTATGTCGACACGTGCTTCACGATGCCTAAAATTAATTCTTTGGCTTTATGGAATGCTATGTGCGATCACGCATATCCTACATTTTTATTATAACGTGTAGTTGTTAAACCCCCAAAAAAACCATCATGTTACGCGTACATTGCAGTAAGTACATAAAATGGACAATACCTTTGATAACAATATCACAGTTCTGTAAGTAACAAAGCCTGACACGGGCTCTTTTACGAACATTAAGTGACATTATTGAAGCGTGGTGCCGAACTTAACATACTAAGATAACAATTTGATAGTTGCACGGGTAATAAAAACCCTCAGAAATTGTCCACAATTACCTTGGTTACTGCGTCGTAACGTTTTAATGACGCATCTCCACTTAGTGTGGGAAACATAAGAATTGACCCGGCATGCCATACAGGTGGTCAATACGGTTTCGAAGATATAATGCATGGTTATTTCGGATTAGCTTTGTTTACGGCGGGCGTCAAACCTGTCCGCAACAGTGACTCTATGGAGCTTATTAGTCTTTTACTTCTCGATTTTAATCGTATTGAAGTCTAGAGGTAAAATGTTTGAAACACTCAAAGAACACAAAGAAAGTTGCATATTGTCAAGCTTTGTAGTACGTGTATGACAGGGCCTTTACATTGAACACCTAAAAGCGATAGCACACGGCGGCGTATTTTAAACGTGCAGATGATGCGCGTGTACGATTTTTAGATTTTGGCGATTGCAGCGCCATGCAATGCCTTCTATAGTAGAGAAATAATATGTTTTTTTTATTACCTGTCGGGATGAGATGTTTTAATAAAAATTGATAAAAAGCCTATGTCACTCTCCAGGTCCCTCCAAATGTTAAGGTAAAAAAAAAAACATGTTAATCCGTTTATTACTTTCGACGTTGTTGGAAGGATAAATAAACAAACACACTTTGACATTTCTTAGTCCGGGACGGTTAGGTGACTTGAAAACAGTGACACCAGCTACCCGCAGCTGACACTATTTATTTATTTATATTTATTACTATCTTTCTCGTATCTATCTTGAGATTCTAATCTGATATTCTTCTTCGACAAAGAATAAAAAAAATAGAAATAAAAAAATTGAAACATGACTTAACATAATTATAGTCACAGAACTGCGAACTGGGAGTTTTACTCCCTAGTAGAAATGCAGTTTGCTACAAATTGTATAAGAACCATGTCTCTCTGTAAGTTAAACGTTAAAGAACCATGCCCTCAAAGACCTCAATCTTTTGATTGGCAGTGAATTTTTACACTGCCAATCAAAGGATGAACGAATTCCATATGACAGTTTTCAAATGAGATGTACAGACAGATGAGATGTACGTACACTACGTACAGATTCATCAATGTTATTACCAGAGAGATCACGCCCACAATGCATATCTATTAGTTTATTTTATCTATGGATGTAGGTAATACTTACAAATATTATAAAGAGGAAAGATTTGATTGTTTGTTTGCATTGAATAGGCTCCTAAACTACTGAACCGATTTCAAAAATTCTTTTACCAGTGGAAAGCTACATTATCAGGGAGTGACATAGGCTATAGCTTTTCCCGAAATTCAATGTTGTTCCCACGTGAACGGGTCCGGAACTTCACGCGGACGAAGTCGCAGGCAAAAAGCTAGTAAGTTAATAAAATGAATGTTGTTGCGTTGTCTATGGAACCCTAAATAATGATACGCTATAGTAATGATCGAATTACATTGTCGGAAAAATACGAGTTGAAGAATAGGAAAGTATTATAGGTATTTGCTACAGTGTGAAATAACTCGTATTAGATGGACAGAGACTAGATACTAGAAAGCGGGAAATGATTTATGCAATACACGAATAAAAACATAATGCACACATACAGCCATTGAGGGTACACGTTACATATGTTACTGGTAAGTAATATTTGATTCTTGGTAAGATTGCGATACCTATATGGCCACAAGGAAGAAGGCATTATTTAGTAAACGTTATGTTTGAACGTACTAAGGTCCAGCCGAAGTCAGTACGTGGCTCTGGTAAAGCCACATACTGACATCGGTTGGACCTCAGTACTTTGTACGTAATCAAGACATTTTGTTTTTTTAACAATATCGATAATACGATATTTTTAAAATCGAATATTTTTAACCTGGTTCAACTTTTTACATAAATATAAAATACTAGCTTTATTGCCCGCGACTTCGTCCGCGTGAAGTTCCGGACCAGTTCCCGTGGGAACCACATTGAATTTCGAGAAAAGCTTTAGCCCATGGTACTCCCTGATAATGTAGCTTTCTACTGGTGAAAGAATTTTTGAAATCGGTCCAGTAGTTTCGGAGCCTATTCAATTCAAACAAACAAACAATCAAATTTTTCCTTTTTATAATATTAGTATAGATTCTTTATCTGTACTAATGCTATAAAAAGGAAAGATTTGTATTTTGTTGGTAACGAATAAACTACTAGACCAATTTAAAAAATTCGTTCACCGTTGGAAAAAGTAACACTATCCCCGAGTGACTTAGGCTATATTACATTTTCAGAAAAATTTGGGATCATAAGTAAAACCCGTGCGATACCGAGGCGGTCAGCTAGTTGGAAGGTGCTGATGGAGTTGAGCATTCACTTGTAACAGGACATCGAGCATTCGCCGTTTTTATATTTGTCGAACTGAACAACGAGCCGAGCCACGAGCCGAGCCGAGCAGAGCATAGAGCCAAATATTGCTACGAACATCATGAGCATTCTAGAATATATTATATTCATGTACAGAAGATGGTGGCAAACTAATCTGAATCTAGAATGCTCGCCAGAACGCTCGATAGAATGCTCGCTAAAATTGTTCTCGTAATTTTTCTGTGATGTAACATTCGCAAGAATGCTCATTACAAGTGAATGCTCAAGTCTATCAGCACCTTTATATAAAAGTTGAAGGTCAGTTTTTCGTTTAGCGAAAATGTATTGTATCAACACTATGATTACATAATCAACAAGAAAAGCTTCTAACATATTATAATATGATTGACACATAACCACTATGTATCCTGCACACAGCAACATGTCGAGGGGCTTCTTGTTGGGGGTCCTCCGTCTGATGTTGACAGATCCATTTAAATCGTAGATAGATAGATAGAATATTCTATAATTGTATACACAGACAGAAAACATGTACAATGAAAGGAACATAGACAAAATATGCAAACATGTGTAGTGTAATTACAACAAGGCGGCCTTATTGCTAATAGCAATCTTTTCTACTAGGCCCTAATAGAAAAGATTGCAAACTTACAAAAATTCATTACCTATTAATTTACTATAATTCGTTACCCTTGTAACTAGGGTAACGAATTTTTGTATAGTGTCATATTTTGCATCAGATTTTTTTTTTTATTGCTTAGAGGTCGAGTACCTATTTCTTGTTTTGCCTGCTCTCTACTCTTATTATATTATGCCTTGCTACAATCAAATTACTGTTTTATGTTGTTGGAAATAGATCTACTTGAGTGTTAAATATGTTTCTCATTTCTTTTTATTATGGTCATGAAAGTTAAAAACATGTGGTAAGGTTGTAAGCAAACTTTGTACCGTGAGTTATCTGTGTTTTTGATTTCGTTGGCTAGTGATGTCTTTTATACCAAGGACTGCGGGTTCGAATTCCGTGCAAGACAAATATTTGTGTACATGAACATAGCTCTACATCATATCTTGGTCTAGTTATTTCTATGTATAAATACGTATTTATTCATATTAAAGTATTTATGTATATTTATCAGCAATTTAGCATTACAAGCTTGAATTTTAATCTGAATCGAAAAGCTTGTACCGCGTCTGATAGCTTGTAATATGCTAGATTGCTGATAAAAATATACATGTTACATCATAAGAGATAAATAAATAAATATTCTTGGATAAATCACATAACACCATTCAGTGGGACTACCCAAACTAAGCAACTAAGATTGTACAGTCAGACGTATTTAAAGATTATAAAAATAAATTCACTATGTCCTACCATACTTTATATGAGCGTCGTGTGATTCATCCAACAAAATTTATTTAATGATAATTTAACAAAAAAGGTACATGATATATTTACCGTGGCAGTCGTGACCAGTGGAGCTTGCTACAAGTGCAAGGCTCCACGGTCACGGATAGTTGCAGTAGTTAATTCACTAATGCATCGTAATCGTTCACTCTATCTATGAACCAATTTAAATGCATTGAGATCGAAAACGTTCTGATGGGGTTCCGTCAGTAATAAATACCATTTGTTTTATTAGTTTTTTTTTATGACAGAGGAAGACAAACAGGCTAGTGGGTCACTTGATTGTAAGCAATCACCGCTGCCCCTGGACATCCACGACTATAAGGATTTTGGATGCATTGCCCACATGAGAAGGAATGAATGACTTTTAATTATACTCCCTCCCCCTTACTAATAAAGGTATGAGTATTTAATAGTAAATTCACTGTTGTTGTGTCACTGTCTTTCTTGATGAGAATTAAAGGAAGTGTGAATGTGACAAAACATTGTTTAACTATACACGCATTACACAACGTTTATTAGTAAAGGGGTCTATGTGTACAATACACAAAAAAATATACAAAGCGTCGAAACGCTTTGTAGGGTGATGTCGGACTGTGGAAGACAGAAGGGGTCTGCATCGTATATACCTATAATTTTTTACAGCTACAAATTTTAACTACAAATTATTAAATTTATTGTCTACGAAACATTAAATGTAATTCTGTCATTACCCAGTTTTTACTGTCTCCGCTCGCTTTCCAACACGTAATGGCGATTCTGTCATCTTATTGGAGTATAGATATAAAAGGACAGGGCTCGTCCACAGATTAAGAAACTACTGATATAATATTATGTATGTTTAGTTTAAAAAGATTATGACCAACGAAAAGACTAACCTATTATGATAACAGTCAATCAAACAATAATAGAAATGGTGGAGAAGTACGCTTATCTGGGTCAGGAAACAAGGACGGGAAAGGACAATCAGATCAGCCCCCTTACTCTTGAAGATAATTCCGCTCGATCGCCATGGGATTGTTACTCTTTACAGCTACACTAGCGTTAACTAAATACTAAACTAAATGAAATCGGATTGTATGCTAACCAAATAGTTAGTAAAGTACAAAATTTCAGGGATACGAATTAAGATTTGCTGTTAATTTTGCATTCGAGATTATACAGAATTGAAATTAAAATCGCGATTGCTATGTATGCAGAGTAATCTAGTTGATCAATGAAACCTTATGACGTATGTTCAAATTAGGCTTAGGAAGTAAGTCGCCATCGAGCGAGTAGCGAGTCTTAAATGGATTTGGGCAGGTCACATAGCCCGAAACCAAAGCTTGTGTATCTTGGAGTGTAGGCCCTGGGGTGAAAAACGCCCTAGAGGTAGAACACAAAAGAGGTGGAAAGATGATATTAAGAATATTGCTGGATCAAATTGGAAATAGGTAAGTAGCGCAACACAGAGGAAAATGTAGAAGTCTGAAGGAGGCCTACACCAGATTGGTAGAAAATGTCTAAGAAGAAAGAAGAAGAAGAAGTTTAAAAAGGCCACGATTTATTCAATGCTGTTCTTGGTCGGTTATCAGCCGCTTACCAATATGAAATGTATGTATAGTGATATATGCGTGATATTATTCGCTCACCGAGATACGTCAAAAGAATAAGGCTCGACTTGATTACTACATCCATGGGCTCGACATGCAGCCCAGTACAAAATGATTATACTTGTCACTTCTTGTGTCTTTAGCTGTCTTTTCTGTGGTAGCGGTACTTAGTAGTGTATTAGTATTGATACTTGTATTCTAATGTATTCGTAATATTTAGTATATACTGTATCATCGTTTAAGTGCGTTGTCTTGCGTGTTGTTCGTGCGGCACGTCCGCATTATTACACCGCGACGTAACTGTAACAGCTTTTTATCCACGGAAATACCACAAACGAAATCAATAATCCACTTAATGTAATTTACCGTTGCCAAGATTATGTAATTAGAAAATTTTTACCGCAAAAATAAGCAAACAATGAAAGCCAGTCCGTCGCTCAAAATCTTTGTTTAGTACCTACAAAAATACCATCATGTCCTCGTAGACTATGAAATACATAGTAACTCTTGCAATAAAAAAAAATCATCTGAAGAGCGAAACGGGAAGCCGAGTTCCAGCTACAAGAGAGAGAGAAGAGAGGTAGGGCACAGCGGATAATGCGCTCAAATCGGAGTAGTCCGTCTGGGGAAGGACCTCCACCTGAAGATCGAAGCCAAATAGCATTAGTCTCGGCCATGTTGTGTTCCTACGGTGAGTAAGGTCTCCAGAGCTCCACTTGGGGGGGGGGGGGAGGGTTGGCAACGCGTGAGTGATACCCCCGGTATCACAAGCGTCTATAGGCTTCGGTGATGCTTACCATCAGGCGGGCCGTATGCTTGTTTGCCAACTTTCTGGTCAAATTCTGCAGGTGCCGCCGCCTATAATCCTAATAATATGCTAATGATAATTATTTAGAGATATCATATAGAATGAATTAATTATTTAGAGATAACGTGTCATATTCAAGCCACTACTCGATCTTTCTAGAACCTACATTAAGCACAAACTCGTATGTACCCGAGGTCCACGGATTAACACAATACATCATCAGCTTTCATCGACCCGCTGCTGAACAAGCATTCTTTATTTTCTTTTCCGATCCAGTAATTTCTTCAGGTATCCGATATAAGTACACTATGCGTGGCCCGACATACCCGATTTTTAGGGTTCCGTAGTAAACTACAAGGAACTCTAATAGTTTCGCCATGTCCATCTGTACGTCCGTCTGTCCGTCCGCTGTCTAGCGCCTAGACGCTTGATGCTAGAAAGCTGTAATTTGGTATGTATACTCATGTTAACAATGCTAACAAAGTGGTGGAATAAAAATTTGAAAAATTGAAAAATTTGAAAAACCCCATCTTTATCCTTGCCCACATTATAAAGGGAACCTCTACAAAATTCAGGTCAGACTTAAGTGGACGGATGTTCCTGAGCGTCGATCACTGACCAGTTAAATAGACCAGTAGTGGAGATACATTTTGTTCCGACAGTTTTGATATTTTATATAATCATCCCGCTTTCCCGTGGGAATTTTGGAATGAATAATACTTCCTTCCTCTTGAATCACTCTATCATCTATAATACAAATAATAATCATTACTTAATGAGGTCTCAAAGTTATAAATATAAATCCATATCATCGAGTACGTAGCCCACTCCCATTATTAGAGCGGGGGAGCGTAGCCCATATCTGGCCACAAATAAACACTTTTAAAAATGGAATGTTATATAATTGAACAAATATGCTTATATTAGGCCTATTTGAATAAAAAATATTTTGAATGTTGAATTTGAATAAATAAAAAAATCAACACAGCGCCTGGGTACCACAGAGAAGGAATGTGAAATTGTAAATATATACTTATAATACATACAAAAATAGTAGTATCTAAAACCAAAAGTATCTACTTCTCGCTTTTGCATAGTAGCCTATTTAACATTAGTATATCCTATTATGACTGTATTGCATTTGATAAGCATTAGCATAAATAAATAAGTGCGCATACGTTATACATGTCTGACTTAATTTATTTTGTTGCGTTGAAAATATTAGGTCAAATACGAAAATAAATAACGACATTTTATACAACATAATCTTCAACGAGATGTTGTGTTATGGACAATGTATAAAGGGTTTTCCGAAAACAACAACGATCGTTTGCTGGCTTGCTGTCGATGTTGTTTCGGAAAGCGGCTCCTATAATGTGCACGCACGGCCGGACGGGTACCAACCAACAAAAGTATAATATACATACATTGGATATGCACTCCACGCATGCGCAAATAGGAATGTGTGCAGAACGAAGCAAAGCACCGCGCTACTCTATTACATTACAACGCATGCGTATTTTCCAGCAAATTTTAATCGATACAAGAGTTTTACGTAAAAACGGCTAAATATGGCATTAAAATAATTGTTTTTTTTATTTAGTTTCCATCCATGATTTTAACTTAATGTTTAAAGGGTTTTGGGTCACATACTTTTGATTTATACTTTATTTATAAAGTTTTTTAAGGCGCATGCGATTAACGCATGCGTAGAAGATATAATTTGGATGGGGAACCCGAGCTGGGACCTATATGAAGAGCCGCGCGTGTCATTTTAGTGGATTTCCGAAACGACAGCACCGGGCAGGAAATGCTGTTGTATCGGAAGTCGCACTAAAATATCTCATAATAGTTGGGTTACCACCCACATTACACATTGATGGCACATGGCAATGATCCATTAATATGCGATGATTGCGTGTTTTTCTCCATGTTCTTTTGCAATCCTATAAATATACCTATACTATACGTATACGTATATGTTATTTTAATTTAAATATTTATGACATTAGGGCCGTGAGCTACCTGAATGTTAGATTTTTTGCAAATTTTTCATTAGATGTAGTATAACATGTAAACCAAAAGATATTTTGAACGAAATAATAATTGTTTCTTTAAAAAAATATTTACCCATTAATTATTTCGTTAGCATGATTTTTTTTATTTTCCTAGCCTTTGTTGGGCTCTGTACCTCTGATAATAAGTATATAATTTAAAAAAAACATATTGATCAGCTGATTAGTCAAGCCGTGAATGAATAACAAACAAAGAAACTCACTTTCTCATTTATAATATTAGTATAATAATACATACAAAACACTGAAATAAATACAAATGCCATTATATAAATGTTTGCCCCGAGTGAGAATCGAACCCGCGTCCTCGGATGCCAAAGGTAGGATTACTACCGACCGACGCGGCGACGCACCGTCGCGTTCGGCCTTACTTATTCTATGCCATCGAGCTGTCAAAAAGTATTAAAACAAAAGTCTGTATATGTATGTATACAGCTTTAAATTTGTTACTCTACTCTTAAGTAGTATCAAAATAGTACCTACTTCTAAATTTCGCTTTTGCATAATAGCCTATTTAACATTATATCCTTTTATGTATTGCATTTGATGAGCATTAGCATAAATAAATAAGTGCGCATACGTTATATAATAAACATTATGTATGACCTAATTTCTTTTGTTGCGTTAACAACATTAGGTTAAATACGAAAATAAATAACGACATTTATACAACATATCATAAAATATAAATTAAATAAAATATTTATTATAAAATATAGTATCGTTGAGATAGATATCCCATATAACACAAGTTTCGAACTTACTTTGGGGCTCAATCTGTGTTATTTGTAAAAAAAAAGAAAAAATATCTACGATATGTTGTGTTATGGACAATGCACAAAGGGTTTTCCGAAATAACAACGATCGCTTGCTTTCGATGTTGTTTAGGAAAGCGGCTCCTGTATTGTGTGCGACTCTTTATTATGAGGCACGGGTACCAACAAAAGTATGATATACATTCGATATGCACTTCACTCCACGCATGCGCTCTCTTACCATTTCAAATAGGAATCTGCGCAGAACGAAGTAAAGCACAGCGCTCTATTACAACGCATGCGTGTTCTCCAGCAAATTTTAATCAATACAAGAGTTTGTGTAAAAAGGACAAAAAATGGTACAAAAATGATTGTTTTCTTTATTTAGTTTCCATTAATGATTTTAACTTAAGATCTAAAGGGTTTTGGGTCACATACTTTTGATTTATACATTATTTTTAAAGTTTTTTTAAGGCGCATGCGGTTAACGCATGTGTAGAAGATATAATTTGGATGGGGGAACCCGTGGTAAGACCTATATAAAGAGCCGCGCGTATCATTTTAGTAGGTTCCCGAAACGACATCGTCGGGCAGCGAACGCTGTTGTTTCGGAAATCCGTTTAATACCTCATGATATTTGGGTTGTCAACCACATTCACATTACACATGTCATGGCAATGAGTCAAATATCATTGGCACATGGCAACACAAAATATATCATACATATTTTCTACATACTGTAGAAGGTGGACTAAAACACACTAGAAAATAATGTTCTCTAGCCATCCCTACCGCTGCTGAAACTATTGCAAAAACTGCAAAAAAACTTTGTATACCATGTTCCTAGTAAAATGACCGCACTGACAAACATGTAATGTACATTTTATTAGAACCTAAGTGAACGCTACGCTTTATTTGTTTATTAATAGGAGAACAAGGTGAGAATAAGTCTGAAAAACCAAGTATGTATACATGATAGATTTGTTTTATGCTAAGACATAGTAGGAGGCACTTGGAGGTATAATAGCAGTCAACTGTCAAAAGTGAAGTTAGACTGTCGAGCATCGGTGTATACAGATCTACAAACATCTTTATGA
Source organism: Endotricha flammealis (assembly GCA_905163395.2). Classification (NCBI taxonomy): domain Eukaryota; kingdom Metazoa; phylum Arthropoda; class Insecta; order Lepidoptera; family Pyralidae; genus Endotricha; species Endotricha flammealis. Next base: position 10,458,361 of record LR990852.1, on the reverse strand, counting down.
ACGTGGCCGAAATTGGAACTACAACTCCCGTTCTTATTGTATGTCACTTTTTGACAGTTCGCCTTTGACAAAATGTATGAAGATATGCCACAGTAACGCCCTCCTGCAAACGTCACTCACGTTCATAAAGATGTAGGTAGCACTATACTATAATATAAAACGTCATCATGTTGATGGACAAGACAAGACTACACACAGTTACCTATAATTGGATATGGTTAATTTATGTGTACCATCTCTATTTATGAACAATTTAAAATGTAATATTTAACGTTTGAAATACATACTTTATGCTAAAATAAATTAAGGTGTTTGTCATGGACAAGTACACGTACTATAAAATATACTAAGTTACTTTGTAGGTGCAATCAAATGTATTGTTAATTATGCCAATGTTACTTCGATATGAAAGTGTACGTAATTATCGGGAATTGTTATAATTAATTATAAAAAAATATATATATTATATACCTAATAAATAATAATTTTATAATTTATAATCTATTTTACTTAAAACCGAATATGTAGTTCTACTGTTTTTTGTGTTTTTGGATTTAATTACACTAGGCGTCAAAAATAAGTAGGACAGTTTTAAAATTGCAATTACTCTTAAACTATAGAAGTTAGAGTTTTGAAATAAAATTCAATCTTTAAAAGACGATATAATGCATAAAGTTTTTATTAAATGAAATGAAATTATCTTTTAACTTTTTTTTTATTTCAAAGGTCTAGCTTCTGTAGTTTAAGAGATATTACAATTTTAAAACTGTGCTACTTATTTTTGACGCCCCGTGTACTTTAAAAAATGTTTACACAACCTAACATAAACTGTAAGACAGAATATTATTACATAAGCAATACAAAAACGGGACATGGACATGAAAGTATCTTTGTTCGTTGTAAAAAAATTATTCACCATATTATTCTTCGTAGAGTCATTTGTAGAATTCTTAATATGCTGTATATAATATGTACTTATTTAATGTTATGTCATTAAAAATTTGAAATTATTTGAATAAGTTTCAGAGAAAACTCTAAAAATTATGAAAATAATAACGATTTCACGGCGTATTTCCGCTTCAAAAAAGAAAGCGATCGAAATATCAGTCTAGTGAAAAAAATGGAACTGTTTTTTTTTAAATGACAAATTTACTAGCGTATATCAACGGAGGGAGCCTTGGAGGAGGTCGGAGGCTCGGATTTGTGGCCTGCCAGGTGCTGCAAGCTCGTTAACAATGTCGCCAAACGCGGATGGTTTGCGCAACAGTGCTACATCGCGCGCTTTTTTTTTGGTGAAAATCTGCAAGTTTATAAATTGTACTAATGAAACCCGCCGCACAACTTCATTTGCGTGTACATATTTATTTATCAAATCCTACGGGAATCGCGTACGTTTCGGAATAAAAAGTACCCTATGTGTTAATCCAAGGTATCATAACAAATATCATTAATATTGGCCCACCAATTTGAACGTGAAGAAGTAACAAACATACACGTAACTTTCGTCTTTATAATATTAGTAGGATTTGATAAATTAATACATTCATGTTAATTTTATATTAATATATTTTTATAAAATTTGATTAAATCTTTTCTTTTTTTTAGATTACATTTATTTTTTTCACAGATTATTGAATAGTTACTTTCCTATTTTATTTATTTATTCATAATAGTTCTATAAAAGTTAAACAAACAGATAACCTATATTAAACATTAAAATGACGTAAGTCGCGTCCCACAGCGAGGCTCGTCCATTCTCCACCCCCCATTCTCGTGCGATGTCATCCGGCTCAAGAATAGTGAGAATAGCAGTCAAGTTGACAGTGACGAGAGACCGACGGATAGATGCGTGACCGGTGGTCGGTGCTTCTGCTACACGAAAGTACGTGAAGTCCCAAGGCGTTCTCCATTGTGCCACAAAGACATCAGTGTGGAATGCAAACCTAATCACCAAGGCGAAGACCTATTGCGACCAGGAAATTTCCCGGAGTCCAGAAAGGCAACGTTGGCCCACGGATAGACATGCATGCAGCAAATGCCCGGGCACCTTTCTTGAAATAGTTCTGAGTCGTGTTTAGTTTTAAAGTAAACTGTGAATTTGTTCGCAAGTGATTTTATCCCAACTGCGCTATGACCCGGTAATGGGTCGGTACAACGGGACCTCGGGTCAAAAGTGATAAATTTTGGTTAGGCGGGAAGTTTTTGATAAGGAAAGCCATTTTCCAGGCGTTACTGGTCCAAACCAAACACCTCGATTGATGCGGGAATTCGCGCTAACATTTTGTTTCCAAGCTTGGACGCGCAGTGTATGGAGGACAAGACAGTATCGCCGCGGGCGGCGCCAGCGCAACGGTTGCGAATAACATTATCAACAATATCTTCTTGGGCTTCTAGGGCTAAGGTTTGCCTATAGGGGTAGGTACTAGAACGACGCCCGAAACTGCCGAGAACACCTAGTCTGGCAGATCTTTTGGTGGATAATGAACCAATCGATTTGATTGAATTCTGAATAAAAACCCGAAAACAAACACAACGAAATTATTAGTAGGGACTTAGGAACACTACTGAATTATATTTTTGGATTGATGTTTAACTTATTTCGAGTCATTTCCCTGTAATAGAAATCATCCAGTAAAAACTTACACGTCCAATAAATATAATTCTGAAGATGTGTGTACTAAATCTTAAAAGCAGTCTTTCCATCAACGTCGCGTCATTATCAAACCCAGTCTTAGACATCGGGTCCAACTAATACCCAAGCCAAGTAGAAAACGGGATAACGATAGAATTATTAGTGAATTCGAATTATTTGTATGTAATAATGATAAAATCGTTTTAACTGCAAAAGAAATGCAACGTGTTAACCAACAGACATTTGCGACCATATCGAAGCAAGTGCAAGGTGCAAAATGTGTATAATGCCGGGTGGTTGCGCCGCGATGCGCATGCGCCGCGGAATCCTTTCAGCCGTGAAAATGAATGTTATAAATAATCAAGCGCACGACGAATAATTATCATATGTGCCTGAAGGCCAGTGCGGTTTTGACTAGTGCAGTATTGAAAAAAAAAAACAATAAAAAAAAGTGTAAAAGTTCATCCTTCGACCGTCAGCAACGGAGGCGACAATGGATTGGATGAGATTGGTCGGTATCATCTTAGTGTATTAATGTGAATGTGAAGTGCCTGATGGGACATTAGAGTGTATTGTGACAAGACAGTAGTGACATCCACTCCTGGGGATTATGTGTGAATCATACTTACTTAATCGGATAAAAGAGTAAAATATGTCGCTTAGCAAAAATTATTTGTATATTTCCATTGAATTTGTTTGTTTGACAGTTTACAAACAGATAACAAAAAATATTAATAAACAAGCGTAAGCTTATTTAATAACATGAAAGTGATTTTGATTGAAACTGATTTATAAATATGCTTTCTAATCGACAGAGCACAACAATTTCAACGAAAAGAACATTAAATACTCGTAAATATTTTTAGATTCAGTGTAAAATATAAGATTATTACAAATAATACTACTGAACTTAGTAAGTGCATAATAAAAGTGCAAAGAATTCTCATAGTGCAAGTAAAGTGTTATCAATGTTATCATACCCTACTCTACATTATTATTATCGGAATTGAAACAAATATACTTACGTACCTAGAGCAACGAAAGGGGGTCCAGGGCTTTTCCTTTATATCCTTTGCTAATTTGCGTTTCATAGCATCAAGCACCTACACGATCGGCGGTGTTTCTAAACGTAATATTAACAAATATTAATTGTTAAACTGAAGGTCATATTAATAACATATATTATATTAGGGTCAGTCAGTAACATGCTACAATTTTTTTTTTAACTTTCATCTGTTTTATTTTCCTACTTCCTTTAGCAAAAAATATAAAACAATTCTGTGATTTTTGTGACATGAAAATAATTTCAATCGAAATAATTTGTATTTTTCTCTACCTAAATACATTCCATATTGTCCACAAATACATACATCATATTTAAAAAAGCAATGGTATAAAAGTAAAAAGTATTATTTGTAAACAACGAATTTAAAATACAGTAACACTTTTAAAAACCTTAAAATTTAAGGTTTAAGGCTTAAATGGTATAAACCTTATCAGCGATATTATTGTGAGTAATGTTGACCAGAGTACAGAAAAGAGATTACAAAATTGAAAACACACTTGAATTCAAATAAGAATTAATTGTAATGTGTCATCAACTTTAAAATATTTTATGATATAGCGTCAGATTAAGTTCAAAGTGTATTTCTGCAAATCACCGAATATCTAATTGTTTTGATACTTTATTTGGAAAATATCAAAAAAACCTACTTAGTTTTGAAGACAATGCAATACGAAAAGGTCACGTAGCCACTTTATGAGTATAGGTTACTGAATTCTAAATATTAACTTGTTACAGTTCGCTCTTCTGGTAGCTGTCGCTTCAATACCGTGTGTTTCGGCAGACGGATCCAAGTAAGTTATTCTTTCCCCTACAATAACTTGTTTAACTTAAGTTTTTTATTTATTGGTGATATCTTATTAAGTCTTATTTCACTGACAATGTGAATTTGTATGTCTATTGAGTACGATAATTTAAATATCATTAAAATTTACTGTAAATGTTTAATTAGAACGCTGGCGAATTTACAACAGAGTGCTCTTAGTACGAGATTTTTTGTCATTTTCCAACGTGTTAAGATGTACAAGCCGAAATAGAAAAAAGTTTCATATTGTCAAATTAACAGGCGCGTGTTACATATCTTTTTATATATCCAAATTAGCCTGGTTGCTCACTTTAAAATATGAACATGTAAGCGACCAAATTTTGAATTGTTACACGCGTCTTACGAATTCTTTATTTGAACAGTTTATTTACATCGACATGATCAAACACAAACAAAACCTCGTACCTACTGAGCGCCCAGATAAATAGATCATCAGTAAACTACCAGTTTTGTATTATTAATCTGACTATGTTTCTGTGCATCGCATGCCATGATCTTACGTTAAAATCAACATATAAACATCCAAACAATCAATTGACCAATTACAAATTACGTGTAGAATGTACAGAAATACATAATAATAATGGAAAGAATATTAATGCTTTTGTAAATTCATGACGTGCATGTTCGTATCATTAGGTAATAAGAATCGTGTGCGAAAGTACTTTCATTGTTAAAGCCAGAAGCTATGCGATGGAAATATGTTGTCAATGTCAGTATGCCGGCAATTGCGACTTAATTCGTATGTTTCTCCGCTTAGTGCTAATTGCGTAAGCATTGAACCAGTGTTCAACCAGGCGTGTAATAAGCGCTTACAAACTAGAAAGTGTAAGCTGATCCTAGGTACGATATTTGTACTGGATCTTTGTAAAAACGTTTATAAATCAGAATTGTAAGTATATCAAGTGTGACGAACGGCGTATATATGGCGATGGCGCGGGCGCGACGGCATCGGGAGGGAAAGCCGCTACCGCATCACGCGCCGAGCCAATGACATTGGGCGGAACACCACCGGCCGCAAAAACGCGGCCGGCGCGACGCGAGCGTGCATGCAATCCACTGCCCATCACATAATGTCATCACTCTAATTTTCTTTTGTTACAGGAAAAAGATCCGCATACATCTTCCTCAAAAGGTGAAGCACATACATCATCACAAGAAGATATACATAACAAATCACCATGCGTCCTCGCAGTACGCACCGGCCTACGTACCCAATGCTGAAGGCTCGGTGGCTGTCCCAACAAACATAGCTATACCATCGGTGGCAAATGTTTTACCAATAAACTCAGTTGAACTATTTGATCAATCGGAGCCACATTTTCCGGGTATGTCACCCTCGGCATCCAAGATTTTACCGTTGTATCACGCTCGAGGCTACTATGGACCGACACCTAACGAGTGGGACGAACAAGAGTATGATATTGCATCTCCGTCAGAGCCTGCAGATAACTCGTATTCACCGCCTTCTCCAGGGCCGGCGTCTGCTCAAAAACATCCCCCCAAAAGGGTTAAAATTTTAAAAGTAAACGAGCAGCCACCGAAGAAGGGTAACCGGAAACCTAAACCTAAGAGAGTACCAGGACGCGTGCGACCAGCACCTCCAACAGAAGACGAGCATCCTGTGTCGAAGTTTCATGAGCATTTTTATTCAGATTTGGACGGATCTGGAACAATAAGAAAAGTAAAGAAACCGCAACGAGTTGAAAAAATTATCGACGGTGATACCGAACATATTCACACATACAGCGAAGAACATATTCACAAATTAGTTTATGATGAAGACTCCAAAGTTCCTGGAGTAGATCCAGTTGGTAGTTCTTCGATTAACACAGCGCAACCTCTAATACCAATAAAAAACTCTTTAATAGCAATTCCTACGAACGCATTCCCAGGGTTTGCCGCTTTTGGTTCTTTAGGAACACCGACACAATATGAGTACGCCTCATATAATCCACGTGACGTCACTCATGATCACATCTTTCATGACCATGGGGAGATACCCCCTGACGTAGACCTTGCAAAAGAACCGATAGGATTTCCTCCCAAAGTTTCATATAATAGCCAAGGACTACGAATCAGTGATGCTAGTAAAACATACAAAAAATTTCTTAAACCAACAAAATCTACTCCCAACAACGACCTATCATATTATGAAAGTTTATACTCACCATATAATAGGTTAAAAAAACAACAAAACCAAAGCGCCGTTTCTCATTTTGAATCCTCTGTAGATACAAACTATGACACGTACAGACCTGTACCAGCTTTTAATTTCTTAGGCAAAAATCCACATAAAGTAAGAAGCACTTATGCCAAACAAATATACGATCAGAAACCGCAACACACGCACTCTCCATATTCAGTGTCATCTACCATTATTCATGATTATCGTCCAAAACCCGAATATCCAGGAGCATTACCGCCGACAGGATTCTCCTCGTTTAAAGACCCTTATGATACTTATGCATCTCCATCTAATTTTTATGCGTCCGAAAATAAGAACAATAACCCTGAAATATCGGGTCATAATGTTTCTGGGAAAAAGAAATCTATTTCCACACAAAGTATTAGATTTGGTAGGCAAGATCCAGCAAGAGTTTCAGATGACTTAGAGGACAGTTTTGTGTCCGCCGAATCTATACACGATAACCCGCCATCTGCTTTCGAAGACGATGAAAGCTACGATAAAAACAAAGCTTCTGATGGCATTAGCCCTACCCCATACACCATCAAAGATACTTCTCCAGCACATTTATATTATACCGCAATGGCTCTAAAGGCTCTTTATGACGAGCCAGCATCAATGCCGGAGGCCTCTAACGATAATCCACAATATGCGGAAGCTCCCGCTGATGTTACAACAACGTTTTCACCAACTATTGCCACTACAACAGCTACACCAGAAGTTTATTTCTCAATACAGTCGGCCATCTCAAATAATAATGAACCAATTAATTATAATAATGAAAATGGACATAGACAAAAAAGGAAGCAGCGACATAGTGTGCGAAATAGAGATTTAAATAAGTTACCTGCGATACAAGACTTGCATACATTGAAAGAACTGTTTTATCCCGACGGCCAAGTTTTACGTCAACCTGCCATAGACTCCGGTGCCAAAGGGAAACTCAGATATGGTGACAAAATTTGAAATTAAAATAAATTGCTGTAAATTGTACATATGTAATTGTTAATTCACCGTGATCTTATTTCTATGATGTGTTTGTTATGGAGTGTGATGGACAATAAGTACCTTATAAGTGCGCAGGACAGAGATCTTTTACATAACGTGAGTGTGTACTTAATTATAACTTAACTCCGTGTTGTGTTGTAACTGAAACTCTAATATCTAATTCGATTAATTAAATATTAACGTTATTTCATAGAGCGGATAGTCGACATATTCATGCATTTTATACGAATCCCTAGGCGATGTGTTAGTTATAATAAAATTAAAACCTAAAATAGATTTAAAAAGTTTTATTTTATTACTTTATCCATTGTGTTTTTTATTTACTCGGTATAAAACTCTACTTACACATTCTTTGTCTCAGTAACGCCTTTGAAATTTGGTTAAGCAAAAAATGTTTTAGTGTAAAGTGTTTGTTCCGAACCACAACGGTTTGGATATGTTTATATTAAGAACAATAGTTAATGAATCTTGAATTCTCACAACTTTTGTTTAGTTTATAATAGTGCTGTAGCGATAATAATCACAAAAAGTTAAGGCGGTCATTGTTCCTACTAACTAAACATGTCTTAATTGGTAAGTTAAAAAAAAGATTTTAACTAAACATGTAATTTGTTTAATACTCGGTTTAACAGTTTTTTTTTTCAAATATTAAAAAATATTCCGCAATAACTTCCTCAATAACAACACTACTTCAGTTTTTGTACTTAATTTACTTGTTATTTATTATTCATGATCATGACATATTTACGAGTTCAATAACTTTTTAATGGGAGTAGCTGACTCGCGCAACATCGTCCCCGTAGCATGATATTTATAGCTATATATAGGAAAGGTACATCCCTTCCTCAATAAATGGACTATCCAATACTAAAATGTTTCATTTTGATCCAGAGAAAAAAAAAGACTTTAACTTTTTAATATTAGTATAGATTTGTATTATTAAACGTAAAAGGTAGCTTTTGTCCTACATTCAAGCGACATCAGCATCAATCCGTAACCATCCCAATGCTGCGATTAGTCTCCATTTAAACACAGTGATACTAGATTTACTAATGGAAACAAAAGGTTTTTACTTGTTCAAGTGACTGTTATACATATCATAGTATTATTAAAGTTTTCCAACCCAAAAATTCAAAAACAAAAACGTTTTTTTATATACCACAAAGTTGGCAAACAAGCGGTCCGCGTATTATAGTCTAAAGGAAAGACCTCGTCGGGGATCTCATTCCACAGCCTTAGCGTTCGCGGGAGGAAACTCCTCTGAAACGTTATTAGAACTTGTAACTTTTTCAGGAATTCATCTTCCAAATCAATTATAGGTAATTTAGTTACACAACCAATTATCTGAACAATCATGTCAATGAAAACATGTCTATACTATGATAAATCACTATAAGTCATATACTTCTACTAAAATTTTGCACCCTATGTTCTATAAGTTCAGGGTTGGGGGATCATAACTGTTAAATAAAATTACCCAAGGCCAGCTATTTTTGACTGTCGATGTCAACTACAGCATGACTACAGCTAAGGTTCGCCATGAAATTGTCATATTTTCGTGTTTTTCTAGTTTTATTTAAAGTTTTATTTAAAACTAATTCAACATCTTAAAAAATATATATATATAAATCTGCGTCCACAAATGACATCAAAGCAAAAATTCAGATAATATTTTCTATCGATTTCGTCGATAATACGAATTTTGTTTTAGATAGAAACAACAAAATTAAATGTTTTGATAATAAAAGTTTTAGGAGAATTTGGCCATTCTGTGCGGCCGTGAGACATTTAAACATATTTCTAATAAAGGTTTTTTTTTAATGTTAAAGCTTTAAAAAGATACTAATTCTAATTAAAGGTATACATTACTGTTACGTATACTTTACAAACATAAATGTACACGCAATCTACAAAGCATGCTCTCAGAAGCTTCAGACTCGAGTGAAGGGCAGGGTGGTCAAACGTGCCCTTACATAACTCAAGATCCCTAGACCATTCTACACAAGCTTTTGACGTAAGTTTTTTACATAACGTTCTTTTTGAAACCAAAAACTATCTCTTTGCAGCTTTAGTGGGTTAGTAATACTTGACTAAAGTTATGTAAATACTGGAAGTTTCGACAGGACTGAAACACACACACATAATATTGTATAAATTTAGAATTATGTTTATTCCAATAAAATCAAATACAGTCTCAGAACATAATAACAAAAAATCCTTCTAGTCGACATAATTAGTAGTAAACATAATTCGTCCTTATCGTTATGATATCTGTAGAATAGTAGTTTAGGGCCAACATTATCAACAAAGTGACCTTTTTCTTTAAAAAAATATCATCATGATGCAAACTTGTCAGTCAGACACTACTTGTTGCTTGTGAGTGAAACTGCATTTCCTTTTGTATATCGCAAACTATCGTTGATTATCGCATTTACAGTAGGCAGTAGTCATTTAATAATGTTTCCTCATAAGATACTTTCACGCCGAAATTATTATGCAATGATGCTGTTAATATTCGAGCTTTTAAATCAGTCACACGAGTGAGTATTACTGATATATCAACGTGATAAGGACATATCTCGGTAATTGGACATAATGAATTACCATACCTAATTTTATCCGGTAACGTCTGAATCTTTATCTAAATTCAAATGTTTTAAAAATTCTGCATGATTATGTAACAGTGTGTAAAATTTTATTCAAATCAGCTTCGTTATTTTTGACATCACAAATCTAGCTACCTCATGTTATTATTATTGATAGAATGTCTAGTGTTAGATAACCCATAATTACAAGTCTTGAATACATCACACTAGGTTTATGTCTGTATTTTATAAATTGACATAACATGCGATGTTAGCCTAGAGATAAGTAGCTTAATGATAGATAAGCTGAATGGGAAATTGAAAGGAAAAATAAACAAACGATAAAATTTAAATAAAACTTATTTAATTATAACAAAACAACAATAACTTAAATACAACTTATTTACAACAACACGTGCATACGCACTTTGTACCTAATAATGGATAGAATCCATATAACTTGAGGACTATGACTTAGTTGGTTCCACCATTAATCACTAAAGTAGATGGGCTATTACTTCCGGTAAGGACCACCGCCGTGACCTGCGCTTATGGCTTTTGTGTAGCTATCACCACCATGTCCACCGTGACCTCCGTGGCCTCCATGACCACCTCCGCCGAGTGACGATAAGCTGAACCCGCCATGACCTCCATGACCGCCATGACCTCCATGACCACCATGACCTCCATGGCTACCATGACCACCACCTCCGATGCTATAGCTGTCTCCTCCATGACCGCCACCTCCGATGCTGTAGCTGTCTCCTCCATGACCGCCACCTCCGATGCTGTAGCTGTCTCCTCCATGGCCGCCTCCTCCGATGCTGTAACTATCTCCTCCATGGCCACTTCCGAAACCACCGCCATGTCCTCCGACATCACCATGACCGCCTCCGAAACCACCGCTGTGTCCTCCGATATCACCATGACCGCCTCCGAAACCACCTCCGTGTCCTCCAACTTCTACGTGACCGCCACCGTAACCACCTTCGTGGCCACCGCCGAAACCACCACCGTGTCCTCCCAGGTCCCCATGACCACCCCCGTGTCCGCCAATTTCTACATGTCCGCCGCCGAAACCACCTCCATGACCACCACCAAATCCACCTCCAATGGATAATCCACCAGAGAAACTGCCGTGATCATCGCCACCATGTCCTCCACCTCCATGACCACCTGATCCGTGGCTATCATGACCCAAACTATAACTGTCATGGCCACCGGAAGAAAAACCACCTCCTCCGCTATAACTGTCGCTGCCTCCAGATGAAAACCCGTGTCCTCCTCCTCCTAGAGATAGTCCGCCGCTACCATGGTGTGAGTCATGTCCACCACCCAAACCTCCTCCAAAACTGCCACCGAAGTCACTGCCGCCATGATCGTGGCCTCCGCCATGTCCACCTCCGATACTGCCACCGAAATCGTGACCATGATCATCGCCACCATGACCGCCTCCAAAGCTTCCACCTCCTCCGTATCCACCGTGGCCGCTGTCTCCATGCCCATGGCCTCCTAGATCAAAGCCTCCGCCGTGTCCTCCACCTAAGTCAAGTCCTCCTCCAAAGTCATGTCCACCGTGACCTCCTCCAAAGTCATGTCCACCGTGACCTCCTCCAAAGTCATGACCGTGCCCACCCCCTGATCCACCGTGGCCGCCTCCGAATCCACCGCCCAAAGAAATGCTGTGTCCATGGCCGCCGCCGCCGTATCCACCGCCGTGTCCGCCGCCGCCGAAGTCATGTCCTCCGCCGTGACCACCATGTCCTTTGAGATGGTCAGCGAATCCTCCGTGCAAGTGATCGACTAAGCTCCCACCGTGACCGCCGCCGCCGTGACCGCCGCCACCGTGTCCACCGCCGCCGTGACCACCGCCGCCATGACCTCCGCCATATCCTCCTTCGTCGCCATGGCCATGCTCGTGATGTTCATGCACAACTACTTCTTTAGACGAATGGTGTAGTTCAGGTATGTGAACTCGAATGTGAACACTGTAACAATAGAGATATGCAATTAGTCACGATCAAATAGACAGCATCAGCATTGTCGCAGTTTAACATATTGTAATTATAAACACAAAGAGTAAAAACGTTGTAAGTATACAATGTACATAAACGGTACAATAGATCGCAAAGCCAGCAGGTCAGACGTAATGCCAGTGAAAACAAAGTGTAAGGGTGGATCTGCCATTAAAACACAATGGCTCGATTTTCACCATTTACCGCAATGAAGAGACGCGTGAGAATCACTTGTAGAAATCTCAACCAAATTACATCCACAGTTTTTGCGGTTCTGTCACTAAGTCGCATCGAGGCGCGTTAATCTACTCTATACTTTTTTTTGTCTAAAATTGATAGAACAACATCAACTGTGAATGAAAAATAGTACAAAATATAGGAACATGAAAATACTAACTGTTCATGTCCGAAAGTCGCGAAGCAGACGCCAACGCTAGCCAGCAGAAAGCAGCTCAGCTGAAATAACAATATAAGTGTTTAAAATTCAATGACGTCAAAATTCAATGGTTAGCCGAGCTTATTTACTATAATATGAGATATTGAGAGTTATAACTTAATATAGTATGCATGGAATTGAAAGTGGTCAGTACACGGCGTACTAGATAGGATCACTTGCTCCGAATGACGTAAGTTTGTGGTAATGGGACCATTGAGAGTGTTGTACAATAGTTCCGTAGCACTGAAGGACTTCCCACAGCCTATTGTAATAAAAGAGATGTTCAATTAGAAGACTACGTTTCTAAAATTAAACGAAGACATTTGAAATTAAAATAGGGAAAAACGAAAAACCTAGGTACTTATATGTAAAACATGATTACACCATTAGCGTATTATTCGCACATTCAATTTTACATATGGATAGCGTCACGCGGGTATTCCACGCAGGGTCAAACAGAGTCCAAAAAACACAAAGATGAACTGATTCTAATCCAATAATTAATAACATTGAAATCAATTCCAAGCATTTTTAAGTGCTTATTCCGAAGGCTTATTCTGAAAATATTTTTTAAATATATTGATTGATGATGATGACATAAATATAAATTATTCACAGTGTATTTTTCAGTGTTAATGTTAACTTATGAGTATCTTCGATTTCCGGTATTACAATTCGCTTTCTCGCGTAAATGTGTGCTACTCACGGCCAAGTAGGAAGCCATATTGCGTGGATGAGATTGCACTCCGGCCTCACCAGGCGCCGCTGATGTTTCGAATGTTACTCTTGTGATTCTGTAAGCTCCGCCACAGGCTTATATATGACAGTGAATGTGCACAACCCCTACTCCGTACGTTAAAATATACTGATAAATTGAGACAATTACAAAAAAATCTATAATACCAATAAATGGATAAAAGTACAAGTTTTAAAGCTTTTTTCTTACGATAAGTTTTTATATTTTCTTTATTCGATTAAAAACTAAATCGTTTTCCGAATATGATACATTTGGTTTTAGAAGATATGACAATTTGTTGTTAATTTACACCAAAATTAACGTACTTTTGTGTATAAAACGTGTATAAAAAAAATAAGGTACTTTCAATATTTTGATGTTTAGTGAGCTAGAGAAAAAGCTTTTGTATTATGTTTAATATTTTTACTAATTGAATTAGCTTGTTTATTTGTTATCTTTGTTTATTTCGCATTATTATGCACAACATGAAGGAAGATTTTAACTAAAGACTATGTCTTACTGACACAAAAATGCATCCAGGAAGTGCAATTAAAAAGTGTGTTTTGCGACTATCAGGTAGCTAGCTTGTATCCACTGTTACGCAATGATTGTAACATACACCCCATCTCCGTATAAGTTTTAAAGGTATACTCTAAGTAAATGTATAAGAGTTATACACAGTGAAAATTATTTTCTTTAATGAAATCAATATTACTTATGGAGCACCGCTCTTGACTCAGAAAATAATATTTCTAATCGTAAGTTTCTATTCTAGAATCATTCTCATTGAATTTGACTACTACTGGTTCTGCTTAATTTTAGAGTTCCGTAGTAAACTACAAGGAACCCTTATAGTTTCGCCATGTCCGTCTGTCGTCGTCCGTATAGCGCCTAGACGCTTAATACTAGAAAGCTGTAATTTGGTATGTATACACATATTATCAATGCTAACAAAGTGCTGGAACAAAATTTTGAAAAATATTTTTGTTTTTCCCCTATATGTAAAGTAAAATGGAAAAAAAAACCCGCCCACGCCATGTTGTGGGGTATCGTTAGATAGGTCTCTTCAAAACATTAAGGGTGTAGGAAGATCATTTTTCGATACAATGATTCGTTTCGGAATTATTTACATTTATCATGTTAATTTTCGTTTTGCACGGTGGTCCCCCCCCCTCTATCTCCGAAAGTCTTGTGTTTAGAAATTTGAAAAAAAAACATGGTAGTAGTCCATAAGCTGTACCTCAATAAAAACTACTACGGTTAAGGAGAGTCTACTAGTTACTGAGTAATAATAGCCGACGAACTTATAAAATAAAATTTCTTTGATGAAAACTTACAAATGTCATAGAATATGGCATTGTACTCATCTGCAAAAAATGCGTAGCCAATACGGAGCCCCGCATTGTGCGTGGCCCGACACGTGCTTGCCCAGTTTTTATATCTGTAATCAATGTGGGCATTCCAATGAGCGTCCGATAGTCTCGAATAAATTTACAATTGGATACAGTAACCATTGGTAGGAAAAGGTTTTCTAGAAGATTTATAAAAAAAAAACAGGTCTCTCTCTAAATGATCAACATATAACATTTGTACTTCTCTGTATCTGAGCACATGGACATTAAGGTTATAGGAATACACACTTAAATAATATGTACTTATACCTGATTCCTACTAGGAATACCACCATTCATTTAAGTTTTCTTAAACAAAAGTAAACTAAAATGTTACATTACAGGCTAACATGTTGTGATAAAAGTAACACGTACGTGGCGACACCAATGCTTTTCGTCTGCAGATTTGCTATGTACAGCAGTGGACTTCTTGTGGCTGAGATGATGATGATGATGATGAACAATAATTTCATATTATTGACTACTAGCTTTTTCCAACGGCTCCGCTCGCGTTAATTTTATGTCGTAGATCTCGTTCGACAACAAAACAACCCATAGCGCGACTTGTGGCGCCATCTGTTGGCCGATACAGCGCCCTCTATAGTAGACAATTATTTTCCCCATTGGAACGACATACTTTCACGGGATAAAAAGTAGCCTATGTTGGGCTCTGTACCCCTAACAATATGCATGCAAATTTTCATAATGATCGGCTGCTTAGTCAAGCCGTGAAGGAATAACAAACAAACAAACTCACTTTCTTATTTATAATATAAGTAGGAAGTGGGATGGCAAGTCTTTTTCACTTAACGTTATCCCGTTCCCTAGTCCGTTAGAATTTTACTAGAACCTAACCACTAATGTCTTGGGCAGACACACTACTTTTAGGGTGTTCTTTCACCGGAACATTCACCTGTTGCGTAGCGTAACAGCTCCGAGCATTACATACATCAGTGACAAGCCCACCACACTGATGTGTCTCCTCTATAGCCAGGATCAACAACCAACATTAAACAATGAATCTTATCGACGTCCCGGGGGAGAAACTATATCTGTCTTGGAACTCATAACGAATTTAATTTGTGATTACATCAGTAAGAACGGAGAAACCAGCATTAAAGTGCGCAACCTTCAATTTTGATTAATGATGTCGTTGAAGGCGAATGCTCCAGGTGAAGGAGCACCTCTATCCGACGAATTTTTAGCGATTCTATATTGTTTGGTTCCTGCATTAAGTCACCGAAATCCTGCGAGGTAAGCCAACCCTTCTTAGGTGACGTCACGCACGCACATAACTCATTTTATAAAATTCCTATTCTTATTTGTTTAAAGTGTTATTAATTATTCTTAGATAGTAATTAAGTAAATTAAAATCCATATTCATGATATTGTTACAATCTAGATTACATCTTTTAATAAACTACAAGATCTTTTTAACGGTGCCTCCATCTTCAGGCATACATTTCATTGCCATAATAATAATAAAAATACATACAAGGAAACATAGAACCTCCTTTTTTGAAGTCGGTTAAAAAGCAGAGCTATCATACCCAGTGAACCTGATCATATCTCAGAAAGTTTACATTACAAAGTCCCGGAAAACATTTTGTATTGAATTGAAAAGTTCATCGATCACGTTGCAGAAAATAAAATTCATAGTGAAATAAACAGTCGGTTAAGAACATTTATGTTTTTTATTTCGGGACTTTATTAGCACGTGGTGAAACAGCACTACAAGATTTCTTTGAACATTCAAGACGGCTAAGTTTTTGAGATTAGGCTGCATAAACGCACTGACATAATCTAGAAAATGATATAATAAGTACAAGTTGAATAAATTGAATTTTTTGAAAAATATATTTTATAGAGACATTGAACGTGTAAATTATTACTTATGTAAAGAAATGGAGCTTAAATTTTAGATGAGCACATTTTACTAAGTGGTTCATTTGTATACAATGTATAATGAATTAAGAAATATATGTAAAACAAAATAATAATGTTATATGCGACTCAGACTAACATTGTTATGCAATATTTGTCTGTAGAAAGCTTACATCAGAAATAAGAAATACATAAATATTAAATACTTCAAATGTAATGGGATATAGCATGATAGCGTATTTATTTTACTATGTTATTAACTAGCAGTTATTTACTATATTACTGCTTCCTTTTAACCTAAGCTATCTACCAGTGAAAGGCATATTAAAATAGCCCAACCATTTCATTGATTTAAGACAGGCATAGACAAAATTATCCAAATTGAAATTTTGGTATAAGTAACGTAAAAAAATATTAAGTGTTGTGATATTACAAACAGAACTTCAATTTTATTTATTTGTGTAAATTGATTGTAAGAACAAATGTGAATAAACTTAGAAAGTTTTCCGCATATTTTGACTTAGTTGGAAGTTTGATGATAATATTTTAGTTACAATTGTTTTTTTTTTATGCCACAATAGTGGCAAACAAGCATACGGCCCGTCTATGGTAAGCATCACCGTAGCCTATAGACGCTTGCAATACCTGGAGCTCTGGAGACCTTACTCACCGTAGGAACACAACATGGCGATCTTCTGTAAAGTAGAGGTCCTTCTCCAGACGGGCTGCTCCGATTTGAGCGGATCCGCTGTGCCCTACCCTCTCTTAAAAAGTATATTTGTATAAATGATAATTACAGCCTGGTGGTCCATTGGTATTGACCCTACCTTCAGTAGGACGCAAGTTCGATTCACGCACCGGACAAACGTTTAAGTGATGAGCGTTTGTGTTTGTCGGGTCGTGAAACTGTATTTTTTTTTAGAATATACACAAGCAGGTTGATGCCTTTGTTTGTGTTTTTATTAATTGTGTTTCTACTATTGTTATTATAAGTCAAGTCAGTGACAGTTGGGTAAAACACTGACAATACGCAGTTGACACTAATTGCGGAAAGCACACGAAAAGAAGAGGACTATTTTTATAAAATCTCTCTATCCGTATTTTACTTAAATATTGTCACAATAGAATATGATTACAATGATGATTTTTTTTTTTAAATATCAGATATTTCTCGTGGTTACAAACGACCTTGACTTTGCTTGGTCCAGTTAAAGAGTTTGTAACACGCAGTTTGGTTTCACAGGTTCAAATCACAGTTATTATCTATGGAGCTTCGATCATAATCGAAGATATTATGGAGTATTAGAGCATTTATTAACAACAGGGTAATGGAGAAAGTAGACGTTAGTATTGTGCAGAACCTTAATAATAATAGGTGGTAATATTATAAATTGTTCATAAGTCACACAGCGCCATCTGGTCCCAAAGCTAGGCTTAAACTGCTTGTGTTACCCATAACACGCCAGGCAAAGGATATAATATTGTAAATATATACTTACAACACATAAAAAACACCCAGACTCAAGAACAAACATAAATGTTTACCTCACGCAGGATTCGAACCCGCGCTGATGCCGAAGGTATCACTACCAACCACCGGGCTGTCAGGGTGATGATGAAAGCAAAGCAAATTGAATAAATAAATGATGGTATGGACAAAATGATGAATGATTCACGCATCCGTGACCTCGAAACTTGCCTATAAAAGATATCAGTAACCGGAACACGTTAACAATGCAATTTATTTGTGGACCACAAAAAGAGACCTCCGCAATCCCTCTCGCGAACCCTGCGGTTGGCATAAAACTCAATAATGTGGTTGTGATCTTTATACGTATTTGTACTTATAGCAGGTACTTTAGTTCAAAGTTAAAGTCGTATATTTTTATTCAAATATTCCTAACACAAACTCTTTTGATTAGTGTATAAGGTAAATGTTTATGTAGAGTTTTAATAATGTATAAACATTGTTGTCATAACTTCAATGTGGTTTGCCGCCTATAAACTTAAGATACTTTAAGGCTTCCGGATATCCCACTCACCGAACGAAACGAATTGCTGCTTTTCGCCGTGCAAGAGTGGTACTTCTCCGGTTTCTACCGGCCTCCAAAATCACATCAGCCCATCTCACAAATGCTCTACCTGTCCGAAAAATCCGAAAAAATGTATGTGGTACAAGAATTGGTTTATCTTACTTAGTTATTTTTTAAAATCGTTATAGGAAGTTTTAAACTATTTAATAGTCTTCTTTATAAGAAATAAGTATACAAAGGTCTTAAATTAAATATTTGAGCGTGCCTACTTATTATATTAAAATATAATATTAGAACTTTTCATTTAAACATTTACGCATTGCCTCAATCTCGCTTGGCCGGTTTTGTTTTGCAAAAATGTTGTAGCTACTATTCCATACGACATACCTAAGTTACCATGGCATTGCATAAAAGTAGTAAAAATTCTATGCCATTGTTTGTTGACATTATGAAATATTTTTAGCTTGCTTTTTTAAACCTAGAACCACTTACGTCACGTAAGTAAACCATTTATCTATCACTATTTTTAGTTAAACAATTGACAATGCCACAATCTAGTAATTTGTAAGAAACACTTGCTTTTATACATTATACTGTTGTAACATACGTTTTAAAATATTACTTACAACTAAGGTTATTCAACAAACAGCCTGTGTAAGTGCATGTTGCTTCAAAATGGTGTTACCGGCTTAATTTACAATGGTTATATGGGCCAAAACTGCGTAGCGGACGCCCGGGCGGCTCCATACAAAAGTACTCCGCGTTTGCGTCCGGAGCTGAGCACTTTTGTATGGAACCACGCGGACCGGCCCTATCACTCAGAAAAGCGGGTTCCTATGTTTTCTTAAGGGTATCGGTAATATTTTTAGCTAGGTATTATTTTTTTTGTAAACTTATTCACGGCTCGCGCCGATGCCCTCGTTGTTGATCATAATCACACTCTACATGAAGCATACACGATTGCTTATTATATAATTGAAATTACCGTCTCGTAACTTAATAATAGCCTGCTTCTTACAATGAACATGACCAGTAACAACATGTGACATGCAGTAATCGAGGTTATGGGGACATAAAAATCATTTACTTGTAATTTAGGTTTGTAATTAACAGATGAGATGCAGCATAGTAAAAACATTCTGTAACTTTTAGCAGATTTATTGGAATTTAGTACTGGCAGCAAAGAGATGATGATGATGATGAATTTAGTGATAACATCGTTCAGAGACGGTTCTCTTTTTACAGTGCGTGGCACGGAAGTCCTTCGGAAGGGCTTCTGTTTCTGTGAAAGAGTGATACTTCACCGCGGTCAAACTCTTTTTATAAATGAATGAGATAACTCTCTGACCGAATGCTCTAATAAGTACTGCGAAAACGTTATCATGTGAAACTAATATTGTACTATGTTTCTTTTTTGTTTTCTTTTATATGTCTGTCTAATTCAATTCAATTCAAATTCATTCAGATAAGTAACATCCATGCATTTAAATTTATCAAAAAATAACTAAATAAATATAAATAAAATGTTTTCACGTTTAACGGTTGATTTAGATAAAATTTGGTATGGAAATGGTCTGAGAAAGGAAAAAAAAAATAGGACAGTTTTTGTCTCGGATATGACCCCGGTAGCCCGGTACGGAACAACGGGACGTCATCGTACATACATCCGCTGTTTGTTAAAGTAACGTTGTAAAGTAACATTACACCACAAAAACTAAAAAAGTTTAGTGTATGTTATAAATAAAGATAAACGTAACACTTGTTGAATAAGTAGCCATTACATTGATCTTAATATAATAATCACACATATCTTACTTTAAAAAAAGATAAACAGAACTTACACAACACATTCAAAGTATTCCAAATAAGAAAGTAAAACCAAGTGTTTATGTTATGAATGGTCGGTTCCGTATCATTGGCTTTTTTTTTTCAAAATTGACTCACGCCACTGTTTACGTGAAGGTGGTTGACCGTCTTTATAAGTTTTATAGGTAGGTAAGTTTCAGTTAACGCGCTGCTGCGTAATCAAAGATTATCAGCCAGTTTCCAAAAATAATTTTAATTCCAAGTTAAGTGCCATGCTAGTTTTTTTCAGGGTTTCGTAGTAAAGTACAAGGAACCCTTATAGTTTCGCCATGTCCGTCTGTCTGTCCACCCACGGTCTAGCGCCTAGAAGCTTAATGCTAGAAAACTGTTATTTGGTATATATACACAATATTAACACTGCTAACAAAGTGCTGGAACAAAATTTTGAAAAATATTTTTTTGGGGTGCCTCCCCTACATGTACGGTAAAGTGGAAATTATTTTTTGTTGTGGGATATCGTTAGACAGATCTCTTCAAAACATTGAGGGTGTGGAAAGATAATTTTTCGATTCAATGAATCGTTTCGAATTATTTACATTTACGTGACATTTTTCGTTTTGCACGGTGGTCCCCCCCCCCCCCCCCCCTCCCTCTATCTCCGAAAATCTATGTTTAGAAATTAAAAAAAATATATGATAGCATGCTGAACCTTCAATGAAAACTATAACGGTTAAGTAGGTTCTACTATAGTTACCGAGTATTAGCCGATGAACTTACAAAATAAAATTTATTTAATGAAAACTTACAAATATGATAGAATTTTATATTGGACTCGACTGAAGACAAGCAAAGCACAGCTAATACGGAACCCTACATTGTGCGTGGCCCAACACGTACTCGTCCGATTTTTTTTTTGTCTATGATCTCATCCTATCTCATAGTAGAAGGAAATCTATTTTCTTTAGAAGAGAGAATGGATAAAAAGTTTAGGGAATTTATTATTCCTTCTTTCTTCCTCATTTATTATGATTTATTTGAAAAGTTAATTGTTCATCGTGTACAACTCCTAAAAAAAGTGTGTGAACAGGATTGTAACCAAGCAGCATGAAGGCGGCAAATGCCGGTTCATTGTCATTGAACTATCATCATTAGGTGGCAAAAAGAGTCACAATAGACGCAAGTACACTCGCCTCCATAATAATTAAATTTACTTTAAACAATAAGGTTTTGCGAAATTTTTAAAATTAATTCTACGAAGGAGAATTTTTTTCTGATCACCTGTTTACATGTATTATGTAATTTGCATGGAAATGACATTGAATTTTTTTATTGAATAATTTAGTACTTTATGATAATAAACATTTATTTCAAAACTATTATCATGCGAAATAACTTTTGAAACGTTGGAATTTATAAGCAACACTTCTAAATCTTACGATGAATTGCACTATTCTATTTTTAAAGTTAATGACACATTATATTTATTATGGCTGTCACTGTCAAACTAAACAAGAAACAGAGATAGCTTGAGACTGACTGATAGAGAATTAAGTGCTTACCAAAAGAGAGACCTTACCAAAAAATATTTTTACACTCTGACCTAACCTAACATCCTCTCCGTCAATGTGGAATGCAATAATGCAAGTTTTGTATTTAGTTAACCATGTCATACAGTTATTAATCCGCATCGAAACTGCACGTATATATGCTCATCATTGTACAATTCAGTGTAAAACGTGTTTGAGGTTAAGCGATTCTAACTCTTATTACCGCACTGTGCAACGCCCAAGTGGTCCATCTCCGCGAATCATCAAAGGTGATTTCGCGTTGTGTTTATAACATAAATAATTATATGGCTGCGATTACGTGAGTACGTTCACTTTTATTTTTTAGAGAGGAAGTTTCCGACATAGTTATGCAACGATGCCCTATGGCCAGGTGAGTGTGTGACCTCTATAAGTATTATGGAATGAATCGGGATTTTGTAGATGTCCGTAGCAGTACAAGGAACGTACACCACGTACGTTTCGGTATGTGTGGGTTCTTCCCTACATGTAAAGTGAAAATGATTTTTTTTTGCGCCCACCCCTACTTGTGGGGTATCGTTAGATAGGTTTCGTCACAACATTGAGGGTGTGGGAAGATCATTTTCGATACAATGATCCGTTTCGGAATTATTTACATTTATCGTGTCAATTTTGTTTTACACGGTGGTCCCCCCACCTTATGCCTTATGTTTAGAAATATGAAAAATAATATGGTAGTAGTCCATATGCTGAACCTTCAATGAAAACTATAACGATTAAGTAGGCTCTACTAGTTACCGAGTAATAGCCGACGAACTTATAAAATAAAATTTCTTTGATGAAAACTTACAAATGTGATAGAATTTGATATTGGACTCACTCAACTGAAGGCAAGCAAAGCACAGCAAATACGGAACCCTACATTGTGCGTGGTCCGACACGTACTTGCCCGGTTTTTTAGATTTTTGTGTCGTAAAGGAACTACGTGGTACGGCTATAGGTAATTTCCGAACGCTTAAAATGTAATAATTCCATGAAATAAACAAAAATACAAGTTGTGATTACATTATCTACTTACAACCGAAATATTTGGAGATCTACAATTATTATCTATCTAATTAAGTAGGTAAATATTAGTCGTAAAGTATAATTTTATTGCACTGAATAAAATAAAACGTTTATAATGCAATAAAGGTAATATAAACAAATGAGCGAGTAATCAAATTATACGGTAAATAACCGTACGATGCGTTTTAGATGAAAAAAATAAGTATTTTTCAATTAGAAATTTAGTCACCCACAGCTAATGTTATGTATTAACAAAATATCTATGTCAGTGAGAGTACCATAACTGCAAAAGTTAGGTAACAGGCTTGTTTTTTCTGATTATCGAAATGACCTAGACAAGTCGTATTATATTAAATTATATGTGAATAATCAATGATCGTCGATTAGAATGGCCAATAAAAAACTGTATCTACTTAAGTAGGTATAAGTATTTCACATATTTATGGATTAAGCGTTTGAAGATGTACTTAAATTGGTTCGGGGTTGGGTGGTGAAGTCAATGTGTACTACACGGTTATATTTTCTATCAGTGGAGAAAATCAAGGAATCCTTAAAATCCTAATTTAGTACATTACTTATATCTTGATGTTTGAGACGCGGAATGTGCCTTTATTATTAACTAGCTGTTACCCGCGGCGCCGCCCGCATGGTCAAGCGAAAATGCCAATAAGTTCGTAAGCGTGGGAATTAAAAAAAAACAATTTTATCCTTGTCAAAATCATAAAGGGAATCTCTATAAAAAAATTCAGCTTTCTAGGTTGAGCGCTCCCGATAATACACTTACAGTCCTATTACTCCCTTTCCCGTGGGAATAATATAAAACCACATCTTTGTCCTTGTCAATATCATAAAGAGAACCTCTATACAAAATTTCAACTTTTTGGTTGAGCCCCTGCGATAATACACTTACAGTCCTATTACTACCTTTCCCGTGGGAATTTCATAAAATCCCATCTGTGTCCTTGTCAACATCATAAAGAGAACCTCTATACAAAATTTCAGCTCTATAGGTTGGCCGCCTGCGATAATACACTTACAGTCCTATTTACCCCTTTCCCGTGGAAATTTCGTAAAACCCCATCTTTATCCTTGTCAACATCATAAAGGGAACCTTTATACAAAATTTCAGCTTTCTAGGTTGAGCGCCTGCGTTATAACACTTACAGCCCTGTTACTCTCTTTCCCATGGGAATTATATAAAACCACCTTTTGGTCCTTGTCAATATCATAAAGAGAACCTCTATACAAAATTTCAGCTTTCTTGGTTGGGCGCCTGCGATAATACATTTACAGTCCTATTACTCCCTTTCCCATGGGAATTTCATAAAAACCCATTTTTATCCTTGTCAACATCATAAAGGAAACCTCTATACAAAATTTCACCTTTCTAGGTTGAGCGCCTGCGATAATACACTTACAGTCCTATTACTCCCTTTCCCGTGGGAATTTCATGAAATCCCATCTGCATCCTTGTCAACATCATAAAGAGAACCTCTATACAAAATTTCAGCTTTATAGATTGGCCGCCTGCGATAATACACTTACAGTTCTATTAACCCCTTTCCCGTGGGAATTTCGTAAAACCCTATCTTTATCCTTGTCAACATCATAAAGGGAACCTTTATACAAAATTTCAGCTTTCTAAGTTGAGCGCCTGCGATATAACACTTACAGCCCTGTTACTCCCTTTCCCATGGGAATTATATAAAACCACCTTTTGGTCCTTGTCAATATCATAAAGAGAACCTCTATACAAAATTTCAGCTTTCTTGGTTGGGCGCCTGCGATAATACACTTACAGTATACTCCCTTTCCCGTGGGAATTTCATAAAAACCCATCTTTATCCTTGTCAATATCATAAAGAGAACCTCTATACTAAATTTCAGCTTGAGCGCCTGCGATAATACACTTACAGACCTATTTCTCCCTTTCCCGTGGGAAATTTAAAAAATCCTTTCTTAGTTAGTGCAAAATTTCAAGTTTCTAACCCGTATAGTTTAGGCCCTGCGTTGATATCTCAGTCAGTCAGTCAGCTTCTCCTTTTATATATTTAGACGACCTCCGTGGCGTAATGGTTACCACGCCAGACCGCCACCCAGGAGGTCCCGGGTTCGATCCCCGATCGGGTCATGATGAAAAACGATTTTTTTCTGATTGGCCTCGGGTCTTGGATGTTTATCTATATTATGTATTTGTTATAAAAATATTTTATTTGAGTTAGTATCCCATAACACAAGATTCGAACTTAATTTACGTTTAACAAAAAAACAACCTATAACCAAATTTCATCAAAATCGGTTCAGCGGTTTTAACGTGAAAAGCAACAGACAGACAGACAGAGTTACTTTCGCATTTATAATATTAGCACATATTAGTATGGATTTATTATTAATTATTAACATTACACTGGACAGGACGGTGGGGGCTAGGTTCGAGACAAGCGCCGTCGCTTTATAACGTTTTGTTTATAATAGGTAACGCCTCGTACGCGACACGCTCCAATTCTCTTTGTGTTTCACGCGTTACAGTAGTTTTTTTTTATGGAAAAGGATGGCAAACGAGCTTGCAGGTCCGCCCATGGAGTACCCACAGAGATACCAGGGAAGTTCCTGAGCCATTGCCAACCGTTGAATGATTATGATGATGATGTCACGAGTAGAGTATGATGATGATGATTAGATAAAGACCTTCCTCTCCCTTTCTCGTCATTGCGTGAAAATTACCGGCATACTTATGTCCTAAGTATAGTATAAAAGCCTATATATTATTATCAATCTAGATTCTAAACAGGCTAGGTAGAAAGTAGACAAATATCGGATCACTGAACTCATTCCCCAGCCGGGAAGTGTCTAAGGAAACGTTGCAGGTAATGTGGGGGTATAACTTGTTCCCTCGACTGGTATATAGTACCTATTTAATGTAAATACTACAACTAAATACATAATTGACAACCGAGAACAACATACCTACTGTTTTAACACACAAGAGAAAATGTTTAAATGTTTTGCATCAACATGTGAGTTAGCCTAAGGTACGTTATTTAAATTATTTTGCGTGAAATGTTCTCGCAGACAAACTTGGAAGTAGTCAGGGGCTATTTTAAATACGAGATACGAATCTTCTTTGCTCACAGAAGCGCACAATAGCATTCATGCTATTTATTCCGTGAGCAAAGAAGATTCCATATTTTACATAGATATTTACGTGTAACTGGCATTTCTTTAAACAATCTTCTTAAAAACAATACAACGTCAAAATAAAAATATTTGTCAACTCAGACTTTCAGTAGCAGTTTATCAGCAGTTACGTTAGGGAGTATTTTTTTATTATATATTTTTACTTTTACAAGCTCATTAATTTAAAACCTACTACGGTTTTGGGTATTCATGGGTTGTGTTATTAAGTTATGTGGCAAATAGCAGAGAATATAAGAATATTAAATCCTAATTTGCTATCGGATTTGTCGTTGAGAGCCATTATATTAATTGCTGTGTGTTTTATGCAAGTGTACATTGAACCTCGGACCAGACATATTACTGAACTAGAATTTCAAAACTACAGACGTTCGCGTAGAGACTCCTACGTGCCGCTATGGGGAATGGTATGTCTTATCGTCTTCATGCCTTGCCTCTTTCTGTGCCTCCCATTATTGCTAGCAAGAAACTACGTGGATACAACACAAGCCTTGCTCGCCTGGACCCTCGCACTGACGATAAACGCAGTAATCACAGAAACTATCAAGCTAGTCGTCGGTCGGCCGCGGCCCGATTTTTTCTATCGTTGTTTTCCCGATGGTATAAAAACTAAGCAGTTGCGGTGTACGGGAAATGCTCGGGATATAAAAGAAGGAAGAAAATCTTTCCCGAGTGGACACAGCAGTTTTTCATTTTGCTCATTGGGCTTTCTGAGTTTGTGGCTCAGTGGTAAACTAGGAGTGATGTCGAGGCGACGCAGAGACTTATTACGTATCATGTGTTGTATATTACCGCTGCTTTTAGCTTTTGCTCTGGCTGTGAGCCGATACTGTGACAATCATCACCACTGGGAAGACGTTGCCGGTGGAGCAGTTCTAGGCTTCGTATTGTCGTACATGAGCTACAGGCAATATTATAATCCCATAGACTCAGAACTGGCTGGTCGTCCGTACTTAACAACGAATATAAATGTAACGGATTTCCAATATTGTAGTAGGCATTTGAACGATATTTATGTTTTTCTATTGAGTGAAAGATTTTTTTTAAATAATAAAAGAGATTAAAATAAATGCGTGTTTTCATCTGTACCGGATAAACTACTAGACACTACTTACCTACAGCAAAAGATTTGCGGCCAAAATCTGACACAAAGCTAATCAAAATTTAAGATATTATCGCAAGTCGACAGTCGAGTCCTTTTTTACCCATGGAGCCAAGGCTATGTATCGCCAGTACATAACGGTAACCACCAAAGAATTCGAAAATACCTATATTCCTACAGAAGGTTTTATTGTAAGGCTACATTTGTTGATATTATGTATGACTGAAAACTTTCCCCTCGAAGGGGTTGTGCATAAGTGGTAAGTGGGGAGGGGGGGGGGGTGTAAATAGTCATCATCAGCGAATCTACTAGGACTCTTTTCGTCTCCTATGTTGTTTACGATCGTGAAAGCGCTAAAATACCAGTTCCTTCATTTTTTTAGTTTTAACTCTTTGCAACCGAGCTGTAATAATTAGTGCAAAAAACTTTGAAAAAATCCTGTCTCAACGTAAATCAGCTTTTCGGAACGCAACCGACATCGAGGGATCGTGCATTTATCTATTTTGCTTACAAAAGTAGCGGAGGGCGCCTCGCTTGACATTTTAACCACCAAACGGTCCCTGAACCCGAGATGGCTGCGTATTTTGGCGGGAACCACGATTCACTAAGTACTCAATTATCGATCTATTTTGTTTAAAACGTATGATTGTGCATTTCTATTATGTTTAAAAATATATGCACTAGTGTTGCATGATGTTTTTTTAAATTCAAACTAAGATTTTTGATTAAAAGAATTGTTTGCAAAAATAAGTTGCACGATTGTGTGCTCTCGGTTGCTGATCGTAATCTTTTGTTGCACGGTTGTGTTCTCGGCTGCTACGCTTAATTTTTTTTTACGGATATTATCTTTTTTTTTTAAAGGTCAACTGTATGGTGGATTTATTTTAGGCACTCGACGCGATGACGAGATTTACGATACTCTAGGAGAAGGAAATGACTCGGAGATAGAAGGAATAGACATCGAAGACATCGAAAATTCAATTTTTGATTCTACGATGGTGAATTCACTTTTATCAAAACAAGATACACATGTACAACAATTTTTTTTTCCTCTGTTGTAAAGGGTTAAGCGAGGTAGGGCACAGCAGATAATCCGCTCCGTATCTTTCGCAGCCCGTCTGGGGAAGGACCTCCACCTTACAGAAGATCGTAGCTAAATAGCATTAGTCTCGGCCATGTTGTATTTCTACGGTGAGTACCTAAGGTCTCCAGGGCTCCACTTTTTACAGTTGTCGGTACGATACCCCCGGTATTGCAAGCGTCCATATGCTACGGTGACTGTTTACCATCATGCGGCCTGTATGCTTGTTTGCCACCTTTGTGGTATTTTTTTTATCTACCTCTGAATTCCTTCAGAGACGTGCAGAAGACCCGCAATTCAAAGCTTGTTCATAGTATGCGCATGCGTCGGACAGCAACCCACGCGATTACACAAAAAGAATACACGCGCGCAAAGCACGCAAGGCACACTCTCGTTTAACCGGACACTGCGATGATACAAGATGGTTGGAATTATATTTCTGCAATCTTGCGTCACTGACATCACTGTCATGGTTGACCTTGAACTTACGTTTGTGTTTATATTATCGGCTACGGCTGTAAGAATTACATAATTTACGATTGATTGTGAACTTTTATTATTATGTAGATAGTTCAATAAATTCAATAGTAACCTGCTTGTGTTGCTATCACATAAATCTTTGCCGCGTACGGGGATCGAACTGGTGCCAGCAGGGTCACTATTAACGAGCCACCGGGCTGTCCATCGTTGATCCGTCTTATTAGTCAATCCGTAAAATTAAATAAAACAAAATGTAGAAATAATTCCAGTTACGTGTTTTACTATATGCATTATTGAGTTCCCTAACAAATACAATTAATTCAAGATTCAAGAAAATGCAGGATCTCATTTATGAAAAAGTAAACAATTCGTCCAACTGAATATTAATAACGGCAGTAGTATGAATCTAATGTATTTAATGATGTCTCTCATGCCTTTCCATTTACTTCTGAAAATAAAACGTTCAGTAAGTAACTTCAATAATTATCATCTACAACTCTTTATGAACGCTACTTATAATGCCGTATCACCCAGGAGCAATTTTTTTTTGTGACAAATCACACAGATTGAGCTAGCCCCAAAGTAAGTTCGAGACTTGTGCTAAGGGATACTAACTCATCGATACAACATTTTATAACAAACACAACACTTAGTTATAAACATCCAAGAAAAAGTTCGTTTTTCATCATGACCAGACCGGGATTCGAACCCGGGACCTCCTGGGTGGCGGTCGGGCGTGGTAACCATTACGCCACGGAGGTCGTCAATAATATTGGTTGTAAATAATCCTGAGATAGCGTCAATTAATACTAATGCAGGAGTCGGACCGCATCGAAGCGTCAATCTGAAACTTAAAATAGCAGTCACCCTTATCTCCACAACAACATATATTTCTTCTGAGATAATAAAAGACGCGCGAATTCGAGAGAATTGCTAGAGAATATTTCCAATCAAAGGAAATCTGGAGTTACAGTATTAACAGCATCATGGTTTCGGTTAAATACGCTCAAATTTAATAAAGAATATCAAAAGAGGGTTTGAGCATATTCCATGGACAATGTCCGTATGAAATGCATGAAGTGATATATCACAAAGCTACAACTCAATGGGATGGTTAATGAATAAAAATGACATTAAGTATAGCAATTTGTTAATTTATTAGTTCATAATGATATCTGTAGAAAAAATCTCACGGGTACCATAGATTGTGACGAGACTGTTCACACGAGATGGTTTTATACTTACTAATGATAACGTTTTATCTTAAACTAGGGACCGGCTCAGGTTTGCACGGGGTTTAACAAGGATATCCTATATCGGTCGAGTAGTTTCGGAGCCTATTTAATGCAAACAAACGATCAAATCTTTAATTTTTATAATATTAGTATAGACAAAACGTATGCACGTGGAAAGTTAAAACGCGATCTTAAAGTCATTGCTTTCAATGTGAAAAACGGCTATGTATTTTATAAATGGTTCTTATTTGTAAGAAACAAATTTAAATAATGTATAATTTAAGAGATCAGGAGATTCTAAATGGTCTTATACTTATTTTTTTTACATCTTAAAGTAATGTTTTTAAAATTCATAAGCCACAGAAAATTTCTTACTGCAGGCATTATACGTCACTTTTTTATTATTAGAGCTCAAGCGAATCGGAACTCTCAACATTAAAAAAAAAACACTACTCTACTCTCCGAGGTTTATCACTTACCACCAATTATAAAACTGCGACGTGAAAATAACAATTCGTTTGAATTCAGTTTGTGTCAAGGATGCGAAGCTATTATTAATAATGGTATATAAAAATATAATTACGTTGTAACGTGTTGAACATATAATGTACATTATGAACGGGATTAAAATACATTACGCTAGAATAGTTGTTTTCTGAATCAGCATATTAATTAACTATCAACAGTTTTGTAACAGTCAACTTAAACACAATGTTACAATAGATACAATATTCTATTATACTACAATGTAATAAAAAATAAATATTTGTCTATGGTATTTTGTATTCTGATTATTTGATACAAAAAAGAGATCTAATGACTATCTTTATAAGTTTTTTTTTATATACAAAAATAATATATTTGATATATTTTTCTAAATATGGAGGTACTTGATTACGCAGTTATTGTTCTTTGTTACACACTATTTAATTTTTATAAATATTCAATGTTTTTACGTATTACATACTGTGCTTTAGTGTTAGAAATCAGGGCTTCGAAATCGATTAATTTTCTGTGGTGTGTTATATAAATAAACCCAACCCAATAATCATGCGAATCACAGCCTGCTGTTCTATTTAATTTACGTATAAATTACCTATACATCAGTGGGGCAACAATACTCACTCAGCAATTGTTGGCATTGTAAATTAATTCACAAAAAAATGGGTACAATGATTTTTTAATGTGGCCGTATGAATTGCTCGTTTCTGCCAATTTTTTTTATATTTGAGTATTACATAATTTTTTTGTTAATGAATTTTTTTTTCCGCCATTATAGAGATTAACAAGATGTAAAAAATGCATGCATAATCCCCTATTGTTATAACTACAGTAATAATTCCCAAACACTACGTTTCCGTGTGTTCAATGGTACCCATTTATTTTAACGCGTCGACATTGAAATAATTATATAGAGTATATCGTAAATAATTAATCGGTTTCGAGTCGTGATTACAAGGCATCCCAGGCGATTTCTAAGGAGTACAAAACTAACAATTGTAAATGTCTATTGCTATCTTATATAATAACAAAATAAGTGATAAAATTAACATGTAAATGCAATAAGTACTTTAAGCTATATGTATAAGTGTTTAGGATATGATCGAATATGGGTGGATTTGCTTCGTTGATCTTGATATATATTTTTATGAGTTAATATTATAATAGTCATCAAATCAAAATTTTAATTAATGTTTTATGCTACGCGAGCGTAAAAAAATTCTGCACATTTACCGTAAATAACTATAGTATGGTACGCGACACACGGTTTATAGAACAATGGAAAATCGATTGTCGTATGTACTAAGTAATAAGTGTCACTTCGAACTTCGTTTTACGTCAGCGCGAGCCAGCCTTGCGGGCGACTAGTGTTTAGTTTTTAAATCGTACTACTTTAAAATTAGCGATGTTCTGTAAATAATTTTGTGACGTGATGGATGAAAATAAATGTACTACGATCACAATTCGTCTTTGATCACCGCATGCTGTTTGCAGAAGTTTAACATGTCGTCAAAGGACCGGTCGCCGCTGTACGCTGCTACTTCCTTCCCATTGGCGAATATTTTGAATGTGGGCAAAGTTTCTATGCCGGCTAGATCGGCTACTTTTGGGTTTTCCGCGGCGTCTACAGCCACCACTTGAACTGTATTGTCCGTTTTCATCGTAGTAGCCAACTTGCTGAACGCCGGCTTCGCTGTCACACAATGCCCACACCCTGTAATTTAAATAAATAATACACAAAATATATAGGAACAAATCACACAGATCGAGCTAGCCCTAAAGTAAGTTCGAGACTTGTGTTATGAGATACTAAGCCCGTTCGCACACAAGGCGACGCAAGTCTCCGATACTCGGCGATTTTAGTATCCAAGCGACTACCGCCATACAAGATCATTGAGGTTCGTACGTACACTCGCGTCATTGGATGCTAAAATCGCCGAGTATCGGAGACTTGCGTCGCCTTGTGTGCGAACGGGCTAACTTAACGATACTATATTTTATATCAAATACATATACATATAGATAAACATACAAGACCCAGGCCATTCAAAAAAAAATCGACCTGGTGCGATTCTAGTTCGCGCACCGAGGGATCTGTACTATTAGACGTTGCTTTGTACCAAATTTCAAGATTATTCTAAATACTTTTTATTTACATATTTTTAAAATGTTTTATCAGTTTACGTCCCTGACTGAACACAGTATTGATTTTTGCTTGATATAATTCTAGAGTACGAAAATAACCGATAACTCGCTTTATCCGTCTTTGGTGGGAGTACTACCTTATATCTCTGCCATTGAGAAAGTAAAAAAAAAAACGTGGTAACATAATAATATGTTGCTATCAACATCTTTATGAACGTGAGTGACGTTTGTAGGAGAGCGTTACTGTGGCATATTTTCATCATGGAAGTAATAAGTAATAAACAGTACTTATTACTTCCATGATTTTCATACATTTTGTCAAAGGCGAACTGTCAAAAAGTGACATACAATATGAACGGGAGTTGTAGTTCCAATTTTGGGCACGTTAAAAAAGATGTTGGTAGATCTGTAAACAATTTAAATACTTACATGAAGCATAAAACATGACAAAAGTCGGTTTAGGAGCAGCTATAATCTGTTCAAAGTCTGCGTCTGACGACAATTGCACATTAACACCAAAACCTACTTCTTGGTTAGTTTTTGCTACTTTTTGTTGAAGACCCATTTGATTATGAATATACGACACAAAATCGGCCACCTGAAAACCATAAAATCATTATCAAAGGCTAAGACAATATATTAATGAATACATAAGCATCATTTTGTATTACTATTATGATATTATTAACTAAAGTATATTTAATAACATGACGACCTAAGGAAAATTGCAGTTAGATGCTAGATGCAGGCCGCTGCCAGCAGGTCGCATTGGAGGCGTTTGGGGGAGGCCTATGTCCAGCAGTGGACTTCTTGTGGCTGAGATGATGATGATGATGAATAATATGACATTTATAGACTGAGACGAGTGTACCTACTTTTTTTCTAAGCCCTAGCTAGAGGCTTAGAAAGCCTCCCGGTTTTGTGGGTTTAATTTATAATATACATAGTTCATTTACAAAATACAAATATACTTAATATACAAAACAACACAAAATATAAACAAATTTACTAATAATATTTTTTCTTTTCACACACTTTTAATATCTTTTTGAATACATTCGGTTGAGTTTCAAACATCGGTAGTTTTCTCTGTGACAATGAACGTCATTTCGTCCTGTCGTACTGGCTATACAAGAAACGGTGGGAATGTGGTGTGCTGGCCTAGTCCCTTAAATTGCTTACATTGATAAGCATACCTTTCGGCCACCTGTGTAATCTTTGATCACTTTATCAAAGTAGCTGAAGTATTTGATAGTAGGATATCCCTTAACATCATAATTGGCACAGAGTTCTTGATGCGCGGTACAGTCTACTGCTCCGAACGCCACCATAAGTTCATCAGCAAAATTTTCTGCTGCTTTCACGAACTCTGGTTTTGTACTTTTGCAGTGTCCACACCCTGTAAAGGTTAAGTATATTATTATTTTCAAATAACAAGACTAAAGGTTTCACAAATACTTGATAGGATCCAGTAAGAAATACAAACAATATAATGACAATTTATTTAACAGACATTTAAACTGGAACTTATCAGGAACTAGAAAAAGAATGAGAAGTAAAACAGAAAGGAGGTTGTGGGTGAAGACGTAAAATTCAGTTTTCGTTGGAATAATCTATACTAATACTAGCTTCAGCCCGCAGCTTCGCCTGCATGGCCTACTATACTAACAATAAGCATATTTTTTCTTCAGAAATAAATTCCGGTCCGATCCGGTTCGGTCCGGTCCGGCACGGCCCGTTCCAGTCCAACCCGGTACGGTACGGTTCCATTCGGTCCGATCAGGTCCGATCCGTTCTGGTCTGGTCCGATCCGGTCCGTCTTGTCCTTATAAGGAACCTACCTACATGCCAAATTTGGAATCTCTAGCTAGATCCAGCAGTTTGGACTGTGCGTTGATATACCCTCGCAACTTCGTTTGCGTATATTTCGCTTTCCCGCGGGAATTTTGAAAAATCCTTTCTTAGTTCACTCCTAGACGTCGTAAGGAACCTACATTCCAAATTAGGAATCTCTAGACCCAGCGGTTTGGGCTGTGCGTTGATATACCCTCGCAACTTCGTTTGCGCATATCTTGCTTTCCCGTAAGAATTTTAAAAAATCCTTTCTTAGTACACCCCTAGACGTCGTAAAGAACCTACAGTCCAAAGTTGGAATCTCTAGACCCAGCGGTTTGGGCTGTGAGTGGATATATAGATATCACAGTCAGTCAGGACTTTAAATTTTAAATATATATATATTAAGATTTTAAAGAGGAAAGATTTGATTATTTGTTTGTTTGTTTGAATTGAATAGGCTCCGAAACTACTAGACCGATTTCAAAAATTCTTTCACCAGTAGAAAGCTACATTATCAGGGAGTGACATAGGCTATAGCTTTTCCCGAAATTCAATGTGGTTCCCACGGGAACGGGTCCGAGACTTCACGCGGACGAAATTGCGGGCAAAAAAGCTAGTTACTAATAATCTAATTGATAAATTCATTTATTATATACTAGCGAAACCCGCGCAACTTCGTTTGCGTGTATTTATGCACAGCAGCGCCATCTACTTTATAAAGCGCCATTGACTATCAGACTTTTGACCAAATCCTACGGGAGTTGCGTACTTTTCTCGATAAAAAGTACCCTATGTGGTATCAGCTACGTACATACCAAATATCATAAAAATTGGCACAGCCATTCGAGCGAGACGAAGTAACAAACATCGTCACAAACTTTCTTCTTTATGATATTAGTGGGATTACCTTCGATCATATACAACATGGATAATGCATGGCAATAGCGTCCGTGGCACACTTCAACTCCGCTAAAACGCACCCGTAGCGGACTTTGTATTCAGTGACGCGTGATCTGTCACTGACTATTTGTTTTACATTACTGCTTAATGACTGAAGACATTTAAAGAACTGAGGTGTCAGCGGCAATGTATATAGACAGAGCCAGTCGAAGCACAATAAGGTAAATTTCAATACATGTACCAAGTTTAAGCTTTGTTATTGAGATACCTGTATATTGAGACGACCTCCGTGGCGTAATGGTTACCACGCCAGACCGCCACCCAGGAGGTCCCGGGTTCGATCCCCGGTCGGGTCATGATGAAAAACGATCTTTTTCTGATTGACCTCGGGTCTTGGATGTTTAACTATATTTGTATGTTAATAAAATATAATATCGTTGAGTTAGTATCCCATAACACAAGTTTCGAACTTACTTTGGGGCTAGCTCAATCTGTATGAATTGTCCCTATATATTTATTTATTTATTTATTATTATTATTATTCTTTTATTGTATGACGTGCTGTATCCACTGTTGTATATGATCGAAGGGGATTACAATAAATCAATTTATGTGAAAATCTTAATGAAAAATTTAAAAAACACAAATATTCGAACTCACATGGTGCATAGAACATGACAATAGCATGTTTGATTTTCCGTAGCTTATTTCTGAAGGTCGCGGAGTCGAGGTGGCGCACGGGCGACTCTTCTTCGGCCCAGGGCTTCTCCGGAGGCGGGGGTGGTGGCGGCTCTTGTGGGTCCTATGCAATTTTAAAATAATTTATAAGTCAAATTAAAACCATATACCTTCCCTTACATTAATTCTATTAATTAATTAATTTAATTTAATTATTAAAGTAATTTTTTTATTAATTAAAGAGGTCAATTTGAGAAATAGAGACATAAGCTCATTGAAGCCCGCATTGTATAGGCGACTGCGACGAGAGTCCTGATTGTTTGGAAACGATCTCATAATAAATGTATAGCAGAGCCCTAATGAAGGCTACAAAATAAATATAAGTCGTGTATTTGTCGCCTTATCAGCATGGCCATGGCTTTACTCTGCCTTGTTCTTCAAAGAAATATCATTTTGTCTTCGGGTGATAAAAAATTGTCCTACTAAATACAAATTCAAAAATCGTTAAAGATAAATCAACACAAATTACTGGGTTTTTTGTTACAAAAATATGGCGAGTGAAAAGAAGGAAACCCACCATCAAATTTCCATTAGTAAATACTATGTAATGGGCACATATTAGCAAGAAAAGTGTAATGTAACGCCTTTACTTATGTAAATATAATAATAAATAAACAATAATAACCTTAATAAAATTAACAATCTGGTTTTCCTGCCTGGCATGACCGGCGTCGTACTGATACACTCCCTCACTAAAATATTTCAGAGTGGGATACCCTTTAACGCCGAACCTCGTCGCCAAATCTGGCACTTTGGTGGCGTCAACAGCCGCTAAGATACCGTTAATCTGAAATAAATAATAAAAATGAAAAAAAATAGGCGATATATTAGTGTCCATCATTACATTTCATACTGATCAAATCAAATCTTTTCTTAACCTTATAAAAGAAACATTTTTAATATAATTATAATATTTGTCACATCTTACAAATATGTGTTAATTAAAAAGTATTATTGGATTTGACTATTAAATTAACCTTTAGTTAAATTAACCTTTAGATTCGACCGCCAAAGCCATCTATACTTGAGTAGCGCTTGCGGGCCCTGTGCTGCAGCGACGTCTATACTTGACAAAAAAAAACCCGAACCGAAAAAATATGAAAATAAAATATTTAAAAAAATATTGTTTTTGATTATTGACCCATGGAAACAATTAACCTGTGAAATGAACCAACGTGAATAACGCTTAGAAGGCTGTTACTATGTATATCAGAAAATAACTCTGAGCCGTCATTTCTGAGCGGTACAGGTGAGTACGCGAGTAAATGGAATTTCCCAGGTACAAGTGAGGAATGACGACTAATTATAAATATACGGCTTTTTTATAGTTTATAGATGACTAGCTTCTGTCCGCGGCTTCGCCCGCGTGGCCTACGAATAATTAGCATATTTTTCTTCAGAAACAAATTCCGGTCCGATTCGATCCGATCCGGCACGGTCCGGTTCAGTCCGGTCGGTCCGGTCCGGTTGGTCCGATCCTTATAAGAAATTTAACCTACATATGCCAAATTTGGAATCTCTAGATCCAGCGGTTTGGGCTGTGCGTTAATATACCCTCGCAACTACGTTTGCGTAAATCTCGCTTTCCCGTGGGAATTTTGAAAAATCCTTTCTTAGTGCTCACCTAGAGAATTCAAGAAATATTCTGTCCAATTTTCAAGTCTATTTATCGAGTAGTTTAAGCTGGGCGTTGTTCGTAAGTCACGGTTACGATTTACAGATTTAAACTTCGAACTTTCTACCCCCAATTCTCCCTCTTGGCTAATAATTATCAGAAAATCTTGAAACAGGTGTTTGTTTGTTTGCTTTGTAGAGTATTTACATCAAGTTTTGTTTGAATCGGGCCACGCGTTTTTGTTTCTCCAAACAAACTTTGGCACCCCATTTCGCCCCTTTAGGGGTGGAATTTCAAAAAATCCCTTCATAGAGCTCCCCTAGGAACATTCTCTCCAAATTTCAAGTCTATAAGTCCAAGGGTTTAGGCTGTGCGTTACCTGTCAGTCACCCTATCACGGTATTGTTTTATCCTAACTAATATTATAAATGAGAAAGTGAGTTTGTTTGTTATTCCTTCACGGCTTAACTAATCATCCGATCATGATGAAAATTTGTATATATATTTTCAACATGGGCTACTTTTATCCCGTGAAAGTATGTCATTCGAATGGGAAAATGTTTTTTCTACTATAGAGGTCGCTGTATCGGCCATCAGATGGCGCTACAAATCGCGCTATGGGTTGTTGTTGTCAAACGGTCATCAAATTAACCGCGAGCGAAGCCGCGTGGAAAAGCTAGTATGTATATAAATAAGATTAAAAATAAATGTCGAAAAACCTAGTGCCTGTTGTAGATCTATGATATGATGTTGGAATAAAACATTACAGACGTTTTTCTTTCATATTAAAATCCCTGTATTTATCATAAAAACGTTACATTATATATTCCTTTTAAATTCCTTCAAAACAGTAATATAAAACTGAGAGTAAGACTAGTCCTTGAATGGCAATAAATATTTTCAACAAATGTTCCCTATATAGACTCGTTTTACAAACATTCTAATATTCTAATGTCATCAAATTTTTCAAATCATCAAACTTTTTTCTTTATTACTAGCCAGTGTTATGTCAACTTACAATGTCACAATTCCAAAGAAAACCTAAACCTCTAACATCCCCTCTGAATTGTGTACATATAACTAATTTCTTATTCTTCAATTTCCCTATTCCTTCTTCTTCTTCAATTCCTGTTCTACTTCCACTTCTTGTGCATCTACCTCCACTTCTTGTACTTCCACTGGATCACCAACTTCTTCTTCTTCCAATTATCTGCAAATTGTCCACTCCATTATCCGAAAACTCTCCTCCTCTTAATAACTTCACAAATTTCTTCTAATATAAATCATCAATCCTCATTATCCTCAATAACTCTCTCAAGACCTTCATGTTTTATTTCCCCTCTCAATATTTGCTTCTTTTTCCAGTGAAAGCAACCATCATTGTTGAAAATCTCTCTGCACTTTACTCTCTCTTTATCTCTCTCCAGTTTCCCTTCTTGATGTGTATCGATCGTTGTAATTTCCTTTTCCATTACTCCATTACTCTATTCCAACATCAGAAAGGACCTGGGCCCATAACCTGTTGTAGATCTATGATATGTCTACTTACAATGTCACAATTCCAAATAAAACCTAAACCTCTAACAGTTCCGTACTAAAGCGGTGGTGTGGTGACGGAAGTCAGTTCAAATTTTTAATTCGCCGATAAATGTAGTATATTGTATAATATAATTTCTGATATAGTAACGCCTTCTAAGCGTTATTCACGTTGGTTCATTTCACAGGTTTTTTTTTTCCATGGGCTTGTAGTCTATTATGGTATTGATGGTAATTTTGTTGATTTTGTGCTTTGGCGTACGAGGCACGGCAATGCATTTATGGCGTAGTGCTCAAAAGGTTAATTTACTAACAAACTCTTTGTATTTTGTATTGTAATTAGATACAAATTACACATAAACTACAACATAAATAAAATCTTTAGTTAGATATGAGAAGGTAGTACCCTTCTCATATCTAATAAAGATTTCTGCACATTATTATTCCTTTTATGTGATAAACGTTTGTGTTTGTCTCGAGTTTGGGTGTTCTCTATGCATCATAAAGAATATTTACGAAAACGTAACCATTTTCTGGTACCCACAACACAAGTCGGCTCAAATCTAGCTTAACTTGGACCAGGTGCGCTGTGTAATTTGTGTACAATGTGATTAGACGCCAGTTACCTTTTCAGATTTTATTTTCGTAGCTGCTCTTTCGAATTCCGGTTTAATACGCTTGCAATGACCACACCACGGTGCATAAAATACCACCAAAGCTCGGTCCACTTTAGCCAAAACACTGTCGAAATTCTCCGCTACAAATAAAATAATTATTAATGAATCGTATATATTTTTTTTTTTATAATTTATTTAATATATTATATTAATAACCGTTAAAGAAATTTAGCTTCAATATTTTAGCCAAAAACATTTTGATAACAATATTTTTAATTTCATATTGTTTCACAGCACACCAACATAAATTTCTTAATGTCATTATGACACTTCAAATTCAAAGTAAAAGAAGAATGCATTACTTTATACCCATTTCGAGCATGAAGTACAGAGATTTTATTACATAAGTCAAGGTGCGTGCAGCAGTGGCCTAAAAAAACTAGGCCCCAAAACACACGACAGTAATAAATAAATAATAAATCGTTTATTGTTCTCTCTTACAATCTAAGGTGCAGTACAGTACATGAAAGAACACAGAACAACAGAGATATGATGAGAATTTTATTAAGTTTCATGCATATTTCCCACTCCTTGAATGCATATTCAATAATATGTATAAATAGGAGTAAAAGGATTTTGGGTTATGTTATGATGCAGCTTTCAATCCACGCACTGTGCGGGGCAGTGCGTGGACTGAAAGTCAGGAAACAAGACGAACTTGCAAGACATCTTTTGAACTTTCAAGACATCTTACATAGAATTCGTACGGTATCGACGCTGACTGAGCGTACTAGCAATAGTGTGAATGTA
This sequence comes from Endotricha flammealis, assembly GCA_905163395.2. Taxonomy (NCBI): domain Eukaryota; kingdom Metazoa; phylum Arthropoda; class Insecta; order Lepidoptera; family Pyralidae; genus Endotricha; species Endotricha flammealis. The sequence goes on along the minus strand of LR990852.1, from coordinate 10,417,373 downwards.
TGGAGTGTTTGCTTCTTGTGGTCGCATTAAATGACCGCCACTTGTGACCAGATATCCAGCAGCGCTAAAGGTGCTGAAAGACTTGCCGATTTTGATGAGCATTCAATTCACTATTTTGCAGCAGAACATCGAACCTTCGACGTTTTTGAAATATCTAAGCCCCTTCGTACACAAGGCTACGCAAATCTTCGATACTAATGTTGTTGTATACTACATTAGTATCCAGTCGCGAGTATCGCGTAGCGCACGGTCCGTACACATGACATCGAATAGCAGGGACGCGAATCGGCTATTCAGTCACTATAGGTGTAGCGGTTAAACAGAAGATACTGGGTTCATCCGTATATAGAGAAAGCGAAACATAAAGTGCAGACTGTTTGTAGTTGTAAAAGAATAACAAACAGATGCAAAATTCTTATCATTGTATATTAAATTAAATTATATTATATTATAATAAATTAGCTTTTTCTGTAATGTCCTTTTTAGAATAATCTTTTAAGTTATAATTATATAAACAAGGAAATTTCTCCACCTAATTAATTGCTCCGCCATCTTGTAAATCGCAGCGACATAAGTATCGACGATCTCGTCCGGCAGGTAGCGCGCGACTGGCGCGACGCCGGTCGCGGGACGAATGTCGGCGACGCGACTCGTGTACGAACCTCAATGGACTTGTATGGCGGTAGTCGCTTGGATACTAAAATCGACGAGTATCGGACTCGCCTTGTGTGCGGAGGGGCTAACTGAACAAAGAACAGAGCCAAGTAACGCTACACACATATTGACGACCATTGTAGTGAACTCACCAGTTAAATGAACCACGTCACTATCTTGCGACCAGCTCTCATCAACCACCTCTTTTTTCTTTTGTTGCATCTGAGATGTAGGGTCCCGCATAAACTGTACTATAGAATCTTTCTTATTTTCACCATTATAGGGGAAACGATATTGGCCTTTTCTGTAAGTATATAAAAATACATCATATACAATATGTATAATATTATTATGTGTACATTTTTTTTACCGACACTTATTTATTTTTTTTTTACTATGTACTTACTATACTTATTTAAGTAAACAGGCTTATTCACCGAAAACAGAAGTGACAGGAAACATGTCGGTTTATCAGTGGTTTATCATTCATTACCACATGTAATGGTAAAACAGCAATTTAATGACTTCTTTCTAGACTAAGGGACACACATTTAATTTCGTTAGGAATTGTACACAATTCAATTCCTAGGTTTCATACATTTCCATTTGGTACATATTTACTAAAAAATCTTATATACTTACTCGTAATATAACAAAGTAGGAAAGCCAGTTATATTATACATTTGCCTAATCTTGGAATTTTCAGGTTTGGCCACATCAATTGCAGCTAACAATCCTTCACCCTGAAGATTACAACACAAATTAGAGTAAACGAATTGTACTATGAACAGTAACGCACAAGTACAAGTAAAATAGTCAATGGATTTTTTAGTTTACTGTACCAACTTTTGGCCTTTAAAGTGTATGCAAGATTTGTATGAACGTACTTCCAAATTCTCCTTTTTATTCCTCTGATGTCCATACCATCAGGCAATACTAACACCTATTTGTTTGATATAAAATAATATATAGAATAAATATGTAATGTAATGTAATGTGACAAAAAACTTTTTACCTTTAGCTCTGCAGCTGCTAAAACATACTCTGGTTTAAGCTGTTTGCAGTAACCACACCATGGAGTGTAGAACAATATCATCGATTTCTTATAAGCAGCTGCACCTTTCTTTAAAAATTTTGTTAAAGCCTGAAATATTAAAAAAAAACACAATTTTACATAATTTATTTCGTATTTGTAAAACAATTAAAATTTCAAAATTTAAACTATAATTTAGAGAGTAGGTCTTCACAGACACTTTCTCACAAAACTCGTCACAGATTACATTACGATAACATTAATCTACTCAATAAACTACTACTTTTTGGAAAGAAAAACAAAATGACAATGGTAAAAGAAATGGCGAAAGAAAACCAGTTACAGCCTTTTTTGTCAAATATAAATACATTCCATACTTTTAATTAGTTTTTTAAATTAAATACAATTAATTAAATACAGATTGATGTGCATACAGAAATAATAAAAGAATTAGAATTGGATCATGTCATGACTGAAATTTGCATATCTATACAAAAACTATTACCATTTTAAAAGAGTAAGTGCTAAGTTTCTGGCCAGTTCTTCAGCACAAATCTGCCGTCTGAACAGGTGGTAGGAAAAAAATATGACGATTCGAAAGTGCTTGTAATATGCCTATTTGAATACAAATACGAACATTATATAAATTATCTTATCCATTTAACACATTTAAATTCATTATTCCACATATCTATTTAACACTTTATTTCTACATAATAACAACACTACATACCTACATATTATTATTATTATTTTAGGGTGGGACGCCTGCGGGGCACAGGCGGGTGTTCAAATCGCTTGTTGGACTCATTACACCCTATTCCCGTGTGGGTACGGTTGTTACTGTGGCCCCGATGACCTCCCCCCCGAAAACCTACCTACATAACAATGTATTTAGTTTTAAAATGTAATGTCATATTCAAGTAGCCATGCAAGTAGCGACAAGTCCATTGGTTGGATTTTTTTAATAGGTCGAGTGACTCAGTTACAGACAGTTATAATATAAACCTTCCTCTCGAGTCACTTATTACTTAAGTCATATAAACTTTATATGATAGATTCCAAAATTCCCATGCAAAAGCGGGATACACGCAAACGAAGTTGCGCGGGTTGCGCTAGTAATCTATATATACGGGGTGACAGGTCTTTGCAACAAATTAGCCTCCACCAATAGGGGGTCAAAAGTGAGCGGTTTCCAAGATATTCGTGTTTTTAGGTTATTTCGATATTTTCCGACTTGCCATCGAAAATCCCTTCTACAAGGAAAAAAATAGAATGGTATCTTTGATTTAAGGAATCGTCATTTTTTTCTACTAGTGCAAAATTAGTCAATATTTTAACCTTTCTGAAAAGGTCATGAAGTTCCGCAGTTATCTACATAATTTGAAATGAATTCGCTTGTGCTGTCTGTTCGCTTAGATCTTATAAACTACTTATGGATTATAATGCAGTTTCCAGTGATTCAAAAGGAAGGTTTATAATATGTTAATACATTATAAAGATTTTTCGAAAGTGCCACAGGAAAGCGGGACACACGAAACGAAATTGCATGGGTTTGACTACTTGAATATAATTTAAAATAACAAAAATTCATAATAAATAAGGGCATAATCAAATTTGGATTTCGCAATAGCACCATTGAAACATATAACTGATATAATATTATGATTATTCTGATGTTTGACACCCACACTAGCCAAAATTTTTATATGTCAGTTACAGGAAACATTATCTGACTTTTTGCAAAGTCTTGGTAGAATATTTTCGAGTATAGCTTTAAACTTCATTCCTAACTCTATCCGCAGCCTGCCCACCCTTCTCTGTCAGTTCAGCAGGTTCTGGACTGGTTCTAAGTAATGAAATGTAATATAGTATGTTTGTAACATGTTTTGCATATAAGGTGTCAAAAGAGAACTAACCTCTCCATCTAGTAAGTGAAAAATATCAGTTGCCTTGGAATCCTCTTCCCATGGCAAATCACCGGTGGGATCTCTTAGAAAGTTGGTCATAGAACTAACAGTTTCACTGCGGTCATAGTCCTTGTGGAAGTCCCCATCTTGATAATGTTTAATATAATATGGTTTATCCGAAGGCACCTTCAGTTTCTTACACAACTTTTTGCCTTCACTGAAAAATTATTATTAATAAATAAAAGAATAATGTTGTAAACATGAACGTGTATTTTGATAGGGTTATGCAGCTTTTGTAACTAGGCCCAATTCCAATCTCGGGAGATTGGTCCCAGAGGCTACACTAATATTATCTAATATGTTTCAAAAACATTGAAGTCTACATTCTTCATTTGAGAAAAACATATTTCAGAGTTTGTGACTGTCAGAATCCTGTACATTATTCTCTATGATTATCTTCAAATCAAATTTAAATAACTAAAGAATTGTTTAGAAAGTTGCTGCAAGGGCAGGAAATCAATCAGAATTAAGCAATTAACAAAAGATGCTCAACAACGTTTTTACAATATAATTACTTAGTGGGTCAGTAAAACACAAATTCTTTTCTCTTCGAATTGCCAAGGTAAGAAATTATGTATTTATTTTAAACTGTGTTACATATTTTTGAAAAAAAAATTAAAAGAGAATACATTTTTATACATAGGTACCTGGTATAACAGTCAATTGTGACTAATGTGGCTTGACCCTTCATGACTTCGGCTGTATCCTTAAAGACATCTAATATATTCTGGGAAGACTTTGCTTCATTTAAATACAGTATCATGATATTAGTCTTCAATCTTAACAATTTTTTAACATCTTTAATACCTTCAATATCTGTAACTACTGATGTTTTTTGTTTCTTGGCTTCCACTAATGATAATCCACTTACTAACAACAATGATAAAAACACCTGAGGATTAAATGAAAAGTGGACAGTTAGTTTCAAAATGTAACTTTACTCAAACCAATACTTTATTTATTTATTTTGAGAATAGGTAAGTAAGTAGTAGGTATGTAAGCATCCAAGAGATAGGTCAGAGTCGCGTTAGGATATACTCTCAAATAAGATTTGTTTGTATAACCATTGTATATTAATTCTCGAACAAATCTGATATGTAAATTAACAAAGGAAATAAGCTGATAAAATAATACCTATTAATTTTTTTTTTACATGAATTGTATTTTAATACATACACATTAAAACTGAACTAAACATATTATAAAAATAAAATATATTATGTAAGGAGTTCTAAATATACATATTTTTACAGGTAAAAAAATAACCTCAATAATTTCACCGGCAACGTTTACGTACCATCAAAAACCAGTAACGGGACATTGTCAATATTCGTAAGACAAATATCTAAAAATCTATATAAAATACGACACTTATTTTAGTATGTATAGAAAATTAAGATAGAGAGCCTATATCATTATAATTATGATGTAAAATTAAACAGTTTTTCACAAAATTATGTTTTGTACATATTTATTACAAACAAGTCGAAGAGCAGCGGGATGACAGTCAGTGTAATGACATTTCAAATTATCTGTCAAAAGATACGCTATCTATGGTACAAAACTCCACGCAACGTTACCAAGAAAACCCATTTTATTCGTTTTTAGTGCGGCACGCGGATACAAACTCTATTAAGGGTCGTCCAGACGACCAATTTCTACTTTTGATCACTTCTTTTTATTCTGGCAACATTGTAAAAAACATGGATATAGAAGAAATCAAACCTAAAGTCAGTGATTTGTTATTTACTATAGATTCGTAATGTTTGACACATACCCGCTGCCACGTCGACTGAGGCCACAGTCTTAGTTGAATTTCTTCCGACTTAGTCGTAGTTTGACGTTCAGTGAATGCGTATCTCACAATAATATCACAAAAATGGTTAAATGCACTGTTAAAACATGTATGTCGTGATCCCAAACTAATAACAAAGCAAGTGGTATCACTTTTCACAAATAAGAATGCTTAATTATGTTAAAATTATACCAAAATAGTATTAAAATCGAAATTAATTTATTACGCATTGTTTTTGCCAACAGTGTTGCCAGTAAAAACGATTTTAAGTTTCCCAAATGTTGGGAGTTTAGTCAATGACGAACTCATACGCCTTTATGTATCATTAGTAACACAGTAGAAGTAAACCTACAACCAGGCTCAAACTAGAATTAATTATTTACTTAGAATTGATTGATACTAAAATCAATCGCTTCGCTAGTGCTACGCACGTCAAGACAAGAAAAAACAAATCATTTTCCTCTTTTTGATATGGCTTTTAACTGACATTTGACATAATGATATTATTACTATGACAGTGAAGTAACAATTTCATCTTTTTCATTGTGGTAACGGTGTTTAATTTAAATGAGGTTAAAAACTCAAAGCTCATCGTAGGTGGCGTCACTGTTGACTGTTCCAAGACCCGCCATATTGGTTCATTGTTTAAGTTTGATGTGAGAGTAATTGCTAAAAATCATAGAAATGTAAGCGACCTGGAGTGTAATTACGATTGAAGGAGGAACTGCGGAAACGGAAAGCCAAGACCACTAGCAAAAAAGCCTTATAAATCGAAAGGTAAATAATTTACAGGCATTATTGTGAATTGTAGGTTTTGCTGTGTTCTTTTTATTTATTTCAATTTCTTTTTGTAGACTGGAGGCGTACGATGGAAATTACCTCATCGAAGTTGAAGACGAACTTGAGGATGATATTCCTGAAATTTCTACCATGGATAAGTTCAGATATATTAATTCCAGCAATAATCTTCCACCACTCTATAAACTACACATTCAAGAGTTTGCAGACAGGTAACAAACCATACATTCATGATTTCCTTATTGTTCCTTGTTATTTTAATGTTTCAGATAGAATTAGACATTTAATGACATACATGTTGTTTCAGATTTCAAGCAACACTGAACGGGAGATACACTACTGTATGAAAGTAGAAGCTTAATAACCGTGAGAGTTGCCTTTGAGGAAAGTTATATTTATTTCCATGCGCAATGCAAAGCCCAAATGAAGAAGCTTCTTTAAATATCATTCTGTTAAAAATGGATAATAGTGGCATGATAGTGGAGTCACTGCGAATGTGCAACTGGAAAAGGAGTAGAAGCACACTGTAAGCATGTTTTTACAGTTCTCCATGGCATAGAAGATATGGTGCCTACTAAAACTATAATTTTGTACAAAATGTGCACAGAACAATTGATGACATTTAAAAAACCGAATAAAGTATTCTATAATTCCCCGATGCAATCCCGTTTTACCAGGAAAATATAATGGACAATTATGAAGGATATGTCAAAATCCTAGCAGTTTCTCCTGTACTACTAGTAGTAAAATGGCTTATCACCAAGTAATCAAACCTGCCAATCCATATGCTATTGAAATGGACCATGATTACTTGGAAATATTTTCTTATACTTATGAGTATTACCTTTGTAAAGTTTTTGTTAAACCTATTTTTAAACCACTAATTTTAACAAATATCTGTATAAAAATTATGATTTTTGATTATGACAGTGTAATAAAACAAAATTAATACCTATTAAATAGTTTTATTTTCTTATACCTATGAGTATTACTTAATACACTCTAAAATTACAGCATATATGACACAAAACATGTTTTTGAAGTTATTTTGAGTTTGGACCCCGCTAGACCCAGGAGGATCAGTAAAAGAAGTTTCATTAGCATCACATTCATTTTGAGTTTGGATCCGGTTAGGTCCTGGAATTGGATCACCACGATACGTTTCAATACACCGTTTCATGCAACTTCTTTTTAGCAATCGATCTGAGCGTTCTTGTGCTAGTAGGTTAACAGATTTGATTTAATATAGAGGGCACAGCACTTTTCTTTAATGTTCGGTATAAATTTTCATTGTCTGTTAATTACTTTTAATATTATAATCTTCAGATCTAAATTGGGCAGCACATAACCTCGACCATTTACTGGATTTCCAATTTTTCCTTCGAAGAGCCTTTTCCCGCAGTTTTCTTCGTTTTATTTCTTTGGAAAATAAATAGATTGGAACATTTTTACAATCGATAGCTGCACAATGAGTCATATTTCGGAATTATTTAGAAAACAAATATGATGTTTACAAAAATAGTATGGAAAATGACAGCTAGCTGTCAAATGTTTGGAACAGTCAACAAAGCGACATCTGAAGTGAGCAAAAGGCAGTTTTTAACCTCATTGTTTCTGCAATTATCAAATGTTCGATTGAGTACAATGTTTTTTTGTTTTATGTTGTATTTTATTCAAATTATTTAAATTTATTATTTTATTTTATTTAAATTTCATTTTCATTTCTTAACAATAAAAAAATCTACTGAAGACTTGGCTGTATGGGCATAGTTCCCTTTGCCTACCCAGAATGGATGAAGAAAACAAAAAAAAATCTCTGCTAAAAGTTAGTAGTAGCACAGAATAGATAATAGTAGTAGGTCTGCATCGGTTAGATTCATCAATGACTAAAAAATGGAAACTTCTCCATTCCGCCATGATTCATTCTTGAAATATAATATGTATGTACCAATATTTACGCATCTATATATTTATTTCTTCCTATCTTTAATTCTTCTGTCACCTAAGAAACAATAATATGGTATAAAAACTTTTTTTTATTTAAAAAAAAGACTCATATAACATTCATTCAATGGGAAAATTATTCATGAGCTGGCAACTCTGACCATTTTTCTGGGAGTAATGCTTTTGTCTCATTTTGACATAATTAGTTTGACTCTAGAAAAAAAGAGACAAACATATTTTACTTTGGCATATGCTCGGAATATGTATCGGTTTCAAAGCTACGTCTTTAACACTCTGAAGTGGTTGCGGCTTTTTACGAATGCTTTGTATGGCGTTACTTCTCTTGTCTTAGAAGAATATATAAAACCTCATTGCCTAAAGTTTATTACTACATCCATGGTAGAAAAGGATACCAAAAAGTATTGCACTAAGGAAACATAAAGAAAACAAAAAAGTACCTATGTCACGAAAAATAATAAATTAAACTTCAAAACTTTTTACATTTTATTTCCAAGCTTTTTTGTATAAAATATATTTAAAATAATATAATAATGCCTGCTATTTGTATTTTTGGATGTAGATTAAAAGGTAAAGCTTAAAATAATGTTTATATTTATTTTAATACCATGAAAACTAAATATATATTCATTATATACTGTTATTTCAGGTGTACCTTTACATTCTTTTCGAAATACAATGTAATACCCAGAAAGATTTAAAACTTGGGTAAGTTTGTGGGGGGGCTCTCAATTCAGAAAAAGATTTTACAAAATATAAAAAATCAAAAGTTTGCGACATTCATTTCAAATATTTTCACAAAAATAGATTCTATTACATCTAACCGGTAAGTTAGAATCACTTTCTCTTCTTCTACTTGTTTGTTCTTCTTTCAATAATTAATAAAATTAATTTCAGCCAATGATTCTATCCAGATCCAGAGCCAGACACAATCACCACACATTTCACCTTCTTCGTGAAAAGATATGGCGACACGATGTATTCTCCGATAATAAACACACTATTATTCCCTTGTACGATACTCCTCACCTCATAAGGGGTATATGGAATAATTTAATGAATAAAGATATAGTGTACACCTTAAATAATGTGGAGATAACTGAAAACTGTGATTTACCATTAGAATGTCGACAGTTAATAGACATAACTATTTTACTGGACAACTTATTCGACAGTCTAAACGGAAATACATTTAAAATTGCTCCGGACGGTAAAGTATTAAAATAGTATTTTGGTTGGTAAATTGTTATACGAAGGAGATGGCAAAATAAAAAGTGTTGCAAAATTATATTACGAAAAACATAAACATTATAAAAATTAAAAATAATACACATTTCGAAATCACATCAAACTTAAGCTACATGACCTTTCACCAGAATCACTAAATTTTCAAATGTTATTAAATTTAATAAGTCAATTTAATTTTCAAAATTTATCAACACATTAATGACAAGGCTAGTCATTTTTGAAAATTCTATCGTCTACCTATAGTAACCTATGTACGAGAGATAGGTACCTACAAAAAATACCTACCTACAAAAAATATTATTCAAATTTTCTCTTTTCTCTTATTGTCTTTGAAATTTTTACCTGAAAATTTTTTGCAATAAATTTACGTACAGCATCGAAATAATATTACTACGTATAGAAATGACAGCGCCTTCAAATTTTGGCGCCGCGTTCGGCCGTGAGGGGCGTGCCCCTCCCTGGCCCCGCCCCCAACCGAGTCATAGAATATGACATTACTACGCAGGGGCGACACTTTGTTTATATTCTGCCTATTGGACATCTAACTGATTATTTTATTTTATTACAATATTTTATTTTACTTAATAGAATAAAATTAATAGAAAATAGGTACAATATTAGCTTTATAGGTAGGAAGCTACATTAAATTTTTGTTCTTAACTAAATATTAGTCAAAAATAAACTGAGATTAAATCAAAACTAACTTTATAATGAAATTTTATTTGTTCGAAAACGGTTGGTCGAAATTTAAAATGCTGTTTCGTTTTCCTTCTTTTTATTTTCTAGAAACTATTTTTTTTACTTAGTTAGTAACTTTATCCACATTTACATATTTTATACCTACTATATAAAAATATTTTGTAAATATAGTTTAAAAAATAAGTAACGCGTTATACGTGCCCATGAAATTTGATTTTCCTGGAATTCCCATCATCAGATCCTGAATTGGTGACAATTTGGGAGTATGCACTTATGAATAAAAAAAGAATTTTGAAAATCGGTCCACAATTGGAGTAATCGGCGGACCTCCAAAAAAAAACAATGAAACATAGAACCTCCTTTTTTGAAGTCGGTTAAAAAAAAAGCAAAAAATTTTCAAAAATAAGTACCTAAATTATATTATAAAATTGACTCACGCTTAGTACCTACGTATCCCATCTGTACGATTACTTTTTGATAATCTATGATTTTCACATAGAAATGGCGGATGCAATCATGATGCAATAGAAAATAATGAAAAAAAATTGTTTTGGTTGGTTTTACTTAATTTTTTGTATACTTACCGATGATAAGTGACGCCGCTATCTTTCTTTCTTACTGTTGAACGGTTTTTGCAAGATTTTATTGAACATGACGGCATTTTTTAATTATTTTTTTTAACATAAATCAGAGGACCAATCACGATGAGCGTCGGCAAGTTTCTAAACGAGTCATAAACGAGTTGATGTCTATTGGCCTCAACGTATGGGGACAAAAATTTTGTTCGCGGTGTCATTTCTATACGTAGTAATATTATTTCGATGACGTACAGTCAACAAAGGAGTTGACTAAAGATTTCTAAGTATTGCTTGAAGGGATTTACTTGAAAATTTATTGATCAATAATACTATTGATCAATAAATTTTCAAGTAAATCCCTTCAAGCAATGTACTATATAATTACAAATTTTCAAGTAAATCCCTCCACGCAATATATAGAAATCTTTAATTATATGTACAGGGGGGGGGGGGGGCAGTCAATGGTATTTTCTTGGTTTCCTTCTGATTCTGATCTAATGTTTGCAAACATTGATTGTTGTCTTCTTCGCATTTAGATTATTTGGAATGAAGTGTATTATAATTATTCAGTAATAAGGCTTTGAAGGCTCCTTCAAATGAAACTGTATTTGGTGCAATATTTCTTGATCCATAACTTCTAATATTTCCAAAAAAGTTATGTTTATGCAGTATATCTGTATTAATTATTTATTCAGTATGCCTGTATGTGATTAATGTAACGTTTTTGTTACCACTGAAAATAAAATTATAAAGTAATAATAATATTATAAAGTAATAACAATAAGATTGTAATTGTTATTGAGAACAAACAAATGCTTATTTTATTTATAACAATAACATGTAACGAACGATATTCAGTGCTGATATTTTTTCTTTCTTTTTTTTTAGATTTTTGACTTGTAAATATAGTTTAAAGACAAATATTGTATTTAAGTGGTGTTCTGTTAGAATATAAGTGCTGTGGTGTTATAATTTAAGTATTGTTTTCTAATATAGGTGTTTATAATTAATGAAATTGTTTTATTTTCGTATTAGTGTATGAAAAATAGGTAATTCTAATAATAATAACTTTATATGGAGGTTGATTCAATTTTGAGATTAACTATTTTTGTTATTGAAAAAGAAAAAAATAATCTACTTAAAAAGTCAACTTCGTCTGGAATAGAATGAATTTTAATACATGTATGTATATGTAATGTATAACAAGCTAGGTAGAAAGCTAAAAATAAAAAATATTTTGGTCAAAATTTGTAGATGGCGTAGTTTCAATTCGATTGGCACGGATTGGCCGTGAGTGCGTTCTCTTTTTCTATATGTCTTATTTTTTTCTCTGTCGAAGAGTAAACGGAACGGAGTAAACTGACTGAAGGGTTTTATGGATTGGTCTGTTTTTTTTTTGTTTTCTTCGCTCTAGGGCAGGCAAAGGGCTTTGAGCCCATACAGCCAAGTCATAAGTAAATTTATAAGTAATTCAAAGCAGCGAGTTCATGTTATCCTGACATTCTTGACTCAGTATACAGTCTCTGAGTCAAGACGCCCCGAAGAAAGATGATAGCAAAATTTCTTCAGAAAATACGTATTTTGAAGTCAACACGATAATGCACTTTTAATAGGTTCCTGATCACAAACTTCAATCAATATGTACTATAACCAATGTTTGCTTCACATTAGACTATCAATACTATGAATCAAACGCAGAAACACACAAAAATTAAATTTCTAATCACGAGCCCAAGTGGACGCTATTGTAGTTGGCGCCAAAATCCTCCTGGATTGGTCTGTAAACTTGACAGTTGACTGTTGTACCTAGTTGACAGACGGTGACGCATGACGGTGACTCGGGGTCAGGGGGAGCAGACTTATTATTTTATCACCGTCAATTTTCAAACGCAATAGCGACATTTTGTGCCTGGCGGATGAACCAAAATTTTTTTTAAAGCGGCTTTATATTGTACATGTACAAACGCGGACACAGCTGTGTATCCATTGAAGACGCAACTGAAAGAAAATATTACTGTTCGAAAGGGATAGAGATATTTCTGTATATTTCAATGTAGTTTAAAGTTATCAAAAGTAATGATTCTTAATTCGTATAATAGGGATAGGGTTTTCATGAAAACGCCCCTAGTTGGAGCCACTTTGACAAGAGGTCCTATCCAAAAGTAAAAGTCAAAATGTCAAAGTCAATATAGGTAGGCGCCAAGGAGGTTATATGGTAGGCGCTATGACACTTTTGACAGGTTTCTGGACCTGACGTCTCAGTGCTGCCGCCTAGTGGGTGTCTTTAAGGGGTGTCATTTCAGAAAACCCTCAAAAATTCATGAATTGCCGAAGCAACAGTTTATTCTATTTAACCTTTTTAGGGTTCAACAATAAATTTTAAAAACTATGTTTACTAGATTCAAATTAGCAACGGACACCATTAACGATTTTTTTGTTTAATTAAGTATTTAATGGCTATAACAACATTATTGGTTCCTAAAAACTCTTCACCATAAAAAGTTTTCCACCTATACTTAATTTATATCAAACAGTTCGTATATCTTTAACTGTCGTCTGACTTTAAACTCTCCACTAGAAAATTATATGCACTCAACAAGAAAACTCGGTTCGATACAATCTTGACTTTTATTCGAACTCTTACTTAAATAAAAACTTCATGGTTATCTCAGACAAAAAACAGAAAAAAGTATATTTTCTCGTAAAAAGTCAAAAATCTATATTCTGTCCTTTTTCCTGTCTAACTGACACCGTTAACTTGGATTTTGTTAACAAATATAAAAATTGTTGACAAATGTACATAATTCATAGAATAAATAAATATTCTTGGACAAATCACACAACGCCATAAATACTCTTACCTCTTTGGGAAGCGTCCCAAAGAGGTTGTGGAGAATAGTTTAAGTAAATAAAACCTATTTTATAATGTATTACAAATTTTGTCTATGATAAGTTTAAAAAGAAATTGTATTTTTATGTCCACTTGGGCTCGTGATTAGAAATTTAATTTTTGTGTGTTTCTGCGTTTGATTCATAGTATTGATAGTGTAATGTGAAGCAAACATTGGTTATAGTACATACTGATTGAAGTTTGTGATCAGGAACCTATTAAAAGTGCATTATCGTGTTGACTTCAAAATCCGTATTTTCTGAAGAAATTTTGCTATCATCTTTCTTCGGGGCGTCTTGACTCAGAGACTGTATACTGAGTCAAGAATGTCAGGATAGCATGAACTCGCTGCTTTGAATGAGGTTAAAAACTGCCTTTTGCTCACTTCAGATGTCGCTTTGTTGACTGTTCCAAACATTTGACAGCTAGCTGTCATTTTCCATACTATTTTTGTAAACATCATATTTGTTTTCTAAATAATTCCGAAATATGACTCATTGTGCAGCTATCGATTGTAAAAATGTTCCAATCTATTTATTTTCCAAAGAAATAAAACGAAGAAAACTGTGGGAAAAGGCTCTTCGAAGGAAAAATTGGAAATCCAGGAAATGGTCGAGGTTATGTGCTGCCCAATTTAGATCTGAAGATTATAATATTAAAAGTAATTAACAGACAATGAAAATTTATACCGAACATTAAAGAAAAGTGCTGTGCCCTCTATATTAAATCAAATCTGTTAACCTACTAGCACAAGAACGCTCAGATCGATTGCTAAAAAGAAGTTGCATGAAACGGTGTATTGAAACGTCTCGTGGTGATCCAATTCCAGGACCTAACCGGATCCAAACTCAAAATGAATGTGATGCTAATGAAACTTCTTTTACTGATCCTCCTGGGTCTAGCGGGGTCCATATATGCTGTAAATATATGCTGTAATTTTAGAGTGTATTTTGTAATACTCATAGGTATAAGAAAATAAAACTATTTAATAGGTATTAATTTTGTTTTATTACACTGTCAAAATCAAAAATCATAATTTTTATACAGATATTTGTTAAAAGTAGTGGTTTAAAAATAGGTTAAACAAAAACTTTACAAAGGTAATACTCATAAGTATAAGAAAATATTTCCAAGTAATCATGGTCCATTTCAATAGCATATGGATTGGCAGCTTTGATTACTTGGAGATAAGCCATTTTACTACTAGTAGTACAGGAGAAACTGCTAGGATTTTGACATATCCTTCATAATTGTCCATTATATTTTCCTGGTAAAACGGGATTGCATCGGGGAATTATAGAATACTTTATTCGGTTTTTTAAATGTCATCAATTGTTCTGTGCACATTTTGTACAAAATTATAGTTTTAGTAGGCACTATATCTTCTATGCCATGGAGAACTGTAAAAACATGCTTTCAGTGTGCTTCTACTCCTTTTCCAGTTGCACATTCGCAGTGACTCCACTATCATGCCACTATTATCCATTTTTAACAGAATGATATTTAAAGAAGCTTCTTCATTTGGGCTTTGCATTGCGCATGGAAATAAATATAACTTTCCTCAAAGGCAACTCTCACGGTTATTAAGCTTCTACTTTCATACAGTAGTGTATCTCCCGTTCAGTGTTGCTTGAAATCTGAAACAACATGTATGTCATTAAATGTCTAATTCTATCTGAAACATTAAAATAACAAGGAACAATAAGGAAATCATGAATGTATGGTTTGTTACCTGTCTGCAAACTCTTGAATGTGTAGTTTATAGAGTGGTGGAAGATTATTGCTGGAATTAATATCTCTGAACTTATCCATGGTAGAAATTTCAGGAATATCATCCTCAAGTTCGTCTTCAACTTCGATGAGGTAATTTCCATCGTACGCCTCCAGTCTACAAAAAGAAATTGAAATAAATAAAAAAAACACAGCAAAACCTACAATTCACAATAATGCCTGTAAATTATTTACCTTTCGATTTTTATGGCTTTTTTGCTAGTGGTCTTGGCTTTCCGTTTCCGCAGTTCCTCCTTCAATCGTAATTACACTCCAGGTCGCTTACATTTCTATGATTTTTAGCAATTACTCTCACATCAAACTTAAACAATGAACCAATATGGCGGGTCTTGGAACAGTCAACAGTGACGCCACCTACGATGAGCTTTGAGTTTTTAACCTCATTACTTATAAATTTACTTATGACTTGGCTGTATGGGCTCAAAGCCCTTTGCCTGCCCTAGTGCGAAGAAAACAAAAAAAAAAAAAAAAAATATATCGGGAATTAACCTCAGAATAACGAACTTAACGCGATCATACCTTGATATTGCCTGACGTTTTGACCAGGTTGCACCGGCCGTGGTCACGTCACTTCATTTTACCATCTTATTAAAAGTATAGCTTATTTTACATAGTATTAATTTAATTATTCTCATTATCCTGAGGACCCCTTTGTCCATGGTCCTTAGACGTCGCCGGATTCGCGGCTCATGTGGAGGAAAGTATTTTCGAAATCAGGGTGCATAATTTTAATAGTAATTTATAGCAGCATCCGAACAGCCGAACAGTGAGTGGACACGGCAAAAGTGTAACATGGAGTCTCTAAGCAAACTACAATTTGATACGGCATCTAGCATAACAAACGCAAGAGTAAATTTCAAGAAGTCGCCGAAGGAGAGAATCACCATATCTTATGTTGAAGCGCGGATGGACATATTGGAACAATTGTGGACGTCTTTCTACAATACACATAGGCAAATAGTTTCAGAAACGACACAGAGTGAGTTGTACGGGTCTGACTACAACAGCAGAGGTTTACACGGATCTACAGAAGAATTGTACGTACATAGATTATAGAAGTGAATTAAAAGACGGTCGCCGAAGGAGAGAATCACCATATCTTATGTTGAAGCGCGGATGGACATATTGGAACAATTGTGGACGTCTTTCTACAATACACATAGGCAAATAGTTTCAGAAACGACACAGAGTGAGTTGTACGGGTCTGACTACAACAGCAGAGGTTTACACGGATCTACAGAAGAATTGTACGTACATAGATTATAGAAGTGAATTAAAAGACGCTTTAGCTAAGTTGAATTTTAAAAATAAGTCAAATGTATCCGATTGTAAATCTCATGATAATAACAGCGGTTTTCAAACTGTAGCTAAATTACCTAAAATTACTTTACCTATTTTTAGCGGAAGATACACAGAATGGATTAATTTTCGTAACTTATTTGTTTCTTTAATTCACAGCAACAAATCTTTAAGCGATGTAGACAAGCTGAACTATTTAAAGGGACATGTAAGTGGTGAAGCGGAACAGTTGCTGCGTCATGTTGACATTACTGAGGAAAATTATTCTATTTGTTGGGAAAAGTTAAACAGGGAGTATAATAATAAAAAGTTTTTAGCGAATTCTATTCTTACACGTTTCATGAACCAAAAAGCAGTTACATCAGAATCTCCGTCAGCTTTAAAAGAGTTACTTCATACTAGTAGTGATTGTTTAAATGCTCTTAGACAGTTGGGTATTAACGTCGAGACATGGGACATTATAGTGATTCATATTTTACGTCTGAAACTAGATAATGACACACGAAAGGCTTGGGAACTTACAATTAGTGGTCCATCAGACGAACTACCGACATGGCAGTTTTTTGAGGATTTTTTTGCAGCAGCGTGTTAAAGGGCTTGAGAATTATGAAAATAAGAATGTTCACCCTGCAAATAATCGCAATGTTACGAACGTTACGAAAATTAAAGCCTTTCATGTTAGCGTAGATATGACTTGTCCATGTAATGATAACCACAAATTGTTTTTATGTTCGAAGTTTAAAGATTTTGATTTAGAGACACGCCGTAATTATGTCCAAACGCAGCGTTTGTGTTTTAATTGCTTAGGTCCACGTCATTCAGTTTATAATTGTCGTTCCTTCACAAGATGCCAGATATGTAAGAGGAAGCATCATTCCTTATTGCACACTCCTCAGGATAAGGCACTGGTTGAGCCATCAACTAGTGCAGGGACTGTGTCAAATATTGCTACTAACCAAAGCGATTCTAATGAAGTCATAAGTTGTTTCTCGAAAGTGTGTACACAAGTGCTATTGGCTACAGCACTAGTCAATATAGAGTCTAACTCGGGAGCAAACATAACTTTTAGGTCTTTGTTAGACCAGGGTTCACAGGCTACCTTCATAACGGAGTCTGCAGTCCAAATGCTAGGACTGAAAAAGATTGCAAATAAAAGTTGTGTTTCGGTGTTGGGAAGTGATACTTGTTAGAGGTTTAGGTTTTTTGGAATTGTGACATTTTAAAATTGACAGAACACTGGCTGGTTATTTGATGCTTTCAAATTTAGAGATGACATTAGAATATTAGTAGAATATTAGAATGTTTGAAAAGCTGTATAAATAGGGGAACATTTGAGAAAAATGTTCATTACATTCTCAGACTCTGAAAATCAGTACTGTTATTATATTTTGAGGATGGGGTTATAATTTGTATTTGGAGGTTTTATTTTAAAGTATTATAATCATGAATATATTATATTAATGTCAGTATAATTTGAGTTTCTATTCCAACATTCGACTTCTACAACAGGTTATGGGCCTTCTGATGTTGGAATAGAATACTGGAGTAATGGAGAAAGGAAATTATAAAATGGAGGAGAAAACGAAATTATAACGATCGATACACATCAAGAGGGGAAAAGGGAAATTGAAAAATAAATGATGTGTATCGGGTAAAGATGAAATTGGAGTGGAGTAACGTGCAGAGAGATCTTTGATGGTTGTTGCTTTCACTGGACGATGAAGCAAATAGTGAGATGGGAGATAAGACATGAAGGTCTTGAGAGAGTTATTGAGGATAATGAGGATTGAGGATTTATAATAATGAGATGGTTAGAAATTTGTGAAGTTATTTATAGGAGGAGAGTTTTCGGACAAACAAATACAATTCAATAAAATAAAACCTACAACATCCTCTCTGAATTGTATATCAACTTCAAATACAAACAAATAAATCCACCCAATCATAAATTACTAATTCATAAATTACTAATCAACAACCAAATATTCTTCATCAAATTCCTAATTTCTTCTTCAACTCTTCTACTTCCACTCCTAACCTATACATCGACTCCTTGTACTTCCAACTGCTTGTACTTTCACTAGACCATCGACTACTTCCACAATTATTGCAAATTCTCCATTCCATTTTCCGAAAAAACTCTTCTCTTCTAAATATCTTCACAATTTCTAACCAACTCATTAATAAATCCTCAATCCCCATTATTATCCTCAATAATCCTCATGACCTTCATGTCTTCCATCTCACTATTTGCTCTCCATTGTCTAATGAAAGTAACAAAAATCTCTCTCTGCACGTTACTCCAACTTCCTCTATCGATACGCATCATTTCTAAAACAATTTCTCTTTTCCCCTCTTGATGTGTATCGATTTAAAATTTCGTTTTCTCCTCCATTTTATAATTTCCTTTCTCCATTACTCCAGTATTCTATTCCAACATCAGAAGGCCCATAACCTGTTGTAGAAGTCGAATGTTGGAATAGAAACTCAAATTATACTGACATTAATATAATATATTCATGATTATAATACTTTAAAATAAAACCTCCAAATACAAATTATAACCCCATCCTCAAAATATAATAACAGTACTGATTCTCAGAGTCTGAGAATGTAATGAACATTTTTCTCAAATGTTCCCCTATTTATACAGCTTTTCAAACATTCTAATATTCTACTAATATTCTAATGTCATCTCTAAATTTGAAAGCATCAAATAACCAGCCAGTGTTCTGTCAATTTTAAAATGTCACAATTCCAAAAAACCTAAACCTCTAACATCCCCTCTGAATTGTGTATTAATATCTTCAAACAAACTCTTAAAACCTCTTAAAACCCATACTATAAGTCATAGCTAATAATGTAAGTCCACCCAATCATAAATTAACAAACAATCAAAAAAAAAATTTCTTCTTCAAATTTCCTAATCCTTCTTCTTCTTCTACTTCCACTTCTTGTGCCTCTACTTCCACTCCTTGTAGTTCCACTCCTTGTAGTTCCACTCCTTGTAGTTCCACTGGACCATCGACTTCTTCCAATTATTTGCAAATTTTATTTTATTGAATTGTATTTGTAATGTTACTGGCCGGTTGTAAAATGTTGAGATGAGGAAAGATTTAAAATTGGAGTTGTTTTGAAATTGAACTGTATGATGGTGTCTAATTTTAATGTCAGTCTGTTTTGTGATATCCTATAGATAAAGTTTGTATTTTACTACGTTTTTTAGAGAAATGTTTTTGTAGGAACTAAATCATGTTTTAATATTAGTTTAGCTATGGGAAGTGATTAAATTGTGTAAGTAGTAGAAGAGAAAAGAAATACATAATGTTTTACAAGTGAGTTCTATTTCTATTCCAACATCATAATTGTTATGCCCACTGGGCCCATAACCTGTTATTGTGGGTTGTGTTGGAATAGAAACACATCTTCACATAGTAATTATATATTCATTTTACATTTCACTTTTAAACATTTCCAAACAATTTAGTTCCCCATTACTAATAGTTTATCATTTCCTAAACAAGTTACATATTAAAACATAATTGATTCCTCTATAAATACATATTTTCTAAAACGTAAACTTTATCTATAGGATATCTCAAAACAGACTGAATCTAAAACTAGACATCTTGATATCTGTCTAATTCATAAAGCTCCAATTTTAAAAACTTCTTCAAATCAAACATTTATAACCGGCCAGTTCTAATAAGTTTCTAATACAATTCCTCAAATAAAACCTACAACAATACTGGTTCGGGTGTCTTATCGACACATGCAGTTTTTATAAAACTCACGTCACTTCTCGATGCCAGGGTTGTAATACGAGTTAAAGCGCATGTCCTTAACAAGCTGACCAACTTACTTCCAAGTAAGAAGGTTTCAGTTGAAGAGTGGTCTCATTTTAAAGCAATGTCGTTACCGTTAGCAGACCCCACTTTTGATTCGCCCAATAGAGTAGATTTGATTTTTGGGGCGAATGTATACGGACAAGTGCTTCAGGAAGGTGTACACAAAGATCTTACCAATCAACTTATAGCACAGAACACTTCGCTGGGGTGGATTATATCTGGAGAAACGTATGGAGATGAAGGAAATCCGATACTATGCAACAATACTATTGTTAATATGCACGTTCAGTTGGACAAGAGGGATCTACTGCGTCAATTTTGGGAATTGGAATCGGAGCCTTCATCTATAAAAGCAAAGAAGCACCTCATCGAAGAAGAAGAAATATGCGAAGCAGTTTATGAAAGCACGACCAAAAGTGATGAGTCAGGTCGGTATATAGTTGAGCTTCCGTTTAAGGAACCAATACCTTTATGTACTAAAGGCAATTCTTTTGAAATTGCACTAAATATACAGTCCATAGAAAGAAAGCTATCGAAAGATACAGATTTAAAAGAGAAGTATTCAGCTGTTCTCGCTGAATATATAGATTTGAAACACATGGAAGTTGTACCTAAAGAAGAAATAGATAAAGAAAACGTTTATTTACCATATTTTCCAATCGTAAGTTACAACAGAAATATTACTCAAGTTCGATTGTTTTTGATGCATCGTGTTCGTACGAAAATGGTGTCTCGTTGAATATCGATTTGATGGTCGGATCTATATTGCAATTAGATTTTCGTGTGTTGTGAAGGGAAGATCCATTGGCTGAACAGCAACATTACCGACATTTGAGAGTGACATTTGGGACTTCTTCTGTTCCTTATTTAACAATTCGTACCTTGCGACAAGTGGCTTATGATGAAGATGAAGTAATATTGACTGACAGCTACGTAGATGGCATATTGAATGGCTGCAAATTATATAAAAAGCTGAAGGACCTGCACAATAGAGGAGGGTTTCCGCTGCAAAAGTGGAAAAACAATAGCGACGAGTTGAAGCAATGGATACGCAACGAAGAGCGCACAGAAGAACCGAAGACTAGAGTTGATGACGTCACGAGGATACCTGAAACAGAGGAAATACAATTAGAAACCAACACAGATGCGACAACTAAAATGTTAAGAGTTACCTGGAATAGATGTAACGATATTTTCAAATATGCTGTGAAGTGAAATCCGTTGAACTCACCTGTAATAAAAAGGAAAATAATTTTTGATATTTATCGTTTATATGATCCGCTAGGTTGGCTAGCTCTTATAGTAACAAAAGCGGAGGTTTTTATTAAGCAAATATGGATTTCCGGAACACAATGGGATGATCAACTTACTCCTAAGTTATTGGCTGTTTGGATTACATACAGAAATGAGTTTGAATCGTTGCGCAGTTTTGATGTATCTAAATGGATAAGTACTCGCATAGATGACAAATGCGATGCATCGAATAAAGCTTATGCATCTGCAGTTTATATTCGCATAATCGACGCACAGAACAACATCTACATTCATCTCATTGCATTTAAGACAAAAGTAGCACCCATTAAACAAGTATCAATTCCTAGGTTGGAGTTATGTGGTTCTGTGCTACTTGTAAAGTTATTCATTGAAGTTTCTGATGTTCTGGAAATTAATAAACAACAAGTTTTTGCATGGACCGATTCATACGTTATACTTGCCTGGTTAATCAGCTACACAAGTAGATGGGAAGTCTTCGTAGCCAACCGCGTATCAGAGATTTTAAGCAAGACGGATAGAGCAAAACGGTCACGCGTTGAATCCAAAGAAAATCCAGCGGATTGTGTGACTCCGAGAGTTATGCCTTTTAAAGAAATTCAACTTCAACTGTGGAACACTGGTCCTACTTGGTTGAAAAAACAAAGAGATATGTTAACTATTTAGTATGTGAAATAATATAGGAGCATACCAAGGAACTGTAAAGAAGCAAAGTAGACTTACCTCGTTGAATCCATTTATCGTGCAAGACTTTTGGTTGTTATGGTCGCAGGGATTTTTGACACAGTTCCTGCATAGATACAAATGGAAGTATCAAACGCCCGAGCCAAACCTTGGGGATGTGGTGTTGGTAAGGGAGGATGCTCTCCCTCCAGCCAAGTGGTTGTAAGGGGTTATTGTGGAGAAGCACCCGGGTTTGGACGGAATTACGCGCGTGGTTGGTTTGAGGTGCGGCGGTAACATAAAAAAGCGTTCCATATCCAAGCTGTGTATTCTTCCAACTACAAAATAGTTTTGTTTTTGTAATGTATCTTTTTCATCCATTTGTTTTTTAAATAAGTGCAAGTTTATTTGTTGTGATGAACCGGTTTCAAAAAGAAAAATGCTTCGGTTCATGGTGGGCGGCATGGAGAATAGTTTAATTAAATAAAACCTATTTTATAATGTATTACAAATTTTGTCTATGATAAGTTTAAAAAGAAATTGTATTTTTATGTCACGTCACTTCATTTTACCATCTTATTAAAAGTATAGCTTATTTTACATAGTATTAATTTAATTATTCTCATTATCCTGAGGACCCCTTTGTCCAGGTTGTTAGCGAACAAAGAAATATATTCAGAAAATAAATGGTAGCGTACACGTACATACTATGTATAGCCTATAGTTGGAATTTTAGTTCAACCGCCAGGCACTGCAGTGGCAGCATCTTCTATAGATGCCGATTTCTCTTTGCCCAGGACTACAGACACAGATGCGTTTCGTAAAAGCACGACCGCACGTGCCGCATTCCTTGATAGCCTCGCACATTTGTCAGTAACGTACGCGCCGCACGCGCTGCATTTCTTGATAGCCTCGCACATTCGCGTAAGCGCCGTACGCAAATCTTTAGTTAGTGTATTGCCAACAATTTGAGCACGCGCCGTACGCGCCGCGTTAAATGACGTCATCAGAGTGCTTCCTTCAAATTCTTATGCTTACCGCACTATAAGAAATACGGCGCGTACAGTGCGGGTGAAATGTGCGAGGTTTCACATCATTGCATACAACGAATTCAACATTGCGGCGCGTTCAGCGCGTGCGGCGCGTACGTTGCTGACAAAAAATGTGCGATCAGCTTTAAACGTCGGCTTTCTTCAAGATCTCAGGAGTACAACTTCTGTACATACATAGTACTATTATCGTTATAGGTATGATCGTGTGGAATCGGCGTTGTGTCGGTACATCAAAGGAATGATGTCCCATGCATGATTGCGTGCACGTCTACACAATCGCCGATTACTGTTGGATTATTATGACAATAACGTAGTTTCTGATATCCGTCACCTGAGGGCGCTGTTTTTTTCTCTGAATTCACGATTGTGTAGAGAGTTGTGTAGATCATGGTGGCGATGATGGACGATCATTTGATGAGCCATCATGGCCCATTGTGAAGAGGAGCCATAAAGGTCGAAATGCACTGCAGCGGAACTGCGCGGCCTTATGATCTCTAACCTAAATTTTTTTCGGTATTGCTACCGATATTATGGGATCGCTTCTACTGAAGTGTATTTCCGTTTTTAGCGTTGATAATAATAATTTTCAATCAATCACATTTACCGTAACATGTATACGTAAAAATAAACCTACTTACCTAAACAAAAACTTTTTTTTTCAATGTGTTTACTACCAGACACTCCCAACAAGATGCCGATCTCATTCCATTTATTGTTTATCCTTGTTTGGTTCATGTAATTTGGATAATCATACAATTCAGAATATCCACTCACAAAATTAATAAATTTTTCTTCGTCCATCTTTTCTACCTTATTAAAACAATCGTTCTTCGGAAAATAGAAACTGACAAGCGAAAATGCCGCGCCGCTGCAGTTGTCTACCGCACTTGCGGCGCTGCGCTGCACTGCGCGGCGCGGCGCGGCATAGTTGCCTCCGAAGAATGTATTGCCGCGCAGCGCAGCGCCGCTGTAGTGCAGTTAGGTTCATACAATTTATATGAAAAAAATATTTTGCCGCGCCGCGCCGCTCCGCTCCGCGCAGCCCAAGTGCGTTTCGACCTTTACTATCCTCTTTGGCAACGGTTGTGCTGACGACCATCGACAACAAATGTTTTGATTTGAAATTCAGAACATTGATACATTTTTGAGTCTCTGTGTTGTGATTGTGAATTGATTGTTTTTAAAAAAAAAAAGTAATTTATTGTTATCTATTGCTCAAAATCCATCACCTAAAATTGGAGTTTTTAGCAAAAGTCCAAGATTTCGAAGCAACGAAATATTGAGAGTCACAAAAAAAGTTTTTCAAAGTCATAAAGGTCATGAAACTTCCTTTGAATTCAGTCAGTTTCCTGTTCCCCAAATTATATTGACGAGTTAATTACACGTAGCGATTGGTTCAACCAGTGACATATGTAGCGGCATTGAATTTTAAGCCAATAAGAAAGTCCGGTTAAATATTGATTTTTTGCGATTAATTCTAGTGATGTAGAAAACACATTTTGCCCGGTATCTGATCTAGACCCATTTCTGCGTTTGCTGCACTTACTTTTGGGTTTTTCCCGCTGAATAAGTTGATATCTTGATATTTTAAAAGTATTTCTACTGCTTTGCAGCTTCATTTGTAGCTAATCTAATTAAAAGTAAGTATTATAATATATTTTCAATTTATATTTATTGCTAACCCTAAAATAAAAGTTTGTCGTGTTATGTAAAACTGGGTCCCCATTATCCTTAAGTTTTTTTTAGTAGCCATTTATTTCCCATTGCTGTGCCCGTGACGCGACTCTTTGACCAAGGCTTCTCCTCTCCTTCTCTAACTATCCCTCTACTGTTTCCTCCTTCCAATTTTATTGCTATCGAAATAGAATCCTTGATATAACTTATTTTTATTATTTACTCTTTTCTTTTTCATCTACTAAATAAATATGCGACAGTAAAAAATGGAAAAGAAAATTAAGAATACCTTGAAAATTTTATTCATGTTTGGGGGTAGTTTTACCTCCTCTATAGTTTGTCTATTCCTATTTCTTTTTTAACCCTAAATTATTACTCGCCTCTGTTTTCCAATTGTGTGGAGAATTTTCAAGATTTCATTATATCATGGTTATTTTAGACGAAAAAAGAGAAGAATGGGTCGCAAATTCATTGTTGGGGGTAACTGGAAGATGAACGGTGATAAGAACCAGATCAATGAAATTATCAACACATTGAAGAAAGGACCTTTGGACCCCAATGTAGAGGTATATAGCTTTATTGTAATAATTTGGTTTATTTTTTGAGTTACTTGCGTCAAGAGACACTAGCAAACTATTCCATTTTGCCTTTTGGACTATGACTGCCCCTCATAACTTCTTTATCCACTTACAGTGTCAATATGTCCATGGCTCCGCTAGAGTTAGTATATTTTTGTATGACTGGTGACTGGAGAACATGTAAAAAAATATATTTTAATATCTGTTTAGGTGGTCATTGGAATCCCATCTATTTATTTGACTTATGTGAAGAGCATTGTTCCTGAGAGCATCCAAGTGGCCGCACAAAACTGCTGGAAGGTAGCAAAGGGAGCATTTACAGGTAGTACTAATAAAATATCAATTTAAACAAGCCTGTCTCAACACTGGTAGTTAGTGAAATAAACAGTTTATTAATACAACTATTGTTAGCTCTTAACAAATCTTTTTTTACAATCATGGATCCACATAGCCCAGCAACCGAAATGTTGGCAGTTATATGCCAGCGACGTCTCTAGAGTCTTTTGCATAAGACAGCCTATTGTCATGCCGCCAGACTATGTGGATCAACCAATAACTTTGTTAACTGGAACTTTATTAGCAAATGATTAAACTGGCCCTTTAGGTATTAAACCTAACTCTGAAAAAGTTTATTTATGTATTTGAGTTTATAATTAATTCCTCATTATGTAAGTTTGGTAATATGCAATTGTTAATTTATTATTGGCCTTTAGGTGAAATTTCTCCTGCTATGATCAAAGACATTGGTGCAGAATGGGTAATTATTGGCCATTCGGAAAGGCGCACAATCTTCGGTGAAAAGGATGATCTCATCGCTGAAAAGGTAAAGATAAACTTTTGTTTTCTTACAACATACTATTTGATCAATTACGATTTCTGTTAAATAAACGGACAGTTTTGACAATTTTCAATATATCATATAATGGACTAGCCGAAACTTATTTCGTTTTTGATCAGGACTATAAGCAAACACTCTTTCACATTTTTATAATGTTTATATTGTATAACATTCAATAAATATTTAGATTATATATATTACTACTGAAACCCGTGCAACTTCGTTTGCATCTATTTATTTATGCACAGCAGCACCATTTATATCATATTTTTGACCAAATCCTATGGGAATCGCATACTTTTGGGGATAAAAAGTACCCTATGTGTTAATCCAAGGGATCAGCTCCCAATTATCATAAAAATTTACCTAGCCATTTGAGTGTGAAGAAGTAACAAATATACATATAACTTTCGCCTTTATAATATTAGTAGGATTAGGATAGTTAATATAAGATAATTGCTCAAAAACATAATATTATCTTCATACAAATTAAAAATAACATGTATGAAAAATATATATTTAATATTATATTTAGGTGGCCCATGCATTGGAAACGGGCCTGAAAGTAATTGCTTGCGTTGGTGAGACCCTGGAAGAGAGAGAGGCTGGTAAAACTGAAGAGGTGGTCTTCAGGCAGACCAAGGCTCTGATACCAGCCATTGGCGACAAGTGGGACAATGTCGTGCTCGCCTATGAGCCAGTCTGGGCCATTGGCACTGGCAAGACTGCTACACCTGAACAGGTGTGTAATATAAATTTTAGTTCTTTCAAACTTGTTTTTTTATGTACCGCATGATATTGAGTTTGAGAAAACCAAGTGTAGTTTATTTTTCTTTTTATTTATTTATTGAGGTCATATTTTCTTGATTTTCTGGAGAACTAGAAAGTAATTGCAAAGATATTAAAGCAATAATATTTCAGAATTCTCAGTATACTTAATCAGTCTTGTAATTATAAAACTTATCACATGGTTATCAATTTGTTAATAAATTCTGTTGAACTATTTAAGTAACTATGCTGGATTTTTATCTACGTAGCAATAAATTATGAAATGATGCAACACGCAATAATTTTATGTACCTACATTGTACATTAAATTATTATTAATAATAATAATTTATCTATTATTACAAATTATAATAAATTTTAACTATTACATACTTGGTTTATCCAAGTTTATTGAGCAACTAAATGATTAGTTAATTAATACAATAATTATGGTTTTACAGGCACAGACTGTGCACGCGACTCTGCGCACCTGGCTAAAAGAGAACACGTCATCCGACGTAGCAAGCGCTGTCCGCATTCAATATGGTGGCTCTGTTACTGCGACCAATGCGCGCGAGCTTGCTGCCTGCCTGGACATCGACGGCTTCCTCGTCGGTGGCGCCAGCCTAAAGCCTGAGTTCGTGGATATCGTGAATGCGAAAAAGTAGAAACTCAACATGTGGTATGAAATGTTATCATGGGCCTATAGACAGTATAAAGAATAATCATAATCAGTGCTAGCGATATTTTTGATGCGTGCCCCATACATACCATACTACTACATACATACCATAACACGGCTATATAGTCGTCCTGATAAAGACTCAAGTGTCTGTTCTGCATATTAATATTAACATGTAACATTTTCGGTCACATTGTAATCATAGGTTAAAGTTACTATTACATATTTATTGGACTGTTAGTTATAATCAAAGCTACATAGCTTTCCTACTCCACGTACATTTACTCAAAAACTTCAATAAATATTTGCTTAGTTGAACTAAGTATTGTAAATCTATGTAGCTAATGGAAATTATTGTTACGTTATACCTTTAAAAGGTTACTTTACTCTTTGTTATAACTCATTTATTTTCGGTTATATTCTCACTTGTTAGTATAATAATGTGCTGATTATTTCTGTTTTATAAGATTCTAATAGTTTGTCTATGTTACCGAAAGAAATCACATCTTTTTTTTTTGCTTTTTTAATCATCTGATTGTTATGATTATTGTACAATCGGTGAGGGTTTTTGCTTCTTTATTTGTATCTGGAGATATAAAATAAAATAAGTACAATTATTCATACATTTTTATTCAAGGTAACCATACAAAAATAGAATTAACAATTTTAAACTGCGCTCGGCGAAAGTATGTTCTAAAACCATGTACCCTACCTACACTGCTATGCTTATGGAAACAAAATCTTAAGATATTAATATTTAAAATCGCCGAGAAACCTAAACACATTAAAATTTTTAGCATAACCTACTCTTTCCTAATGAATAAGCGGCCATTCACATGAATTTTATGACTTTCTTAACCTCTTCCCCTTATCATAGATTATCACATTTATCTATAACCTCTTTAATAAAAAAAAAAGTATTCTAGCTAGGGTCAGTTACCATTAATGCTCCTCTTCCTCCTTTTATGCCTTAAGCATAGTGTCGCAGTCATTTGGTAGGCGAAACAGAAGAGAAATTCCCCACTCTAACATACAAAACTATGATATGTCTGTACTGATATACTCTCTGGGTGCATCCCAGTAGTACCCCAGACCTGTAGTTCTACAGAACTTTTGGGATATTCACCATGCTTTCAAACTAACTGAACTAACTATATTTAGTAATGATCAACTCAACAGTTCTGTAGAACTATAGGTATGGGGTTCTACTGGAATGCACCCTTCTCTCTGACTGATCTGATTATGTCTCTCTGTAACATGATTTCGCCCATTTATTCAGGCGTCGGTTATATGGCCGCCTGAGTCAACTCGAGCAGCGGTTTCGCCGGTTTTGTTTCCCAGCGGAGATGTGTTACAGGAGTTAACGCAATTATGAATGGCCTCTAACAATAACAATAAAAAAAGTTGCTACATAATAGATAATATGAATAAACATGTTCTTATAAGGTAAAATGCATGCTTTTAGACAATGTGAAATTATTACGTGATGCATAACCATAAGAATTTCAAAATTAATCTACTAGTATTATATAAACAAACACGTAAATTATTATTTATTCAATCTCAGTAATACTGCGTGCGATACATGACAAAATAATTAACGAAAATTAAGTACCTATATACTTACATTCTGTGTATTTTTACGACAAAAATACGAGAATTCTACGGAAAGTTTAATCAGAACTTTTGATAATAAATTGCAGTTTATCCTTATAGATGATAAAATTGTAACGCGAGTATTTCATACAATTATTTACAAGATTTTACTAATACACTAAAACAAATTCACATCCACCGTGCTTTAATTTGAACTCTTTTTATTTAGATTTCAACTACTTACACAAGAACCAAAACATTTCATAAAACCCGGTGGTCGAGGCTAATAAATCGCGAAAGCATGCGTAAAACTGTCTTGCATGGTTTCTGTGTAGCTTTTTTTATACCACAAAGTTGGCAAACAAGCATACGGCCCGCCTGATGGTAAGCATCACCGTAGCCTTTAGACGCTTGCAGTACCGTGGGTATTACTCACGCGTTGCCAACCCTCCCAACCCCCCCAAGTGGAGCTCTGGGGACCTTACCGGAGGCACACAACATGGCCGAGACAAATGCTATTTCGCTACGATCTTCTGTAAAGTGGAGGTCCTTCCCCAGACGGGCTGCTCCGATTTGAGCGGATTATCCGCTGTGCCCTACCTCTCTTAAAACACGTATTCCTCGTGGACCAACTTATGCACAACTAGTTGTGCCATCCAAAATAAGTATTCCTGTTGACACAACTACTTTTTTTTCGCTGTTTCGTGACTAGGTTTGGGATTCCATTTAGGATTATTTGCGAATGTTTTTAGGATGAATAATGAATTGTTTTAACATTAATTTCGAATGTTTTTGGGTATGAAACCATCTGAAAAAGATAACTAAATAATCCTATTATTGAAATAGCTTTACAATGGTTTTTGGATGGTTTTCACAGTTTTGGGATGGTTTCCTTTTATCATACGGTTTGTAGATTTTTCACTATATAATGTATATTTAAGGCAACTTGCGAATTAGACCATTTACTTGCTACATATACGACTTACGTTTACAACGATTTAAGAACCGTATACCTACTAAAATCCTCTTTGATATCACTGACCACTTTTATAAAAGATGAGTATAATGATGACTGCGGATAGTGTTGTGTATGTTATTATGGATTTATTATTTGACATATAGATATTTGTTATTTCGAACAAGCTCATCATGTCGTAGTATTATAATAATAACAATAACGTTGTAGAGTCGTGGCACTCTACCCTGAATAAACAAAAATACGGTGACACTGTTGCGGCTATTAAATGTTCTAAAAATAGATCAGTGTTCAAAAACACGAAAAGACGAATAACTATATCATTAAAGATATGTTTATACGTAACGTGCAACAGAAAAATATAAGAGGAGTTTTCTAAACTAGGGCATGCACTGGACAAACTGAGACAGAATTTACATTAGTTAAGTTAGTTAAACCATTCCCCAAAACTATTCATCGCTCACCCCAAAACTATTCCTAACTCACCCTAAACCATAACTAAGTCACCCCAAAACCATGCCTATTAAACAATGTTGCACACGATTGTACTTAGTTGTGACTTGTGCCAAAGGGAAAATAAAATTTAATGACAATTATCTGGTTGTGCCATAGCATAGTTGTGCCAACAATCATCATCATCATCAGCCTACATTTGTCCACTGCTGGACATAGGCCTCCCCAACTGCACGCCACCGCGCACGATCCTCGGCCACTCTCATCCAGCTCTTGCCAGCCACCTTGCAAAGATCATCGCTCCACCTAGTCTGAGGGCGTCCTACGCTACGCTTACCGATCCGCGGTCTCCACTCAAGAACTTGTTTAGCCCAGCGGTTGCCGGTTCTTCGGATGATATGGCCGGCCCACTGCCACTTCAGTTTGCTTATCCGGTGAGCTATGTCGATGACTCTGGTTCTCTGTCGGATCACTTCGTTCCGAATTCGATCCTTCAGAGAAACTCCGAGCATAGCCCTTTTCATAGCTCGCTGAGCAACTTTAAATTTGTGGACCAGACCAACCGTGAGTGTCCACGTCTCGGCACCGTATGTCATAACAGGTAGGACGCACTGATTGAAGACTTTCGTCTTTAGACTTTGTGGAATTGGCGATGTGAAGACCCGACGAAGTTTCCAATACGCTGCCCAGCCCAGCTGAATTCTGCTATTTGCTTCCTTCTCGAAGTTGTTTTTACCCAACTGAAGAGTTTGCCCAAGGTAAACATACTCCTTAATAACCTCGAGAATACTACCCTGTACTGCAATTGGTTCCGGATTTACATGTTCGTTGAACATAACCAATGGTTTTGTCCAAGTTTATCCGGAGACCAATGCGTTGCGAAGAATCAGCTAGACCATTCAGCATATGTTGCAAATCTTGCAGCGTTTCTGCTACGATGACGATATCGTCTGCAAATCGCAAGTGTGAGAGGTACTCGCCGTTTATGTTAATACCACGTCCGTTCCAGTCCAGCGTCTTGAACATGTCCTCCAATGCATTTGTGAACAATTTGGGGGATATAACATCCCCTTGTCTCACACCACGATGCATGGGGATAGGCTCAGACCGCTGGTTCTGGATTTGGACGGTCATAGTAGCGGCGTTATACAGGCCTCTCAGCACTTGGATATATCGCCAATCGACTTGGCATCGCTGCAAAGATTCCAAAACAGACCAGGTCTCAATGGAGTCAAAGGCCTTCTTATAGTCCACAAACGCTATGCACAGGGGTCGATTATACTCCTCGGTCTTCTGTATAATCTGCTGCACTGTGTGGATGTGGTCTATGGTGCCGTACCCCGATCGAAACCCGGCCTGTTCCGGTTGTTGAAACTCATCGAGTCTTCGCGCAAGGCGATTCGTGATGACTCTTGAAAACAACTCGTAGATGTGGCTGAGGAGCGAAATGGATCGATAGTGGTCCGTGGTAGTCAACTTCGTCAGATGGCTTCTCCCAAGCGATTGGACAAACACTTTGGACCCCCGATTTTACTCGATAGCTCGCTCTATAGATCGAGTGTTGGAGCATCGGAGGTCTCGTCGTACCAGTTTGCCAATTCTCTTGTTTAGAGCATGTCTGTCTGACGAAGTGGCTGGTGGGTCTTCCCGTCGTACCTTCATAAGCTCGAGTGTTTCTTCCGAAAATTTCGACTTCCTGCCCTTACGCTGCAATTATAAATAAATAAATAAATAAATATAGGGACAATTCATACAGATTGAGCTAGCCCCAAAGTAAGTTCGAAACTTGTGTTATGGGATACTAACTCAACGATATTATATTTTATAACAAATACATATATAGATAAACATCCAAGACCCGAGGCCAATCAGAAAAAGTTCGTTTTTCATCATAACCCGACCGGGGATCGAACCCGGGACCTCCTGGGTGGCGGTCTGGCGTGGTAACCATTACGCCACGGAGGTCGTCAAAAACTCATACCTTCCTCCCTGAGGATTCCGACAACCCTTTCGAGGGCCTGGTCAACGCTGTTTGTGGTTTCCGCGACAGTAAATCGGTTTTCCAGATTTGACTGGAACGTTTCAGATCCCACTACAGTTTGAAGCAGGGTTGGCCGGAGCCTGGACTTCATCAAACGGACACGTTCAAGCTTAAAATTGATATTCAGAGAGCCTCGCACAAGTCTGTGATCGCTTCCGGTGTTGAACCTGTTGATCACTGAGACGTTTCTGAATATGCGCTTCTTGTCTGTAATGATGAAGTCGATCTCGTTTTTGGTCATAGCGTCGGGGCTTTGCCATGTCCACTTCCTTTGAGGCTGTTTCTTGAAGAACGAATTCATCCTTTTCGAGGAAGTTGACTAGCATTTGCCCCCTATGATTCCTGCTTCCATACCCATGGGACCCTACTACCGATTCGCTGTAATTTTGTACTCCCACTTTTGCGTTAAAATCCCCCATGACAACATTGTAGTGGGCCTTGGTGGTGAAGTGTAAGGCCTTCGATATGTCGCCAAGCATATCTTCCATTTCATCGTCCGAGTGTGTCGAGGTCGGTGCGTAAACCTGCACAACCTTGAGGCTATACCTCTCGGTTAGCTTAATTACCTGGTACGCGACCCTGCTCGACACACTCAAAATCTCCACAACGTTGTCACACAGGGTTCTATTAACCAGGAACCCTACGCCACCCTGGGATAGCCGGTCTCCCTCTCGGAAGTACATAAGGTTGCCTGAATCAAGGGTTACGGTGTCCTCTCCCTCTCTTCGGACTTCGCATAACCCAAGAATATGCCACCTTATTTTTCCGAGCTCGATTTCGAGTTGCGCCAGGTGCTCGTCTAGCCGTAACGTGCGTCCGTTATACATCGCCAAGGTCAGTTGTTTTTGGCGGCCTTTCGTAACCCGGGGATTCTTCGCACCCCCTGCCCTGCCGTCACCGTGACCGCCGCCGTGATCAGGAATAGCAGGGCGACCGGGAACTGGGGGCCGTGGTACGTTTCGGCTTGCTATATTGAGGGGGGTTGCTCTAATTGCCACGCTGAGCAGGCGGGTTGGAAATCGCTGTACATGCTATACGAGTGTCGCTGCTGCCCGACACCAGTCTGACCCATATGTGCTAGGTGGCGATATGCACGGGTCGAAGATCTCTTAGTCGCCTTTTACGACACCCTCGAGAAGAGTTGGGGGAATGCTATTCTTCGGCCGGCACTACACGGCAATGTGCCAACAATATTTTGTCCAAATTATTCCTGTTGGCACAACTAGTTGTGCATAACAGTTGGTCCACGAGGAAAGCGTGTTCGTTGATTTTCATATTTTATTACGTGCGAATGCAAATTTGTATTAGAATAGTAAATAAAATTTAGTGTCTGTATATAGGTAATGTCATTTATCTAATTTTTGGCAAGTGCTTGTAAACTTACGACTTTGGGACACCTTTTTGTCAATATAGCTAGCTTTTAAAAGGAGTAAGAACTTAATATTTTGTTTGCACACAGTTTTGACAAGTTAATTTTTATCTATAATATTATTTTACTACAAACTTTATTAACTCGTTCAGTTCAGACCAGCACTGAGCCATCAGTTTTTAAGGGTCATCATATAGTCGTTCGTTATCCTCGGTAACTCATCGAAATAAATAAATTGTCGATGCGCCACCTTTTGTAGCTAAGAGTCTACGGTCTGTAGAATTCATTTAATCTTTGATTGTGGTCGCTGTGTGTGTACGGAACTACGGACACATAGTGTTGACTTATTCAACATGATCAGCAAAAACAGCTGACCCCACAAATGGTAGACATCTCACCACAGGCCCTCCGTATGACAACGCGGTCTTGATGGGTTCAAACCAAGACGCGAGGTATGAGACCACCAGCAGCCAAAAGAAGACCTTGACAACGATGTCCAGAATAAAGAGGCTGAAAAAGAAAGTCATACAATTTATTATAATCGACCCATCAGATGATGCGTTTGCCGTATCTATCCCATTTCTATGATATTGTCACGTCATGCGTCACTATCATACTAATCATACGAATATTATAAATGTAAAAGTGAGTTTGTTTGTCATTCCTTCACGGCTTGACTAAGCAGCCGATCATTATGAAAATTTGTATACATATTGTCAGGGGTACAGAGCCCAACATTTTATCCCGTGAAAGTATGTCATTACAATGGGAAAATATTTTTCTACTTTATAGGACGCTGTATGATGGGCTATCGGCCAACAGATGGCGCCACAAGTCGCGCTATAGGTTGTCTATTTGTCAAACGAGATCTGCGTCATAAATTTAATCGCGAAAAGCTAGTTTCTATACAACAAGTAGGTAGGTTTCTACTTATTCTACTTTTGCTGCTGATTATACCTAAATGGAATTTAAAAGAACTGTCAGAATAACAATAAAATTATTGATACTTACAAATTATGATATGCCCTGTTCATGGAAAGTTTAGTCGGGTTTTCCTTTAGACAATAAAGGCGGCCTCCTTCCATACACTGCTTCATGTATTTCTCGCGGTCGGCATCAATGAGGTTTGTGTTGAAGATTATCTTTTCTTCGTCATTGAGTTTATTGTGTATAGAGTCATAATTTGGGCAGGGGAACGTCCACGGGCGCATTGTAAAGAATTGCAAAACCTCTAACCCTTGGCTGATTCTGTCTTGAATTCTCAACATGCTGCAATTTTTTTTGGATTTTATTAATACTTTGAATTGATTGTTACCAATGAAAATAAGTTCATAGCTACACCATGATCTTTAAAATCTTGCAGAATTCATAAATAATGATGTAAAATCTATACTAATATTAAAGCTGAATCTAATCTCAGGAACTACTGGTTCGAATTGTTTTTTTTTTGTGTTGGATAGTCCATTTGTCGAGGAAGGCTTTAGGCTATATAACATTACGCTGCGACCAATAGGAGCGAAGCATCAGTGAAAAATGTTGCAAAAACGGAGAAAATTATTCAAATTGAGGGCTTCCGTTGCGTGCGCTGCGTAAACGGTTCAAGTTACCCAAAAAATATGTATGCTCAACGCGCGCTCAACCTAGAAAGCTGGAATTTTGTATAGAGGTTCTTTTGACAAGGATAATGATGGGGTTTTATAGAATTACCACGGGAAAGGGAGTAATAGGACTATAAGTGTATTATCGCAGGCGCACAGCCTAAAAAGCTGGAATTTTGTATAGAGGTTCCCTTTATGATGTTGACAAAGAGAAAGACGGCAATTTATAGAATTCCCACGGGAAAGGGAGTAATAGAACTGTAAGTGTATTATCGCAGGCGCTCAACCTAGAAAGCTGAAATTTTGTATAGAGGTTCCCTTTATGATGTTGACAAGGACAAAGATGGGGTTTTATAGAATTCCCACTGGAAAGGGAGTTATAGGACTATAAGTGTATTATCGCAGGCGTTTAATCTAGAAGCTGGAATTTTGTATAGAAATAAAATGAAATGGTTTGTTTCAGAAATTAGACCTTCACAGGCACTTTTTCTTGTTGAAAACGTACAAATGTCATAGAATATGGCATTGTATGTACTCATCTCCAAGCAAGAAATGCGTAGCCAATACGGAACCCTACATTGTGCGTGGCCCGACATGTACTTGCCCGGTTTTTTTGTGTTTATTTTTGTTGTTACATTGCCCGATTAATCACATTGTCCATAATCCATAACATACCAAATAAAATATAATACATTGCTTAACATTAGCTAGTTAGATATTGAGCATTGGTGAAAATTTCATAACATACTTACAATCGCTTCTGTCCAATTAATAGCAAGAGCAAATCAATGAAATAGGCGGGTAATAGATGAAAGAAGATTCGCCGCAATTCGTGTAATGCCTTGTTAGTCGTGATGTCTCCATTGGGGTACCACAGAGGCCACTCTAGTGGATATTCACGCGCATATTGTTTTCCGATGTCAAGCACCTCACCCCATGTCGTCGGCTTTTGATGTCCAATATTTACATTGTACACTGGGATAGTTTCAGACCTACAATCCAAATATGTATTAGTTAGTTGTTTTTTTATGTAATTGATAGGTAAGTAGTTATGAGAGCACTTTTTATAATTTCGTGCATCGGCGACCTTTTTTTTTATACTTACCACAAAGTTGGCACACAAGTATACGGCCCACCGGCCCACCTGATCGTAAGCATCACCGTAGCCTATAGACGCTTGCAATACCGGGGGTATCACTCACGCGTTGCCAACCCTCCCAACCCCCCCAGGTGGAGCTCTGGAGACCTTACTCGCTGTAGGAACACAACATGACCATGACCAATGCTATTTGGCTACGATCTTCTGTAAGGTGGAGGTCCTTCTCCAGACGGGCTGCTCCGATTTGAGCGGATTATCCACTGTGCCCTACCTCTCCTAACATGCATGGAATACAATAATATTTATTTTCCTTAAATTCTCCTCAAGAATGACAACGAAAAAATTAGTCTTAGATAAGCCGTCGCTAACATAGTTACATATAAAATATATAAGTGCTTTTCCTACGACATCTACTTATTCCCACATTTTCAAGAAGTACCACTTGTAGGTGACACGGCCTAAATATCTCGTCTTATTTATCCTATGGGCTATGGAGGTCTGAAGGCAGACATTCCATAGATCTTTGATCTTAGTGTTTAATGTAGGTACACAAAAAAACTACACAAATCGCACAGCGCCACCTGATCTTAAAGTAAGACCACGGATTTAATAGGAATTTATAATATAGATTATTAATCAATATGAAAAATTAAAACGAAACGGATTTAATATTGTAATACTTACAATGTTCACGATAAGGAAACCAAAAGATTTTGTTACAAAGTCTTTCATGCTCATTATTATTTTTTTTCATTTTCAAAGTGTCTTTAGCCAAACGCTAATCTATCTATCTATATAATATAATATAATAATATAATATAATATAATAATATAATAAAAGTGTAAAAAAAGTTTGTCTGTACATTGAATATATTTCCAATAAAATTGTTTAGGGCGATGAAGAATAAGCAATAGAACAAGAATTTCGAAAAATTTTGTCCGTCTGTTTGTATGTTTGTATGTATGTTTGTACACGCTAATCTCAGAAACGGCTGAACCGATTTGGATGCTGTTTTTACTAATATGTGGCGATTTGCTCAACTTAACATTTAGTGTATGTTTCTTTTCAAAATTCCCACGGGAATCCGAGATATACGCAAACGAAGTTGCGAGGGTATATCAACGCACAGCCCAAACCGCTGGGTATAGAGATTCCAAATTTGGCATGTAGGTTCTTTACGACGTCTTGGGATGTACTAAGAAAGGATTTTTCAAAATTCCCACGGGAAAGCGCAAATAGATAGATATAAGTAGTTGTGAATTGGGGTTTCTGGATCAGAGAAGATCCAGAAACCACCAATTCACACTCAACTGTTACTATTAATAAAATAATGATTGATTCAGATACTTCGTGATACGACAGTTTAATAGATGTGATCATATTTCCGGCAAATCAACTAGTTGTTTATCAATTCAAATTACCAAGATCCAGAAAACACCAATTCACACTGTTAGTATAATATAATGATTATGAATGATACATCGATTCATCACAGAGAGATGCTTAACCAGAAATGGTGATGCAATGCACCCAATGAGCCACGGCTCTTATTTCATTAATCCGCTTGTCGCGCAGTCTTTAACCTTGACACTGAATTACGAGTACATAATTATAATGTGATATTATTTTTACCTGCCGTCATTTGTCCTGGAATTATAGGACTCCTAATTTGGAACCTTCATAACGTATGTGTGTGTGTGTGTGTGTGTGTGTGTGTTGTGTGCTTGCGAATGTTATTTATTTTTATTAAAGTTAACCTATAATTAGTATATGAGTGTTTCTGGTCTATTTAAATAAAACAAAATATTACAATGCATTTTTATTTAAATTATCATTTATTGACAGTTACGTACAATCTAGCATAATGTTACTTAATTTATAAACCACCAACAAGTAATAACAATAGGTACATATCGTATACACATAGCTTAATTAAGTCACTTTATTTATAAATAATTAGTTCACACTATATGATTTTGTTTGCATATTAATTTTAATCTTATCTATTATGTCCATAATGTCATTATAGATGTCATCGAACAAAATGCTTTGTGTTACATGCTGTACACAAACCTCAGCTTGACAGTTACATACGGTGCTATCATTAGCCTTTTTAAAATCCTCGGCATCGTAAACCTCGATTCTTATAATTTTGCTTGCCGTAGGCATAGGCTTCTTAATATAAGCGTAGATTGTTTGCTCTTGGTCAGACTTCGCTCTTTTCCGGAAGCCGAGACCAAGGATTCTCCTCCCATCTTTACGAGCAGGCCTTGGTTCTGATGGTATGAAGTTGAAGATTTCTTCAGTCTCCTGTTAGCATAAAAATATGAATAATGAATGAAAGAATAGTAGTAACATTTGGAAAATTATTATTTGTATAACCTGATGGTATTTATTCTGAGTCAGACTATTGAATCAGCCCATGATCAGT
Organism: Endotricha flammealis; assembly: GCA_905163395.2. Taxonomy (NCBI): domain Eukaryota; kingdom Metazoa; phylum Arthropoda; class Insecta; order Lepidoptera; family Pyralidae; genus Endotricha; species Endotricha flammealis. The sequence continues at coordinate 10,377,717 of LR990852.1, read as the reverse complement.
GCCATGATCGTCCTTGATGAACCTAGCACTCATATCAAAGGAATTCTAATTCGAACCAGCATAACGTAAGTGCATGAAAAACGTTATTAATTATTTATTTATTGAAATGAACATTAGAATTGAAAACTAAGAATTAGATTAAATCACAACAGTTTTATTGTGTTAAAATTTGAATTATAAAAACTAGAAATAAATAGTAAGGTTAGAATGTGTAGGTACTTACCGACATTTTTTTTTTTTCAAGAAGTCGTCTTATACAGTGTTAATAACGTACTGATTTTAAAAAAATAATAATTTCCCTTTTTATATATTTTTTCATTATTGTAAATAGAGTTCAAATTAGTATAATTATATATATATATATATATATATTTTACGCTTAGCTTAGCAACACCATATACGGAACGCAATTGTATCTGTTTACTATATTCATATAAGGCAGGCGATACATGGGCGGTTCTCTGTAGGAACGTGCTCATAATATTATTTAAAAAAAAAAATCGCTGAAATTAAGAGTACAGTCATAAATATGTATATAAATTTGTGCGGGGTACAAGAGTAAACAATTTTAAATAGTTAGTTTATATTGTAGTGTTAGTTTATACATAATAACCTTTTTTTATAAATATTATTTGTGATGTTTACATATTATATGGCAGGCGAACCGTACAAGTGCCAACGCCCTAAGATTTTTAATTTTTTATGTCATACAGTAGGCAAACAAGCAATCGGTGCACCAAACTACTTACCATGATAAGATCGGCTTTTCACTACGGGATATAATATAATGTATAATATATCTTCTCGAGATATAAATTGATATCGCTCATCATAGTTTCTAATTGAACCTTTAACGCTAAGATATAATATATTATATCCGAAACTATAAATTTATATCGGATGCGTGATATAATATAATATTACGTGATATTACCGAGATATAAATTCATATCGTTCTCCATGGTTTCTAAATATGAATTTTTGAAACTCGACTATTTATAAGATACATTACATCAAAAACTATAAATATATATTATATCTCGAAGTGGAACACCACATTTAATGATACATACAATTCCTGATTAAGCATTTTTAGCTATATGCGTCCTTTTTCCTTTCCTTATATGCACATTGATCACGTGGGATTTGAGTCTATTTAAGAGCTAACCTGGGATTCCTGGATCACATTCTTCTTCCTTGCGCCACTACGGTAGTTCCAAAGATAAACTTTTGTGTGTCGTGATAGAGTAAAACATCGCAACTTTTCCAACATGTAAGTAATTTTAATTATTAATAATTTATCATTCATTAGTAATTTTTTCAGTTAATAATTAATTTCCCCAATTAATATAATACATTATTCAACCACTCACTCTCTTAATCCATTTGACTATTCATTCATTCAAATAATTTATCATTCATTAGTACTTATTTTCAGTTAATAATTAATATAATACATTATTCAACTACTCACTCTTTTAATTCATTTGACTATTCATTCATTCAAATAATTTATCATTCATTAGTACTTATTTTCAGTAAATAATTAATTTCCTCAATTAATATAATACATTATTCAACCACTCACTCGTTTAATCCATTTGACTATTCATTCATTCAAATAATTTATCATTCATTAGTACTTATTTTTCAGTTAATTAGTAATTTCATCATTAATATAATACATTATTCAACCACTCACTCTTTTAATTCATTTGACTATTCATTCATTCAAATAATTTATCATTCATTAGTAATTATTTTCAGTTAATAATTAATTTCCTCAATTAATATAATACATTATTCAACCACTCACTCTTTTAATCCATTTGACTATTCATTCATTCAAATAATTTATCATTCATTAGTACTTATTTTCAGTTAATAATTAATATCTCAATTAATATAATACATTATTTAGCCTCTCAGTCCTTTAATCCATTTGACTATTCATTCATTCAAATAATTTATCATTCATTAGTACTTATTTTCAGTAAATAATTAATTTCCCCCCAATTAATATAATACATTATTCAACCACTCACTCTTTTAATCCATTTGACTATTCATTCATTCAAATAATTTATCATTCATTAGTACTTATTTTCAGTTAATAATTAATTTCTCAATTAATATAATACATTATTCAACCACTCACTCTTTTAATCCATTTGACTATTCATTCATTCAAATAATTTATCATTCATTCATTAGTACTTATTTTCAGTTAATAATTAATTTCTCAATTAATATAATACATTATTTAGCCTCTCAGTCCTTTAATCCATTTGACTATTCATTCATTCAAATAATTTATCATTAATTAGTACTTATTTCAGTAAATAATTAATTTCCCCCAATTAATATAATACATTATTCAACCACTCACTCTTTTAATCCATTTGACTATTCATTCATTCAAATAATTTATCATTCATTAGTACATATTTTCAGTTAATAATTAATTTCCCCCCCAATTAATATAATACATTATTCAACCACTCACTCTTTTAATCCATTTGACTATTCATTCATTCAAATAATTTATCATTCATTAGTACTTATTTTCAGTTAATAATTAATTTCCCCAATTTATATAATACATTATTCAACCACTCACTCTTTTAATCCATTTGACTATTCATTCATTCAAATAATTTATCATTCATTAGTAATTATTTTCAGTTAATAATTAATTTCCCCAATTAATATAATACATTATTCAACCACTCACTCTTTTAATCCATTTGACTATTCATTCATTCAAATAATTTATCATTCATTAGTACTTACTTTAGTTAATAATTAATTTCTCAATTTATATAATGCATTATTCAGCCTCTCAGTCTTTTAATCCATTTGACTTTTCATTCATTCAAATAATTTATCATTCAATGTACTTTAATTCGTTTCTCAAAAAAACAAAAAAAACAATAATTCAAGCATTTAGTTAATTAATTTTCTTACATACTGACTGGTGACTTTTGACTTAAAATTAATGATCGCAAATTGGTATTCCTTTCAGGTCCAAGCACACGGCTGATCATTTATTCCCCTCGGAAGACGAGTTCGACGGGGGCAAAACACAGCCGGAGAAACCAAAGAAACGCAAGCAGGTGTCGATGGAGAAACCTACAACCAGTACATCGTCATCGTCTGGTAAGAAGACTCCAACAGTCATCCACCCTGTCAAGTTATGCAAGAAGACTGCAAGTGAATTGTTCGGTACTGACAGTGAGGACGAGCTACTAGAAGACAAAACTGAGAAAAAAACCCAACCCATTAATAGCTATATTACAAGGCGGATAGCTAATGGTTATTCAAAGCAATCGGATGATGCCAAAACAGGCTCGTATTACGTTGACTTAAAAGTTTATAAAACGGACGAGATAGAGCGTATCACGCCGGTTAACAGATGGCGTCAATCGATCGTTACGATCAAAAATAGGACAAATGAGGATGCTGAATCCTGGCGTTTTTTGCAAGCCTACGTAGCTGCTACCAGAGCAGAATTTAAAAAAGCTCCGCCTACTTTTATTAGCTCATATTATTAATAAACTAGCTAGTTGTAATGTCGCATGATATGTATGTCTTATGTAAACAACGTAATTAATCGTTAATAAATAAAAAATAAAAAAAAATAAAAATGAAATAAAATAAGAAAAGAAATATGTCTATGATATCTTCCATGTATCTTTCTTTATTATATAACTTGAATATAGGCACTAATTTTAAGGCGTGTAATCACATTATTATGTTTCTCATTATTATCTCTTTCTTAATTATCTAAACATTGTACCTATTCAAATAAATCTTTATTAAATATAAATGCATTTATGTATTTTTTTTCAGTTATACCTCCAGCTGCCAACGCACTATCAAGTTCCATTCATGAATGTGATCAATGTAACAAAACTCATAAATATGATCAATGCATCCATACTCGTAACCATATAATAAAGTATATCCATTGTAATAAATGTGAAATTGAAATTCCTGAACATGAATACAGACATCATGAAAGAACCAATATTCATAAATCTAATTGTGTAATAAAGTCTAAGTATGAGAATGTTGATATAATTGCTACGGCATTTAAAAATAGGATTATGACATATCGTTTAAACCCAGCATCAGAAGACGAGTATTTAATTCCAGAATCGTTTTTGGATGATAAACGAGATGATATTTGGAAAATAGTTAAAATATCACTTCAGAGAAATATGTGTATTAAATTGAACTTTGAGCTTTTTGCTTATTTCGTATTATCTAAATCGAATGAGCAACATCTGAAGTCTTTTAATACCAAATATGCTATTATAAGCAATATTACTGATTTTGATAATTGTTTTATTAATTTAATTGAAACATGTAAAAATAAACTTTCTGAATTTGAGCATTGTGAATCTGGATGGTCATTTGTTTCTATGAGTCACTTAGAAATTAATATAAATAAATATTCACCTATGCATGGTGGTACTTACATCGAATTACCACCCGTTGTTAAAAATACTAAGAGTTGTTTAAATATACGTAATAATGATCAATATTGTTTCTTATGGAGTATTACCGCAGCTCTATTTCCTGCCAAAAATAATGTATGTAGAACAAGTTCATATCCACATTACAGTTCAGTATTAAACGTGCAAGGGATGGCATTTCCACCCGCACCCCAAGATATAAAAACGTTTGAGAGGAATAACGAACATATAAGTGTTAACATATATGGTATTGATAAAAATAATAAAGTGACTGGCCCTCTTTATATATCAAATTCTAAAAGAGATAATCATGTAAATTTATTGTATTTCGAAAAAAATGATAAAGGCCACTACTGTTTGATAAAAGATCTTTTACGTTTAGTACGAAGACAAGTCACAAGTCATAAAGGTCGGATGTATTTATGTGAAACTTGTCTTCAATTTTTTTCTAGTGAAATAAAATATAATAAACATATGTGCTCAAAACTTTTGACGTTACTCCCAGATAAAAATAGTACATTACAGTTTAAAAATTATGAGAGGAAGCAAAAGATCAATTTTGTTATCTATGCCGATTTTGAAAGTATATTATTAAATTTAGAAGATACCAATGTCGGTAAATGTACAGTGAATACTAAACTACATGAGCCATCGTGTTTTGCATATTATGTTTGTTGTTCACATGATAAAAGTTTAAACAAATTTAAAACATATAGAGGACCGGACAATGTCGAAATATTTGTAAAAAGCATAATTGAAGAAGCAAAGTTAATCAATGATATACGAATCAATAAAAGGCCCATGATTCCATTGAATGAAGACCAGTTCGAGAGCTATCATAATGCAACTACATGTCACATCTGCAATAATTTATTATTTGATGACAAAGTTTGCGATCATGATCATATTACGGGCCAGTATAGAGGTGCCGCACATTCACGCTGTAATTTAATTTATCAGGTCTGTCCATTCATACCAATAATATTTCATAACTTATGTGGTTATGATTCTCATTTATTCATTTCGGAATTATCGAAATATGATGGTGAAATAAAAATTATTCCAAAATCAAAAGAAAAATATTTAACAATTACAAAATTTATTGGAGCAAAAAAGAAATACAACCCGGTGCAGATTAAATTCATAGATTCCTTTCAATTTCTTAATTCAAGTCTAGATACTTTAAGTAATAGTTTAACCGAAAAAGATTTTGTACATTTATGCTCACATTTTCCAGATAAAATTCAATTAGAATTAGTAAAGCAAAAAGGTGTATATCCGTATGAATATATCAGTTCGTGGGAAAAATATGAAGAAACAAAACTTCCTGCGAAAGAAAATTTTTATAATAGTTTGCAGTTATGTAATATAACTGATATACAGTACAAACATGCTCAGACTGTTTGGGAACATTTTAATATTGAAACTCTTGGAGAATATACTGATTTGTATTTAAAATGTGACGTATTATTACTGTGTGACATATTTGAAAATTTCAGAAAAATTTGTTTGCATCATTATTATCTTGATCCCGCATATTACGTAACTTCACCTGGTTTAAGTTGGGATGCTATGCTTCTTTACACTGGTGTCAAGTTAGAGTTAATCAATAATTTAGAAATTTACCAGATGTTAGAAAAAGGAATACGTGGAGGACTAGCACAGTGCTCTCATAGACACGCTAAAGCTAACAACATCTACTTGCCTCATTTTGATGATACACAACCCTCAACATATTTGGTATACCTTGACTGCAATAATCTTTATGGTTATGCCATGACAAAGAAATTACCAATCTCAGATTTTAAATTTTTAAGTAAAACAGACATTGAAAATTTTGAATTGTTTGATGTATCTGATGACAGCGAGCATGGTTATATTTTAGAGGTTGATATGTTATATCCAGAAGATTTACATAATTTACATAGTGACTTGCCTTTTGCCCCTGAGAAATTTGTACCAATTGGGGGTAAAACACCAAAATTAATAGCAAACTTGTATGATAAATATAATTACATTATTCACTATGCTCATTTAAAAGAATGTATTAGAAATGGTTTAGTTTTAAAAAAGATTCATCGAATTATTCAATTTAAGCAAGATGATTTTCTGAAACCTTATATAGACTTTAATACAAAATTACGACAAACTGCAACTACATCATTCGAGAAAGATTTTTTTAAACTTTTAAATAACTCGATATTCGGTAAAACCATAGAAAACAAGCGTAAACAAGTTAACGTCAAATTAGTAACAAAATGGAATGATAATTCAAACTCTACCAATAAAATAGTTGGCGCAGAAAAGTTAATTGCAAAACCAAATTTGAAAAGTGTTTCAGTATTTACCGAAAATTTTGTAGCTATCCAACTAAGCCTTGAAAAACTTATTTTAGATAGGCCTATATATATTGGCTTTAGCGTTCTAGAATACTCTAAACAACATATTTATAATTTTCATTACACATCTATTAAGAACCAGTACGGTGAAAAGGCAAAATTATGTTATACTGATACAGATAGTTTATTATATTTAATAGAAACCAAAAACTTTTACAAGGATATGCATAATAATATATCTAAATATGATACTAGTAATTTTGAAAGCAATAACCCTTACAGTCTGCCTATTGCTAATGAGAAGATACCTGGATTATTTAAGGATGAATTAGGTGGTGATATTATCGCTGAGTTTATAGGTCTAAGAGCGAAACTATACTGCATCAAATCCTCGAAGCTACAAATAAACAAGGCTAAAGGTGTATCAAAATCTGTTACAAAGACATTAAAAGCATCAAATTATAAAGAAACATTATTTAATAATGTAACTTTGAAACGTAAAATGAGCAGGATAAAATCTATGAAACATGTACTTTTCTCACAAGAACTAAATAAAATAGTATTAAATAGGATAGATGATAAGAGACAAGTTCTATCTAATCAAATAGACACTGTACCTTGGGGTCATTGCAATACCCTATGTTAAAATACTATATGAAATTGTTAATATATATCATATACCTATATAGCATATAATAATAATAATAATTGTATTGGTAATTGCTTCTATTTTCATTGTCTGTATTGTTTAAATTAGTGTATTGTATCCTTTCTTAATTATGATTAAATGTATTTTTTACTATCATATGTTTTTTTAATTATCCTGAAAAATTACATACAGAGCAGAAAGAAATAACTTATTGATAAAAACTTACTAATTTTTGATATACTTATATATCTGTTTGCTCTTTGACATAAAATTAATATAAACATAATATAATACTACAGTTAATATCGAGGTATTATCAATGGATAACTATTAGTATACTATGTGTACCTAGTAGTATACATATTTATAATGTTATGGAATATCACATATTTAAAAATGGTATATATTGATTACCAATATCTGATTATTCAACAGTCTCACTATGCAGTTCGTCAAGCAAGCTCAAACTTTAGATGTTAAAAATATAAAATCAGAAAATGATACAAATATAGTAAGACATAGCAAACTCTTGCCTCATACTATTCGATGTATAATATGTGGCCCATCTAATTGTGGGAAAACAAACCTTATACTTAATTTGTTAATACATGAAAATGGTTTAAAGTTTAAGAATATTTATTTATACTCAAAGACAACTTTCCAGTCTAAGTATCGCTTTTTAAGCCAGATCATGAAGAACATTTCAGGAGCTGAGATGTTTACTTTTAATAATAGTGAAGAAGTTATCCATCCGAATGAAGCATTTAAAAATTCAGTTATAATATTTGACGATGTAGCCTGCGAAAATCAAATTAACATTAGAAATTATTTTGCTATGGGTAGACATAGGTTAATAGATTGTTTTTATTTGTCTCAAACGTATTCAAAAATACCTAAACATCTATTACGGGACAATGTTAATCTCCTTATTGTTTTTAAACAAGATGACACTAATTTAAAACATATATATAATGAACATGTCAATACAGATATGGATTGGCATAAATTCAAACATCTTTGCTCCAGTATTTGGCGAAATCATTACAATTTCTTATTGATAAATAAAGATTGTTTATTAAATAATGGTAGATATAGACAAGGTTTTGATACGTTCGTTCACTTTTAAATTTAAGCACTTTATATTACCGCATTTGTCATAAATACTTCATTTGCTATTCATTCCTCGAAAACAACACTCGTAATTCATGTCCGATAAGATGGATGTAGATTTAAAAAAACAGCTAATAAAGTCAGTTGACAATATAAAAAACAAAATAAAAATAATGCAGAATGAAGAAGATGAAGCCAATCTAAAGTTTAAGAAAGTATTTAAAAGTATTACTGACCCACTTGAGACTCTGATTAAAACAAACGAAAAACAATCGAATACAGAGAATACAGAGAATACAGGCATAAACATTGACAGTGACAGTTCTAATAACATGGAAATGAATGACACGATCAGCAAATTCATTTCCCAAAATGTAAATATGAATGATATGAATGAAGAGCTAAATTCTTCCGTAAGCTATGACGATTTTAAAAACTCGGTGAAAAAGGATTCCGACGACGACCCAGAATATTATGATTTCGTTGACGACGACAACGAGTCCACAAAACAAAAAAACGACACGCTTATTTCTCTTAACAAAGAAGATATGATGGATATAATATCCGACGACATAAATGTACCATTTGGAATACGCAGTGAAAATAAGAAACTTATGATGGGAAACTCATTAGTATCATTCTCGCTCCAAAAAAACTGTTCAAACAGTCAAAACAAAAAAACTTACGTCATCACTATAAAAGACACAAAATATGAATTAACCCCCGGCTTAAAGGAGCTTTTAATACGCAATAAACCCAATCTTAGCTTAGTAACTAATGAAGATAAATTAAAATACAAAGATATGCTTGAAAATACCAATGCACACAAACGTGACTATAATCCCGATGGGCAGTTAAAAGGTGATAAAGGTCTAAAATACTGCCAAATAATTAAACCACTATTTTTAGAACTAAATAATAAGTCATCAGCAAATTCATGTCAAACAAAAATTGGAGGCTTTTTACCTAACTTTAAAGACTATAAAACTAACACAGATTACGTCTACTGGGATGATCCTAATGAGTTGATTGAAAGGCTTAAATTATTAGTTGCATCAAAAAATGCAGGTAATAGCAATCATGACAATGAAATTGTATCAATCATTGAAGAATTACAAGAAGCAGGTATTATAAAAGAATAAAAATGGCTGTTTAAGGTTAGTATTAAAAATCATTCTCAGATAGGAGGGTCGTTAAAAAAAAATAATAATACAAAGCAATAACTAGAATATTTTTTGACATTATTGAGCATAATTATTATGAATACTAAAAATTACACCCATAAAACTTTGTCTGATTGTGTAAACGAAATCGTGTATATCAATAACGTGATCAAAACTTTACAAGACCAAATAAAAGTAATTGAAAAATCAATTAATATTATTAAAATTGCAGGAATACTAAATAAACATTATGAGCAAAGTAGATGTCGTAAATGAAATTCATAAAAATGCTAGGTTTAATTTCCCGAGAAGGCATGTTATTCTCAAAGACATAGATGACCTATGGCAAGCAGATCTGATGGATATGCAGTCATTATCAAAAGTAAATGCTGGTTATAAATATATATTTGTAATTATTGATGGTTTTTCGAAATATGCTTGGGTATATTCATTGAAACAAAAGAACAAAGAGCAGGTATCTAATGCATTTGAACATTTGTTAAAAAAAGGACGTGTGCCAAAAAATCTGCAAACTGATTTTGGAACAGAGTTTTATAATGATAAATTTAAAAACATTATGGAAAAATTTAATATCAATCATTTTTCTACATACTCAACAAAAAAAGCTTCAATTGTTGAGAGATTAATAAGAACTATAAAAAGTAAACTGTATAAAGCGTTTAGTTTAAAAGGAAACTATAAATGGATTGATGGTACGCTTACTGATAAGGTATACGAGTATAATCATACTATGCATCGAACTGTAGGACAACAACCTGCATCAATCAACCAAAAAAATAAAATAACCATATTACAAAAATATAACAAAATGTATGAGTCTCAGAAAATACCCAAATGTAAAAGATATAAAGTTGGAGATTATGTTAGAATTAGTAAACATAAGGGATGTTTTGAAAAGGGCTATACTTCTAATTGGTCTACAGAAATATTCCGTATAACTAAAATACAGGATACCAATCCTACAACTTATTTATTAGAAGATGCTCGATCTAGACCAATTTTAGGAGCATTTTATGCCCAAGAAATTCAAAAAACGAAACATCCCGATGTATACCTAGTTGAAAAAGTTATTAAAAGAAGGGGAAGCAAAGTATATGTTAAATGGTTAGGATTACCATCAAGTGAAAATAGCTGGATAGATAAGACGAATATTCTCTAATTGTTAAATAACTAAAATGTGAATATAAATATATTTAAAAAAACTGATTTAATATTAAATTAACAATTGTTGTGTAAGTATTTAAATGTGATGTTTCTGTGAATATTATTCATTCGCGTTGTGTATGTTTTATAAGAAACACTACTTACCAATACCACGATTTACAATGACGAAAAAACAAATTATCGTGAAAAATGCAAATAAAGAAAAAATATTTATTAATAACACAAATAAGAAAAAGAAAATAGCATCAGGCGCTGGTTTTAAAAAAGCGTTTAAATCTATAGTATCACATGCTAAACAACACGTGCGCAAACTGAAACCTAAATGTAAAACAATGCTGGCAGAATTGGCATTAGCAGCAGCTAAAGAATTAGCATCAGATATACCTATCAAGATACCAAGAGTTATACCTGTACCTAAAACTGGTGGCTTTTTGCATTTGATCCCCATATTTGCGGGTTTATCTGCGGCTGGTGGATTAGCTGGCGGCGTTGCGGGTATAAAGAAAGCTATAAACTTATACAAAACTGCAAGGAAAAATATATCCGGATTGAAAAGAGATGGCAAACAATTTGAGAAATTTTGCGTTGGAAATGGACTACATCTCAAGCCGTACAAAGATGGTTTAGGAATATATGTTACAAAGCAAAAAAACTAAATATTCGGCTACCCAGAAGAGCTTTAACTAATATCGATTTAATAAAATATTCCAAAAACATTCCTTACTTTCGTGGAGTATATATGAGAAATGAATTACCAAAGAAGCCTTTAAAAATAGAATGCGGAGTAATTAATCTAGACCATTCTAAAAATTCTGGTACTCATTGGGTAGCCTATGCAAAAATTAACGACTATATCGAATACTTCGACAGCTATGGGAATCTGAAACCACCAAAAGAATTCGTAGACTATGTGGAACATTATGGTATTAAGTACAACTATGAAAATTTCCAAAAAAATCATTTATTTAATTGCGGCCATTTATGCTTAAGATTCCTAGAATCTTTTTGGGCCAGACATAGACATAGCATTTAAAATATATTAACATCAATATATTTTTACCAGTCAGTCATTATATCTCGTAATGACTTACACAGTTATTTATCCTCAATTAAATAAAAGGGTAATAAAATTATAATGTTAATTTTTAATAAAATCTTGAGCAAGAAAATAAAATCTACCAGTTCACGTTTAGTAACCAGAGAAGGAAGACGATCACATTCGAAAGTTTTCAAAACAATATCTAAGGACAACAAAAAATTTCTTCGTGCACTAGGATTTAAAATATTGAAAAATGCTGCAAATAACAGATATACCAAAATATGATAATTCGATCGAAAGCTATGAAATTCATAGCTATAACCCTTATAACAATAGTTTTAAGGATAATGATGAGATAAGAATACCCATTCATCAGCAAGATGTATATGTACTTCCGTCAGCTAGTTCCATTTATTTAGAAGGATATGCAAGTATAAACAGTAAAGATTCAACAGGAAAAATAACTGAGAAAGAAGTAAATTTTATTAATAACGCAATATCTTTTTTATTTCAAGATATTAGATATGAATTGAATGGAGTTGAAATAGATCGTATAAAAAATCCTGGAATCACAACATCAATAAAATCTTACATCTCGATGAATGAGGGAGAAAGCAAAGTGGGTGCAGTTTGGGGTTGGAATGCAAATGGAACGAAGCAAAAAGGTCATTTCAGTGTTATTTTTCCATTAAATAAATTACTAGGATTTGCAGAAGATTATGATAAAATTATGATTAATTGTCGACATGAGCTTATATTACATAGAAGCAGCTCTGTTGCTAATTGTGCTATTGCAGAAAAAACGGATGATATCTCAATAGCCATTCAAAAGATTCAATGGCGTGTACCTCATATAAGAGTTTCAGATCGTGATAGATTATCGCTCTTTAAACACCTGGAAAAAGATCGCTCTATACAATTAGCTTTTAGAAATTGGGATTTATATGAATACCCATTATTACCTAAAACCACGAAACATTCATGGTCAGTTAAGACTGCGTCTCAATTAGAAAAACCAAGATATGTTATACTTGGATTGCAAACTAACAGAAAAATGAATACTGCTAAAAGCTCGTCAGCATTTGATCATTGCAAAGTCACTGACGTCAAATTGTTTTTAAATTCTCAATACTTTCCGTATGATTCACTGAATCTGAAATTTGATGAGGGAAAATACAGTATATTATACGAGATGTATGCCAATTTCCGTCATTCTTACTACGGATCTAGCATAGAACCTTTATTAGATCTGCAAACATTTAAAGAAAAAGCTCCGCTTTTTGTCATTGACTGTTCAAGACAAAATGATTCATTAAAAACAGGACCAGTTGATGTACGTTTGGAAATTGAATCGTCTGAAGAGATACCAGATAATACAACTGCTTACTGCCTCATCATCAACGATCGTCTTTTTGAATACAAACCTTTGAGCAATATTGTCAGAAAATTATCATGAATGTAATTGTGGATCTTCAAGGTTTCAGAACTGAGAGCAATAAATTCATACTAAAAGAAATTGCAATCAAATCTGTTAACCATGCATTTGTATTGATGTTGAAGCCACCATATCCGTATTATGATCTGACCAAAAAAGAACGCTCGCAAGTAGCTTGGATCGAAAAAAACAGAGGTATATTATGGAACGAGGGATTCATACCATACTATAATTTAAATATATTATTATTATATAACTACTTTGAAAATAAAAATATATTTGTGAAAGGTTCAGAAAAAGTACAATGGGTAAAAGAACTTGTGGAACATAATAATGTTTATAATTTAGAAGAATTAAATTGTCCTAATTTAGGGTCACTTCATGAAAAATATGCAATGTCATCAGATATCCAAAGTTGTATTTATCATAGTAAAGTATGTGCTTATAAGAATGTATGCTGTCTATATAAGTGGTTTTTAGAATACAATAAAACTAAAATTATGAATTATATGGCTTGTTTTATTAGCTACCAGATCACTCATGTTCCTACCGTCAACCTAGGTAGTTAAGGTAGTCCTATTTCCTAGAATTGATACAGCTCTGTACTATATAGAATGTCTTCGGAAATTGCGATCTCGTGAAAGTATCATTACAGTGACAAGATTGCATAGTCTACATTGTTGTAAAAAAATATAAACCATGAAGGAGTAATTTAAGAGCTATTCGAACGCCATCGAAAATTTATTGTAGGTAATTTGAATTGATAAACAACTAGTTGATTTACCGGAAATATGATCACATCTATTAAACTGTCGTATCACGAAGTATCTGAATCAATCATTATATTATTAATAGTAACAGTTGAGTGTGAATTGGTGGTTTCTGGATCTTCTCTGATCCAGAAACCCCAATTCACAACTACTGATATACGCAAATGAAGTTGCGAGAAGACGCACAGCCCAAACCGTTGGGTCTAGAGATGCCAAATTTGGCATGTAGGGTCCTTATATGGTCCGGACCGACCGGACCGAACCGGAACGGACCGGACCGGACCGGACCGGAACGGATCAGACCTGATTGGTCCGGAAGGAACCGCACCGTACCGAGTCCGTGCCGGACCGGACCGTTTTTTTTTTTGTCCGTCTGTTTGTATTTATGTATGTTTATATGTTTGTATGTATGTTTGCACACGCTAATCTCAGAAACGGCTGAGCCGATTTGGATGCGGTTTTCACTAATATGTCGCGATTTGCTCAACTTAACATTTAGTGTATGTTTCTTTTTAAAAATTCCCACGGGAATTCGAGATATACGCAAACAAAGTTGCGAGGGTATATCAACGCACAGCCCAAACCGCTGGGTCTAGAGATTCCAAATTTGGCATGTAGGTTCCTTACGATGTCTAGGGATGTACTAAGATAGGATTTTTCAAAATTCCCACGGGAAAGCGAGATATACGCAAACGAAATTGCGAGAGGACGCACAGCCCAAACCGTTGGGTCTAGAGATGCCAAATTTGGCATGTAGGGTCCTTATAAGGACCGGACCGGAACCGACCGGACCGGACCGGAACCGACCGGACCGGACCGGAACGGATCAGACCTGATCGGTCCGGAAGGAACCGCACCGTACCGGGCCGTGCCGGACCGGACCGGTTTTTTTTCTGTAGAAAAATATGCTAATTGGCATGTAGGTTCCATATCAGGACCGGACCGACCGGACCGGCCCGGACTGACCGGACCGGATGGAATCGTACCGTACCGGGCCGTGCAGGACCGGAATTTGTTTCTGAAGAAAAATATGCTAATTGTTACTAGGCCACGCGGGCGAAGCCGCGGGCAGAAGCTAGTTGATAATAAAATTACATTAATATTACATATCAACACATGCACATATTGCTACGTGATAACATACCTTATTATAATCTACTTAAAGGTTGGCCGAATATTATCTTTTTTATTTTTATTTTTTATTTTTTTTATTTTTTATTAATTGAAAATTTCAGTTTAGGTGTACTAACACCCTCTTCTGAGACACCGGACTGTTGCGGGAGCGTAGGGCTCTCACCGCCAAAAATTTTACAGTGTCACCGAATATTATCGCTGATATAAAAAGAATACTAACTTTTCTGTCTTTGTGGCTTCCAACATCGGTATGGCGATTAAAGCGTTGATGGCTGTGTCTACGGGGATGACCTGCGCCGTGAGAGATCCATCGCATAACATCGTACGAATCACACCTTTGCCGGCGCCTATCATTAACCCCACTGGACCGTTGAGATTATCCACCCAACCTGGCATTGGCTCGCAGTATGCAGGACAAACTGAAATAATAGTGATATTGATTGAGTTCTGAGAAGGTAACAACAACAAACAACTTGTAAAGAATGTAAAATAAAGATTTACCAATACTAGGTCTTGCAATAACTACAGGTAATTCGGAGTAAGCGTCTTCCACGACACTTTCCGCAAGCCTCTTCGAGTAGGTGTAACAGTTGGGATGTGCTCCCAGCAAAGATGGTGTGACAACAGCCAGCTGCTTGTCATCCATCCACTCGATAAGCCGCATAACATCTTCCGGTTTAGTTGGAGGTGCGTGAATCTGGAAATTAAAATTATTTCTATTGATTAGGTACTAGACGCACAATAACATCGTGTTTAATGTGATGTTAGCCTTCTTCGATAAATGGGCTATCCGACTATTAAATATTTTTTTAAGTCAGTGTAGTGGGTGAATCCGGCGGCAAACCCCCTCACAACTTTTTAAACATTTTTTTTATAAATAAAAAATACCCTTTCTCCTAAAACTTGATAATCTGGATAGCAGAAAGCCGTTGACAGATGTAGAAATATCACCAGATTTTTCAGTTGCTTTGCTACTTTCAAGCTCCTCATTGTACCCATCGTGTTCATGTTAACGTTATCCTTCAAAGGGGCTTCCAGCTTTAGGGTTGCGGCGAAATGAAAAATAATAGACACTTTATTGGATATTTCTTGCATTGCTGAATCTGATAAACCGAAGTCTTCGAACAAAACATCTCCTTGTAAAGCTATTAGTTTTTTCATAACACTTGGACGTTCGTTGCGAATGCGATCGAATAACTGAAAAGAAAAAGAAACGTTTAAATGTGCACTGTGATAATTCCATAGAATTGATCTCAATAGATAAACATACATTTTCAATTTGCCTAAAATAACTAATCCTTATCTATTAATAATGTGTAGGAATTATCATAAGTAGATGAGTTAATATTTGTGAAACGTGTGAACAGATTGTCGAGACTATGGTCTAAATTCTAATTGGTTCGGCTGAGTGTAGATAGCTATAACTCTGCAAATGTAACAATTCATTGACTTATTACCTTGCCCATGGCATAAAGCCACCGCCATTTTGCATTTTACTGCAGCGTACAAATGCTGGTTTATTAAATTAGAAATGTAAACCCAAATCTGTAATTTGTGTTTGTGTATTTTTCTGTAATGTTATGTGTACGATTGGAGATGTAAGTAAATAAAGCTACTTATTATCTATCTATTTATGTAAAAAAAATCTATTGTTGGTTCATGAATTCCCGTCCAAGAATATTTTACTGTGATCTTAAACAGGTAAATAATTACAGGTAAACGTTGCATCTCTTCCAAACGTTGCGCGACACTCTTGCCTCGTTTAGGTCTCATTAGGATGTATATTGTTCCGATATCCGGCACGGAGTAAAGAAGTTTCTCTATCAGGACTTTTCCCATGAAGCCTGATCCTCCCGTGATCAGAATGTTCATTCCTTTGTAGAAATCCCTTATGGACATGTTGGATGACATTTCTGAAACAATTTTTATTTAAATAACACTCAGATCTAATGTAAACCTTTCTGTGCTGTTTATAAGAGTTAGTATAACATTACGATACCCTAAAAAAACTGCTAGCGGAGCTAAATCTAGAGTGGACTAAGCTACTTAAAGCAGCTAATCTATCTATACTCATATTACATATTTAAATTATTTGGAATAATCAACAAGTTTTACAAGATGCACATAGATACAAATCGCATTAAACAGGCAAATGAAAACATTACTTTTAAGTTATTTTAATAGTTTTTTTAAGGTGGTATATATTTTAAATATATAGCTGATGTCACTGCCAAATCCTATTTTTCCCGCTCCCGAATTTATGTACCCATTGGATGTAAGTACATAAATTAAGATAAAAACGTTCAAATTTTTGATACTTGTTATGAACTACATAGTAGTAGTGTTCGTACCTTTCGCGTAGATAGCAGGTACCTATTAGATGTTACAGTGTGTCTGAGTGTTTGTTTGTCCGTTTGTCCTTTTTTCTCGTCGCAAGAGATCGTTTTAAACCATTGCATTGGGAATTGAAATGTTGTTGTTTTACACACTTTTCGGTCTGATGAATGAAATAGGATAGGTAGTTTTTATTCCACGGCAAAAAGTCTCAACACAATTCGTTGACACAGACGAAGCTGCGGATACATAAGGCGTTCTAAATAACTTGATCATGACTTTCACACTACTACTAGGTAAGTATAGGTATTTAGATCAATGTGTAATATTCCAAGCGAACAGGTTATTAGGTAATGTAATGATGAATGAATAAACTTGATGACCTTTTATATTATTTGCTACCCATTAATTTAATCATAGATTTAGTATAGGTAAACTAGCGTACCTAAAGATCGGCTTTGTTTGATTGAGGCGAGACCAAAAACAAAATACACTAGTGTGCGTGGAATGTACATGTGTGCAAGCAAGATATATAATTTTCCTTTTAGATTGAGTTACATCCAGGCACTGCTTAGGTAACCATATTTAATCACGTCGAATTAACACCAAAACTACACTTAAAAACCATAAATTTTGTAAAAATAAGTAGGATTTGTTTTAACATGACTGACGTTAGGGCGATACAAGCCCATAGCGTGTATAGGAAAAATGGTCTCGTCTATCTATCTCGCTCTAACAAACGCGTATGCTATGATCTATCTCTTTTGCATTGCCAATCTTCTTACGCTAGTAAGTTATAATAAATCTATGAATTTAATACACATACTACGTCAAGATTTACAATCATCATTTTAACGAAACAATGTTGGTTCTATAATAAAACAAGATGTTAGTCGCCACAGATACAGTCGCGTCGTAAATATATGACTATGATGTCCACCCATTATGCACGGTGTCTCCCTGTAGCTCCCTGTGTTTTTGTGTTTTACTACATCCTCAAATATCCCTATCGTGTTGATACGATGACAGGTGAACGAATTGAAGGGAACCTTTATGAAATCGCGCAGAACCAATTTGGTTCCAGCATCCAGTAAGGATGGATTTCCTGTCGAGTTTGGGCAGCTGAAAAAATCCGAAACATTTAACTTATTTGAGTTTGTCTGTAATTTTGTACATAATTTTTTTATTTCATTTTATTAAATTAACAGTTATAAATCGTAGGATAATCGGTAAATTGCGACGATCGAAATGTGCCTGGCCATATAATAATATGATGTAATGACATTTTGTAATTATACCCGCCTCGCCATTTCGTTTTGGTGGTAAGAAAAAAATATGACGATTCGAAAAAACTCATATGGGCTTATTTGAATGAAAATATTTGACTTTAGAATTAAATTGAATTGATCGTGATCTGGAGAGCTAAAAAGGTCAGTTTAGATGAATCATAAATAGATTAATAATATGAATCACTTTTCAAATAGTAAAATAGTAACTTTAACTATCATTAACATTACAATATGATTCATTTGCAATTTTTATTTTTCCAATAATTATTATAAACTAGCGAAACCCGCGCAACTTCGTTTGCGTGTATCCCACTTTCCCGTGGGAAGATTTAATTTTTCTCTCCGTAAGAACCATCCCCGTACGTCAAGGAATATTCTAAAATAAGAATTATCGAAATCGGTCCAGCTGTTCTCGAGATTTGCGCTTAGCGACACATTTGGCGATTCATTTTTATATTATAGATTTACATAGTTCCACTGCCTCTTAAAATAAGGTTGAAATTTACTCACAGTTTTTTCTTCAAACCTCACGTCAAACGTCACAATAACACGACCATTTTACGAAAATTAGAGGAATATAATTGCTGCTATGAATTAGGGAAATGAATTTAATTTGTGTTCATTTCAGAGGAATTGCTCAATGTGACCTTTCTAGACCCGCAGCTCAGAGATACAATCTGCATCGGTGACGCAGCTTAAAACATGCGTTGAGCATTAAAGAACGCTTTTCTGCGTCGCTTACAATTTTAAATTTTTAAAACCAATTTTATTTCTCCTAAAAAGGTACATTTAGCTATTATAACCTACATGTATTTTATACAAAAGTACCAGTAAAGAGGATGCAATGATTGATCTTGATGTCATGATCACATGCCATGATATCGTCGTCATAATGTTGTGAGGTAAACGAGTTTCCTACTAATTGGTAGGATAGTCGAGCTACGTACTCGATGGAATGCTTCTGACAGGAAAAACTCAGGTGTTTTTACTTTAAAAAAAACACTAATCGACTAATAAATTCAGATCATCACAGAACACGTTTGTCCTTTCCCGAAATCACCTCGTTATGGCATTTAAAATAATTATAACTATTTTATCTCCTAAATTTTTCACTACCACTTTGTTAGCATTGTTTTTATGCGTATACATACCAAATTACAGCTTTCTAGCACTAAGCGTCTCAGCGCTAGACCGCGGACGGACATGGCAAAACTATAAGGGTTCCTTTTCTACTAAGGAACCCTAAAAAGGGACGGGGATCCACTAAGAGATGCGAGACAGTGGAACGCGGTTGAAGCAAGTGGAAGTGTGTTTTAGACATTTCATACTCCTTTCAGTATTTAATTGTGCCCAAAGTTGCGTTACAATTTCGTGTTGAAACGGAATGTTTTGAGGCTCATAACTTTTAAATTACTGATCATTTTACAATTCTGTTTTAATACAAGCATGGATAACGACAAGACAAATCGATATTATTAACAACTTTAAACGAACGATGTCAAACGACGGAGTAATCACCCCACAGCATTTGTATGGAGAAAAACTCGGCTAGCGCAACCATAACCAAACTATTTGTGAACATAGTACAAAATAAAACCGGACAATTGCGAGTCGGACTCGCCCACCGAAGGTTCCGTACTTAGAAATCATTTTTTTTTACACAACTAAGGTGGCAAACAAGCTTACGGCCCGCCTGTAAGCAGTCACCGTAGCCTATGGACGCTTGCAACATCGGGAGTATCACTCGCGCATATAACACTCCAAAATAAAGTCTAAAGAAAAGACCTCGGCGGGGATCTCATTCCACAGCTTCATCACTTCAGCGTTTGCGGGAACCACGCAGTACGCGACCATTTTGGTTCGAGCGTGTGAGGTTGGAGAAAAATGATTCACTATTTACATAATATAATACAGACTTCCTAGGTAATCAATAGACTAACGACCAGGCACACGGTAAATTCCATAAAACAGGTTCTAATTTGAATAAACATTCCAATAATCCTAATTTTGGGTGTGGGGTCACAAGATAAACCTAACGAACCTACTGTCACACATTCCGTTTTGGCGTAGTTTCGTTGTTCTCTAGTGCTAGTTTAAATGTACTTCGGAGAAACGCGTTTTCCTAGTTAGAACCAGAATTAACAAACTGCGACAAAACGGAACGTGTAACAGTACGTTCGTTAGGTTTACCTTGTGACCCTACACCCAGAAATAGGAGGCGGGGCTCCGTCGACCTAGCGAAAATTATATAAATGTTTTCAAAAGTGTCACTGTCTTCCGCAATTGAATTCTTTATTACGCAAATTACAAAAGGTAAAGTGCAGAGATTTTTTAATTAAAATTTTATACTTTTACGGACCGTATCAGAAAATGTGCAGATTACCTAGTTAATGGACATATTAACGTATTCTGCGTTCTAACGGTAACACATACCTACAGAAAATTATTTAATGCTACAAATTGATATAGTGCCCATATCAATTTGTAGCATAAAATAATTTTTTTCAAGAATGGTGTGCACAGTTTATAACTCGATAGTCGCAAAATAATACAAAATGTAACATGTACACATGACGTTGTTATAGAGATGCATTATATGACTTGGATATGACCATTTACTGTCATAATTTGACACATAAAACGTCAAGTCATTGAAAAGTAAAAACAAGCGAGGGCTACTATGAAAGTCTCCATCCGAAAAAAAACACGTAGTGCTGTCAAAAAAGACATTACTAGTTTAGAATAAGGTTCAAAACTGGTAAGAATTCAACAATACGTCAGTTCGCATTTTCGGAATTTCGATTTCATAGTCGGGCCCGTTTTGATTTGCTTCAGAACGTTGAAATATGCGGTTTTTTTGCTAAATAAACCGCCGTATCTTTTTTTACGTAAACTTAGAAATTTGATTTTTTCACAACTTCATGGGACCGTAGACCTGAGTATACGGTTCAAATTTCAACTTGATACCTCCACGCATTCCCGAGAAAAAGGGTCTTGACAGACAGACAGACAAGACAGGAAAGTAATCTTATAAGGGTTCCGTTTTTTCTTTTGCGGTACGGAACTCTAAAAAGGGTCTTGACAGACAGACAGACGGACAACAAAGTGATCTTATAAGGGTTTCGTTTTTCCATTTGCAGTACGGAACCCTAAAAACAAACTCCTTCGACATAATGCGATTTTATTTATCGGAGGTAGACGCGGGCACAGCTCTTCTAGTGAATTTTATAATATTACCTATCTAAATGTATTTAGCTAATAAAGTTAATATAATTACATATATTTATAACAGTACAGGTGCACTATCTCTAAGAAAACAATTACCTAGCTGATTTTGAAAAAAATAAACATTTTTACCTTTCAGAATCAAGGCAGGTAAAAACCGCGGGCAATAGCTAAGATAAATGTCACGATACGTATACCATTCGTAATAATTTCTAAGCTCGATTGGACATTCGGTGCCAATTGGTGGCATTACGCACTCTTGTGGCACACCGCAAGGTCACTAAGTGACCTTCTATGCAAATTGTTCGGTCAATGATATTTTTAAAAGGGTAGATAGGTCTATATTGTCAATTCACCAATTCTAAATTACTTAAACTACGATTATTAATTCCAGTCAGTAAAATGACAAGTGCATCTGTCACTGAACACTGTCCTGCAACACTGGAAATGTCATTTTACTGACTGGAATTAATAATCGTACTTTAGGTATCTATTTTTTGTACGGTTAATTAAAAATTTTTTTTTGAACGACGCCCTCTAGTACACCGAACTAAGCAACTAAGCTTGTACTATGGGTAATAGATTGCTGATAAAAATACACAAATATTTTTTTTGTAAATAAATATTTATTATACATACATACAAAACATCTATACCAAGGCAAACAGACATGTTGCCTACATTATGTTTTCCTTGCGCAGGATTTGAACCCGCGGCCCTCAGGATAAAGTGATCATTGCTAACCATTGACCTGTTTAAATGGCTATATTTTTATTTTATTTGGAACTACCTTCATTGATCTTGGTCGTAACTCGTATGACCACGATCAATCATTGACTTCCCGTAGGAATAAAAATGCCATGGAACGACTTAATCAGAAAAAACTAATTAGATTTACACAAGTTGCTAGCAAATTATTTCGGGACAAGCCCACCACACATTCCCACCGCACCGATGTGTCTCCTGTGTAGCCAGGATCAACAACGGCGACCTCAGATTGACAATAAGCGATGAAGCTTATTGACGTCCCGAGGGAGAAAACTACAGCTGTCTTGGAACTCACAACGAATTTAATCAGAAAGAAGATAGTCGGAGTAGGAAGTATTGAAAGGACTGCTTAACAACTACATGAGAGACAGCAATTGAAGCAAAACAAAAGGCAACAAACAAACATACACCTGTTGAAAGAAATGGACCGATTGAGATGCGAAAAAATACATAGGAAAGTTAGTTTTTATCCCAGAAATCACCCCATAGAGGGTTGAAAAACGAGGCGGAAGTTTGTATGCGATATTTTTAATTTTTGTTTGGATTTACTTGACACTTGGTGATATCGTAATGCTCTGGAAGGAGAATGGGGAGTGTAGGGGAACGAAAGAAGAGGTAGAGGAGACTAATTTTGCCCATACCGCATGTCCACGTGGATGGAGCCGCGGGCAAAGCTAGTATTGTAATATAAATTTACACCTTGTAAATCATTCGTAACGTTTAATTCTGCTGGAAATTTTTATTATTATTTCTAGTATGCCTACTAAACTATATTTTTTATGACAATGTGAGGTTGTCGTTGGCAGAATGTTTAAATACTAAGTCACGATGAAGAAACTGATTCCCACCAAAATATGCACTTAAGTATTTATATATAAAATATTTAAATGATTTTGGCAGTCATTTGACAGTTTTTTAAAAAATAAAAGCGGACAAGTGCGGGTCGGCTCCCACCGAGGGTTCCGTACGTAGTAATCATACTAATATTAGAAAGTGAGTTTGTTTGATTGTTATTCCTTCACGGCTTGACTAAGCAGCCGATCATTATGACAATTTGCATAGCATACATATTGTTAGGGGTACAGAGCCCAACATAGGATAATTTTTACGCGGGCGAAGCCGCTGATAACAGCTAGGTATAAATAATGCAGGAACCTAATCGTGCAGTTAGGCTTAACCTGAATTTATTTGCAAAGTATTATAATAGGCTCTTCTTTTGCTATTTGCTACCTTATGCCGCTTTTATTATTATCCGCTCAATAGTATTAAAATTTATTCAAACATTTAAAAATCGAGGCTCTCAACCTAACCCTTTATTATCTGGGTCAAGATTCTCTGTGTATAGTTTCGCAACGCATTCGCTAAAATGTTTGATTAACACGTAAAGATGTATGTACCTACTCTGATCTTAATAAATCTATACACAGGTAGACATTTTTTTTAATATTAGTACATCAAAAGTATTTGCAGCTGCTAAATGTAAATATTGGTTTTTTATATAAATTTGCTGAAATTAGATACACTACGAGTGTATTTTTGTGATTTTTCAATTTTTTTGAAAAGTATTTAACGTCGTAAATAGAAAATGAGTATTTGTGAGTATTACTTTTTGGCAATCTTTGAACTCGTATAGAAAGAGATGAATGCTCACTGTGCGATATGAAATGATATAAACCGTGTTTAAAGTTCATTTGAGTGCGAACTACTGCTCATTTTTTTTGTACTAACCCTAGTGCAGAATAATAAGAAATATTGTACGGTGTAGAGTACAGAACAACGATTTTTAAGCTATAATAATGTAAGCTTCATTAAAAAAAAACTATGTAATCCATCCATGCCATGCCCCATGGTGTGGTACTGTGGTCCAGTGTTCGAAACTTGGCCTTGTAACGGTAACATAGTAGACAGTAGACATTTATAGCGGAATAGCAATCTCATAATTCTGGAGAGTAATCATGACGCTACATAAAAATTATGTAGATTTAGCCATCGACATGTAAGTATAATATATATGTCGTACAGTCAAGAGCAGGTTGACCTTTACATATTGGACTTTGTACCATTCTTATGTTCTATGTCATAAGAGCCAAAATTGTACTGCAAGTGTAGCTCGACGTGCACCTGACTGTACATATACCTTAATGGTTTTAGCACTTGTTTATCAGCAAGTTGAAGAATATAATTTTAATTCTGCATTGAGTTACCGACTGTCTATTTTTTAGTTTGACTTATCTATACATCTCAGCTATATATATAAAATGCTTTATCCTGACTGACTGACTGAGAATCAACGCACAGCCCATCGTAAAAATCTGAAACTTGGCAGGTGGACCCTATTGTATGACGTAGGCGTCCGATAAGAAAGGATTTTTCGAAATTCTAACTCTAAGGGAGTAAAGAAGTGCGGCAAAGTTACTATGGGACAACTTAATTCCTTGGGCCAATATACTTCAAATTTTGATGAGCTCTTTTTATTGACGTACAAAAATCGAAGATCTAGCACACTTGATGTGAAACTGTACCAGCCCAGCTAAACTATAAGAGATACAAATATAGCGTCTTAAAAAAAGTTGATTAGCGTAATGAGCATTTCTTATTGATGTACAAAAATCGAAGATCTGGCACGGAAAAGTAGATTAGCGTGACGAGCATTTTCTATTGACGTACAATAATCGAAGATCTGACACACTTGATGTGGAACCGTAGCAGCCCAGCACCTTAGGAAAAGTTGTTCAGCGTAATGAGCATTCGTTGTTGACGCATGGTAATAAACCAGACCGCGTGATGTCAAGCAGTTAGTTGTAAACGTATTAAAAGTCCTGACGTCTAGGAGGTGAGCCGGAGATAATTTACGTTTTTTCATATTTCCATCTGTTTTCGAATTACACGCTTTGGAACAGTGATGAGGCCTCATTCTGTTGGCAGCCATGACAGGTCACCAACCCATCTTCTTAGGAAAAAATGTAAATAATGAAACTGATAGAGAATTTTTTAAGCTTTCATTTTGTCATAGACTATTTTCCGCTATAACGTACCGTTTTTGAAATATAAGCGAAAAACCTAAAATTGGAACTTTTGTCACCCTCTCCTCCCTCCGGCTCACCTCTTAGACGCCAGGACTTTAAGTATGTTTTCTCCGTAAACACCCCAATTAAGTTTGTGAAGAAATTGCTTAGATTCCTGCTCACGCACTTTATACTCACTTTTGAGGCATTCGTTGACTGGACTACGAAGAAATTTTATTAGTAACATGTTTATAGAGTAGTGTGCACAATATACAATTTTGGTACTTCTATTTTAACAACAAAGTTTCTTCGTAAACACTTTCATTTGTGGTAAAGAAGCTTTCATATAGGACTTCTTTCGTGTACAGCAGTCTACTTATCTATATATATAAAAGAGAAAATCACTGACTGATTCATCACGAAATCTCCAAAACTACAAGTACCAGGAGTCTCAAATTTTGCGTGGGGGTTCCTTTTGGGGCGTAGGTGCTCACTAAGAAAGGATTTTTGGAAATTCATCCCCTAAGGAGGTAAAACGGGGGTGCAAAGTTAGTATGAAACTTTGCCGTTTTTGAAGTTACTCTAATGAAATTCAGCACGAAGGTTTTTTACTGAAAAGCATGAAACATGAGTAAAATTTTTTTTTTATAATTCATCCCTTAGGGGGTTAAACGGGGGTGCAAAGATAGTATGAAACTTTGCCGTTTTTGAAGTTATTCGAATGAATTTCAGCATGAAGGTTCTTTATTGAAAGGCATGAAACACGAGTAAAATATTTTTCTTAAAAATCATCCCTTAGGGGTTTAAACGGGGGTGCAAAGTTAGTATGAAACTTTGCCGTTTTTGAAGTTATTCAAATGAAATACAGCATTAAGGTTCTTTATTGAAAGGCATGAAACACGAGTAAAATATTTTTCTCAAAATTCATCCCTTAGGGGGTTAAACGGGGGTGCAAAGTTAGTATGAAACTTTGCCGTTTTTGAAGTTATTCGAATGAAATTCAGCATGATGGTTCTTTATTGAAAGGCATGAAACACGAGTAAAATATTTTTCTCAAAAATCATCCCTTAGGCGGTTAAACGGGGGTGCAAACTTAGTATGAAACATTGCCGTTTTTGAAGTTATTCGAATGAAATTCAGCATGAAGGTGCTATATTAAAAGACATGAAACACGAGTAAAATACTTTTCTCAAAAATCATCCCTTAGGGGGTTAAACGGGGGCGCAAATTTCGTATGAAACTTTGCCGTTTTTGAAGTTATTTAAATGAAATTCAGCATTAAGGTTCTTTATTGAAAGGCATGAAACACGAGTAAAATATTTTTCTCAAAAATCATCCCTTAGGGGGTTAAACGGGGGCGCAAATTTCGTATGAAACTTTGCCGCTTTTGAAGTTATTTAAATGAAATTCAGCATTAAGGTTCTTTATTGAAAGGCATGAAACACGAGTAAAAAATTTTTCTCAAAAATTATCCCTTAAGGACAACGGGGGTGCAAAGTTAGTATGAAACTTTGCGCGTTTTGAAGTTATTCGTATAAAATTCAGCATTAATGTTCTTTAGGCGATACGAAGTTCGCCGGGTCAGCTAGTCTATCATAAAGCATGTAATCGTGTGGTCCACGCGAACGAAGACGCGGGCATAGCTAGTAATACTATATAACTAGATGAGGTGATTTTTCTCTATCATGGTGATTTGCATAAATTAGCAGCGTTAGCGAACATCGGTATTCGGCTTCTTTAATAAGACTGTATGAGACTGATTGGCGCTTGTTGGTCACACTCCCTAGTTTTTATTGATCAAGTACAAGTACAGATTACACAGGTAAACAATTTTTAAATATTTATAAACACACTTAGTCGTGTTTGCCTAACATCGTGAGTCATAGTTCTGTCGTATACTTTGGACTACACCCAAGTCAACAATGAACGCTTACCTACCATTCATAACTATTGAGACATATCTATACCATATTATTTATTCTGTGTCTATAGTAGCAAATATATATAAAGCTGAAGAGTTTGTTTGAACTCTGAAACAGTAATATTTGAAGAATTCAAAGTTTAGTAGGTAGTGTTCAATTACCAAATGAACATGAAGAACGCACGCAGCAATTCTTCAAATTGAACAACTCACCTGCTGTTAGTTGTCGCTGCACTTTACACACATACAAGTAGATGATAATTTTGTATAAATAATGAGATAATTATTATTTGTTAACAAAAACTCTTCTCTTAACATCAGATTTCTATTTCAATCTCCGAACCTGGTGTAGGTAAGGTACCTTCTCACTGTGGTCAAGACACTCTTGGCCACCAGTTGCATGAGTCTGTGCAACTGGCCACTGCCACAACTCTAGTACCCTCTCACTAGAGACTAGAGGGTACTAGAGTAGATCGCCAGCGTAAACCCTACTATTTTATACAGATAGCACACAAAATCTCCCTAAAGATTTCGTAAGGACAGCTACTTACAACAAAGTGCAATATAATAATGAAACTCGGTAATTACCTGCCTTAAATATTGTAATGTATTTAATAGACCGCTGCTTTTTACCCTGTTTTGTGCAACAATTAAAATGGTAATAAAACACATAATTGTAACATTGAAGGTACATACGCTCGATTCTGTAACGTCGTAATGCTTACATTGTAATCTTTCGAAATAACTAGAAAATGACAGACGACGACGACTCAAAAGTTCTACACAATAAAAACTAGATAGTTACTAATAATAAAATTGCAAACACAAGTACAAAGTACTAGTACGGGATACGTACAAAAGATTTGTAACAAGCTGACTTTTGAACTAAATATACTTTTTAAGAATTAATAATAAATAATATTTCTTAATGATTAGATAAAAACAAACAACGAGAACTATGCTAACATTATAAATTAAACTAAATACTAAACTAACATTAAAAAATAAGTTTTAATATTTATCTGAAAGTGCTATAAAAATAAGAAATATGCTGTAAAAAATTAGATGCCTGAAAGTACGCCATAACTAATAAAAAGATTTGTAATAACAAATGTATTTATACGAAATAAGTTTTCTGAATGCGATGGCCAGGTTTCAGCCAGTCTTATATAGTTAAGGCGTACTTGCAGGCATCTAGTTTATGGCCGCATATTTTTTTACTTTTATGACGCAAATAATGTATTACTCGTTTGTATCACGAATCACGTGCATGCAGTGCAAGGGGAACTTACAAGGCTGATTACACACTAGTTTACTTAGACATAACATTCAAATTCTTTATTCTTTACTATGTGTGTACTTGAAATTCATTCAAATGTAACATAAAAGCAGGTGAAGAGAAACTAGACCCCCCCCCTTCCCCACGAAGTAAGATTTAAGTTTTTTTAGGTAAATCTAATCAGATTTCAACGAAACATCGACTACTAGAGGTAATCAAAATATACATTTTTATTAAACTTCGCTTAAATACATTGAGAATTACATGAGAAAACTAAATTCTTATGGGTCAGGTTTCTCTGCACCTGCGTTCTACAAACAAATCTACTACATTTTCCAACGACTTAAAAGTTAAATTTGAATAAATTTAATGTACACAGTACACACATAGTAAACAATAAAGAATTTGAATGTGGATCTACAGGTAGATCGCTTGCTTGTGTGCCTGCCATAATATGCTGTGTAAAAAAGTAAATTTCCACTATGTTTCAATTAAAATCAAATCGCTTTTTCATTTCTTTTATATACAAGTTGCTGTGAGCACAATAAAAAATGTTTTAAAGATGATGACAACATCTGTCAAAAACTACATGTGTATGACGACTAAACACCAAAAAATAACAACTGTTCGTCAGTTCACATTGTGTAAGTTTGTAACTTCTGCATTCTATTGTGTTGAATAGGAATATTATCATTAGTTATGGTAATTAACGATGACAAAAATGTTATTGACCCATACATTTAGTGTATCAAGCAAGTATGGACTTTATGCGGATAGAAAATACAAAAATATAAGTCAGTCAAGTCGAAGGAATCCCTCAAGTTTAGCGCATTTTCAAGAGCAGTCGTCCTTCCTGTATCAAGTGTAACGGAAAACCCAAACCACTATACGACTAGAGAAATTGTGGCAAACGGCAAAAGTATAAACATAGACTCTACAAAAGGAAAAATAAAAGTTTTCCAGAGTCAACGACTTTTATTTTGGCTTTTGATTGTGCAATTTTTGAGAATTGTTTTTAATGCGTATAGATCCAAATACATTTTCACCTCACAAGCTCGAAAAGAATCTGTTTGTCATTCGAAATCTGAGCGCAAAAGTGCATTTTGTGCCCTAGCTTGGAAAGAATTTTTAAAATTCGAACCTTTCTACTCTATAATTTTTTTATACCGCCAATCCTCTGAAAATGTATTAATACTTATTTCATGCCAGTGTGCCAATTTTATTTTTAAAATAATCGAACTGGCCAGCACGACACCGCATGAAAAAAATAAACACTTATTTAATATAATATTTGCGTTTTTCTTGCACCAAGCATTTTCCTCGCTGTAGTGAGGTGAAAAGTTGTGTGTTTCGCTCGGCAGCAAAGTTATTCTTCGTCTCGTACCTTTGAAACCCTCGCTACGCTCAGGATTCTATAATCCTAGAATCCTTCGCTAGCTCGGGTTTCAACTTATGTACTCGCGCCAAAAAACAACTTTGCAGCCTTGCATAACAAATAACTATTTATACAAAATACTCTATGGTTAAAACATTCAGAAGTTAAAAATAGTAAAGAATGTTTTGATGTAAAAAAAAAACATAGATTACTTAACGTCGGTATCTTTTACGATCTAAATGGGAATTAAGTTTGCACAATAGTTTCGGCCGTAATGTTTATAAATAGACACAACTTACGCACTCAAGTTTACGTTGACCCTAAAAAGTTTTACTTTATATTGATATACAAGGGCGACTCGGTTCATATAATTTCAAATTGTACTACATATATATAATGTATGGTTAAATGTATATTCCATCGGAAACGGTACATAAAACCAAATGTTGGCGATTATAATCAGATTCTTTTAATTTTGGTACTTAATAGAAGTTGGGCCGTCAATGTTTGACAAAATCAAAACAAAGTTTGATATTGAAAAGAAAAAACAAACATTTGGTATTCCATATCTAGAAAATATATATTAGCTATATAAGTATAATATAATAAATTAAAAAATAATATTTTTTTGTTTATTACGTTATTTATAAAGCACACATTCCTACAACTTTTTAATTATATTTTTATTTCTATTCCTTCTATAAATGTTGATAGCCGCGCATTAACATTTTTAAAAGTCGTGTCAACATCGATATCTTCCGAATATAAATTAATGTTGTTTCCCAAAATTTTTGGCAAACACTTTTACTTAGGTACTTTATTTTTGAAATAAATAAATTGAAATCATTTAAAACAATTTTTATTTCAATAAAATAAAGCGAGCTTGTGTTGAGAAAGTATACAAAACGGTTTAAAAACATTTATCACGTCTCTTTTCTTTAAGAAAAAACGAAGAAATAAAAGAAATTTGAGGCATTACAGTCTTAATTCGTTTCAAATATGATTTTAATGTAAGTGAACGTAAAAAATAAACTGAGAAAATGGTCATTTTTTTCCCTAATTCTCTGTAAAATTACTTGCCTACTTTCACGAAAACAATTTTGTGGAAGTGAACGACTAAAGTGCGCTGATAAAAATAAAACAAGCATTGAAGTAGATCACAGTACCTATTCATTGTAAGATCGATGACTTTGGCATGATAGAAAGTGCAGACTCGTGGTATAATTAATAATGATAATGTTTCTAAAAATAATTTGGAAGTAAGAGGGAGAGGTACTATAGAGAGCTATTTTTAGAAAACCAGTTTGTACCTATACGGTCACAGATTCCTCTCACATATTTTTTTAGATGAATAGAAACTGAGTTTTTTGTTATGATTGTTTTTGTGAATCCTCTTCGATTTAAAATTATGTATTTATTTAATTAATAGCTTCTTATTAATTTTTTAGATTTGAAAATACGGATGATTATGTTCTCTTTTTGGCTCAATAGGTAGGTATGCACCTAATAAACACACGTTAAGCATCGGCAATCGTAAGCACTAATAAGCAGTATATAAAGGGTCTTCTCTTCTAGAGATCACTCAAGCTTAGAGGAGGACCTCTACGCACACATTCCATCTAACCTTTGTCGATTACATTCAATAAGCCAAGTCAATGATTTGAAATTACAGTTGGCTTGGAATTACTGACCTCCGTCAATTAGCAGAAGACATAATGCGCACATCAACTTACAATACAAAGAACACTAGCGAACTCCTTGATAAATAACTATCCAACATTCAAAGATTTTTTATTCCGAATCAGTAATTCTTGAGTTTAGTGCGTTCAAACAAACAAACTCTTCAACTGAACATCTATTAATATAGGTTTATATTAGACACAGTATATTTTTTATTCCAATGCCACATCTTGTCTCTAGGTCTATAAATATTACACAATTTGTTTACAACTTGAACTACTACAAAATAATTTCGGCGATAGTAACTCCGGCTATTAAACAATAGGTGAATGAACGAGTGATGGCGGTTGTGCAACTTTTTTTGGCGGTTCTATAGAAACGCAACCTTACCTCGCCGTTCCATGAGAATAAGTTTTGTGGGCTGCAAGTCTATTTTACATTTAAAAAAACCGGCCAAGTACATGTCGGGCAACGTACAATGTAGGGTTCCGTATTGGCTATGCATTTATTGCTTGCAGTTGAGTACAATGACATTTGTACGTTTTCGTCAAAGAAATACTTCGTAAGTTCGTCGGATATAGTTTTCCTTGTAGGTTCACTATATGGACTTCTACCATGTTTTTTTTTCAAATTTCTAACCTCAAGACTTTCGGAGATAGAGGGGGGGGATGGAGGACCACCGTGCAAAACGAAAATTGACACGTTAAATGTAAATAATTCGCAAAAGGATCATTGTATCGGAAATAAAATATTCATTCCAAGTTTACCTGCAGGGGGAGGAACCCAAAAAAAAAAATTTTTCAAAATTTTATTCTACCACTTTGTTAGCATTGTTAATATGAGTATACATACCAAATTACAGATTTCTAGCATCAAGCGTCTAGGCGCTAGACCGCGGACGGACAGACGGACATGGCGAGACTATAAGGGTTCCTTGTAGTTTACTACGGAACCCTAAAAAATATAGTAGATACCTATCTAAAAAAAATCATGTATTTTATGACAACTGTCAAGGAATTACTCTTCGAGGAATACAGCGTGCTGACATTACATACACAGAAACACAGATGTACAACCTAGAGTCAGTAATATTTAAATTTGTTTAGGGAACCCTAAAATACACTTCACTGCATTGAGAACGAGACTTTTTTACCTTTTGACTTTGATTGTAATGTTAAAATAGAATAAAGCTGTTTTTTACTGTACTTTCTTTTAGTTGAGGGAGCTTTTTGTATTTTTTTTAGACAAAAAACTAGATCGAGCGAAGAAACTTAATAGGTGCGAGGGTTTTTGTTTTATTTTGTGTGGCGCCAGTAGAGCTTTCAAATATTATTTTCTATCATTTTGGACTACTTGTAGTAACAAATGATGGGGTATCAAAATTGTATCAACAATGGAAAGATGTATTGTACCAAATATATAAAAATAACGCACCTACGTAACGCCTTTCGAAACAAATGGCTATTTCTAGAGTGATAAATCACAGTATAACAGACTATGGAATCGAATACGAAATGAATAATATGTAACTTATAGATTCATACATTCACCTCTATAAGCTGTGACGAAATTTATATTAGTACAACGTTATGTTCAAGGTTTTATATATATTTTTATAAAAATATTTGTTTATCAATCGTCAATTTCGATTTCAATTGCAAAAATGTATTTCCTGAAAGTTTAAGCCACAGTACAGTTTTCATCTTTAATTTGACATTACAATAGCAGCATCCGATTTTATTTTGTTTAGGATAACAAACAATTATAATTATAGGAGTTTACTTTTTGATATTAGACAACGTATTTGTTCTCAAAATTTTATTCTACCACTTTGTTAGCATTGTTAATATGAGTATACATACCAAATTACAGCTTTCTAGCACCAAGCGTCTAGGCGCTAGACCGCGGACGGACAGACGGACAGACGGACATGGCGAAACTATAAGGGTTCCTTGTAGTTAACTACGGAACCCTAAAAATGATAACCTATCACAAACACCAAAAAAAATATCATGGTCGCTCATGAGTGTTGCAGATGTATTGAAACTTTGGACTCATAGGATTTTTGAGAATAGTATGGAGAGTACAGAGCAACCTTTGTTGTCTACGTAAACGTATGGGGCGCCATTTAAGTTGTGATCGGAAAGTCGATATGTGATCGTACTTACGGAGACAGAAGATAAACCGGATAGCGTTATTGACGAGACGCCATCAGAGCAACAGACATCAGCATAATCAATGAGTGGTAAAATAAGAGAATTGACGAGAGTGACTTTGGTAGGAATCGGAAGAAAATTCCTAAACTTATTAAGAAACCGCAATGTTGGCATGACTCCGCGGCTAACTTCGGTAATTTGTGTGGTCCAGCTTAAAGTTGTGTCGATATGCAAACCGAGGTTTTTCACGGAATGAGCAAAAGGTATAACCGAGCTTTCAAACACAACAGGCGGTACGGTAAAATCAATCTTGTCTATTTGCTGTTTGCTACCAACAACGATAGCTTGGCATTTAGCAGGGTTGACGGAAATCCCGAATTGGTCTGACCGTTGCTGATGACCATTATTCTGTTCAGCAATAGCATAAGGAATATTGTCAGCAGACGTAAGAAAGAATATCTGAAGATCGTCAGCATAGAAATGGTAAGAACAAACAGCACAGTTAGAACATTAAAGGAGTTTAAAAGTTACACTGCTTTAAAAGAAAGCCGGATTGAAATGGGGTGAGAAGACAGTTAGAATAGCAGTAGGAAGACACCTGCTTGTGAGCAACGGCCTCCAGGATTTTTGAAAGAGAAATGGAAGAATTGTTAATTACTGAAGGCAGCGTAGTGATTTTCGGTACGGGGATTATAAAAGCTTTCTGCCATAGAGCAGGAAAATCACCCATGAAAAAAGAGAAGTTGATGATATGAGCAATGACCAGCAGAATTTCATCGAGGATGGAGATAATCATTTCTCTGCTCACATCATTAGACCCAGCCGCTTTGGACTTAATAGCTAATATTATTTTCCGCACCTCATCACTAGAAATTGGGGGAAAAGAGAAGGCTGTTGTAGTAGGAGAGGGAGCCATGAAAGAAATGGTAGCAATAGTATTGGCTTTAATAGAAGCATCTAATTTGGGAGTCGTAATATATTCGTAGTCGTAATAATATAATATATTAAGCCGATAAGTTTTTTTTTTTCTAATCTCTTACGAGGATATTTTGCGCTTTGTATTTAAAAAGCAAATAAAAAGGCGATTTTTTTTGTCGTGTTGTCCATTGCTGGATTAAAAACGAACAGTTCTGGCGGTGTGACAAGCATTATTCGTACATAACAGTTTAATGGTTAGTTAGGGTTTATATACGAGTTTACATCTAAAATCGCACTTCACAAATTAACTGTTTGATCACAGATAAACAAAAATACAGTCACGTAGGTAGGTACTTTTATATGAATCAAAATATTATTAACTATCTCTATTAATAACACGCATTATTAATAGAAAGAGTTAACAATATTTTGAAAGAAATGAAAGCTCTATCACACGTAGATTCTTCAACTAAAATTGTAAAGTCATCGCATTTAAATACTTCGTTATTTTTTGTATAAGTTTTTAGCGATTATGATTTTGTATAAGAACTATGACTCGAAATGAACTGGACTCGATTACGAAAGAATTAAAACAATAACATAGGTAAAGAAAACAGTAAAGAAACAGCTAGACACTTTTTTTTGAGAATAGGTCATGAAAATAATGCTAAAACCAATTTGTAGGATTAATAATGTCGTTCGATGCCGAAAAACTATTAGAGATATTATTACTAGACTAGGCTAACGCGCGCAACATCGTTTGCGTGTGTACCGCTTTCCCGCGGGAATTTCTGAAAATCCTTTCTTGTCTGTCTACGTCATACAAAGTAAACACCCTAGAAGTTTCAGGATCTGCTTAGTTTAGGCTGTGCGTTGATCAGTCAGTCATCCAGGAAGCTTATATGTAAAGCATCTACTGTTTATAAAAAAAACAGCAAACCTGACATTCGTCCTTTTTAGATTCATGACGCAGACTATAAAGTAATAATGCCAACATTAAATACGGTGTATTTTATATGTACGTACAGTCAGCTGCATCTGGTCAGGTACCTACATAAAATGCATAGATACACGATTATTCCAAAATCGAAAAATGTAAATTGTATTTTACTTTATATTCAAATTAATAAAATGGGACATATATAAATATTATAATGTATCTACCATAAATAGATATTAAATTATTAAAATTTATTCGTTCCGCAATATTAATATCTAATTTTAACATTCGCTTTTGCAATACACTGCATAGCACAATGACATAAAAATCTCATTAATAAATATACCTACATGTTCAAATCAAATATGGAACTTGAGACAGAAACGTATTAATATTTGATTGTCACAGTTAAAGCCAGCAGTCTATGAAACGCATTTTTAATGTTGACATATCAATAACTGTCACTGTCAAACCAAAGAAAAAAGAGTTAGCTTGAGACTCGAATGTGACGTTTCAGAAACTGGCTGATCTCAAAAACTTAATTTAGAAAATAAATAATACAAAACAAATAATAAAAGAAATTGTCAAGATAAAACAGGTGGTTTTCTGTCTCAAGCGTTTTTAGATTACTTAAAAAAATCGCAAAGCATTTAAATAGACATATATTAATGACAAAACTTACCTGTATAGGACCTACTTTTCGATTATGTATGTATGGTAGGTGGGTACATTACATCAGTCATTTATCTAAGTACCTTTTAATTAATTCAATCTACCTTCAATTATAAACCAGGTAGGCAAAGTGACATCAGTAATAAGAATGTCAGTTTGTTAGTTCTAGAAATTTAGACTGATGTGCACTTGAGGCCTCATACATACTATGTCTACCTACATTATACGAGTTAGTATCAATTCTAAATAAATACACAGAATAAATACCCCCGAAGTATTTAGTCACAGAATAAATATGTAATAGTACTACAGCACAGAAGGTGCATTCCTTTGATCTTGAAAAAAGCCGTTTTAATAGCCTACAAAATCAGGTAGTTACCGCGTTCAATCTAAATAGCACCTTAACGCCATGCACATGAAGGTTGATATTACGTTGTCCTACGGCGTCAATTCGTGTGTAAGGGTTATCACTTTGTCGGAAAATTAAAATAAAACAATCCGGTTAAACGTTTCGAAATATTATTTATATGTGTTTACAGTTATTTAACTTTTATGTAATGTCTGAAGAATTTTTTACTTTCTCTAAAGTACCTATCATTAAATTTTAGTGTCGCAAAATTTCTGAAAATTTCTGCCTGATAGTAGGCAAAATTTTTGAGGCATACGATTTTTAGATTACCTTTGACCACAAAATAACAGTATTTAAATTAGTTGGTTTCATATTTAAAAATATATATTTTTCTGTTGTATGTACTACCAGAAAAGAGTAACAGTGAATAAATTAAATACTCGTTCCAAGTAAGTAATAAGTTCTTGATGTACTTATTTTTATTAGCTCGCTGTGTTCCACTGCAGAGCAAAGACTTCTTCAAACTCTCACAATTCTCAATTCATGAGCCTATGTTAACCAATCAGTTAAATAAGCATAAGTTCCTACATACGTTCGACCATCGCGTTCTTGGCCTTTTACTACGACGGCGTCGATTAGTTGCAAATACACATTTGGATTGGGAATTAAATATTTCTTATTCAAATAGGCCTATTACAAACTCTTTCGAAGTACATGTCAAGACCTTCGAAGTTATCAATAAAAATTAATGAATGCAGTAATTTATTCTTCATCTTATTTGCTGTAGTATTTGGCCGGAATACATAAGCAGTATTTAATTTTCTTTTATTTAACCTACTTCTTAAAGCGACCGCTCCTTATTTATATTTCGTTTTAAGGTTGTATTTATTTTTCATGTGCAATATGTTAATTTTGAAGGTTAAAAGTTTTAAGTTTCATTTGGACATGCCAATGGCTCCATGTCCCTATGGTCTATTTATTTACCTGATGTTGTATAAATAGACCTTACAGTCAGGTCATCATACTTTCTTAAGAGATAATAATATTAGTATTCGGATTATTCGGATTTGGTTTAAGTAAATTCTCACAGAATATCAACATGAAAATAGCTGTGATATGCCGCTGTGATTCGTACGATGAATAAGAGAGCCGAAAGCCTATTTTGTTTGTTTGACGACCTCCGTGGCGTAATGGTTACCATGCCATACCACTACCCAGGAGGTCCCGGATTCGAATCCCGGTCGGGTCATTATAAAAACCGTTTTTTTCTGATTGGCCTCGGGTCTTGGATTTTTATCTATTTGTATAAAATATAGTATAGTTGAGTTAGTATCCCTTATTACAAGTTTCGAACTTACTTTGGGGCTAGCTCAATCTGTGTGATTTGTCAGTATATATTTTTTACATATATTTATAATTCCCGATCTGCTTTCTACTTCCTGTTTCTTTTTCATCATTTCAAGTGTGCAAAGCATCCAAAACTCTTACAGCGAGTTTCTAAAACGGATTTATTGTAATTCTACATTAACTCCCAAGTAGGGATGCCAGGCGTCCGGATAAAGCCGGACATAGTTAGGCTTTGCGTGTCCGGCCAAAAAATACCTACGGTGTCCGGCTTGTCCGGCTTTTGTTAGGCTTTTTACATTTCGCAAACGAGTGAGAGCCGAGCGACTTTAAGAAGAATTTAAAAATGTTGAGAAATGTTTAATTATATAGAATCGAATTTTGACTGATGACTTTATTTGACTGATTAATAATAAAGTACTTACGATTTTATTTATATTCATTAGGATATAATAAAATTTATTGGTAATAATCAAAAAAGCTTGTACAGTCAAGAGCAGGTCGGACTTTGTACCATTCTTGTCTTATGACATATATGTCATAAGACCCAAAATTGTACTGCAAGTGTAAAGCTCAACGTGCTCCTGACTGTACGTACATACCTATTAATAGTGAGACACAAAGTCCTCAATAATGTCCTGCCTTTTTACCCAAATGTCCGACCAAACTGGCTGGTCTGTCCGGCTATTAGGTTTGGCGACCTGGCAACCCTGCTCCCAAGCTATCTTATAAATTTTCTTCTTTAGTTTGACAGTGACAGCCATTAATGCTATGTGTGAAACTTTAAAAATGTCTTTGAGCAATTCACTGGTAAAGTCATGAATGTCCATGGGTAGCGGGAGTGGCAAACAAGCTTACGGCCCGCCTGATGGGTAAGCGGCTGTAAGCGGTCACCGTAGCCTATGGACGCTTGCAACACCGGGAGTATCACTCGCGCGTTGCCGACCCTGTAAAAATCTCTTAACGCCTCTTTGAAGAACCTTAGAAGAATTTAAGAAGAACGTTTTAGATTATGTTAATATTGTTCGCGAAACAAATCGCACGAACTGTCGGAAAAGCTGTAGCGAGCGAGCATACCTGCGCGAAATTTAATGCAGTTGTAAACGCGGGCTTAGGTTAAATATACATTTTTAGGTAATTATTAAACTTTGATTCATACTCAAAATACACTCAATAATTAATCAGTCTGTATTACAAACACAATATAATTAATTTGTACTAGTAATTACATCTATGTATGTTCTCATGCATTTGATCCAATAGACAAAAAGACAATAATGAGAATTATATATGTACCGGCAACTCTACTAATAAGGTTATCTTGTAATACATTGCAATGTGAAACTAGATTTTTCTTGTTTTAACGAAATGTCATAAGAGTTACTACTATTTCTAGGAATTAAAGTTTCAGGTGATTTCTAAAAAAAACTGGTCAATACGTGTTGGGCCACGCACAGTATTGTGTGCCGCATTGCTACACTGCATTGCTACGCTTTGCTTGCTTCAAGCTAAGGGCAATGTCATTTGTAACATTTTATATTATAACATTTGTACATTTTCATCAAAGATTTACTATATGAGGTTGTCGGCTATTACTCTGTAACTTAGAGGCATGGCCTACTTAACTGTGATAGTTTTCTTTTCAGGTTTGATAAATGGTTAGGTTATATCTACCACCACATTTTTTTTCAAATTATTGCTCCTGTTGGACCAACTAGTTGTGCATAATAGTTGGTCCAACGAAAATGGTGATCCTAAACACAACAGTTTCTGAGAAACGTGAAAAAAGGGCTAGTGTCAAGCAATGAAATGGGTTTAAAAGTAAGGATTTTTATACTAATGAATGTAAGTAAAACTGGAGAAAGAGGTGTCGGACGTCCAGTGGCGAGATGGGCGGACGATATAGCTAAAGTCGCAGGTCGTACCTGGATCAGAATAGCACAGGACGTTGGTTAGCGTACAAAAAGAGAGGACTATGCCCAGCAGTGGGCGGCAACAGGCTGAGATGATGATGAAAGCATCGTAATGAAACTTTGTAATTACATAGTACTATTAATTTGTAATTACATAGCAATAATTTAGAAAACTTAAAGCATATTTACGGCCCATTGGCAGACTGTACCACCGGAGTAAACAAAAATTTGCACCCTTTTTTTTCTCATTTTCGGTCTTATCTCGTAAAGAACTTAAAATATCAAAAACTTTTCTTCGTAAGAGCTGTTGCGCATTTAATTGTATGTACAGTCAAGAGCAGGTCGAGCTTTACATATTGGACTCTATGTCATACATACGAGCCAAAATTGTACTCCATGTGTAAAGCTTAACGTGCACCTGACCGTATATAGAAAGGGATCACTTTTCTTGGACCTACCCATTCTCACACACGCTCATAATCAACAAAGTTGAACGAGTACTTGAGAATGTAAGTACAATAAGAAAAATGTAGTATTTACTCTAAATCAAATATAAGGACTACTGCAAAAAAAAAAATTATTTTCAGAATTTTGAAATTTCGACCCGACCAACTTAAACATTTCAAAAAAAATATTGAAAGCCTTTTCAAGATCTTTTCTTTTTGGAACTAAATCTTCATGAGTTGGTAGAATTATGCATAAAAATGCAGCTTCGTAACTTTGATGTACGTTACGAGAATATTGATCTAAATACAGAATTCGCTGACAATGAATATGTCTTAAATTTTAACCCCAAGTTAAATGTCTAATATCGTTGAATATAAGTGATTCATTATTGTTTTTAAGTAGGCTTAAAAAATGTGTCACTCTCAGCGTTCCTACCTAATCACTAGAAAAAATGGTACCTACGTTACATCCTACACTTTGATTTTAATTGGCTTTCAAAGACAGCAAGGTGGAAAATTCATAATTTACTATTTGATAAAATTAACTGTTTGAAAAGCTCTATGGCCTCGTAGTGCGTGTCAAAGTGGAACGATCACGCAAGTTAAGCATCGAAACGGTAATAAAAGATTTTAATAAACTTACTGTATCGTTGTTTTTTTTTCTCGCGACCGCTTAGATTGCTGTGCGTGGAAGCGTTGAGTGAGGTGTGTCACACAGCCTCGTATGGGCACTTTTCGTGGTAGACTGATCGAGACTTGGAGGCCTGGCCGCTAGATAACGTCGCTTCTTACAAACAAAGTTTGGCGGTTCAAAGTCCGTATAATTCTAATTCTATTTATTGAGGCTAGATGGCAGGGCTGAGGCGACTTTGTCCGACGACGTTTCCGGTTTTTCTCATTATTTAAGTACTTGTTGGTACCTACTTATTTGTACTATATTACTATTTATGTAAGTCGATTATAATATGGGGTTCTTCAAAATAGGCATGAAAAGATTTTTACAGGGTCGGCAACGCGCGATACCCCCCGGTGCTTACCATCAGGCGGGCCGTATGCTTGATTGCCACAAAAAAAACAACTTTGTAGACAGTGCTAATTTTATGATTTCTATGACAGAAGAACTAGGTATGTGATTATGGTCACTAGTCCCGAATTAGCATCCTTTTAGATCATGAGTGACGTAAAAGTTGATGAACCCCCCTACACACCTGTTTAGTGTCGATGACCTTATTTGATAGAATCGTGAAATCAGGTTTCTCGTAGATTGATAGGATGACTAATATCAATGTTAACGGGCAATCCGCTATAAATTTTGCTACCATTATCCATTATAGTAAATATGATACATAACTAGTTCTAGTCAGTATTGGGATGCAAGACAGTGAACGAACACTGACCTTGATGTTGACCTTTGTCAGTTCGTTGAGATGCGTAGCGAGCGACTGGCGAACTAAAAAAAATAAATAAATAAACACTTCTGATGGGAAACACGAATTGTGGAATGAAAATTTGCTTTATTTTTTATACTTGCCTAGCTGTGCCCGCCCCGCGACTCCGTCCACGTGGATTTTGGTTATGGGCAAAATTAGTACACAAAAAATCTGTTTTTATTTTCTAATATTAATACTTTTGACAGACCGGTGACTAAGTTGGTAGTCCTTCGGCACAAAGGACGTGGGTTCAACCCCCGCGCAAGGCAAACATTTTTGAACATTTGTGTTTGTCTTGAGTCTCAGTATTTTATAACTTTACAATAAAGTTAGTTTAGTTTTTAGTGAAATTTTAATGTTATTATTAGTTTCATCCTTGTAATTTTACCCAAAAATTTATTAAATCTTTACAATAAAATTTGTTGGTACAAAACATATCTTATAGGTTATATGCTTTGGTTATTGTATAACTTATTTTGGAACCAGGCTGCACCGTGTGAATTATGTATTTATTTTTATTACTACAATCTTACTAATATTATAAACGAGAAAGTGAGTTTGT
Source organism: Endotricha flammealis (assembly GCA_905163395.2). Taxonomy (NCBI): domain Eukaryota; kingdom Metazoa; phylum Arthropoda; class Insecta; order Lepidoptera; family Pyralidae; genus Endotricha; species Endotricha flammealis. Next base: position 10,334,806 of record LR990852.1, on the reverse strand, counting down.
TTGTTATTCTTCACGGCTTTACTAAGCAAGCAGCCGATCATTATGAAAATTTGCATATATTGTTAGGGAGTCCAACATAGGCTAATTTATACGCGGGCGAAGCCGCGGTTAACAGCTCGTAATTTAATAAGCTGTTAATAAGTATTTTAGGATTTAACTCTAAACCTACGGTTATTATGACTTTTGTGTTGTCACTAGCTGTTGCCCGCGTTTTTTATTATTGATATTTTTATAGGTATAACGATTCCTTGATTCTTTGATCGAGTCATTTCAGAAAAGTGAAACTAAACCATAGATTTAGACCACTATGTTGGTAGACCGAATTACCAAGATTAAATCGAATTAGACGAAGTTTCGCATGAAAATGAGCTCGTATAAGATGCGAGAAAGAACATAGGACGAATAGTTTCCTGGGAATCACCACGGGAACGGGAATGCGTGGTGGGTTGGGTAGCACGGCCAGCCAGTCTTTGTAAAGTTCTAAAAAATTACATGTAGGTAATGTAATATGGAATGGACGATCCTCCTCGTCCTCCGACCTCCATCATCTGGAATCTTGATGTCTTAGCAAGGTTCTCTTCATCCGCCTTGAATATGTTTGACCTGTACATATTTGCGCCAGTGGCATATGGATCATACCATACCTATTTTCTTTGTTTTATTTGACACTGCACTAACGTACGCAATTATTTATTATTTACTCATTGGTGTAAATATGCATATCTGTCTATAAATTCCGTTAAATCTGACTTGTATGAATATTCGTTTTGAAATGTTTATTACTTTTCGAAAATATCACCTCAATGAATAACAATAAATATTTACTCATGATAAATTTTTATAATACTTTTAATTTATTTAAATGATGACAGAGTTTGTGTGAAAGTAGGTACCTATTTATAGTATGCTATATTAAATTCAAGGTGATGTCCAAAATCATCGTTAATAAATTGGATGGTGGGTAATTAAGCGGTGAGGAGAAGAGCCTTGCGCTCCTACAAATGCCCGGTCTAGTGGCAAACAAGCATACAGCCAGCCTGATGGTAAGCGTCACCATAGCCTTTGAACGCTTGCAACACCGGGCATAAGAGAACAGCAATTTAGCTAGATACAAATGTCCATACAAAAAACGTACCCATCAACCCTAATGGGTTAGGATAGGACAGAGGAGAAAACCACAACAATGAATTCGTGATGTTGAGATCAAAATTTTTTCAGAGCAGTTGTATCGTTGGCAGTCAAATACATTGTCCAGAGGAAAGTAATAGAGGATAAATAATTTTATTCATCGAATAGTTTTATTTATTTTAATGTTCTGCATTAGGTGTTAAATATGAAATAATATTTGTTGGGATAAATTAACAATATTCAGACGTGCAACGACATGTCCCCTAGTCTGTGTACTGGCCACATGCATTCACAACCAGCAGGAATCACCAGTGTTCTTGTCTCCCAACAATCACTGAAAAATATGGTAAATATATATTTATTTGACATTCCGTTCCCGGTGGTGCGTTGGCAGGTTGGCAGTGAGTAATCCTACTTTTGGCACCAGCGCTTCCCGCTCGGGGGAAACATATGTGATGGCATTTGTTTATGTTCTCGAGTTTTTGTGTTTTCTATGTATGATAAATATATGTATACTAGTTTTATTGCCCGCGACTTCGTCCGCGTGAAGTTCCGGGCCCGTTCCCGTGGGAACCACACTGAATTTCGGTAAAAGCTATAGCCTATGTCACTACCTGATAATGTAGCTTTTAATGGTGAAAGAATTTTTGAAATCGGTCCAGTAGTTTCGGAGCCTATTCATTTCAAACAAATTATCAAATCTTTCCTCTTTATAATATTAGTATTATTAACAATAATACATCTGTTGACTGGTAAGAGAGGTAGGGCACAGCGGATAATCCTCTCAAATCGGTGCAGCCAGTCTGGGAAAGGACCTCCACCTTACGAAGATCGTAGCCAAATAGCATTGGCCTCGGTCATGTTGTGTTCCTACGGTAAGTGAGGTCTCCAGAACTCTACCCTTTACAGTAGTTTACAGGGTCGGCAAAGCGCGAGTGATACCCCGGTATTGCAAGGGTCCATAGGTTACGGTGACTGCTTACCATCAGGCTGGCCGTATGCTTGTTTGCAACCTTAGAGGTATAAAAAAAGCCTAGCTTACATTGGGACCAGGTGGGTGTAGAATTTAATTATTCATTAATTCATTAATTCATTATGTACTATCTACAGTCATCGTCATCAGTTACACGGAGACCTATTAGCTATAGTTGAACAGGTCTCATCTATATACCTCAAATACATCCACTGTTAGTTGCTATTTAAACCTATTGTTAGGGCGTACATAATTACGAGCATTATCTGAATGGAATATATTTTGTTTTGATGCAGGAACGCAAATCTGTCCGACTACTCAATATTGATGAAGTGACAATACAATTGTCGTTCAGAGTGGTTGGAATATGGTTAGATATATGGAAATACAGGGTGTTTGGTGCATCATTTGTCAAATTGAAATCGGCGATAGAGAACGCCTTTTGCTTACCTATTCAGGTACCGATTTATTTAATGTCAATTTTTTTTACTTTTATGTGAAAAAATATAAAAGACAACATTTAGTTTCACAAAAAAAGTAGATATTTCGTATATCTTCAAAATTTTATTTTTGTTATAATTAATTAGTAATGTATGGTCTTACTAAAGTTAAATTACTTGCAAACAAAGTTTTTTTATTGACCCGCAAAGATTTTGGTAAAAAAGGAAACATTATTTCTAGTCTAACTTTGAACTGAATTATAATAAAAAAAGCGACTTGTTCTTAGAGTTCTTTTAAAAACTTCTCTGTACCAACCACTTTCGAACGGTATACAACATTCCATAAAAGACTTTTAATAACTTCACTTATTTTATTTGCCAACTTAGTGGTACGGTGACGATACCTTTCCGAGTTAATGTGTGCTACGCTTAGAATTTCATAAAAATTACCCGGTACACTAAGTTTTCTTTGTAAGAGTGATTTAACAAGTATTTTAAATGATTTGCACGTGTTATTTAATTTTAGACAATAGAAATAATTTTTTTATGCTTCTTATTGAATATCGGCAGTATATCCCAGAGGCTATCGCCGATTTCAATTTGACAAACGATGCACCAAACACCCTGTATAATGTAGGTACCTTGAGTACCGTCTTCTTGTTAGATGTATCGTTTTGTTCCATTGGACACAAGAAAACCCGAGGCTGGAACAGATCTGAAAACAAATGAAGGCCCGGCCGTTTGAGCTTGAAGAAGTAACCAACATACACATAACTTTCGCCTTTATAATATTAGTAGGATAATATTAGTATAGATAGACGAAGTACGAAACACTGCTTAGCTTGTCTACAGATATAATCCCATGGGCGCGCCGGTTTCAGTGTGACGTGGATTTTTCCATTAGATATCCGCTACGACCGCGACATACAACAAAATGTAAACCACAGTATCGTTAAATACACTTTGTTGGAACCCCGCATATCTGTGCTTAGTACACGGTTAAAATCGCCCAATACGTCTTGATCATCGTTCATCCACGTTCGAAATCACTTCATTGCACCCATTATTTATATGTTAAGCGTTTTCAGAAAAGTTTCAGGACCAACCTCATTTGTAGGACCCTCCTCCTCTCTGGCACTGGTACTACATAGAACTTCTTCATAATAAGCTGGCCGGTATTCGTACTCATTAGTGTTCAACCTTCGAATCTTTCTCTCTAGGTGACAAATAGGGTAGTGTTTCTGGCGGCGAAAACAGAATAGAAAAATATTATTTAAAAAAAACCATCCCGTTTACAGAAACGGAGAGGTAAGCTGTTGCTGTGCTAAATTAAGTCTAATTCTTATTTTTTGTGTGCACTAATTCTTTTCAACTTGATAGTCACAAAGTTAATACAAAATGTATTTATCGTTGTTATAAAGAAAAAGATGCACCTAAGACATTTAATGTCATAATTAGACACATCAAACGTTAAGTCATTTAAAAGTAAAAACAAGCAAGGGCTACTATGAAAGTATTCATCCGAAACAACGAAACACGTAGTGCTGTGAAAAAAGACATTACTAGTCAGAATAAGGTTCAAAACTGGTTAGAATTCAACGAAACGTCAGTTCGTATTTTTGGAATTTCGATTTCATAGTAGCCCTGTTTTGATTTCCTTCAGAACGTTGAAATATGCGTTTTTCTCCCTCCCTGCTGAATAAAACGCCGTATCTTTTTTTTTTACGTAAACTTAGAAATTGGATTTTTTCACAACTTTATGGAACTGTATACTCAGGGTATACGGTTCAAATTTCAACTTGATATTCAACGCATTCCCGAGAAAAGGGGTCTTGGCAGACAGACAGACAGACAGACGGACAACAAAGTGATCTTATAAGGGTTCCGTTTTTCCTTTTGCGGTACGGAACCCTAAAATTGTATGAGTTTAAAAATACACAAAACAGTAATTATTTTATTTATTCTTAATTTGTTGTACCTGGCTCACTAATTGTCTCATATCTCTTTCTCGAGATTCTTGGAGGGACTCCGTGTATTCAGGTAATGTCTGTGAAATTGGAAAATTTTATATTATACTTCTATGAGTACATACATCTTTAATTGGGATATGCAATTAATCTACATGACACGCATCTTTCCTAGCACCTTTTACTTTAAAACTGCAATCATGATTTACGAAACATTCACCTTATATAAGACATCTATCAAAAAGCATGAATTTTCAGTTGGTACAATGAATATCTAAATATTAGATCATACGTGTGTGTATGATCTAAGATCTAAATCAAATCTATTTGAAGTAGCCAAAAGGTTAAGGAGATACTATTGCTGAAATTACAGAACAGAAAGTGTAAAACATAGTAAGGTGTTTATTATTGTACTCTGGCAGTACACGGCGCTGCTTCATCTCTTAACTGGCTTGACCATTGTTCCATTGAGGAGATTATGGCAAAAGGCGTTCCCCCACTCTTGCAAAATTTTATTCAGCTGAGAGATTTTTTTTGTAGAACGTACCTCTGAAGGTTCCTCGCAGTCATTTTCATCGGATACCTCAGATAACCGCTGCCTGGCGGATATTGCATGTTGTCTATTTCTCTCCAGTCGACCCAATACGGAATTCAATACTTTTTCAGGGTTGGGAATCCGAAGAACGTGTTCAATGAAATCTCTTGCATCGTCTTCACTGGATCCCGTTACGGAACATGCCAGAAACATTGACACGCATAGTGCCTGTCAATAGAAACGATATTTCATTAATAAGTACAGTAAAAATCACTTTTAAATGCGTCGATTATGCGCGGTATTTATACACTTGTTTGAATTGTAAGGTCTCATGTATAAATCAGCAGTGGATAAATGTAGGCTGATGATGATGATGATGATGATGTAACACATTTTCCATTCCCAAGACTCGCCACCACACCCAGTCCTCCTTCCGCATCTAGCCACTACCCGCCACCTTATTCACGTCAACGGTCCATCTGGCCGAAATTCATTGTACCATACACCCAACTTAAAATATGGTAGATAGATATAGTTGTGAAAATACATAGTAGGTACTTGGTTTAAAAAATCTAAAATTATAATACTTCTAAATTTGAACTTGGCAGGTTTTCGTGCTGTACGTAACACTTGTTTAATTGTATAATAAAGTTTATTATTCATATACTTATTTAAATTAACCTATTCATAATAATTAAATTAACCTGCCAAGTTCAAATTTAGAAGTATTATTATCTTAGATATTTTTATCCAAGTACTATGTATTTTCACAACTGTACCATATTTTAAGTTGGGTGTATGGTAAAGTGAATTTCGGGCAGGTGGACCGTGGACGTGAATAAGGTGGCGGGTAGTGGCTGGATGCGGAAGGCGGAGGACTGGGTGTGGTGGCGAGTCTTGAGAATGGCAAATGTTTACCAGTGGATCAGGCTGTTGATGAAGATGATTATAATCGATTTTAAAGTGCATCTAAACTTGGCATTGGATTGGATTTCAACCCTTTTTTAGGCAAACAATTAGCCGATAGGAACTTGGCCCCCTTTTTAACAGGTATGTTTTTGGTGGGATTTCAATACTTTTTTTCAAGAATCCTACCCATTTTTTTCTTTTTGTGCCACGCCCGCGTCCTATGTTAACCTTAGAAGTCATTTTGCGTTTCAGAACAACTTTTTTTGTAGGCAAAACATCTGAAATTAGAGCTCGAGCTAAATTGGGCCGCAGCAGAGCCCACTCCCGATCGGAAACTCAAAATTAATCCTTTAGCAAGTCAAATCAGTGATACATTCAATCGTAAGCGTAACCGTGACATCAAACCGTAGAAAGAAATTACCATCGATTTCTTATCGACTTTTCATATAGTATATACTGCAGACGACACAAAACAATATCGCGATCAATTATACCATTAGCGCCTTCTATCGAAAGTAATTTATAACAATAGAAGCCAGATTTTTTAGGTAAGCAGTATTTAATAAGCTATACAGTTTGCATTATGTATACATGACAATATTTTATACCCCTCCCCCTCTCCCCCCCCTTCATCATCGTATTTTCATTGTGTCACTGGTTCATTAATATATTTATTAAAAATTCGATATTCGATTAAGCCAACTCACACTTGACCGATTTCTTAAATTTTTTATGACATATTTTATACCCCCTCCCTCTTTCCTCCCCCCTCCTCTTCGTATTCTCATTGTATCACTGGTTAATAAATATTTTTATTAAAAATTCGATATTAGATTGAGCCAACTCACGCTTGACCGATTTCTTTAATTTCTTATTAATCTACATAAAACACACGACCTGTGTACCAAATTTCATAACGCTAGGACAAATTGGAAGTGGCCTAAAGGTTTTGATTACCGGTCAGTGAGTAAGTGAGTGAGTGCATGCCAAAATTTGCTATTTTCACAGGGTCATATTTCAGGATCTACTGATGCCTATGAAATTTGGCATACTGTTTAGTACTAGTATATGATTACGTAGGTATAATTTTATTTCTGTACTTGCAATAGACACTGAGCTACAGGGGGCAGTAGGTCGAAACGGTTCGTGTAAATAGCGCACGGCATGCGCGCGACCTGTTGCTGGAACTTGGCTTGCGCACTACCGTGTTGGAGCGCACGGTAGTGTATATGTTGCAGTCAAAACTCTTAACCAGTCAAAAGTACTATTGACTAGCAAAATCAATCAAAAGTACTTTTGACTGTACAGGTTGGTCAAAAGTGGTTTTGACTGAAAATTATTGGTTATTAGTACTTTTAACTGCAAATTTGCGGTTAAAAGTACTTTTGACTGACGCTCTTCGTCAAAAGTAGTTTTAACTGCAATAAAGCATCAGTATTAACTCGTTAGATGTGAATAAAAAAGTTGTTTATTAAATGTGAAATCGTCTATTACGAAAAATTTGGCATTACAATCAATACAAAGAAAACATACACTTAAAAATTGACATCACATTTAAATGCCTATCTTTCATATCTTCTATCGCTAAAATTCTTTGCAAAGAGCGTTCTTTCTTTTCGTAGTTACTCATTTTTGTTATAATATTAGCACGTTCTCCATAATAATGAGTAAATAAAAGTTTATTATGTGCGTTTGTCGTTATTTTTATCGACCACCTTAACTTTTTAAGAGTTTTGACTGATCCAACCAGACAAAACCACTTTTGACAGAATCACTTAGTCAAAAGTACTTTTAACCAGCTCCATTGGGCCAAAGTACTTTTAACTGTTATTTATGTCAAAAGTATTATTGACTAAAGTATACGGTCAAGAGTACTTTTGACTGATTTTGCTAGTCAATAGTACTTTTGACTGGTTAAGAGTTTTGACTGCAACATATATACATTTTTATGAGAGCTGTCTCGAAGGCAGCAGCGGTGCGGCAGAAGAGCACTAGTAAGTGCGCACCACTCCGCCGCCAATTAACTGGTTCCGCGTGCCACCACGTGCTATAGAATCTATGAAAAGCTGCTATTTCAATTCAAGCGGTTCCTGTTGGCCGATCTGTTTTAGTACAAAATTGATATTTGCACTTCACAGACCGTTAAAGCTGTTTGTTTATAAACAAGAATTCGTAATCAGCACAGGTTTTAAATGAAATGTAGTGGGTGGGTACATAAAATATGCTATTCACAAAGTTTAATGAGTGCAAGGTGGCACGCCCAGTATAGGAATCCGCCGTATTTGCCACGCATATCGAGTTCGCATTAAAGTATAAAGAATAAGATCTTCATGCTTGCACATGAGTGCAATGCAATGTCTGTGCGTTAACACCTGAAAGACACGTGAGTCTAACAATATAGCTCGTTGAATATAAATATTTCGTAAACAAATCACTGTTTTGAACGATTTTTTAATATCCTCAATGCTTTAGAGATCTAACTATCGATACTTCACACAAGAAACATGCCAAACTACAGCTTGCATCTTAGAGGTAGACCGTTAACGGACATGACGAATCTACGAGTTCCTATCCATGTTAGTTTACGGAACCCTAAAAACAATAATATAAATCATGACAACAGTAAGTTTATTAGTGCTTAGGAAAACTGATCAATGTCTATTGGCAGAATGAGTGCCGATAATGTGAATTAATTTCCGACTGCATCGTGATTGATTACGTAGTGGCAAAGTCGAGGAGGTAGACACGTGATGGAAGACTCGACTCTTCTATTGTCCAACTGATAAAACGTGACAATACAGACAATTTTTATGTCGTTAAAACGCACAATGTACGGTTCCGTATTGGCTACGCATTTCGTGCTTGCAGATGAGTATATACAATACCATATTCTATGACATTTGTACGTTTTCGTCAAATAAATTTTACTTCAAAAGTTCGTTGGCTATTACTCGGTAACTAGTAGTGCCTACTTAACCGCTGGTAGCAGCTAGTGAGAAATATTTAGCTCAAAACTTTTGTTAGTTAAGTTTCCTTGCACTCGAAACAGTATGTACGACCATTGTAAACGATATTTAATTTAAGCATGAACTAAGTAATGTAACACCTATCCTTTTGTATACCGATCTCATAACAATTACTGTCATTGTTAGTAGGACCTTAGTCTTTGCCGGGAATTAATGGTAATTTGTTCGAACATTTAACTGAAGTTTAGAAAGGTAAATAACTTTCTTTTTTCTTGGTTTTATTGTTTATTTATATTATTTCATGATTTGAATTTTGATCGTGCGTAGGTACCTATTATAAAAATGGATGTAGGTCTGTAGGTATATTTAATTTTGGTTTTTAACCAGTAAGCTGGCGGTGAGAGCCCTACGCTCCCGCAACTGTTCGGTTTCACAGCATAGGGTGTTAGTTAGTACACCTGAAACTGTTTTTGAACATGCAAAAAACTAATTTGATTAACCTACATCTCAAACTGAAAATTCATTTTTACTTTGTATGAAAACGTTTAAATTAATTAATTAGTAATTAACGTACCTACTTCTAATGCTTAGATAATATTTATTTTTAAATGCATCGATCGTAGATCGTTGGATAGGCCCTTCCATACAAAGAGAAGAGTACAGTGCAAAAATGAGATAAGTAACCATTTTTGCACTGTAGGTAAGTGCAAAAATGGTTACTTATCTCATTTTTGCACTGTACATCCTATCATGTTATTACTCAAAGAGGTGCACGCACAACTCTTGCCGCAGTACGAAACACGCGCTTGCCGTGAACGGGCGCGGAGCTAACGTAGTTTGTTTTCGCAATTACCACGTAAATATGCCTTCGTGTTCGTTTTGGAAGTGTAAAAACACAAGCCGAAACTCAAATGAGGATAAAGGTGTCACTTTTCATGCATAAGTGTTTCTTAACAATTTAATTTGGTTTATTTTAAAAAACACTCGTCTCTCGCAGCCGAGCGGGACGCAAGATACACACAGGGGGCGGGGCAACCGGCCGACCGCCAAAGAATATAAATCAAACAGAATTGGCAAAGTTCTGGTGACTACGAAATCTATAGTTACACCTTTTTGTTAATCCAAAATTTAATCATTTTTTTTAACCGACTTCATAAATGGAGGAGGTTCAAAACTTTGCTTTTTTTGTAATAAACAACTAAAATACTCGCATCTTCGTTTGCGTAATCTCGCTTTCCCGTGGGAATTTCCTGTCTTAATCCTTTCTTAATAAACCCCTAGACGTCGTAAGGAACCTACATTCCATATTTGGAATCTCTAGACCCAGCGGTTTGGGCTGTGCGTTGATATATAGTTAAAACAGTCGGGACTTTGAATTTTATATATATAGATGGATGATTTTATTTTATAATAAATGATTTTAATCAATAGATAAAATTTGACATTTCTGTTCGATAAAAACGTCAATGTCGACATATAAGTAGCTATTAAAATACCATACAATTCGTGTTTTATCGATTAGTAATGTCAAATTTTATCCATCGATCCATTCATCCTCGCATATCTGAAGTAACATAGTAAGTAGGTAACCTAATCAAGTAATCAGAACTTTGTCGCATCTGATCAATGTTCTATGTATTCTATGACAAGTGATGACGTAATAACGAATGGAATCAGTAACAAAACAAGTCGGCGACGCGTAGGGCCTATCCAACGATCTACGATCGATGTTTAAATGTCAAATCTAAATGTAACAAAAAGACAGATGAAGTTACTTTCATAATTTTTTTTCATAGGTAGGTACTTGTATCAAGTTATGATTAGTGCTAAAATCACATTGCACCATTTGCGGAAGAGGATTTAACATAGTGAAGTGATCTACGTCTACATAACACTTACTTTTGAGACTTTTGACATTTACTTGTTAATCGACATCTTTATATAAAGTATGTAATGCAATGCAATGGCATAACAACATATTTTTAATAAATTCATATTGAATGTTTAGACTAGACGCAACTAGTCTATTCTATCTAATCTTCAATACGACTGGACAGATTTTAATTGGACTTTTACTGTTAAATAGTTACTATTATGAGGAGTACAGGCTACTTTCCCATAAGACCTGGTAATAGGATAGGACTGAGCGGACGAAGCCAAGAGCTTTGGCTATTGTCGACGTAATATCTATAAAAATAATATAAAAAAACGTGTGGCACTCGGGGACTGCCGCCGCCGTAAAGCTATTGCATATAGCATGTTCAACTAGTCGCGGGCTCGAACTTACTCGTGGACGCGGCCAAAAAGCACGCTGTCTCACCTAGCATCGTGTCTAAAAGAGATAGAATCAGTTATGAGCAGTTAGCATCTAATCTAGTCTACTCTACACGCATACAACTAGTCGCACGCACACAAACACCGTGCAGAAGTCTGCCGAATGGCAACGACGTTAGACGATGCACGGCTTTCAATGCCGCGCGGAGTGGGGGGTGTTAGGTTTTATTTTCGTTACGGAATTTCTTGATTCGGTCGCCGCGCTCAAAGCCCGCGATAAAAGCTATGCAATAGCTTAAAAACAAGTATCAAATCGTATCTATTTATCTTTCTTATAATTTTAGTGATTTTATATAATAATTAAGTCAAATTGAAGCGGATTTATAGTATTAATTGTCTCTCGTAAGTCTCGTAACCACTTTATTTAATTAAACGTATTAAATTGATCTTACGTATTGCTTTTATAGTGCACGTTGTCTTCACAATTCACAATATTTAAATTGGTATATTCTATGGCCTATGTCCAGCAGTGGACTTCTTGCGATTGAGATAATGATGATAATTATAAATTACATTTACCTGCACATATCGATATTATATTATGTCGGTGAGCAAAAAATAAATATTGCAATATTATATCAAAAGGAATCGACGATAAAATAGAAAGCATGTTACAATATAATCAGTATATTATGCAAATATCCTTTGACACATCGAGAGCAAAAGGAGCAAAACTCAATTGATGTTAACTAAGCGTGATTGGCAATCCCTGTGGTCACATCGCCCCGCGGGTCTCAAACAAAACGTCCGTGCACCGTTGCAATAACACACGCGTACCTAACCGGGATTGCTCCGCAAAATTTTTCTTGGTTTTTTGTTTCATACATTTTTCAAGTAAAATTATGTGACGTGTTGAGTGTATGGTGACATGGCTAATATGTTTCCTGTCATCACGAAGGGGTAAGCAAAATAACCTATTTATTATTAATCCATTTTATAGTTTTACAAAAAGTCACTTATGAATGCTGTTTTCTGTACTTTACCTACCGGTACTATTATGAATTCTGTGGCCATTATTAAAAATATTGTATAATGAAACCTGAATGAAACAAATAAGAATGTTAGATGTATAGATTTGAGATCGGAACATTCGTGTCCTGTCCACAATCAGGTCACAGGGAACAACATCCTGCAATTTTGTCTCCTAAAAATAGCAACAGCTGGCACAAGCTATTTTATGCCTGTGCACATAGAATAAGAATAAAAATATTTCGTCTTCACGGCGCATGTCGACTTTTAGAAATTAATCAACAAATACCTCAATAGTTATTCTATTCTAACAGAGGTTCACCTGGGTGTCTGTCTAAAAGAATAAAACCGGACAAGTGCGAGTCGGACTCGCCCACCGAGGGTTCCGTACGTAGAAATATTTTTTTTATACCACTAAGGTGGCAAACAAGCTTACGGCCCGCCTGATGGTAAGCAGTCACCGTAGCCCATGGACACTTGCAACATCGGGAATATCACTCGCACATTGCCGACCCAGTAAAAATCTTTCAATGTCCCTTTTGAAGATTTGATGCCCCATGTTATAGTCTAAAGAAAAGACCTCGGCGGGGATCTCATTCCACAGCTTCAGCACTTCAGCGTTCGCGGGAACCACACAGTACGCTACCATGTTGGTGTGAGGTTGCGCGTGTGAGGTTGGATTCCCCGCCGGTGACGAGCAGATCGATATGGTAGAAAGTGGCTGTAAGCATCAAGTCAAACAAAAGTAAATAAATAATGCAGGAATCGGACTCGTGCAGTATTTCCGAGAATATTTCAAATAAATATAATAATTTTTAAAGGTTTTTTACAAATGTATAGTTTTGAGATTTTTTCTTGTACTTGTAGTGTTTTTCCTTTTGATGTACGGAACCCTAAAAACATAATATTAAAAGAATATAATGTATAAAATCAGATAATCAAATATAAATAAACAAGTAAACCTTGTTTCTTTTAACTTGACCAATGTAGTAAACAATCTTAGCATGTCTTTTTAACGAAATGCAATTAAAATGATCATTTATACATTAAAAATCTCTCCAATAATAGCTTCAAATTAAATGTTAAAAAATTCTTAATCAGTAACTATCAATGAGTATTTAAATGAAAAGTCTCCATGGCCCCCATGCGAAAATGATATGCTTAAACTTGTCATTATAAGCCAGTCAATGTTTGATAAACTCCAAAAATAATAAATGTTCGTTATCATATTTTTCTCATAATCTCAATGGACACACGTCGTGGTGTCATCTAAATAGTGCTGCATTTACATTATACTACTTTTAATTCCTTTTGACGGGGTTGTTTTTGTGAATGGGCTCGTCCGGGATTACGGTCGCATCGGGATTCGGGTCGCTGTGTTAATTGCTATATATGCCAATATTGTTAATTGCTAAATTACAAAAAAGGCCGTAACCGGGTTTCTTTCGCCATTTCTTTTACCGGTGGCCATTTTGCTTGTGTCCGAAATGGTGGTAGTATATAACGTAGTTTATTTTCTTTATACATTGACAAGAAAAAGTGCCTGTGAAGGTCTAATTTCTGAAATAAACGATTTCATTTCATTTCATTCACACCCAAATAATAATAATATAGGTAGAAATGGCATTGAACACAACACTCTTATTATTCTGGCGATTTATCGATTTTACACATGGATATTTGAATAAAAAGACACACTAAGATTGTTTACTACATTGGTCAAGTCAAAAGAAACAGGGGTTACAATAATGTACAAGCATTACTGACATTTTAGTAACATGTAACCGTTAATTTGCGTAAATCAGTTACCTAGATGCAGATTATATCCGTTTTTGTTTTTCTTGCAAAATGCCAACTTTGCCAAATTTTTTCACAGAATTAGATATTAAGAACGATTTTTCTATGACGACGTATTCGTTCATCAGCTACGACTGTAAGATGATGCGCATGTGTTAGTATAGTTAAATTTACAATTATTCAAGATTTAAATCACTATTTCTTCGATTTTGTTGGCAGGCAAAGTTTCCTTAACTTTTAGCCAACTTTTTAGCGCAAACCACACCACATTGATTTTTAGCGCAAATGTGGGTTAGCCGATGACATGAACACCAGTAAAAGAACTTTGGCAAAGATAACGTTCAGTTTAGAAAAATAAAGTGATATTATAAAAAGTTTCTTAAGAAAATGCCAGGACAATGTTATCCCCCCATTTTTAGTCTTTTCCATACAATCCACATTTCGACTGTTAAAAATACTAGGGTTGGCACATGGTCAGAAGGATTCGGATTTTAGATAATAAAAAGGAAAACAAAGAACAATGCTTATTATTGTTTAATCATTTTAAATTACAATTTATCACTTTTTTTACTACTAATAGAGATCAGTCATGTGATGTCTATCTTTTATTAAACATTTAAACACATACACTTTTGAAATTTGGCCCGATGCACTATGTGGCATTTTGCCGATCTAGGTGGACAAAAAGGGTTACTGAAATTCTATATTAAAACTAGCAAAAGCGATATCAGACAATCCCGAGGTCATGATTCCGGTGATAATTTTGTGTAAGTACCCTCCAATAAATTAATAAATAATTTTAAAGTGTCATTATGGGTGAAATACACAAAGAAATCATTCACTTTTCTGCACTTGGTGTGTCGCCATTTCAAAGTGTTCATAAAATTAATTATAATAAATTTAGTGATGGATCGTGAAGTTGATGGTAAGGACTACTATTCCTATTCATTTACATTGCAAATATCTTTACGGTTGCCAAAAAAATAGGAGTCTGATGTGATGGATATTACATTTTTAATACGAACTTTGTGTTTTTTGGACCAGGAACTACATGTACTTTGTTGTACCATGGCTGCAATTTTTTTATGTAGTAGTCTCATTCATATACTATTACTCAAAGTAAATTACAAAGTGCGGACTGGTGCGGAATCTTCCCAATAATTTAAGTTAAGCTGATACTAAGAATTTTTTTCAGAAATCGTAATATTTATATCCAGAAGGGAGTTTTATGAACAATGGATAAAATCTACTAAAAATGAAAAAAATACGCGGTTATTTAAATATATTTTGATGAAATACGATTACGACGTAACAGAGGAGTCGAAAAGAAATATTAAAATGAATATTTCCCGAATTTGTCAACAATTGGCTGAAAAGTGGCTGGCATGCGGAAGAACAACAGAGCGTTTTGAGAAAATGTCAGGGTATTGAGTGGATGAGTGGTCAAGACTTTAAATTTGCTATGACTTATTACCTGCAACCGTCTACCTCATCCTTAGCAAGTGAGCCTACCCCAAGTCCTGGTCGCCCAAAGATTCAGTTCGATCAAGCATCTATTAAAATTAAACGAAGACGGGTGGCCGATTTGGTTCAATCCCGTAACGCAGATGAATTGGGAGTGGCTGCCCAAATATCCACAAGAAGAAGAAGAAGGTAGTCGTGATGTAGCGGATGTTATTAAGTTTGTTACCGAAAACCATGAAAAAGCCAATGCCAGAAGACGATTCTGCTGATAGTGATGATGGCAGTAGTGAAAGCGAATAACTATCTTTTGTTTGAGAGAATGCGATTATTTTTTATAGTCACCCTATTTTTTAACTTTTCTTTTGGTTACTTGTCTCGGAGTTAAAAAAAATGCAAATGTGGGTAGGCAAAATTTTTGAATATTTGTAGTCTGTCAGTCTTTAGCTAACTGGTAATTCCTTGGCTAGTTAACCCTTTTCAGTGAATATTAATTTACTTATTATTATTTAATAAAAAAAATCTAGTGATGGATGATGAATCTCCTCCGCCTTCACCGAGTATTATACCTGGTTTATCTCGTGAGAAGAAGAGGAAGTTATCTTTACATGAAGAAAAGTCAAAACCAGATATATATTATAAAATATTTTAAACTATCTTTCTGTATTTGTATTCACTCACCTTTATTTATTTGCAATTGCCATGAAGTTAGTCTTTGTTTTTCTTAGAAAATAGAGGTATTTTAAGCTGGCCTCTTATCAAAAGTAAATCTTTCTAACCAAGTGTCAAATTATACTGGTTTTTTTGAATTATAGGGTTTAATGTACCAAAAATAAATGCAATTATTACTGTTTTTGCTATTTTTATTAGACAAATCATCTATAGATACCGCCCTTAGAGCTAATTAATAGTGTCAAATAATATTGTCCAACTAGATTGGTCTTTTGACACATAGTGCGATGTTACTGATTCGCATAGATTCGCAAGCAAGTTTTAACATTTCTTCAGTATAATTTTTATATGCCCTGGAAATCGATGAAAATGTGATTCAACGTTAATTTAAATGGAAAATTATTAAACGTTTGCAAGTTGGAGACATTTTCTGAGCTAATTAAATTGTGTTGTTACTAATGTTTTAACTTGTGTTGGTAATGTATCAACCCTAAGCCTTTTTTGATGGCGGGCAATGTTGTAAATCGTAGGTCGAAACATTACTACATAACTTTGCCCATAAATTTAACTTTGGTTTCAATGGCTTTTGAGAAATGACACTAATATTAATAAACTCATTATCTATCACATGTTATAAAGTAAATTTACCTGTGTTTTTTCCATCTCGCAGAAATTGAAGTTACAATTTGCACTAAAATTTGCCCGTAAAATTATGCACCATATCAACCGCCGCTTGGCTTTATTTAATTTAGTAAATATAAGTAGATTGCACGCGACACTAGCGTTGCGTTGACGCCGCCGCCGCCGTCGCCGCCCCGACGCGACGCGACGCCAACGAACGAAGTACGAACACTACTAGTGTGAAGGGGCTCATAAATATTAGTCAAATTACAATTTTTTCTTTTCTGATAAGTTGACTGAAATGTCGTACCTAAATGTATGTGTATAGTTGTATTGTATGTGTCCTGTAATTGATATTGTTCCATAGATATAATTTTGCTGTAACTACATAGTGTATAAAATTTATTTAAGTTGTTATATAAAGTTCAGGGCACCGGCACGCTATTGTCACGCACGTAGCGTAGGTAGGTACTATACGTATGTCACTTATGACCGACATGCGACAGTAGCGATCAAAATGGATATAAAGGGTGCCATATTTATGAACCATCGTGTTCATTTTAATAATTAGTAAGTAATGTAGATAAAGAACTTGATGATGTCGCGTTTCAGGTAATCGAACACGAAAATCTGGTGTCTTATTAATGTTATGATTAATTATGTATGGGCACTTAACCATTTATATCGACAACCTATATTATAAATAATTATATACGTTTATTTTTATCGACAAAGATCTAAGCTCTAGATAGACCTAGCTAGACTATAGATAGTTATATATATAGTTAACAGGTAGTCAGTAAAACACTAACAAGAATTATAAAGGTGTTAAAATGTTAGTACGTACCAATTAAGTGTAGGTACTTAACCTTTTAACTGCTACGGTCACAATCGATATCGTTCCATGCATCCACGCCGATAAAATTTTGCCGCGATGAAATCGTTGCGCGCCGCCGACCGACACGTTCTTTTAAAGGCGCTTTTTCACTACGGGATATAATATTACATCTTGAGGGATGAATGCAAACTGAGGCACGGGAGGTGGGGTGTCCGGGGACGAGAGGTAATTTAATATATATTATAGCACAGTGTGAATGGTCTCGTACAAAATGTATAACGAGCGATAAAATACTATATCTCAAGATGTAATATAATTATATATTTATTTCAGAAGCCGAGGTGTCGAAGTGAGAAGGTTACACCGAGGGACCTTCAAAATGGAGGCTGTATCCGATAGTGTCAGCTTAGTAAACAGCATCGTTGATAATAATGGGTGAGTAGAATACATTAGGTTAGGTTAGTTACGTGGAGTTCCATCGCGTCGTACTTATTCAATTCTTCCGACATAACGTACCTATGTTTATCTTTCTCCTATACTAATACTAGCAAATCCCTCGCAACTTCGTTTGCGTATATCTCGCTTTCCCGTGGGAATTTTGAAAAACCCTTTCTTATTGCTCCCCCACGTTATAAAAGGAACCCCTGTGCAAAAGTTCAAGTTTCTAACCCTTATAGTTTAGGCCCTGCGTTGATATGTCAGTCAGCCAGTCAGTCAGTCAGCTTCTCCTTATAAATATATAGATTATAAAGAGGAAAGATTTCTATTGTTGTTCGTAATTGTAACAAATAAACTCAAAAACTGCAGGACCGATTTGAAAAGTTCTTTCACTGTTTAAGCTACACTATCCGCAAGTCAGGCTATATTATGTCATAAAAAAATACTTATTCTTGCAAAAACCCGCACGAAGCTAGGATGGGGCGCTATTCTTTCGTATAAAAAGTTGACCATGTTCTATCTAATCGGACTCGCGCATTATTTAGAAAATTCGTTAAAAAGAATCCATTTATTTTAAATGTATCCTTTTTAGGATGTGTAGTAAACAAGGAACACTTGTCTTACTATGTCCGTCTGTCGGTCTGTCTGCGGTCTAGACGCTTAATATCTACTAGAAGGCTGTAATTTGCATGTCTACACATTAACTATAATAATAGGCTAAGAAAGTGGTAGAGCAAAATCTTGTAAAATATTTTTAGGGATGCCAGAGAACTTAATAAATAAATGTTCTTGGACGAATCACAGAACGCCATCTAGTCCACAACTAAGCTTGTACTATGGGTACTAGATTGTTGATAACTATACTTAAATATATTTTTTGTAAATAAATACTTATCTTACATAGAAAACACCCAGACCAAGCCAAACGTGCATGTTCATGCACACAAATGTTTGCCTTGCGCAGGATTCGAACCCGCGACCCTTGGGATAAAGTAACCATTGCTAGCCACTCGACCACCGGGCCTGTCAAATTTTTATTTTCCTTTAATAAGTTGGCGGGAGAAAATTAATTATGATGCTAGTTAAAATAAATTATTAATTGATCCACGACAAATTTGACTCGCAAATTAATTTAGTATTATTTTTATAATTTATTACTTGGAGAAATTATACAAATCTAGCAATCATTAAATCATCTATTATTACATATAAGATAAATATATTCAAAGTATATATATAATTTAATAATATTTATATTTCTTAACAGAATTAATAATCAATTCGCTTATTACCAACTTTGTGAAGAAATGTCTTTATATTCAAATCAAGATCATAATTTAACATAAATTGATTACTTGTGACATACTGGGAACAAATATTATTGAGAATATAGATAGAATAATCTTTATTTGCAATACACAAACAAGTGAGTAGGTAGGCATGCAAATAGCCGGCCTTATTGCTCTAAGCAATCAGTTTCTGAATTACTTAAGTAAATCTAATTCTACATATTTGTAAATAGTTCTAAAGTTTCACTTTACCTTCAATACAATATCTCCGTAACCCATGTCAAATGGTCCTTCCAACACCGACTGATCGCAAGGGTCGGTTTTTGTGAATGATTCCCCAAAACGCGAAATCTCTATTTATATCAAAACTTATCTCAATTCGTTACAATTGTTAAAGAGTACTTAATAAAAATATCCACGTTGATTCCACCATTAGATAACTATGGACAAGTATAAAAATATTCAGGGAAAAATATACCATACCCAATCTATCTTTATCTAATAGCGTTGCAGTTCCGCTATTCAGTCACAGTCACAGCACAGTAATACCAAAAAAAACTTCAAAGATCAAGTTTCTCTCGAAGTTTTGTATTTAGTTAGGTTAGGTCCGATCCGATCTTGGAGGACCAGAGCTCGGGTCTGTTTGAAGCACTTTATCCAATGCCCTCCTCGCGTCGTCGTCGCTAAATTGTTTCGTTCTATCCATACTGATTCTTGGGAATGGGGATTCTTGGGAAGACGTTCAAGCACAGGAATTACCGTCCCCAACATCGTGCACATTTATCTTAACTCCACCTCGCACAAAAAGTATCGGTCAGTCATTCTTGTGTCGAACTATTTGAACGGTGGTACAAGCTGCCCGACACTTTTTGGAGTGGTAGAGCCAATTATTATGAAATGGGCTAGCTCGACCGGGGAAGTACCACCCTCTCGCAGAATATCGACGTGAAGCAGCAATGCGTTTCGTTCGGTGAGTGAGAGATCCGGAAGCCCAACTCCTTCCCTATTCCATCTTTCCCCCTCCTTCTTTCCCTTCTTTTCCTCCTTCCTTTCCTCCAACCTCCTTGGTGGACAACGCATTGGTAGCGCCCCTGGTGTTACTGATGTCCATAGGCGGCGGTGACCGCTTTCCATCAGGTGGCCCGCTTGCTTATTTGTCTACTGTTGGACATAAAAAAAACGTGTTCCTGCACCACACGTGTACGACATGGGGTCCTTCAAGCGGAGTGTGAAGAGGCAGCTCCTAGGCCGGCATAGTAGAAGTGACGAGACACCATAAAGGATGTTTCGTCGCTCCTATTCCTAGATCCAAGTGACCTGCGGCCCATCTGGCAGGTCTGGCCGGTTTGTTGCGCTCCAGAGGAAAATAAGTTACTGCGCAATCCTGGTCCCGGTGTTGTTTCCGGGTTGAGAACTACCCCTTTTTCTTTCTTAGGTCTCAAATTTGATGCGTTGGTAATGATCCTGACTGAATACAAAGTTACTTTCTCATTTATAAAATTAGTAGATACAATTTTATATATTTACTGTAAACATATTTTAGTTTCATGTCCATGTTTGCATAGCTCACAGAAAAAAATTGTTAATTTTGTATAATGACAGACAAAACAACAGCCAGATTATCAGGGCGTTATCAGGCGGCACTTTCTCTGATTGTCGACGCAATGTTGGATACAAATGCCAAAGCTCTAAATGAAACGATTGCCGACGTAATTTGATGAATAATATCCATGGGCTGTTAAAAAAAATGTCCATTTCATAGTAACAAATAAATATTTATTTTAGTAAAGGTTTCTTGAATTTTCAATACTTAAGTATTAGGTTACTTATAATTTTGAACTACGTATTTTGTAATGAAATTAATACATTCACACTTACATAAGTACAATAATACAACTTACATAATGATCTATAGGTACTAATATTATAGAGAGGAACGATTTCATTGTTTGTTTGTTTGAATTGAATAGGCTCCGAAACTACTTGACCGATTTCAAAAATTCTTTCACCAGTACAAAGCTACATTATCAGGGCTATAGCTTTTCCCGAAATTCAATGTGGTTCCCATGGGAACGGGTCCGGAACTTCACGCAGACTAAGTCGCGGGCAAAAAAGCTCTAAACAAATAATTAAAAAATTTCAATTCATTTCCTCCATTCACCGCTAGATGGAGCTGTACATAAGTTGAATCGCGCTATGGTTTGCTTTTCAATATAGGGTAAACGCGGTGTCGCGGTGTATCTAAGTTGTGTTATATTATTACTGAAAATAACCATATTTATACCCTAGTAATTTTTTTATGTCAAAGCTTAGTTTTTACAGACTCTGCCTTTCACTCAAATACTATTTTAGTTATCTGTTCTATTCTGTAGCCAAATAGGAAAATATTTTGTGTAGTTTTGATAACTGACACAATTTAGCTTTTATTTTATTTTATATTTATGCTATTTTTACAAACTTTTAACATTAAGAGCAAAAACATGAAAAAAGAGAGAGACCTGCACAACTAGTATGTGTTTGAATGTGTAAATTTTTTTTTGGAATGGTAGAGCATTAATGACATAGGCTAGTCCAACGAGAGAGTATCATATCAACCTCTCACAGAATATGGCCGTGAAGCAGCAATGCTTTTCGTTAGGTGAGTAGAGCGTATGGAAGCCCAAGACCTTTCCTACCTATCCCTTTTCCCAATAAGTAGCCTCTTCCTTGTAGCTGGAAACGCATTGGTAGTAGATACGCCTGTATTACTGAAGTTCATAAGCGGCGATAACCACTTTCTATCAGGTGAGTCGTTTGCTTGTTTGCCTACCGTAGTGTTAATAAAAACCGGCCAAGTGCATGTCGGGCCATGCACAGTGTAGGGTTCCGTATTTGCTGTGCTTTGGTTGCTTGCAAATGAGTCCAATATCATATCATATTCTATGACATTATACTTATTAGGTAATTTGTAAATTTATCCAACTTAACCGTAATAGTGTTCATTGAAGGTTCAGCATATGGACTACTTACTATCATGTTTTTTTTCAAATTTCTTCTAAACAACAGACTTTCTACAAAAATAAAGTATCTACACACTGTAAAAAAAGAGTACTTATTTATTTGTGTTTAAAAACATAATTATCATTACTTTTAGCACATTTTTATCAATATTTGTCCTGTTTGAATAAGTATGTCAACGGCATGTGTACAATCAAATGTTAAATT
Organism: Endotricha flammealis; assembly: GCA_905163395.2. Lineage (NCBI taxonomy): Eukaryota > Metazoa > Arthropoda > Insecta > Lepidoptera > Pyralidae > Endotricha > Endotricha flammealis. Next base: position 10,312,265 of record LR990852.1, on the reverse strand, counting down.
AAAGTATATGAGTAACTCATTTATTATTTCTTTCATCTCTCCACTTCACTTTCATTATGGAGAAAACTCGCACAGTGGACGCTGAAGTTGCAGGCACAGACAAAATATATGAAACTAGCTGACCCGTGCCCACTTCGTTGGGCATAATGTTAAAAGCCTTTTTATTTTTTGGTTTTATATATAACCTATGACACTCAGCAATAATGTGGCTTTCTATTTGTGAAATAATTTTTAAAATCGGTTCAGTAGATCCCGAGATTACCCGTTACAATTTAACAAATACTTACACAAACTTTACCTCTTTATAATATTAGTATAGATGAGTATATATATATTTGGAAACTCTTTACTCTGTATAAATATGTTTTGCTTTTTAGCTGTTGACTGGTCACAAAAATCTTTATCACTCTTAAAAATATATATAGCATTTTAGCGTATTTTATTGTTGTCATAAATTATAAAGTACACCTCCACGAAATAGAGCACCACCCATACACTACTAGGCACTACTCTATTTTAGTATACTATATTTTAGTACGGGTGGCAACCCTAATTAGGATCTTGATGGATCTTGTACCAAAGAATAACATTCATCATGCTTGTATGGTACGTGCTTGTACTAAGCCCGATGACCATAAATAACATAAAAGAAGATGACCTTTAAAAATGTTTCAGAAGGTTGATTTGTGTACATCCTTTAATTTGTAATCCATTAATTTTTCAGAAATGAACATCAAAACTTGATGATTTCGGGCGTTCATGGAATTTTTAGACAGGTAAGATTAATTAACAAGTTAGATAATCAGAATTTTATAGGTTGTAAGTACCTCTTACTTACCTACTTAGATTAGGGTAAGTACTTAAGTATTTAGGAGGAGCTCGATGGCGTCGCTGTGTGTCGCACTATAATATGAACACGCAAGTCAAACGACGACGACCTTAGCCAATGTTTGGATGGGTTTCGTTATCTCGAGCTTCTCCGTGCCTCGGAGGGCACGTTAAGCCGTCGTCGGTCCCTGCTGTTATCGATAGATGACAGTCGTTAAGCCAAGTAGGTGGCCTTCGGGCGGCTTGAAAACACCAGCCTCTGCCAATCCGCATTGGAGCAGCGTGGCAGAGTACGCTCTAGTCCCCTTCGATTGAAGGGAGACCCGTATCGCTGCAGTGGGATGATTATGGGTTGATATGATGATTATGATGACTTAAGTATATTGTACTTAAAAAACTTTTAGGATTTGAAATAATGAATAAAGAACAAAGTGTTACACCCGTTCCTAAATAATCTTAGTATAACCACCACAGTATTACAATATTCTCCGTATGCTTTTAAAACTGTGGTCTAACGTCATCTCTTGTCAATACCCGAAAAGATTAATATTTACCTCTTATTATTATCAAGAGATGGCGCTAACTATTTTTTAAAGATAAAAAATAATATAACTATTATTAAAATTTTACAAAATGCTATTGTTTGTATTATTAATAAAATTATAATATAAATTGTTTTTTTCAAATTATAGAAATCATTTGGTGCTTGCGATCGGCAATTTACAAAGTTGTCAACGTGCGCTAAAGCGGCGCGCCTGTCAATCGGAAATGCGGCTTTGGGGATCGGAAACCTATTCAGTCGCAAAATGGCGGCCAGTGTAAATTCTTCCTGTCCGTGGCCAAATAGTCAAGTTGATTACGAATTACGTGAAGTTATTGGTATGTGTTACAACTAAATTGTTTATTATTATTTTAATTGTAAATTCAATATTTATGTGTGTTTGTATGTAGCCATGGTGCACTGAAAGTGCATCCCATGCGGCAAGATTCTGTCAATCTGTCAAAAGTCCATATGATATGAAAATGTCATTGCTGGATTCTCCTATTCTAAGAAGAAAATTGTATTGATGTCTTTAAAGTGTATAATATTAATTTAAGGACTATGTTGTCGTAAAATGAATTATATGGAGTTAGTAAAACATTTTGGTATGCTGCCTGCTCTGTTATGGTTGCGAAGGTCAAGTCTAATGGTCATGGTTGTATAAATGTAAATAAAATGTAGATAGGTAACTACAATGCAAATAGGTCCTAATATTTTCTGCAGCACGGGTCTCCGACCTATTTCAGACTCCAGACCCACAAAGACAGTTTTAAATAGTAAGTAAAAAGTTTAATGTAGGTAACTTAATATGTATGTTTAAAAATTTGTAACCTAACCTTTGTGAGAAGTAAATAAAGTATATTTATTATTATTATTATTTTACTACACTATAACATATTTTAATAGGTACAATATGATATGTTGTATTTCATGTATTAATAAATACATGAAATAATTTATGAAATGTCTGTAAAATTAAACTTTTGAAGTATTATATACTTTTTCTGGCTGGAGGACCTTTAGCATGTCTGTGTAGATGTAATTAAATAGGAAAAGACAAAATATTATATTGTTGGTTTCAGGGGTTGGTGCCACTGCTGTTGTCTATGGTGCATTTTGTAAGCCACGCACAGAAAAATGTGCTATCAAAAGAATAAATTTAGAAAAATGGAACACCTCAATGGACGAACTTCTCAAAGAAATACAGGTACCACACGAATATTTTTTTATACTATAAACTGTAAACCACATAACATTAAAATGTGTATTGGAAATGTTGGAATTTTAATCTATACCACACTATTTACTATACTACAACAGTATTATTATTAGCCTTTATTTCAAACTGTATTAAATTATTATTAGAAACTAAGTTTATTTTTATTTTTTATTATGTTGTTGGACAGTTTGGATGCCTACAGATGCAAAGGCCTCCTCAATTCTAGTCAGTCTAGTCCCAAGTTTTGCCTGCAGTTTGGATTATCTCATCTTCCCATCGTCTTTGTCTGCCTCTATTTCTCTTCTACTACACTACAACAGTATACTATCTTTTAAAGAAGCCCACCCACATTGTGTATAACTTATTGTCTAACTATCCCCCAAAGATGATTTGTTATAAATTAATGAACAAAAGTTCTTTTTCAGAAAACAAATAATATGTATGCCTAACAAATATTTATGTATTTTTTAGGCTATGTCTAGCTGTAACCATGAGAATGTTGTGACATATTACACAAGCTTTGTAGTAAATGATGAGCTGTGGCTAGTTTTGAGGCTGCTTGAAGGTACCTAAATATCAGTTTATTTAGCTTCATATTATGTGCATTTGTGTGACAACAATACAGAATTTCTTTATACATAATGTAATATTATAAATATGAAAGTGTTTGTTTGTTGAAAGAAACCAATGCAATAAATTATAATAAGTCATTAATATTTTCTTAGGTGGTAGTCTCTTAGATGTAATTAAGCATAAAATGAAGGTGACAAATTGTAAACATGGTGTGTTTGATGAAGCCACAATCGCTACTGTTCTTAAAGAAGTGTTGAAAGGATTGGAGTACTTTCACAGCAATGGACAAATTCACAGGTATGCAATACATGCTGCGTTTTGTAAATATACAAATTATTACACACACAAAATTGTCATGAAATAATCATACAGTTTCCAATCTTAGTTGTTGTGTAATAATGTTGCCTTTAAAAGCCATAGATGATTTTAAGAGTAGGGCTAATTTTAGTCTGGATCTGGGTTGTTGAGTTCCCTGAGCTCAGCGACGGCTGGCACTCATGTCAACTCGTGAGTATGTTCCCGTGGGGACTGGTCTGCTCTCTGATTTATTGAGAGAGTTTGAGTTTACATACAATGCGAAAGTAACACTTCTATGTATATTGTGTGTCCTTTTTCTGCTTACACAATTTTTGATAAAAGATGTAGACTGGGTGTATAACAATTGTTGATGATTGAATTGATAATAATATATTTGAAATTGCTGATACTAGCATTAGCTACTGGCGAATTGAAATAAGAATTGCGAAATATATTATTCTGTCTGTATACATATTTATATTATAACTCTTCAAAGAAATGATCAGCCATCAGCCGTCATGCTTATTGCGGCACACTGAGAATCTTATTGGAATTGGCTAAAATTTCATATTTCTGCAAAGTTATACAATTCGCTGTTTTTAGAATTGTAAATATGGCATACTTTACAGATATAACTTTATATTTATGTTTTCTTGTAATAATAAAATTTATGTTAATTTAATTAAGGATATTATTTTATATGCCATTAGCGAAGTTGCAAAAATTTCACTTGTTTTATCGGCGAATTATATACTAATATTATAAAAGCAAGAGTAATTCTGTTTGTCTGGTACCTTTGCACGTTTAAACTGCTGCACCAATTTAGAACAAATTTGGTATGTGACCCGTATAAGTTAAGTTTGAAAACCAGAGGTCATAGGATACGAAAATTACTTCTTTCTTCTTTTGTCTATAACTTCTCATTTTGTTACTTTACCTTGTGAAAATGAGTTTGGATATGTAATGTAAAAAATTGTATAGTATATTGCATGCGGGCGAAGCTGTGTGTATTATGAGATCTTTCGAATCGTCTCTTATTTTAGAAAACAAGTACAGACGCCAGATTTTGTGTTAAAAACTCTCAAGAAACTAGTTGCTCATTTAAAATGATACTAAGTAGTTACTGTAAGACTACAATTTTCTGTAGAGCTCACATAGTATCAATTAAGCCTCTTGTTTATGTGATAATAAAAACATCTTAATTAGAACACCGTAATGCTTGAATGCGCGAATTTTTATTTCATTGTTGCATGTTCTATTAGTAATTGTTGCTGTATTGCTAATAATACTAATTAGCAAATTACAATCTAACGAATATAAACTAGGTTGTTCGCCTTGCAATACAAACAAAGACGTTTTATTACTGAGCATCCGCTGTCTGTCCATACGTCTTGTCTGTCACAGACTCATATCCATTTATACTGATCTCTCTATGCTGTCATTACGATTAGTGAGGACCCATAAATGACCATATGTTATGACTTCTGTTACTTATTGGACGAACTCCGTGGCGGAGTGGTTACCACGCCGGCCGCCACCCAGGAGGTTCCGGGTTCGAATTCCGATCGGGTCGGTGATTAGCCAGGGTCTTGGATGTTTATCTATATATGTATTTGTTATAAAACATAGTATCGTTGAGTTAGTATCCCATAACACAAGTCTCGAACTTACTTTAGGGCTACCTCAATCTATGTGATTTGCCCCTATTTATTTTGATTTTTTTATTTTTTTTATATTCATTGTGATACAGTAAAGTTGCTGTTGGTCTTCCAAATAAAGTAAAACTGATTAATTGTCCGTACCTTCGTATATATTTAACTTTTAATTTTATGCTATTTTGGAATGGTATGGAACCCTGGTTGTGAATCCGACTTGAAAAATACCACTTTTTATTATTTTATCGTCGCCTCAACTTCAGCGAAGCAAGTACAGTAAATGTAACACAGGCATTGTAAAATTGATTACAGCATGTCTACAAAATATTACTGTTGTTATGTTACTACTTAGTACTTATTATGAGTAATAAAAACTTAGAAACTAATATACCACTTTGTATCATGTTCATATTACATCATGACATGAGAATTGAGAATGCTTACATTTTACTTACTATTTAAAAAGTAGGTAGGTGCATAGTAAAAACAGTATATATTAGCTTCATTCCGCGTATTCTTCTTATAAATTTTTATGTACTTATACCTACATTGTAACTAATGAGTGAAAAAAAAAAAAAAAAAAAAAAGTACAAGATGACAAAAAAGGCCGTAACCGGTTTTCTTTCGCCATTTCTTTTTACCGGTTGCCATTTTGCTTGTGTCCGAAATGGTGGTAGTATATAACGTAGTTTATTTTTTTTATTTAAACAAGTTGTAAATGACAAGAAAAAGTGCCTGTGAAGGTCTAATTTCTGAAATAAACGATTTCATTTCATTTCTTCTTAATTTAAAAGCTTGTTTCGCTTCCTGATAAGGTTCCGTTAGCAATGTCAAGTAAATTGACAGTTTGTTTATGATGGTATTCAGTAGTCCTGGCTGAAAGACCGATTGATAACCGCTCACCCCAAATCCTTGAATCCAAAGAGCTGAAATTTTGCATAGGTCCCATCAGTTTGTGATGCAGAATCTACATTGTAGAAAAAAAAGAGGAGATTTTATAAACTTCTCAAGAAACAAATTTTCGCTGGTGGCGCTAGTATTAGTAGTAGTTTGTATTGTTCATATGTAAATAACAATTACTCGCATTAAGTTGGCCTTATTTAAGGATTGCCATATTTGTTATGGTTAATAATCTATTGTTACTCATTCCATATTGGAACTCGAAGCAAATATATGAAACATATATTGTACGTATTGCCGTGCTAAGCGCAAAAGTGGTATCCTAAAAAATGCGTAAAGTTAGCCGTCGAAAAGATTTGAAAAATCATCAACTAATGCAAGAACGGTCACTAACCTATTTAAGTTGTAGATTGTAGTATAAAAAAGCAATATTTACAAAATGAAATTTTTTTTAAAACTTGTTTGGTCAGTGATGTACATTTTTTCACAAAATTTCATGAAAAATATATCAAAGGATACTTTACTGTTTTCAGGGATATAAAAGCTGGAAATATCTTATTAGGCGAAGATGGTACAGTACAAATTGCTGATTTCGGTGTGTCCGCTTGGTTGGCCACTGGAAGGGATCTATCTAGGCAAAAAGTGAGGCATACTTTCGTAGGCACGCCATGTTGGATGGCACCTGAAGTCATGGAACAAGTGAGATAGTTTTTTGGTGAAATTTAAACTAGTTATTAAAATTTATTTTAACTTTATACCTAGCCTAATACCTGGCTAACCTCTCCTCGTAATTTATGATTTTAAACATCCCTTTATTAAATTTTTTATCGTAAGTTTTTTCCATTTTTTCATGTAAAAATCAAAACGGTCATAAAGTATAAGAATTAAAGAATAGGTACAATAATTTGTATAAGTAGATATAACAATATGGGCCAAAGTAATTTTGATTTTTAAAATCTTCAAAGCTGTATCCATTTTATGGTTGTCACTACATATAATTTTTATGATAGTACAAATTACATTATGTACGCAGATGTTCAGTATGATAACAATACTATCATCATCATCATCATCATCATTATTACCCAACTAGTGGTTGTGGTTTCCGCACTTAGTCCTGTCTCGGACCATTGTACGTGAGCCATGGGGCTGTCATTCCATCCAGCCCACCTCCCTCCAGAAGCGAATTAGTCCTCCCAAACTGCTCAGAGTATCCGCAAGAGACATTGGTGATCCAAGTGTTTCTTTCCGGATTTGGGTGACGCCTGTGCACTCAAGGAGCACGTGCGCCACCGTTTCTTTAGTCTCCATGCATGCTCTGCACAGAGGGCTGTCCGTGATACCTATTGTGTGAAAGTGTTTGTTCAGTAAACAGTGTCCTGTGATGGTTCCGACTACCAGGTGCAGGCTTCTCCTGTCCAGGCGCAATAGGCGTAGGCGCTTGGGCAGCTTGTTGTCCAAGGATGGCATCGCCTCCTTTGATTGCCTGCAGCCTGGTGTTGAAGTCCACCATCTCTCAGCTTGTGTATATGTGGTGTTTTGTAACCATTTGCGTAACTGATTGAAGGGGATTGGCACGACAGGCTCGGGTCCGAGAACTGTCGTGTCAGATCCCCTCCTGGCCAGTTCGTCAGCTGCATCGTTACCTAGTGAGCCACTATGTCCTTTTATCCACTGAAGTGTTAGCGTATTGCGATTCGTCACCGCCACGCGCTCCAGTGCATTATGACATTCTAGTATAAGTCCCGAGTCCAGATCTGCAGATTTGTATGGTTGGAAAGTTTTAATTGCCCATTTTATGCGGTCTTCCGTTACTATGATGCTGGCTTTGGACCAGTCTTGGTTAGTAGGTGTCCATTCGGTTTCGTCAGTCCATGATTTATCCTCGGAGAGGTGACAGTCTGGGAACTGCGTTTCCAGAAGGACATTGCTGATTTCTTAGTCTGTTTGTGTGTATGTGCTGTCTGGTTTTTTCAGTGTACCAAGGGTGCGATCCTTATCAGTTGATAGGATCTTCCTTACTCGGGTTGCTTCATTGTTAGATTCAATGGTTTCACAGAACTGTCGCCAGGCAGGTCTCCTGGCAATTCTAATCTGTTTTTTGAAAGTGTATTGTGTCTCTTTGTACAGCTCCCAGTCTTCTGTGAGTCTTGAGTTCTTGGCTCTGTTGAATTGTTTGCGTAGTGCATGTCTGAATTTGCTAAGTTCCGAATTCCACCAGGGGGAGCCTTTTCCTTTGGTATGTGGAACCTTCAGTTTGCAGCATGCATGATACGCTTCAGTTATATATTCCGAGAGTTTGGTTACAGTGTTCTCAAGTTGTGTGAGGTCTGTTAGAATTGCGGGTGTTAGGTGGTTGCCCAATAGTTGGGCTAAAAGACTTTTGTACCCGGGTATGTGTGTACGACGCGGGTTTCGTCTTGGTGTCGGTTTTGTTGTGTTGGCTGATAGTGTAAAACGAATTCTATGGTCTGAGCAAGAAGCTTTATCGGTTATGCGCCAGTATGTTATAAGGTCTGTCGCTTTTCCCGTAGCTAGCGTTAGGTCTATTATTGTTTGTCCACGGTTTGTGACCCAAGTGGGTTCCGAACCTCGGTTTATAATGTTAAGGTTAGTGGAAAATAAATATGTGCATAATACTTGATAATACTTCTCTGAGATTCGGCTTGTTGCTGTCCCAGAGCGGGTAGTGAGCGTTCGCATCAGTGCAGATGAAGAGGTCCAGGTTTGCGCTCTCGCAGTAGAGCACCAGGTCCCTCATCTCCTTCGGTGGGCAGTTTTCATCATCGCCTGGCATATACACCAAGGCTAGTACAATGTCTGGTGCGTCCCCGTTGGTCTGGAGCCTGATTGCAGTCAGGTCTCTGGAACAGAATTGGGTGAGTGTTGTGGTCGGTATATCTTGGGGTGGTTTGTCTGTGCTATATGTGTCAAGAATTAGCTTACCTCCTATATTTACGAGCCCGCATATTCTGTTGTTTCTGATCCACGGCTCTTGGATCAGTGCAATGGTTCGGGGTCTCATCTCCAGCGCCCTGCGCAAGCTTGCTGTGGCACACAGGCTATGCTGGAGGTTGGTTTGTATGACCTCGAGACGGTTTGGCGTGAGCAGAGACGACGGTAGGAGGGTGGAGCTAGGAGGAGACTGATCCATCGCATAGCCTGCCAGCTATCTCCATCCTGTGCCGATCGTCGGTCGGCGATGAGGCGAGCAGTTGCTCAGTCCACCCGGGTGATGCGGGTGGTAGGGATTCGGTGTCAGCCATCGCCGCTTTGGCCATTTCCTCTTCGAGGTATGCTATATCGTCTCGATCGTCGTTTGATGTCTGTGTCGTCTGTCTTTCAGTCTTGGTGTCTGAGGGTTGAGTTTTGGAAAGAAGGCGTACGTATATCGACCCGAGTAGGTACGATACACGCCGCTCCCGCGCCAGAACCTTTTCGACTTCATCCGGTGGGATGCTCAGGGTCAAATAAGTCCCAGGGTTATCTCCACCGACTGATGTCGCTCTATAGAGAGACCACCTCCCTATGTCATACCAAGTGTTCTGACGTTTCAGAACACTCTGGAGTCGCGCTATGTCCCCATTGTACCTGGGTACGAAGAGCGCAGCTCGGACACGGGTCGGTATGTCGGACGCTCACTGGAGCGTCATGTCTGTGTTTGGTAGGGATATTCTTGGTACATTCTGGGTTAGCCAGGTCAGGGCATTTTCGTCCTCACACCAAATCTGCACGGTGCCGTCCATAACGAGGTCTTCCAGTTTCATTTTGATGTGTTCGGCTTCATCAGTAGTCATATCTCTGGCTGGGGGAGAGAAGCAGATTGCTACGGTCAGCCGTGCCGAAATATCCGCCGTGGCCTGCGTGTAGATTTTCCGCTCCCCTTGAGCAGACTGAAGCCTCGCAGGCTTGGGGTCTCCCTGGAGTGTACTCGGCGAAGCCGTGTCATCCGGGCGCACTCTGTTCACCGCTCCCAGGCCACTTGGTTCTGGTTTCGGTTCCGAGGTGCTTGGCAAGGTGTTAGCAGCCAAGGCCGCCTTATGCGAGGCTCCAGCCCGCTTACCCCTTTTCCTCTGTCTGGGTCGGTTCTGTGTAACGGCACGGTTTAGGGTGTCGTCCGGGGTTGGTTCTGGCCTTAACGTTTCGCGCTGGGTGTCCCCTTCGAGTACTGATCTTGGCCTACGTGTTTCCGCGTCCGGTTGCTTTCCGCGCTGGGTACTCCCTTCGCGTACTCGCTGCTGGTCGCGTACCCCTTATCATCAATCTCTTGCGTTCCGCGCTGGCTTTCGCCTTCGCGGGTTTTACGCAATCGGTTGCTGAGTTCTACTTTCTCGAGCTACGATTTTTCCGCGCTTTTCTTCTTCTTCTTCTTTTATCCTTCACCGTACTTTTCTGGTCAGTATCCGCGTCTCTCAGCCTCGTGTCGATCTTTTCGCGCTGGAGTGCCAGCGCACGTAGTTCGCCACCAAGGCTTGAGAGTCGGGCGTTGTTTTTGGCATTTTCGGGGTTATTTGTGACACTGTTCCTAACGAGACTGTTGCCAGGCGCTCATGGAGGGTTTGTCAGGTGTTGTGCTTGGCGAGTTCGTCCCAGCCGTTGTTGTGTACTGAGTGGCGCGTGAGTCGCAGTCGTTGCTGTGTCGAGTGGCGCGTGAGTCGCAGCCAGAGTCGTAGGCGCTAAAGCAGCCTGCCGCACAGTAGGTGCGGCGCTTGGAAGCAGGTTGGCGTTCCCCCCCCAGATAACGTTGGAAACTGACCGACGAGTCGGCATGGGATTCCCCGGCTTGGCCGGGATCCCCAGGTGTGTCCCGGCCAAGCATTTGCTTTTTCCTTGTGCTTCATGTTTTGGGAGTGGTGGGCTTTTTTTGATGGACGAGGTTACCTCTCCTCGTTGGAACACGGGAATAAAGGCATAGGTTACCCTTGGGCTTGGGTTTTGGCCTTCGGGTACTTCTCTTGTCCGGGACGCTCCGGGTGTGGGGTCGACCTAAAGTTGGTCGGTCCCACAGCCGGAGTTGGGCTATCCGCAACCTGCCCACCCGCTCGGTTGCATGAGAAGAAGTGCCTGGCGGTCTGTGCTTCCCCGATACCGGTGTACAAGTACAAACGGCATCAGGGCAACCCAGCCGGCCCCGAGAAAACAAAACTATATATATTATAATGAGTACTAAAGCATTTATGAAATGTGCTATCTCTTTAGGGAAAGTACTAGCCATTCACGTTCGGTTAGTGTAATATACTGAACTCCATCTATCCTATGCTTCTACCCCAAATTACACCTTCCTTTTACCGGATAACAGTCAGGTTCATAGTCGCCGGTCACTACTTCTCATTAGCTGATGATAACGACTTAAAAAAAATGATAATAACATCAAAATATTTTTTTTTAACATCAAATTTTATTTGTAGGATCATGGCTATGACTTTAAAGCGGATATCTGGTCTTTTGGAATAACTGCAATTGAAATGGCGACCGGAACTGCGCCATACCATAAATACCCACCAATGAAAGTGTTAATGTTAACCCTGCAAAATGACCCTCCCAACTTGGACACAGGTAAGATTTTCTTTTGAGATTTTGCAAATCAAATCTATACAATATATGTATATGTTACAGCCAAAGTGATTAAATTGCTATTATATATAATCACCGGTCATTATATAATATAATTACCAAATTGTCTAGACAATATTCATAACTGCGGGTCAAAGTTAGCCAAAGTAATAAAACGCGAAATCGTAAGATGAATATGGTGTTATGATCACAAGATAACCCTTTTTTTTTTTTTTTTAATTATCGTCAGAAAAATGCTTTGCAGCAGCCCCACCGCCAGGGGAATATGCGGTGGGGACTGTGGGACTTACCACTAAAAAACTGACGGGATGCCACTCGCCCCCTAAGTGACGGGGCCACGGGTACTGTGATACATCCGCGACCCCGCCAGGGCCGTCCGGCCAAAGTTAAACTGGCCGGACCCGCTCTCCCCGGAACGCCCCGTCAGCAGCACACCGCATCCAGGTGCACTGCCGACACCGAGGACCATTGCCCCCTCAAGACGACGGGCCTTCCCCGGCTCGCCGTCTCGGCTGGGCAAGGGTCCCCTCCATCTCTGCGGTCGCAACAACGTGCGACCGCTGGCCGGGCTCTGCGAGCCGCCGGCCCCTCTTCTTCAATTTTTTAACGAGGTTTTCTTCCTCCACCGCGCCTCCTGCGCCACTCCAAGTGCCACAGCGTCCACTACGTACTTAGTGGACTCTGTGACACTTTGCGCCACCGCGCACTCCCTCTTCCAGGGTGGTCTCATTCGCCCATGTGACCCAACCCTTAACGCCCCCCGCAGTGTCTGGGTTGGCGAGACCCAGTGTCTGCAGGGCCTCCGCGTTCCACCATACGGAGGTCGCCCCCGGTATCAACGGGTGGAGTAGGCCCGGACACCAGTCGGGGCGAAGACGCTTTTGGGGAGGATCAGCGAGCGAACGAGTCCACCACCGCTCATAATACAGCCGGCCGAGCCAAGCGCGGCCGGCTCCACCTCTTGTTTTTTAACGAGGTTGTCTCCTCAGTCGCTCCACCCCCAGCACCAGTACGGATGCAAGGGGGAGCGGATTTGTCCGCATCCCACGTACTCCATCCAAGGTAGGAGCACGGGGAGCAGACCCACTGCGTCGGGAATTTGGCCGTCGGCAAGTAATTCCAGAGTTGGGTCCAGAAACTAAGGAATTACTCGCCGACGTTACCAGGGTGGACCGCGTGGAGGTATCCCAACTCCCCACCCCTCACAAGATAACCCTAACCTAACCCACCAATGTCTGTTGGTAAATTAATCACTTTGACCCGCTGCTGTTATGAATAATGTCCGGAACATTATTCATAACAGCAGCGGATCAAAGTTAGCCAAAGAAGCAAGTAAACGGAATCGTAAGAAAAATCGTAATATAATGGCTGGATAGTATTATACATATAATATCAGGATTTATTACTTTGGCTGTTACATATATATAAGTAAATATTTTTTTTTTCTAAAATCCTTTGGTGTTTTCAAAGTCGACCCTCATTTTGTGATGCAATGTTAGGTGTAAAAATGTGCTGCTTATCAAAGATATATTTTTTTATATATTTTAAGGAGCTGATGAAAAAGAACAATACAAAGCTTACGGTAAAACGTTTAGGAAAATGATAATTGATTGTCTACAAAAAGATCCTTCGAAACGGCCTACTGCGACAGAATTGTTGAAACATCCATTCTTTAAGAAGGCCAAGGATAGAAAATACCTGACCCAAACTCTAGTCGCTATCGGGCCTAGCATGGAGACCAGAGTTCATAAGGTAAAAGTCACAATTTGATTATTGGATTGAACAGGTTTGAAGTTAACTAAATAACTAAATGCTTATATGTAACATTGCTTTGATGCAGAAATTGATACTCCAATATCGACATCCGCGACGAACAAGACAGTAACTGCTCGGCACCCGCATTGAACATGGCAGTCAATCTAATATGCCCGTTTTCACCAATGCCTCCTAGTGTCAGGAATACCCTAAATGGACTGAAGAATGGTAACGATCCAAGGAAAAAACCCCAGACCCGACAGAAACGAGACAAATCTCGTTTTTTTTTTTGCTATTTTTAAATAGTCAAATTATATTATTTTTTATATTCGAAATCAATGGCTAACACCAAAATATTGCCTTATATTTTTGTTCATGCGATATACAAAAAAAGAAATACAAAACGACTATTTTACCCAATTCTTAAATGTTACGTAACTAAATGGCGATATAGTAGTTACCTATGGTCTATGTATCTAGGTGAGTTATAACTTGGTAACTTCCTATTATGGAATAAATCGAATATGATAAGGTTATTCCTACCGTTAGGAGGCGATCGTGAAAACAGGCATAAGGCATATCCAAAGCAGCTAACTGCTATGTTCAATGCGAGTGTTGTTAAAACCTGATGTAAAATAAGTTATACAATATTTTAGAATATAGAGCAAATCACGTAAAGGTCTTGATTGTACAACTACGTATACAAATATTTTATTTAATATTGATTAGTAAACTCTTGTATAATTGTATGTTATCCATATTTCATCTAAATCCAATTAATATAATAAACGTGAAAGTTTGTGAAAAAAATACAAACATCCTTACATTCATTTTTGTAATTTTTTCACGCAAAAACGCCTTGATAGATTTTCTCGATATTTTGTACACGGGTAGTTTATCATCTGGATTAACACATAGGATTGTTTTTATCCTGGATATCTGGCCAGGAACGGGAACAATGGGATTTCTCGGGTAAAACCATGGTCATCAGCCAGTAAAATATTAACTAAATAAATCGGAATGAAATCGATTCGATCACATAGCACCATGGAGTCGGACGACCCCACAGTTCATGCTAAGCAGATGTCTTTTTGTTGTCTGATCTACATTTTATTATTATTTTATGTTTGTTAGTTTTTTTTAAAGTTCTTAAATGTAAGTTAGACAATAAATAAACCATTTTCTTTCTTTCTTTCTTTCCTGTATGTCAAAACGTCTACCACCGACGTCTTTCTTCTATTTAGCATGATTTCGCATTGTTTTGTCTGAATTAATAATTAATTATTATTACAATCACTTTGTTTCATTTCAGGCAAGCAAAAGGCAACCGGGCACCTCTGGCCGGTTGCATCGTAGCGTTACAGGGCAATGGGTGTGGAGCGAAGAAGAGGAAGAAAGTGCTGAAGCTCCCGAGTCAGATGAGGAGGTGCCACAGGGTGATGAGGACAAGAGGCCAATGAACGAACTCCAACGGGCCGATTCCAGTGGCAGTGATAATGAGGAGGTATTCAACAGTTTATTTAAGTTTTTTACATTGTACGTGTAAAACCCACGCCACTTTGTTTTTGGGATTTCGCTTCAGGCCTATTTCGACGACGTCGCCAGTTCTTGTACATTTATGAGCAATAGCATGCAATCTCGTGAAGTAGAGTAGAATAGTCGTGAGCGCGCCGCCAACCCGTGCCGTAGCCCAACAAGTGGGTCTTCCGGCGGGGCAGCGGATGTATTATAGTTACCGCAGCCCTGCCCATCGAGGTGGATGAGGTGGCAATCAGTCAGGTTTTTGGTCGGTATACCCTAAGTAAGTGGCATAAAGATCCCTCTTTGACCCGACAGGACATGCAGTAATGCATTTTCCTGACTTTGAACAAAAAAAAGGTGTTCTATGTCTACACTATAAACGAAACTTCGATACAAAATTTCAACTCTAGATCCAAGGGACACCTGGTCCAATAATTGTAGCTACAACTTTCATTTAACGTGCATATAAAACTAATACTCGTTTTTACACCCATATATCTCTGAAACGGTAAGAGCTGAAGAAGTGGATGAGTCGATTGAAGATAGTGAGTTTTTTTGTTTTACAAAATGCTGTTGGTACTTTTTCAACTTTTAATAGCAAAAGATTAAACAAAGAAATATATGTTATAATTATTATTTTTCAGGATACTGCAGAAACTAAGAGGTCTCACGAAGTTAGATCTGCAGATCAGGCAGAACCGCCTGTTATTAATCTTGTACTAAGACTGAGGTACACATGTTTTTTTACTATTACACCTTCCTATAAAACGAATAAGATATTTAACATAGGTGTCAAAAACTATAGGAGAACTGTCAAGAGGGCGTGGTCGGTGATTTGCTCAAGAAACCTTGAGAAAAAAAATTATGACACAAATTTTGAACTATTACTGTAACTTACTTTCGTATTTCATTTAAAATTCAAGTCAACAGTTTTAATTTCAGTCATCGCAAACAATTTACGACCAAATACGGCTAACCGAAACCACGTTTACTCAGTTGGTCAACGAATAGCAGATGCAACCGAATCGGTTCAAACGACCTATTGAGAAATGCGCTATAATGTACTTCATAATACGTTCCGATCTCGATACAGTCACCTAGTTATTATCGTATATAAAATAATAAAAATATAAATCGATATCTGTTTTCTATTGTTTATAAAAAAAAACTATTGAAATCTTTATTATTTTAGAAATTCTCGTCGCGAGTTGAATGATATTCGCTTCGAGTTTATAGTGGGCAAGGATTCGGCTGAGGGCATAGCTAATGAATTGGTCGGCGCCGGTCTAGTGGACCCGCAGGACTCTGTTCCCATATCCGTCAACCTGAGCAAACTGCTCGAAGTGCAGTTCTCTGCACCGTCGCCACCAAAGGCTGTCACATTCCATTTGGTAAGGTTCCCTGGATTTATCTCTTTTCTTTGTCTTTTTTGGAAATGGTGTCACTTGCTTAGAGACTGTCATCAATCGACAACAGAAATGTTCGAAAACTTAACATGCCCTTAATATACCCAAAGCATGGGGAAGCTTAAGATTTTTAATCCCATCCAAATACTGTCCAGGGTCACCGTTAGTTAACTTGTAATTTATTTGGTATCTATTTACAGAATTCGGCTGGTCCGAACGAGCAGTACGACGACAAAACGCTAATAGGCTTCGCGCAAATATCTATTATTGAGTAAGGTGATATGCAGGGTCGTAATGTATGGGTTTGATAGAGGAAAACGTATAGAATAACATATTAGATTATCAAGTTTTCATTGTGTGCAAGAAATGAGCATACCGATCTACTTAACGTGGATGGGTAAGGAAGGTAAAAAATACTGATTCGCAGCATTTGAATTTGCTAGATATCTACCTACTTAAAGATTCACTTCAATTCAGTTTCAATTTCCTTTCGATTCACTTTCGCTTATCCATCGTGCGTTTAGGTCACCCCGCTTTTATGAAAAATTGTTATCGGGAGCTAGAACTTAGTATTATCTGTAGTTGTATTCTATATTTTTCCTCTCCCAAGCATAGAACGAAAAAGTGATCGATTTGTACTACTTTACGGATATTCTAGTTATACTATGTACTTGTATTTGTTTGTGGTGCTAGCGAGCGTGGATGCACGAATGCCTTGCCGTCTTCGCATCCAATGCGTAGACATAGATAATGTTTTGATTTCCAATTTATTCGAATATAGCATTTTTTCATAATGTGAATGAAAATCTTGACTTACTCGCGCAGCCCAGATGTTTTGAAGTCAAAAGCTTAAATTTTGCATATAGAATTATTTTGTGAAATTTTTAATTTAAGTCTTTTTTTATTGTATGTCTTACCAGAAATAATATCTCATCGTATGACGATGTAAACCACATCAAAATCCGATTCGTGGTTGTTTAGTTGTAGCGGTTAGATAAACAGATTAAAGACGCAGAAAATGAATTTTGAATTTTTGGCAGACACAGTATGTGATCTGTGCCGATGGCGGGGGCGCTAGAATCGAAGCTATTGAAGGTAACTGTCAAGCTATTCGAGGCGTATTATTAGTTCTAGTTTTTGCCACCGGTTACGGACACGTTTGTGGCACTATAACTG
Organism: Endotricha flammealis; assembly: GCA_905163395.2. NCBI lineage: Eukaryota > Metazoa > Arthropoda > Insecta > Lepidoptera > Pyralidae > Endotricha > Endotricha flammealis. The sequence continues at coordinate 10,294,820 of LR990852.1, read as the reverse complement.
AGGATTTTCAGATTCATTTTGAATGTGTTAATTAATCAACCTGTCACTAACATAATGATGTCAAGATTGCCATAATTTATGGTCGAATGCCAGAGTTAAATGGAGCTGTGGTGTATCACGCCAGATCCAGAAGGATATCGGTTTCATACATTTATCCTCATGACGTCATAACGCTCTACGCGTGGTTTTACTTCTTAATGCGCCACTACACATATGTAATTTTAGCCAAATTAAATGTATGAAACGATATCCTGAGGCAACATGATACTCCACACTTGAACTATGCAATTCTGTATTAATAAATGTACGTAAAACCATTTTTAGTGGGTTGTGTTTTTAACTAAATGTACTCTTTATGAAATCAATAAATTTTCTAAAGGTGATGGCATGGGTTTTCATAAATAATTTCCTACGAAGGATTTGCATTGGTTTCGTAAAAAGTAGGTACATTCAGATACAAACACACCCCACTATCCCACTACAAATCGCATATACGAAACCTTTACTACGATATAAGATTGACTGATATGAAAATTTAAATGTAAAGCTAGAAAAGCTTTTCTATAATTTGATCCAATCAATGATCATACATTAATTGTTCTGAAAAGATATTTCATGTATTGATATTTCGGGATTAATATTCGGATTATTGTTTAAAACAAAATCTAAATTCCAACGTTATTTAATATAAAAAATATACTTAATGTTAAGTATTTTGACTTGCGAAGGAATAGAATACAGATTGCATGTATTTTTAATAAGGTTCTTGTATTATGATACAACGAGAAAGATGTTAAGAAGATGTATTATGACCGGCACAGGCCCAGACATGGGTCCTGATAATAATATTGAGGAGCTCTAAATTGTGAGACAATATTTAGGGGATATTCAAAGTTGCATGATCAGTTAGCCTATCCGGTTTTGTATGATTTTTCAACAATTTAACTGAACCTGTTTAACCCGCCCTAAATATTTATTATTATTCTATTCATATCATTAGTATGAAATCAGATGGTATCGAAAAATATGTCTACTATGCACAAGTCAGATATAGCGCTGTAAAGTGAAACGGCAATAAATAAAACTTTTAGTAGATACTCAACGGTCCCGTGAATCACTTCTCTAGAAATATATTTTAAAGTTAATGACACATTAAAATCGAATCATTGTCAAATTAAGGAACAAAATGGGCTTGAGACTTAATGTGTTATGAAATTTAAAATGCTTTTGTGCTGTTGTTCTCGTAACAAAAACCTTGTTAAAATTTAGTTTCGAATTGATTGTCATCGTCATGAAGTAAAATACATAATTCTATTGACTTTATATTATTAGATAATACAGGCGTATTGTACAAAATTGTAATTAAAATGCGCATACAAAATACGTACAATTGTTAAAATTTTAAAGTCAAATTATATAATTTGCGTTGTTTCAAATTGCATATTTACACGAATAGTATTATTAATGTATTGTGTGAGCGTTGTATTAGTGTGTTAGGGTTTCTTGATAAATAAGAAACATGCGCTTTATAAATGAAAAAGTTAGCTTAGCAAATTTAAATTTCGCTATCATCCTACCATCTCAGTATATGCGTTCATACTTACTCATCTTACATGATCCGAATGTCTGACTGATAAAAGGATTTGTATAATTGTATGCTAAGCATAAAATATATCTCTAAACTAGATTCCGAGATTAAAACCTAATCGCCATCTAGAATGTTATTTGATCGGGATTTATGTAGTTGATAAAGCGGCGTGTAACTTAATCGCGCAGTTCTGTTACATCTCAAACTGTACCATACGTTTATAAAGTACGCCATGAATTAAAACTAATCGTGTAGTTTACAATCCCTTAACTTATAGTCCGGTAGAACAAAAAAAGAGACTAAATTAACAATGCGTGATGTAGTTCTGCATTTTTAGTATATTGTATGGATCTGCTAGGGTAGTGCGAATTCAGATTTGCATATTCGAAAAACTTTTGTAAATTGAGAAAATCAAGAAAAACTTCGTAATTTTGGGAGATTTTTCACTATTTGCTCTCCAGGCCCTAAATTCTGCATTTTTTGCGAACGATGTTTTCTACACTTATAGACAGCATTAAATTACCCACAATTTGACATCATAGGAGCCAAGCTATAGCGAAAGTGCCCAATTTTTCTCGAAAACTGCAATTTTTATGTTCTACTTACGTATTTCGCAAAATATTTTCAAAACTACTTGCCCTATGAAGAAAAGTCACTGAAAATATCGTGTTACATTTATTTAGCTTTTATTTGAGCCCAAAACAAGTCTGTGCGACTAATAGTTCATTTACAATCTCAACAAAACAAAAAGAAGGTAGAATGAATGAGTTATAGAGGCAAAAGACTTAATGTATAGGTTTATTGGAAATTAGACCGGATGGGATGGGGGAGGTCATTTACATTAATATTGACCCCAAAAATAATACAACCTCTGCATAGCAAAAAGACTTGTAGATCGTAGTTCTTTCTTTTGTATTTGTTGTGTGTGGATATGGATTAATGGTATTGAAGTTAACTTAAACCGTTAACATTATTTTTTTAATTTTAGTTGGTTATTGCACGCAAACATTACATTTGTCTCGATTATTCCCTTCCGAATATCAACAACATAAGCTGGGAGTACCTCCACGCGGTGAAGGCGGTAACAGTGTAAGTTGGCTAAAACTCCCATGTCCTATCCAATGATGCCTTCGGGCTTATGTTTATTGTATGTAAATTACGCACAGGAGCGAAATTGGAAGTAGCCTATTGAATTGCGGAGGAAACTCGTGTTATAATGTCGCGTTGATTTTGTTTTCTGATAACGAAGATATCGATGACTCAGAGGAAGATGAAGAAGGACTTCTTCATCAGAATGATGAAAAAGGTCATGAAAAGGAAAAAGAACAAGAGCACGTTCTTAATCTTCTTCAAAATGAAAACCATCGTGATCCCAACCAAAGAAAAAACGATGGTTGGCTAAGAAGCTTGTCCATCTTTTCGTATTTTTTTTGTTGAGATTATGAGTTTGTGAGTGAACCGGTAGTCTCACAAACTTGGTTATGGGGTCTAATAAAAGCTAGTTAAATCTACTACAAAATATTTCCAGTGGCTTTTCTTTGTAGGTTACGTGGTTTTTCCAATATTTCGCGAAGTAAGTTCGTAAAACTTGAAAATTTCAACGTTTGAGAAAATTAGGTCATCTTCGAAAAGCGATAGCTTGACTATTATGGTGTCAATAGAGCTGCGATTGGGCTCAAATTGTATGTCATTTAATACAGTTTATAGGTAGGTGTAAAATACATTGTTTGCGAAAAATGCATATTTTTAGTCCTGGATCGCAAACATTTCGCCGATTTTCAGAAACTGCTATCTGCTTATGCTTTTATGGCTTTTTTCTGCAATGGAGTCACCTAGAGCAAACTGTTGTAAATCTTACTCAAATGAAGCATTTACGAAATTAGCAAGGCTTTTTTAATATTTTAAATAGAATTTTTGTTCAAAATTTCACAAAATCTAATTTTGTTTTATAAAACTTTTGCTTTTATTTCTGTATGGATAAAGAATATCTAAATTTTTTTTACTGTGCATATATACCAATATCGTGACTCTAAATATGTCAAAAAAAACGAATTACTAGGTTTTTAAAATAAATTTTTGAATGAAAGAAAGAGGTATTATTAAAAAAATATATTTTAAAACGTCTTGAGAATGGTGTACTTTTTTTGCATTACACTATTTGGGTCAATATTGTTGCAAATGACCTCCCCCATCACTCCATTCCGGTCTAATTTCTAATAATCCTGTAAACATTGAATCTTTTGCCTCTATAACCCATTATACCTTCATTTTATTTGAGATTGTAAGTATTAGTCCCACAGACTTTGTTTTTGGCTCAAATAAAAGCTAAATAAATGTACTACAAAATTATTTTAGTGACCTTTCTTCATAGGGCAAGAAGTTTGCAAATAGTATGCGAAATACGTAAGTAAAACCTAAAAATTGTAGTTTTCGAGAAAAAATGGTCACCTTCGCAGTTCTATAGCTTGGCTGCTATGAGGTCAATAGAGCTGCGATTGGGCTCAAATTGTAATTTATTAATACAGTCTATAAGTGTAGAAAGCATCGTTCGCAAAAATGCATAACTTGGCCCTGGAGAGCAAATAATGAAAAAAACTCCCAAAATTACGAAGTTTTTCTCGATTTTCTCAATTTTCAAAAGTTTTTCGAAGTTACAAATTTGAATTCGCACTACCCTAACAGTCGGTCTATTAGGGTAGTGCGAATTCAAATTTGCAACTCAATTTTACAACTACATCTCACTTTCTTAATTTAATATCTACATCTATAGGGCTATTAGCCCATTTAAAATGATTTTACTCCGGTCAAAAGTCGTAGTCAAAACCAATCCAAGGTTATTATTTTAATTATTATCGTTAAAATCTGTGTCATGCTTTAGTTTTCCACTCTCTGCGAAACGCAATATTATTATAAATTATGTGGTAAGGGCAACTTTATAGAAGTAACAATTACAAAGTAGATATTGGCTTCTAATAGAATTGCAGATAAGACAGTATTTGACCTTGCATGCTAATTAGGTTAGCGATACTTTTATACTACTGACCTACTAAGTAGTTATACATATAACTGATCCATTAAAAATAGGTAATGTAATTGAAAAACAAAGTCCTATTCTAACTCCATAGCCGTGCCATTACTGTTAACATGTAGCTACTTATACAAATCGATAGTATTAAGTCAAACAGACTGCAGTGCGAAGACTATAGTGCAAATAAATAAAAAATAGATATTTGTTTGTTAATCAATATTGTATTCGATTATTAAAATATCCAGTGTCAGATTTTTTAGGTGTCTGGTTAAGTGTATGACACACTAGTGAAAAATAAAATCGTTGGCAAACACTCGTAAATTAATGAATGATTATTAAAAGTATATCTACTGAGTACCTAGTTAATAAAACCATTATGATTTTGAAGGCCAGTTTCCTATCAATTAATGTTTAGTAGTAGTTGCAACTTTCATGCAAAACTAGGCTTAATATTAAAATGTAATTCTCAGTAGCAACATTGATGTATTTACAGAAACTGGATTTTGATATTAAACAATATTGAACGGTATAATAAAGGAGAGCGCCCATTATGGTGGGACGCACCGCATCGCAAGTAATCGCAACACATCATACTAATAATTTTAAACGCCAATTGTTTTTATGGATGGTGTCGTTATTCTTTCACGCCAAACGTATCCATGGATGGGAAATTTGGTACACGTGTACTTTATACCTGTCACACAGATTAGGTTTTTATTCCGGAAATGATCTCGGGATTGGAATAACGATATTGCGCAGGCAAAACTGCGGATTTCGGTCTGTTTAAAATAAATATTGTTCGGGATTTGGATTAAACACCGTTAACTTGTTAGAAGAATTTATTGAGCGATGAACAGGTCACAGATACAATCACTGTTGCCAGATCACACGAAGAATCGAAGTCCGTAGCGCGCTGAAGTCGTTGGTCCAATCACAGTATTCTTCCAAGTCGCAGAGTCGTCCGTAGTCCGTTGGTATCGCAAAGGTCGCAGGTTAACTCACTCTTGATTAGTCTTCACAGTTATCGCATCGGAAGCTCAGAATGAACTGACTGTGTCGGCCACCGTCGCGGTATTTATATGGCTCAATATACGCCTCGAATGTTCCCATTTTTATGGCCTTTTTTTGTTACTTGTTTACAAATAACTTTGATCAAAACAACTTCAAGTCAACACAACTTCCAAGGTGTGAACCATTTTGTACCTTATAGTACAAGCATTAAAGCTCAATGTCGCTTGTACTTCGGACTTGTTTGTCACGTTTGTTTTGAATGATCACTTATTTTTCTCGATCTATGAATAGGTGTAAACAAGTGATTCTAGCGGCGACGCGAGACGTCGAGAACATTCTAGATCATTCGCGACAACATGTTATCCATTTTATTAATTATTAAACATTTTGAACATTTTTGTTGCACGATGCGGCGCGCCGATGTGTGCGCTATCTTCAAACTGTCAAATGTCAATTCATTTATGTACTTGCTCTGTACTTCGCTTTTCCGAATTTTCTATTACTATGATTAGAATTGGCACTCCGACATATCTTATGTGTTGTGACGTACCAAGTAAAAACTATGTTACATCAATTTGATTTTTAATATTATTATTAGCATAAACTGTCGTACTGCTGGCCAAAGGCCTTCCTACCATTCTTCCATTAATCCCTGTGCAGAGCCTTCTGCCTGTGCTCGGAATAGGCGTTCATAATTTAATGCTCGCCAAAAATGTGTTTTTGTCCATTTATTGAATGCTTGGGTGTTTTAATTTCTGTCTTATGCACTTTTTTTGTAAAATAAAGAAGAAAAAAACAAGATTGGTTCTTCGTATATTAATATATATATAAACGATTTTAGTAGCAGTTCTCAGTCTCAGTCTTGCGAGCTTGGCCGCAACTTGAGAATTTTTGTAGTTGTTAAATTGATTGATGACCACTGTTTTCAATAAAACATTTTATGTTTAGATCAGAAATTAAAACGTTGGTGGTGATGGTAGCAGGGACAGTCGTCTCTTTATTGGTATAAGTATTTTATGGCAATACCAAAATTTACATTCGTTCATACATACTCGTAGAAATATTCCCTCCCACGTTCGTAGATATCTAATAATTCAATATGAGGCTACATTTTAATAACTATGAGGAGGTACAGAAACAGGGTAATGTGTATGAACATTGGTATTGCTGTGCTCTTTGTATTACAGGTATACTAAAAATATTTAAGCGCGAAAAGCAGAGGTAGGGGTTCATGTCGGGCTCAGCTGTATCTGCTTCGTTGGGACCGATGGCCTAAAGTACCTTTGGCAGCAAGGGGCTCGACGTACCCATCCATTATAACTAGTATTGTATTGCCTCTTTATTAAGTCGCGCAATGGAGCTTCATATTCATAATTATTGCCTATAACTGATATTCGAACATGAGTAGTTTTTATTTTATTTAAAATATTAATTTATTATTAGTTCGGTGTTAATAGGTTTCATATAAAATATAAAAAGTTGTTTTTCTGTCAATAGTTTGTTTTGCCATGATGAATTCCTCTAGTCATCGTAAAGTTTGGCTTTGAGGTGCATAATATAAAGTTTTATTTTAATTTTATATTTATACTAAATAAATTAATGGAGATTATGATTATAGATCTGGCTAAAAAATAATTAGGCATGTTGTGAAATGGCTAGTTTGGTTTATCATACATGTTTTTATATATTATTGTATTGGCTATTTGTTTAGAAATTTTAGAAATTTCGAAGTCCGTCGCTACCTTGAGAGCCATTATATTACGCATTCACGATTTTTCTCCGGAAATTTGGTCTCTCGGCGATTAAAACATAGGCGCACCATGTATCCAAATACGTAAACACCTAAACAAACAATAGGAAATCACAGTCGCCGTCGACCGAGAAGGCTGCCCACTGGAAAGTGCGTAATAACTCTTAGAAATTCTAAGTTAGAATAGCCCTGCTGTGTGTATTTTTTATATTTGTGTAACCTTCCTATAGACATATCAACTTCATTTTAAGTGCTCGCTTTAGTTATACGTATGACTGTATTCAATAGTTATAAATAAACTTTGAAATCTATAAATAGTAACAGGACGATAATCGTCATTTAACAAAATGTACAAGATAAATGGTTGACTTATGGTGTGCCTTGCTGTTTCTGCTTAGTGTCACTTTATAACTAGATGGAATTGCTTATATGCGTATAATAATTATAAGTGTTTAATTTATTAGAACCACATTGTCCCGCTTTTTATTGACTATTACCTCTTTGAAAGCTTGACGTGGCGGATGTATGAACGATAAACGGTGATAAAAATTCAGACCCGCTTTTGTTCCATTTTCTGTCACTATAGTCAGGTTCCCGAAATAAACGGCGGCACAGTGATGAATTTAAATTGTGCTTACTGTAAATACTATTAAATCAGTGGCCGAGACCAATGCTATTTGGCTACGATCTTCTGTAAAGTGGAGGTCCTTCCCCAGACGATTATCTGCTGTGCCCTACCTGTGTGCTGTGTGTTGTGTTCCTACGGTGAGTAAGGTCTCCAGAGCTCCACTTTGGGTGGTTGGGAGGGTTTGCAACGCGTGAGTGATACCCAAGGTACTGCAAGCGTCTATAGGCTACGGTGATGTTTACCATCAGCCGTATGCTTGTTTGCCAACTTTGTGGTATAAAAAAAAACAGTTCTTGGTAAATTCGAGGGTTAGGATGAAAAATTGTATGAGTAGGTAAGTATGAGTAGGTAAGACCAGCTAAAATTAAAATCCAGCATATAGAGTTCATTTCATTCGCTCTATATTCTGGATTTTTATTTTAGGTGGTCTGAAAAGCTCAACACTAAATTTGGATCGAGAATCGACATATTTTTTTAAAAAGCAAAGGGCTCCCTGTCTCTATGGAAAGAATAATGAAACACTTACCAATAATTATTGTTCAACCCGACTCGGAAAGCTCTACACTCAAACGCATTGTAACACTGCACTAGGAGTACATAATATTAAGTGTATCCATACATACAAGTTTGTTTAAAGTAGATAGAATTGGATAACGCCTGGTAACCGACACATAAGAACTCTCACAACAGACTAGGCGGATTGCTCATGCAAATCACCATAACTGATAATACAACGATGAAGACCGTCGCATGCGATTATGGGATGATGAGTTCAGTTAACATCAGTAACCGATGCTAAGGATATTATCGAACCAAGCCGTTTGCTCGTGCCCTTCAACGTTTGCAGTTTTGGGCACTTGGAAACGATAAATTTTATCGAACAAAGCCGTTTACTCGTGCCCATTTGCAGTTTTGGCACTTGTAAACGATAATTCCGTCGCAATGGTATTGAGTTACTAAAACTTAGTCAAGCCCAATGGTCCACGCTAAGGATATTCGTTATAATTTACCCTCAGCTTAACACTTAACTGGTGATTGCATCTAGAATTAGTGAGGAGATTCCGTAATGAAGGTCGTGGGGACGCACAAACTAAAACTGCTTCAACCACGTTTTGCTGTTTCAGCAGTGACGCGGCGGCGCGGCGCGGCGCCGCGCCCGCCGATGGCTGGCCCGGGCCTGGCGACAATGTGAGCATAGTAACGACTGAACTGAGTACTAATTCCAGAAACGTATGACAATGCAAAAAAATATATAGGTAGGGCTATATTCACACTGCGTTTTATGTTAGTTTCCTATTGAAATATATTTTATGTATTAATATACAATTTTAAATTATAAAACAAGGTCTTTTATGTTCGGGTAAAACAGAATTAAAAGTACCAATCAGCTGTAATTGTTATTTTAAATAAAATATTTTATAGTATTTACTTAAATAAATATTTAGGGACAATCACATTGATGGAAATAACCCCAAAATAAGTTTAAAACGTGTGTGGGATACTAACTCAATGATACTATATTTTATAATAAATACATAGGCACATTAAAAAAACATCTAAGACTTAGGCCAACCATCATTTTTCCTGACCTGACCTGAAATCGAACCCAGGACTTCTTAAATGGCGTCATATTAAAAAAGATGTTTCTATAATAATTACTTAACTTTAATTCAAAAGTGTACAGCCTTAGTGGGTTATTCCATTATTTTGTTTAATTCATTTACGAATTTTAATACAGATTATACATTGTCATTTACACTCTTATATTACTTTGTTCTGCGGCTAACTATTCACAATTCTAGAGTAAAATATTATGTAAATGTAAATTTAAAATTACTACTAGTAACTTATAAATAGAAGCCAAACCCCATGTCACCATCCATCGAATTGATTATAAAATATTTGGTTGAATTGATTCGGGACTGAGATTTGTATGGTAAAGATAAAACAAATGTCTGAATGAAAAGAATCACTTAAAAATTTTGCTCTAATAACCGAATGGAATAACCCAACTAACACGTAAGCGTATTGCAAATTGTAATAAACTGTAGAAATTACGAAATACGCGGTGCGGAAATCTTTGATTATCAAATATCAACGAACTTTTTGTAACAATTGTAACACTAAACTTTTGTTTTCGTGTTAAAGTTCCAAATTTCGTAATGAATTTACGAATATGCTGATGTTTATTTTATGTAGTGGTCGTCAACCTACATTTGCTTTAAAATTTAAATAATAATATTTTTTTAAAATAAATAACATTAGTGTAGTAATTATAATTTCATTGTTTGCAAATTGTTGACAAGACCTGGAATTTATGATGTATCAGCTAGAAATTACCAATAAATGCTTTGATTTTCGTTGTTTTTAAATTTTTTGGTATATTTGTTCGCGACCTCGGTGAGACAAGTTCTCTGTATTCATCTTCATCTTCGTGACCCGCTGGTTCTGATTTTAACATAACACCATACAAAACGAGGATTCCCTGCATCGCAATAATGTTCGTAAGTTTTTAAACTATTTATATTATTTTTTTCAGTTTGTTTTTTTGTTTTATGTTATACAGCAGACAAACAGGCAAGCGACATCAGCAACACCAGGGGCATAACCAATGCTGCTAATTCACTTGAGAAATGTTATTTTATTTTATTTGGTTAATATATTTTGAAAAATTGTTTTTCGTCAAGCTTTGACTGAAGTTACTAATTTATAATAACATATCTTTGTTTTGTTTCTCAGGTCGGACTCTGAATATTACAAAAAAAATCGCGAATACAACAAAAAAACAAAAGTTGCAAAACGATCAGCAGCGGCAGACTTGAGATTCGGACGGTGGCGAGGAGATTTCTCCAGAAAAGAAGTACGTGTTTATACCTGCTTATATGTACTCTATACTTTTTGTATATATCACTAAGGTGGCAAACAAGCGTTTTCATAGTTCATTAATTAATACAATTAATAGACCTGGCAGTCGAGTGGTTAGCAATGGTTACTTCTACCCGAGGGCCGCGGGTTAGAATCCTGCGCAAGGCAAACATTTGTGTGCATGAACATGACTGTTTGCCTTAGTCTTAATGTTTTCTTTGTATAATAGATAAGTACTTATTTACAAAAAAAAGTATATACGTATTATTTTTTATAAATATACATACTTAGTTTGGGACTAGATGGTGTTGTGTCCAAGAATATTTATTTTTAATTTTCGTAATGTTTTTATTTTCTTGGAGCTAGGACAGAAAATAAATGTTAACTGTGAAAAAATATACTTAATCGTATTATTCTTTTTTTACAGTAGTCAAAAACGGAAACTGACTGCCGTTAAAGGCAGAAAGAAGGCTAGCGTGACGAAACCAACAGCAACAGGTTGGACTCTGGATTTGGATAGCGACGACGAGCGCTACCCTCCGCCAAAGAGTCCTTTGGTGTTAGCCCTTACCACGCGTGTTGCAGACGGGGTATTACGGCGTACGATAGATCTTAAAGGGAATGTATTTGTAGAGTTGAAGGTCTATAATGTTAAAGAAAAAGGAGTTGCCCCAAAAGATCGCTGGGAACGAGCTGTTGTCTCTTTAAAATACCAAGGTGAATCGGATTCACCAGAGTTTAATACCTTAAATAACGTAATTAAATTGTGTAGAGCTCAATTTACGGACGAAGGAACATTCTTCGCCGACAAAAAATCTAATGAAATAGGCTTATTTCCAGCGATGTTTTGGGGCAATTCCTTCCAATTTTGATTTTGATTTTAATATTTTAAATTTATTACTTTTTTAATAAAGTAATTAATTTTTAGTAAAAAAATATATTTCTATTATAAACACTACATTATTATTTTAATGTTTTAATTTTATTTTAAAATATTAGCTTAGATTTGCATTAATAAATTAGCGTTTACCTCCTAGGGGTTTAAACATTCTTTCAACAATTTAAGCTTCATTAATAGTAACATAATTAACTATCTTATTACCTAGTTATAAATTAAATCCTGTTTAATTATGTCGAACAAATCTGTATATTGCACAGTATGTGATATATCAATAAAAAATCAGCGCATTTGCGAAGTAATTCTCATAAAAATAATAGCTCTATACAAATTAGTGATGATAAAATTAGTAGTACGTTTCGAAGTCACATTGCTTCGTATAGAGCACGTGATGTAACATTTAAAGACTGACACTAGACCACCCGTTGATTTTCTTAATAGAACAAGACCTCGTGTGCGTGAATTACTTCTTCTAGATTATCGACTTATATTTCCATAAAAACTAATTTTGAGTTTTATGCTGAATTCACTCTTCCAAATACTTCTGAAATAAAATCTTTTAGTACTGAAAACATCGTATTACATAAGATAGATATTTTGATTTTGATAGATAGATAGATAGATAGAATATACTTTATTTGCAATTCACAACAGTAGGACACAGTATACATAAACACAATATACACACTAGTGAAATCGCAACAAGGCGGCCTTATTGCTAAAAAGCAATCTTTTCAAGGCAACCTTAGGGTAACGAAATATTTTATGGATTGGGCAGGGCTAGTAAAATAAGTACTCATGAATAAGAAATAACATATGACATAATAACGAATATCATAATAACAATAAATATACATATAAAATAGTATAATATATAGGTATATATATTACATATTATACATAAATATAATATATACATAAATATACATAATCATATACGAACATGAGAAACATGTACTATTTATAGTCAAAGGGCCAGGAAATGACATTGTAAAGGATAGGGGAGAGAAGTGGAAACAGAGCTCAGAGTAAAATAAAATATAATAGAAAAATAAAGTTAACAGAGCAAAAACCAAGGGCCGACAGAGAGACGACAAGACAAACGTCAAAGGCAAACAAAAAAGAATAAAAAATAAAAAGTATTTAAAAAAGTATTTACACCTCCAGCCTGACGGCTAGTCTGCAACAGACATTTCACTTGCTTTTTGAATATGTCAATGGATTTCGCTTTCCTAATGGTTACTGGCAAACTATTCCACAGTCTGATAGCCTGAATGGTGAAAGATTGATCAAGGAATTTGGAAGAATGAATAGGCATAAGAAGAGTGAGATTATCAAAAGAGCGGAGAGAAAGGCCATGGGCAGAAGAGGAAAAATGAAAGCAATCTTTAAGATAGGAAGGGGTTCGAGGATTAAAGAGTATGGAGTAGAGAAGGGAGAGAATGTGCAAATCCCTACGCTGACGAATGGGAAGCCATTTTAATTGTGCACGGTATTCGGAGACATGGTCAAATTTGAGTTATATTCAGAAATAACCAATACCAGCTTCCAGCAAAAAGACGGTGGATGGACTTTTCTGAGGAATTTATACTTGGAAGTGAATATTAACAAATACAATCCTATCAGAGCATCAAGATATATTGAATTAACTAAATGTATTAAAAATAAACGAGCATGCGTTAATTAAAAAAATAATGATTCTTTCTTCTATGTCCTATTTAACAACAAATTTATTCCTCTACTCTGCAGCTGTACGAAGAGTACGAATGTATTATTCCACATTTAATTCTATACCTAATATAGACGAACGAAATAACAAATTTTATTATGGTAAAGAGGTTACCGAAATACCTGAAGGATCATACGAGCTTCAAGACATTTGTGATTATATTAAAAGCAACATTAAGATCGCAGCCTTATAATTGACTTCTAATAATAATACATTAAAAACAAGTATTTTTTGTTCTGAAGACGTTCAATTGTATAAAAATGCCTCGATCGGAAAAATATTAGGGTTCGGTACAGAATCAATTAAAGCTAATATAAATACAGAATCTAGGCATCCTGTCAGCAATTTACCAAATTCTAACACCATAATCGTGGACTTGCAAGGGTTTAAGGATTTGAAAAATCAATTTATTATCAACTAGCTGTACCCGCGGCTTCGCCCGCGTGGATACTGCCTTTCCCGTGGGAATTCTATAAATTGCCGTCTTTATCCTTGTCAACATCATAAAGGGAACCCATAAACAAAATTCCAGCTTTCTAGGTTGAGCGCCTGCGATAATACTCTTACAGTCCTATTACTCACTTTCCCGTGGGAGTTCTATAAATTGCCGTCTTTATCTTTGTCAACATGATAAAGGGAACCTCTATACAAAATTCCAGCTTTCTAGGTTGAGCGCCTGCGAAAACACACTTATAGTCCTATTACTCCCTTTCCCGTGGGAATTCTACAAATTGCCGTCTTTATCTTTGTCAACATCATAAAGGGAACCTCTGTACAAAATTTCAGCTTTCTAGGTTGAGCGCCGGCGATAATACACTTACAGTCCTATTACTCCCTTTCCCGTGGGAATTCTATAAATTGCCGTCTTTATCCTTGTCAACATCATAAAGGGAACCTCTATACAAAATTTCAGCTTTCTAGGTTGTGCGCCTGCGATAATACAATACACTTATATTCCTATTACCCCCTTTTCCGTGGGAATTCTCTACTCTATAACCCCATCTTTATCTTTGTCAAAAGAACCTCTATACAAAATTCCAACTTTCTAGGTTGAGCACCATACATATTTTTTTTTGGGTAACTTGAACCGTTTATTCATCGCACGTAAAGGAAGCCCTAATAATTTTCCCCGTTTTTGCAACATTTTTCACTGATGCTTCACTCCTATTGGTCGCAGCGTAATGTTATGTATAGCTTAGCTTAGAGCCATCCTCGATAAATGGACTATCCATCCAACACAAAAAGAATTTTTCAATTGGAACCAGTAGTTCCTGAGATTAGCGCGTTCAAACAAACAAACAAATTCTTCGGCTTTATATATTAGTATAGATTTTTAAACAGCGCCACCTAGCGTAATAGATTTAAAGTGCTTTAATTTTCGCGCGATATTTATAATTTGATGAAAACGTAACCATAGCGCGATGTAATTTTTGAATAGCGCCATCTAGCGTAGAATAGAAAGAAATTGAATTAATTTCGGCAAGCGCGTAATTTTTTTGCTATAACTTCTAAAGTATCTATTTAAATTATATGGTGTAAAGATTATAATAATGTACATGAAATTAGTTAACTGGATAAGGATTAATACTACGTCAAAATCGGTTTCCAATTTCCGCATTATTACTCGGAAATCGCTTTTTATTTCATAATAAGTTATCCGTAAACGATAAATATATGCTATCGCGGACTTTTTTGGAGACCTAAATAAGAGGAATATCCTATAATTTTTGTTTTGTTATATCTCAAAGGGTTTAGCCAGCGTTTTCGTCGACAGCTCCCAAGCGGGTTCATTTTTTCCGACAGTCCCAACAATAATCTTTAAATTTCAGTCAATTTACACAAAATCCTGACAAATTTTATACATAAACCTTCCTGATGAACCAGGCTATCCGTTGGTGAAAACCGCAAGAAAATCCGTTAAGTAGTTTTTGAGTTTATCGCGAACAGACAGACAGACAGATAGACAGACAGACGCGCGGGAGGACTTTGTTTTATAATATGTAAGGAAGAATTATCAATTGCAACAAAAGACTATACACAAACCTTTTTGATTAAAGCACATATTCTTTTAAAACTCTATCTAATGAAGAAAAAAACAAGTACGATGGCTAGAAAACAATGGGGGCTTGGTTTCATAGATTATCGAGAATTTCGAAGAGTTATAATTCTATACATGTATGGTAAAAATATCTTGACAAAGGGATTGGAGAAGATAGTGTGGATTCAAGAATTATGTAAAGATTGCGAAATAATAGATTGGGTGAAAAATATTGTCCTAAATTATTAACATTAAATGAAGATTACTGTGAGCAGAATGATACATGGGTTAATTGTATTTATCATAAAAAAAAATTGTGCTTTGAAAAATGTGCTTTGTTTAAAAAAGTGGTGTCAAGAAAATTCTTCGTCAAATTAAGATTAGTGTAAGATTTTTAAAATAAAAAAATTATTTACGTACTTATTAACTTTTATTTGTCACTTCAATGATGAGAAGATTGAATATACCATTGAATATACTTATTCAATGTTTTTTTCCCTTGACCATGACCCACCCCTCATGATTGAACAATCAATGTTGGTAAGATCATTCTTTCCAAGTGGAACCGGAACCCTTTGCTTTTAAAAAAATATGACGATTCTGGATCCAAATTTAGTATTGGGCTTTTCAGACCACCTAAAATTAAAAACCAGAATATAGAGCGAATGAAATGAGCTCAAAGCCCAACACTTACCTACTTGTATGAGCATCTAATTGACAGCCCGGTAGTGGTGCGTTGGTAGTAATCCTATCTTCGGCACCAAAATGGTTCGATTCCCGCACGGCGCAAACATTTATGTGATGGCATTTGAGATGATGAATACATATAGAAAACACCTAGACTCAATCATCTCATCTCAGCCACATGAAGTCCACTGCTGGACATGGATTATAAGTATATATTTTACAATAATATATTCGTTCTCTGGTATACCCATTTTTATTTTGTTTAAAGTCAGGAAAATGCATTACTGCATGTCCTGTCGGGTCAAAGAGGGATCTTTATGCCACTTAGGGTATACTGACCAAAAACCTGACTGACTGCCACCTCATTCACCTGGGCTGGGCAGGGCTGCGGTAACTATAATACATCCGCTGCCCCGCCGGAAGACCCACTTGTTGGGCTACGGCACGGGTTGGCGGCGCGCTCACGACTAGGCGCACAGCAACACTCGGTGACTTCCGTTCCAATGGGCAGTGGTTTATGTTCTCTGGTACCCATACCATAACACAAGCAGGTTAAACCACAGAATAGATAATAGTACTACGTTAAACCTAGCTTACTTTGTGATCAGTTGGCGCTGTGTGAATTATGTAGAATTATTTATTTATAAAATTACATACTTCATTTTATTAATATTAAATGGGTATTCTTCATTTTTAAAATTCAGTGATGTTAAAGTGGTTGTGAAGAATTACTCGTAAATTTAAGTTTCATGTTCATGCATGGATTCTAAAATGTATGATTCAATGAGTTATTGTCTCTGAAATAAGGTTTTGCTAAAATATAATGTTGTTCGTTCCTTTAAGCCTATAATTTTGATGTTTTAGTAGAATATATGAAATACCTACCAAACTTATAGGACAAAAATAGGAAAACTGTGACATGTTTTATTGATATTTATACCACCCCATTTTAATCGACTATAGAATTTTATACTGTAATATGTATGTACTACAAACAATTTGATTTATTTTTATTAATAATTAATTACTATATTCATAATATGAAGTAAAATAAACTGCGCTACAATTTATTTTAAATACCAATAATGTTAGTGTACGAACAATAATTATATAAAGATAAAATGAAATAAACAATTTAATATCAGCAACGGTTCTATGTGTCTTAAACAAAAATTGGAGGAATTTATGTTTTAAGCTCCAATTCCAAGACGGCGCACGCTGTAGACTGCAAGCGACAAAAGTGCCGCCGGCCGCAGCAGTGTCTCCGCGCTTGGAATCACTTTCATAAAGATGCATACAAATTAGTAGGTATGTCGCTTGCAGTCTGCAGTCCGTCTTGGAATTGTTCCTTTATATATATATGGGCTCTATATGCGTTGCGTCATTACACAAAAATTTGTTCATTTTTTAACCCCCGACGCAAAATGAGGGGTGTTATAAGTTTGACGTGTGTATTTGTGTATTTGTGGATCTGTCTGTGGCATCGTAGCAACCAAACGGATGATCCGATTTTGATGCAGTTTTTTTTGTTTGAAAGGTGACCTGTGCGGGAGTGTCTTAGCTATGATTCATGAAAATCTGTTCAGCCGTTTGAAGATAACCAGCTTTTTTCTATTTGATGAAGGGAAATGAGCAACTTCCACTGGTTAGATCGATTTGAAATTTCGTATACTGTTACTGTCATGATACTGCAAGAATATGGTAAACTTGATCTGATGCTGCAGCATCATCTGGAACCTGCAGTATACTCAACTCCTCGTCAAATTACAGCAGATGTATCGTGTTTGGGTTCATTGGAATGGTCTCATTGAATAGTTCATTTTTAGGTATAATTCACTAGCTGGGCTCGCGGCTTCGCTCGTCATGCACATCTTAATGTTTATTGCTATCGCGCTGTGTTTTTATCACCGACCCAAAAAGAGAGGTGTTATAAGTTTGACGTGTGTATCTGTATACTTTGGTGCTAGAGGTAACCAGGGTCTGATGATGGAGCTGGGTGGTTGCCATAGGAACTCAGTAATTAAACGACATAACTCCATCGAGTTTGGGCTCGTTTGATCCGTCTTGATGAGTACTTCGGTGCCAGATGGTAACCAGGGTCTCACGATGGAGCTGGAAGGTGGCCATAGGAACTTAGTAATTACACAACATAACATAACCCCATCGAGTTTGGGCTCGTTTGATCCGTATTGACGAGTACTTTGATGCAGGATGGTAACCAGGATTTGATGATGAAGCTGGATGACTATCTATGATATTCCGCCGTTGCTGGGTTAGGTTAGGTTTGGCTTGTGATCATCAAAAACTCAACCTACTCTTGTCACATACATTTGTTAAAACAGAGCTGATCTGATGATGGAGCTGGAAGATGGTCATGGGTAGGTACTCAGTAATTAAAAGACATAACCCCATCGAGTTTGGGCTCGTTTGATACGTCTTGACGAGTACTTTCAATACCTCTCGTACATATGTCGCAATACCTCTCGTACATATTTCGCAATACCGCTCATACATATTTCGCAATAGTATTCATACATATTTCACGCAATACCATTCATACATATTTGGCAATACCTCTCATACATATTTCGCAATAACATTCATACATATTTCACAATACCCTCATACATATTTCGCAATACCTCTCATGCATATCTAAAATACAGATGAAACGGATAGGGATTAGAATAAAATAGGAACAAAACTATAAAAAACGCCAAATAAGACTTAAATTAAAAATTTAAAAAACCCCCGACTCAAAACCTCTAAAAAGTAAATAAATAATAATTATGTACCCCCTATTCGACCTTTTAATTTTATGATATAATATTTATATTAGTTAATAGTAGTTAGTCATAATACCTACTTCCAAAGCGTCATCACGTCGGGGGACCGTACATAATTATTATTTATTTACTTTTTAGAGGTTTTGAGTCGGGGGTTTTTTAAATTTTTAATTTAAGTTTTTGGTATTACTAGGTGTAAGCCGTCATTTTTATTGCACTGTGTGTGATGATAGTGTCATGAAAATGGCCTAGCTTATACCGCGTGATGACGCGACAACCGGGCTTAGTAAATAATTGCGGCCTCGACGCTTCTTGGAAGTGTATAGTTGCAAGCAAATAACTACGCTTGCCGTTTAGTTCAAATTTAAGGCAGTTTGGCGAAGAACATACCACAATAATAAATGCGAAACGAGGTTTTTGGCACTTCAACCGTTTTTTATTTTTAGTATACTCAATTGTAAAAGAAATTAAGTTTAAGTCGTTATTTCCCGATGTTTATAAAATGTATTTTCTTTTCACTAAAGTTATGTTTGTAACATGATCGATATTAAACAAATTGTATTACATATATCTATATTAGTAATATCTTAATATTGAGTACTCTAATAGAAACTTAATTTCCGAATGACTTAATGAGACGTTGTCACCGCGTATGAAACAATTACCTAGTTTATTGCGTCGAACTCCAATTTGGCGGAAAAGTAATGTAGTTATGCTATTTGATAACTTGACTAGAGAAACCCGCGCAACTTCGTTTGCGTTTATCCCGCTTTCCCGTGGGAATTTCAAAAAATTATTTCTTATCGGTTGCCTACACCACACACCCAAATTTCAGGTCTCTACGGTCAAGACAAAACATTTTCATATGTATACATGATTATTTTTCTATCTAAATACTTCTCATTACAATCTTTGGAGTGGGCGTTTATGAAATAGGCTAGCCCGACCGGTGAAGTACCACCCTTATACAGAATATTGATGTGAAGCAGCAATGCGTTTCGTTCGGAGAGTGAAATATCCGAAATTGTTGTTTGCCACCTTTGTGGTATAAAACAAATCTAACTCCTTCCTTATACTATTTCTCGCTATATATCTAGTCTTTTCCTGTTATAGGTCGGCAACGGGTCAGGGACCCTAGAATCTATGTGCTCCATAGTCGACGGTAATCACCTAATATTAAATGATCCATATTCCTGAGCTTGTTTTCCAACCACTTCCGTAAAAAAATGTATAAGTATATGGGTATTTCAATACCTACAACCTCAGCCTACAACTATCCCTACAACAACACTACGAAATATTAGAGCGAGTCGACGTAATGCGATTTCCTATAAGTGAGAAAGAGACAATATCAATATGCCATTTAACCATTGACCAATTTAACTTGAACCCTGTCAAATATTATAAATTTAATATTTAATTACTTACTGTTTAATATCGATGAATATGATTCAGTCCGCTTTATACATAGTTAGAATTTTAGCTGTTTTCCGAGATCACAAACAGAATAAATAGTACGACGACATACATTATGAAATCATTTTGTTTGAATATTCACAATTTATAAAAATATTACATGACAGATGACACACTTCACTTCACGGATGTGTCAAAATGAAATGTAATTGAATCAAAAGCATTAAGGAGTATGAGTATTGATATCAAATCGAAGAAAATTACCCACAAAATACATATTTTTCAAGAATTTCAATAAAATAAGAATCACGTCTTCCATCAATTCTCTTAAACAATTTTTATGCAAAATTTGAAGTAGATTGGACCAAGGAATCAAGTTGTCCCATAGTAACTTTACCCCCCTTTTTCACCCCCTTAGAGTTCGAATTTCGAAAAATCCTTTCTTATCGGACGCCTACGTCATATAATAGGTCCACCTGCCAAGTTTCAGATTTTTACGATGAGCGGTTTAGGCTGTGCGTTGATTCTCAGTCAGTCAGTCAGTCAGTCAGTCAGTCAGTCAGTCAGTCAGGACAAAGCATTTTATATATATAGATGAGTTTTCGTAAAAGGTACCCTGGAATTTGTTCATTACTTTAATATTTCATGCTAAATTGCTTGTAACAAAAAGTAACTATACAGTTTGTGAATAAATATTAATTAATGGTGTGTTATAAGTACCTAATCTGTAATTGCATGTTTTTGCAGAATTTGCTGAGTGAATACGATCATGTGTCTAAAGTTACGCCTCTGTTTTATTTCGTTAATATATTCATAATCTTGGTTTTTTTGAACTTTTAGTAGGTTCGTTCCCATTAGTGTAGTGACGATTTTTTTTATCGTTGGACAAAGATTGTAAATCATGTGAAAATGTCGTGAACGATAAGAAATCGGGTTGGTCTATGTTTTAATTCCAATTAGACACAAACCACGACCAATAAAACTGCACTATCAGTCGTCACGGCATTGTGGGAAGGCGTCCTTATTTACTCTTGCTGCCTCACTCCAACGATGGTCTGCTGACTGGCTGACTCCAACGTTTTATACTAATACCATTACGTCGCACCAAAGTGTACCAAATTCATCGTGCACCAAAGGGCTCGCACAACTAGGGGCTCACACAATAACCGATCACTATGGGTGTGTCCCTAACGGTCTACGTCGATGGTGACCGTAACCAAATACGACCGCAACCAGAAAGCGAAATAAGTATACGGCCTACCTGATGGTAAACAGTCACCGTAGCCTTCCCTATGGACGCTTGCAAAACCGGGTATCACTCGCGCGTTTGCCGTTTAATAAGGGTCGCTTTCGCCACTCCCGAATAGCTTATTCGTCAAATAAACTCAGTTTTCTGACAGTTCTAGTATGGGTTTGCAAATAGCATACTCTCATTTTCATAGTCGTTTCACTTCGAAAATGTGTCTAATACTTGCTTAAGTAGTTAATTGCTTATCGTAAGGAGAGAATTGCTTATATCCTAATTTAAAATCTACTAACTACGTGGAATTATTGAAAAATTCTTGCCCCAATATTTGCTTATTACATCTATAATATAAGAAACCGGGCAAGTACGTGTCGGGCCACGCACAATGTAGGGTTCCGTATTGGCTACTCATTTCTTGCTTGCAGATGAGTACAATGCCATATTCTATGACATTTGACCGTTTTCGTCAAACAAATTTTACGTTGGCTATTACTCGGTAACAAGTAGTGCCTACTTAACCGTTATAGTTTTCCTTGTAGGTTCACTATATGAACTACTTCCATGAATTTTTTCAAATTTCCAAACACAAGACTTTCGGAGATAACCGTGCAAAACGAAAATTGACACGTTAAATGTAAATAATTCGCAAACGGATCATTGTATCGGAAAATTATCTTCCCACACCCTCGGTGTTTTTAAGAGACCTATTTAACGACACAGCACATGGGGTTGGTGCGAAAAAAACATTTCACTTTCACTTTACCTGTAGAGGCACCCCAAAAAAAATATTTTGCATAATTTTGTTCTACCACTTTGTTAGCATTAATGTGAGTATACATACCAAATTACAGCTTTCTAGCATTAAGCGTTTAGGCGCTAGACCGCGGACGGACGGACGGACAGACGGCGAAACTATAAGGGTTCCTTGTAGTTTACTACGGAACCCTAAAAATTAATCTCTAAATGTGTTGCTAAGCGCAAATCTCGAGAACAGCTGAACCGATTTCGCTAATTGTTTTTTAGAATACTCCTTGAAGTACGAGGATGGTTCACGGAGAGAAAAAATAAAAAATTCCCACGGGATAGCGGGATACACGCAAACGAAGTTGCGCGGGTTTCGCTAGTAATATATAAACATAAACTCTAAATATTCTTTCTATCAGCTTTTCTTTTAAATTGGATTCAAAGTTTGATACCTAGTACAGGCGCCAGATCCAAAACTAAATATTAAAATTTACAAACCAAAGTCACATGAGTAAATATGTGCCAACTGCCAAAGTGACATATTATTACAAATTATGTCAAAGCGGCTTCAGACTAGCGTTTTGATACACGCGTGCGTCTTATATAATATGCTAGTTGACCCGGCGAACTTTGTTCCGCCTTAGAGGCACTACCCTATCCTATGTCCTTATCCTGGTTGTAAGCTACCTCCACCAATTTTCAACCAATCGCTTCAGCCGTTCTTGAGTTATAAATAGTGTAACTAACACGACTTTCTTTTATATTATATAGATTATAGGCAGTTTATTTGTTTATTAGGACATAAGCAATTCCCTCCTTACGATAAGCAATTATTAGACACATTTTCACAGTGAAATACGACTATGAAAATGATTTGACTGGCGGTCCTACGCTTACGATATATCCTATTTCGGGTATTAAAATTTGGTACTATGGAGACACGTAGTTTGCAACTTGAGAAATGACATAATAATAGAATTACAAAGCCATCAAAACTATTTCACCTAGTACAGGCGCCAGTTCTCCATCAGAACTCAGTGACTCATATTTTATTAAGGTGCATTTATTGTACACTAGCTGCCCGGCCCGGCTTCGCCCGGGTACTGTTTCGTTTTTTTTTCAATCTTTCTGAGAGATTTTCTTAATATTTTTTTCCGTAAGAACCTTGTACAGAGTATTAGAAAACTACAAAAAAAAAATCAGCCAAATCGGTCAAGCCGTTTTCATGTTATGTCGTGACAACGGAAAACGGGTTTCATTTTTATATATATACACTGGGCGTCAAAAGTAAGTAGTACAGTTTTAAAATTGCAATATCTCCTAAACTACAGAAGCTAGACCTTTGAAATAAAAAAAAGTTAAAAGACAATTTCATTTCATTTAATAAAAACGTTATGCATAATATCATTTTTTAAGATTGACTGAAAAAAAAACTTAATAAACAAAAACACTCTTTTTTAAACTGTTGGCTTGTACTTTTGTTTTTTATTGTTTTCTTTATTGCTGATAAATCAATTGCAATTCAAAAGCAAATGTGTCTTCAGCGAGTAAACTTCACTAATCATGCCTCTTTCACCAGAAGAATGTGCAAGAATCATAACTTTTCTCGAAGTAGGCATCAGTATGCGTCATACTGCAAGAACGGTGGGTGTAACTCTAAGAACGATGCAGCAAGTAAAGCGAAGGTACTAAGAGACTGGAAACCATCTAAGGAGACCAAGTAATGGCAGATCCAGGTGCACTAGTACCTGAAAGACCGCTTAATTGTCTCTACTGTGTTAAGAAATCGTCACCTTAATGCAGTTAAGGTCCAGCAACAGCTTCTTCAGACCCGAAGAGACTACGTTAGTGAGAGTACAGTGAGGAGAAGACTTGCTGAAGCCAACCTGAAGTCGTACAGGCCAGCAAATGGCCCCAAACTTGAGACAGGGCATCGAGTAGCAAGACTACGCTACGCCCGTCAACACGTACAATGGGGCGAAGAAGAATGGACAAGTTTTGTTCACAGATGAGTCTCGGTTTTCTTTATTCACTTCCGATGGAACGCGGAGAGTATACAGGCGCCCTGGTGACCGATACATTCAAGGTTGCATCTCGGAAAGAGTTAAATACGGCGGGGGCTTTGTACACGTATGGGCTGGCACCTCTTCAGAGGGTCGCACAGAGCTAGTGGTCATAGAAAATGGCACTCTGACTGGTGAAAGATATGCATTAGAGATCCTTATCGAGTATACAGGGCCATATTTAGTAAATATGGGTGATGGAGCGATTCTAATGCATAATAACGCCCGGCCACACACCGCTCACCTCGTACAAGAGTACATTCAGAAGGTTGGCATCAGCTTGATGGCTTGGCCATCAAGAAGCCCAGGTCTAACCCTATTGAACACACTTGGGATGAGCTTGGGAGGCTACTCAGAAGACGCAGACCACCCCCCGCCACCCTCAGGGCTCTAAAACAGGCCCTGATAGAAGAATGGGTGAATATTCCCCAACACCGCCTCCGTAACTTAGTGTTCAGCATGCCAAACCGGTTCCAAGATGTCATCAGAGCCCGAGGCGGCAACACAAGTTACTAAAGTGGGAACAAGGCCCAAAACGTAAAAATTAAGTTCTTGATAGTTACTTCAAAATGGTTAGCTTTTTAGTTTTTTCTTAATTTTCAGTGTAAGACTTTACTAATACTAAATAAAATATTATTTTTAGAAAACTTTGTTAAATTTGCTATAAAATGACTTTTATTTCAAAACTCTAACTTCTATAGTTTAAGAGTAATTGCAATTTTAAAACTGTACTACTTATTTTTGACGCCCAGTGTAGATTAGATACATACGAGTAGGTATATTTAATTTTTTGTCAAATGACAAAAAATAAAATATACCTACACAAACTAAATAGTTTGTGGAGAAGAAATAAATAAACGTTTATTTATTGATATTTAATAATAAATATAAAGGAATAAATCACACAGATTGCGTTAGCGCAAAGTAAGTTCGAGATTTGTGTTATGTGATACTAAAGTTAACTCGACGATAGGTCGTCTGTATTATAAAACAAATACATATTATATAAATAATAATAATAATATAATATATCTTTATTTCAAGCAACAGGTAAAAGATTACTTGGGCTCATATTAGAAATACCTTACAGACTAACATACATATTATATCACTTATAATTTTAATATAAAATTAACTATTAAGGGGCTCCAAGGAGCCGATGACCTTGAGGATTTGACATCTATTGATCATTTTGTAGTACTAAGTTTTGATAAAAACCTTGCCTTTTTCACCACTAGAGGGCTGGCAATGACGCGCGGCGCGGTAATATTAACGACATCTAGTTGAGAAACCAATTATTAAAATATTTGAACACTTTCCATAGACCTCTAGAACTAAACAATATCAGTTGACACTTTTAAAATGATATATGAATTATGATAGTACTAAATATATATTATTAAAAACAAATCTTAACATTGCAAATGAAATTTTGCAGGCGATGTATGTTATGTCGTATTTGGTTGGTTACACAAAATTATTTAACAAAACCCGTTTTTTTACTCTAGTTGTACTATACTATCTCAGGAACTATAAGCCCTATCAAAATATGGATTAGACAGAAAAATTGGGTATTTTTCTCTGATTCACATTCAATGAAAAAGGTCATTTTGCTACAACTCGTGTTGTACCGGTTTTCACAGATTTTTTTGAAATATTGATCGGCTGGATTTTACTATCGATACAGTACCAAAATAGTCATTTTCAACAAAAAAAACTGTACGTCTGCGTGTTATACCGTATCACACAAAAACCACTGAATTTAAAGAATGAATTTTGATGAAATTTTACACGGAGATCTCGAGTCAACATTTAGAGTTGTGCTTTTTATCCCAGAAATGCGTAAAACTAGAAAAACCAAACTCCACGCAGGCGAAGCCGCAGGCACCCACTAGTATGGTATGAAAGGCACTATTAGTCAAATAAATGACGTAATCTATATCATAATTTTATTTGCGACATACAATACATAGTTAAATTTCGCCACATCTCTTATTGTTTACGGTGGCTTTATGGTAGATTCAAGAAATCATTAGTAAATAAAAAATGTGCGGTCTCCAGTTTCAAACTTTTATTATTTGATTTTATACTTTTTTTTATTCATATGATTAATTTCATGTTTCTTTCTTTTTTTAAATAATGTTTAAAAAAAAAGAGAACGAAAAATATTATTTACTAATGAATGTGTAAATATCAGATTCCTATTTAAAATTTTGAGGGCATTCTATCACATATTTTTATAATAGTTTTATATTGTTCGTAATTGTTAGGTAAAAAGTTAATCATAAAATTATATTGTTAAAAAAAGTATAAAAATCAAAAAGTATGAGCACCAACCTAAGGATCGAACAACTCCTTGTTTGTCCAACTTGTCCAACACGGGACTAAAACTAGCGATTTGTTGAATCTACCACAATTCCATGTAACCAATAGGAGAAGTGGCGAAATTTATGTATTGTATGTGGCGCAGTAATGAGCCACAATCATTATCGTGGTTAAAATAATATACGTCTTAATATATAATTCAACGTATTTGGTTTGACGACCTCCGTGGCGTAATGGTTACCACGCCAGACCGCCACCCAGGAGGTCCCGGGTTCGATCCCCGGTCGGGTCATGATGAAAAACGAACTTTTTCTGATTGGCCTCGGGTCTTGGATGTTTATCTATATATGTATTTGTTATAAAACATAATATCGTTGAGTTAGTATCCCGTGACACAAGTTTCGATCTTACTTTGGGGCTTGCTCAGTCTGTATG
This sequence comes from Endotricha flammealis, assembly GCA_905163395.2. Classification (NCBI taxonomy): domain Eukaryota; kingdom Metazoa; phylum Arthropoda; class Insecta; order Lepidoptera; family Pyralidae; genus Endotricha; species Endotricha flammealis. Next base: position 10,267,583 of record LR990852.1, on the reverse strand, counting down.
AATCTGTATGACGAAAATATCCAAATATAAAAAATATCAACTAAAAAAATACAATAAATGCATGAAAGTTATTTATCTTTTTAAAAATAATATAAAATATTTATTTTATAAAGATAAATAACTTTCATGCATTTATTGTATTTTTTTAGTTGATATTTTTTATATTTGGATATTTTCGTCATAATAATAAAAAATCGAGAGCATGCATGGTGCAGCGAAAATTTGGCACACGTCCATCCATCCGAAAGCGTGGGAGCGCACTGATTACCTTGTGTCCAGTCACCCGCTATCCAGAAATTACGTAATTGACGGAAAATTGCTTGTGACTTGGTGGAAATACACTCAAATTCAAAAACCAAGCTACAAATAAGTAGATAATATTATTGCCTATGTATTAATGTAAATTTTACACGAATCGATGCATAAATACCCAAGTTGAATCGCATTCTTTCTTTGATTACTAGGTTCCTTAAATATTTTATTACTCCATAAATATTCAGTAATTTCAAATTTCGAGCAGCATAAATGGAGTACAATGATTATAGCACAACATATATTTTTTTGGTGGCTATTCGTTATGGTAGCTAGGAGTAGAGACAACTTGAAAAACAGCAAAATTTTAGCGAAATTTGTTGGTACGGCCTTAACACGTAGTGTCGGCGACGTGTAGCGCGCGGTCTCCGCTGGCCGTCCTCGGAATCTCCGGAATACGACTGCGGCCAGAAGTCCTCCTTCATGAAAGTCTCCAGATGGTGGGTCGGCACCCTTACTACAAAAGAATTGAAGTTCGTTCTGTGGCGGGATTCCAACCTTTCGACCCTCAGCGTGAAGTTGAGTACCTCGACCGTTGTAGACCAATGAAGTCGGGAGACGTACACCTTCGTCGATGGTGTCTCTGGACAAACATCCAATACCCAGGCCAATCAGGAAAAGTTCGTTTTTCATGACTCGACCGGGATTCGAACCCGGGACCTCCTGGGTGGCGGTCCGGCATGGTAACCATTACGTCACGGAGGTCGTCAACTTATGAATAAAGTAATATTTAAAAAAACTGATAAATATATATTGTTCTCTTGTTTTCTTTATAATTTTGTATTTTTACTAAGTATTCCTGTGAAGGGTCTCATTTTTTTGGATCACTAAATTTCATTAAACTAGATTCGCAAGATCACCATACCGTTTCTTGTTTTAATAATATGTTTATTAGTACCTATGTAAGTTACTCTTATGTGAGCTGTTTTGTTCTTGAGTAAATAAATTTCTTTAAACCGAATTAATAAACCTGCTTGTGTTGTGGGTACCAGACAATGGATGGGGGGGGGGGGGAACCACCAGTGGGGCATAGCGGTGGAACTACGGTTAAAAAGGGATACTTTTCTGTAAATATATACCTACTTGTAATACATAAAAAATACCCAAACTCAAAATAAACACAAATTATCACCACACAAATGTTTTCCTGTGCGTATTGGGCGGAGATCGAACCCGAGACTTGGCGCCGGCCGGAGGTAGGGTCAGCGGGCTACCGTAAAAGTTTTAAGAGTCTGAATTATTATTCCATTTAATATTGAAACTGAAATACCTACATATCAATTTGTTTGATATTCTGAAATTTGTGGACAGTGTTTTCCGCTTATCTTACTCGCAATTGTGACGCATATTATGAAGTAGTCTGCAAATGAATTTAACAATTGTCATATGATGGCCCCGGGGGTCAACTTTTCAAGTACATTTTGTGGCACAAACAATTCTTACTAAGGTCAAGTAGGAAACCCGATTAATTGGCCGCTAAAATAGCGCTTACATCATAACAACTTAGAAGATTCTGGTACACTTTCCGTTTTAATGTATTTATCATAAATTAGCCCAGATTACTTACCTGAGAGATGCCTGATACTTAGCAAATGCCTACATTCCTGTGGATGTTATTAATTGCGATAATTTTCTTAAGTGCGTACTTGCCTATTTAGAACACCGCTAATCCTTAATTATTGACCACAGTTTGCAGCTCGGATTGTCGGATGTAGTTTATCCTAGACATTTTAGTTTGCAATTTTAATGAGTCTACAGAGAACAAGTATAAATAATATTATGAAGGTAATTTCTAAGTAGATAAGTCATATGTAAAGCTATGGCTACTGCAAACGGGCTGACGCGACGTGAGGCGTGAAATTAATATTTGTAGAGCTATCGCTGTGTTACTACACCACCGGGCAGTTGGGGGAGCGGAAGTTCATGCCAGAGGGGGCTCGACTCGACCTCGACCCAAAGGAGCTTGCTAGTGTATTATTGAACAAATTGTAATATTACTTAACATTTTAAAACATATGATTTTTACACCAAGGCTAAATGTTTATATCGTCGGTAGGGAAGACGACTGACACTGGAAGCGAAAGGTAGAACGGGGAAGAAACCCGGCACCGCGAAAACCAAGGACCATATTTAACTTTCTTATAAGTTGAAAAGTTTGTTTATTTAAAGTTCACGTTAGTCTAGCTAGACGTAAAACAGCTGGGAAACTATTTGTTTAGGTCATCTTCAAGTTTGTTGAAACAAAATGCGGGGTAAAGAAATAAGAACATAATATTCGTATTTTAATAACCTAATCATGAAGCGACATGAGCACGACGCTGCTGGGGGGATGGACTCGGGACAAACGCAAATGCTATGGCGTCACAAAGGTTTGCCCCGGGACATCACCATCATCTCAGCCCGCTTCTGCCCACTACTGCGCATAAGGCCTCTCTTTCCTACATAAAAAATATTGTAGGGCCGACGCGACCTTTAAAGTTATTTGGCCGTGCAATTAGCAAAATATTAGAAATTTGCAAATGAAAAAAGCAAGCCAAGATAATTAAGCAAAAGAAAATAAGATATCAAGAAAAAATATTCCTAATAACACAAATAGTTGTGCATATCAGTTGGTCCACGAGAAATTCGCGGTATTGATAGTGTAATTAAATGTCAATATTTACCAACCAACCCAGACGCCCCGTACGTAACGTAGTACTATATTATCTATTCTGTGGTTAAGGGTTGATTCAGATTTGCGAATGAGGCCACCCCGGAAGAGGGACTGTGCGGTGGCGCAAAGTGTCACAGTTTCAGTGTCCACTGATTACGTAGTGGACGCTGTAGCACTCGGAGTGGCGCAGGAGGCGCGATGGAGGAAGAAAACATCTTTAAAAATTGAAGGAGAGGGGGGGGGGGGGGGGGGGGGGTGATGGAATAAATTTATTTATTTATTTTATTTCAAATGGCATAACGTAAATGTCGAAATCGCTGTTCAATGGAAAAACAAAAAATCATTTTAATTAAAAAATAATAATTAACACAAATAATAATAGAATAACACAAAATAATAAATAAAATGAATTGATTAAAAATAGCATTTATCTATCCCTTTCACGAAAAACCAGATATTCACTCGTCAAGCATAATATGAACTATGAACCTATCTGCAAATATATCGCACTCATTGTCACGCACTTATATCAGGAATGTGTTTATAAAATTAAATTAAAATATTAAAGTGTTGATGTTAAAATAATTTTAAGCAGTGCGAACTCTGTTTCAATTTCATAAAGTAAACTGAATGCACTTTACCTACTACGTTATTGACATTTACTATTGACCGTCTCGGACCCCTTTACACTTCACCGCTCTCACCGTCTGTATTCTGTTTTAATTAATATAAGTAGAAACTTAATTAAAATATCGAGCTATGTTTTCCCTCTAAGGATTTCCCGAATACCTAGCTCCTTGAATCAAACATTTTAGATTAGATTACAGGGAAACGGGTTGGACGCCTTTTGAAAATTGACAGTAAAAAGCGAGTGATCGCAAAGAATGGAAAAGGGGAAAAGGTGACGGTTTATTATTGCATGACAGCCCAAAAATAATACATCGGTATTATTTTTAAATATCGATTAAAACAAAGTATATTGTACATTTAAAAGTCAATTATAACTGCCTAGTCGTGGGGTGGGAAATGTATAGTAGTCAGACACTTCATTTTCTTTTGGATTATAAAAGGATTACAATGCGGTTTTTTGTATTATATAAAGATCTATTAAATTATCTTTAAATAATGTATATTACAAAATCACATCTCCGAATTTTCTTGGTATAAAAAATCTCAATATAAAATATACAAAGCTATAGACACTGGGAAACTGAATCAATACTTTCGTGTTTTTTGCCTCTGCTATGAAATCACGGCTGTACTTAATTTAAAAAATCCAATTGCAATAGTTCGCAATGAAAAGTACCGTGACCCAGTAACGGAGTGAGCTTCAACAATGTTGTATTGTCATCGTTCTGCAGGTACGTACACTTCAAATCTCTGTGGAGGATATTGTATTTTCTCTGTCTTCCGTAGTTCAATTAGAAAAGGTTGCTTAAAAATATAAGTTTGTTAATTAAATAATATAAAATTCAATAAAATTAATTAAAACTAAACTAACAATAAAAATTAAAAACTAAACTAACTAAAACTAAATAAAAATTAAAAATTAAAAAAATAAAACTAAGCATTAAAAAGACATGGTCCCTGTGGCAGGGTGCCCAAAATGCTAGCAGCGTTACCTCGCTGAACTGCGATGGATATCCGTTAAGCGAAGTAACTGCCAGCCTTTGGGTCACCAGTGGTATTTTTTAATTGCGTCATTAAAATCTTGCTCAATTCCTATTTTGTATGAGTACAATCATCAGCGATTAAGATTGACAAGAGATTTCAACGATTTTTATTATGAAAAAATAGAGCTGCAGATGAACGTCGAGCGGATGTAGTTTTGTTACTCGAATAAAACTGAGGAAATAGCAGCTGAGTACCTACTACTGTATACCGCAAAGAAAATATAGAAAGATAATGACCCCAGTCGCAGGAAGACACTCGCCATGTACTTTCATTTTATTTCTATAAATACTATAATAGCGAAATTCCCAAATTTCAAAAGTCCCAAATTTCGAATGATATGTTTTGTTTATTTAAAAATGTTCAGTACCTGAGTTTTGGTTACGAATAACTACTTATTAATCTGTGGCATTCTGTTTGGGCTTTGTGATGATCAGTCAGTGTACGTTTATTCTTAGATTTTATTCCATAAAAGACCACCATATTGTGAAGTTAAGAAAAACGTTATAGTTATCGAACAAATATACTGTGAGTGAACACCCCCACCCCACCCCTAATCAAAGGCCGCTACGTCTTAATTGATATTATTAGAATTTATAATGGCCAATGATCGTAATCGTCTATTTACCTAAAAAAGGACCCATACGTTATTTTTTTGGTTTAACCTTTGTATCTAGTAGGTACAGTCGCCTCGAGGATAGCAGGACCATCTTTAGGATGATTTTTGGTTGCAACATCCAACATCCTAGTGGACACATGTGACTCTAATAAACAAAAATCCTGTTTGGTAACAAAGAAAAGGACAGAGCTGACAAAAAATCCGCTTACAAGATGTGCAAGCGATTTTTTTCTAAAATGGTCCTCCTATCTTCGAGGCCACCGTACCTATTACGGAGGTCATCGGTCCCGACTGTTGTCAATATAATATTGTATTTCGGAGGGCACATTAAGCTGATGTCGATGGATTACAGTTGTTAAGCCAAATCGCTGGCCTTCAGGCTGCTTGAACACACTGGCCACTGAGAATCCGCATTGGAGCATAGAGCGTAGCGTTCTAATCCCCATCGATTGAAGGGAGACTGATTATGGGTTGATGATGATAATGATCTAATGTTTAATTCACTGGAGACATCACTTACCCGCTTTTCGATCACACGACAATGACAACGACTTTTTCATACAATTTCGATCTACATGATCAAAATCACGACCTTCGATCTCACGATCAATATCATAACAAATTATTTTGGTATCAATTTTGTTTTCATTTGTAATTCATCTGAATTTATAAATATCAAGATTATGCATTCCTAGTAAAACGCTTGATATCCTGTGTGACAAATACATTTGCCAAAAGACCCCATCAACCCCGCTAACATATTGATTGTGTCTGTTTTATTATTGTTATGGCTACGCTTGCGTAGAGGGGTCACGCAGCGCCGGTAATAATCCTATAACAAGGTTAGCCCAAAAATCAGTGCTAAAATATTAACAGGCTAGTTCGCACACACACACACACACAATAATATTCTAATTCAGCTAAAAGCATAGTAGGTAACCATTTTTTTCAGTTTCGGTACAATTTCGTCGATTTCGTGAAAATGGCCAGGTGTTACAGGACTTACAGGTGTTGGTGTGAGCAATAGCTCATCGTAGTAAAAATGGTTACCTAAACAATACCTACTGTGGACTGACAGCAAATACTAGTACCTATCGTGTCGATCCGTCAATGACTAGTATGTTCGATATATTATGGAGACCAATTGTACTAACGTACCTATGGTTTACAAATTTCGTTTATTCCCAGTTGCCCCCGCGAGATCTAGATAATATTCCCAAGTGGGGGCAAGGACTTCGCATTTGCCACCGGTGGCAACTGGGAATTTTATTCCCATCTGCCACCGGTGGCGGGGGCAACTGGGAATAAACATACAAATTTCATATTTGCTCCCATTTGGATGAATCCTTGAATCCCACATGAATCTTTGTAGTCAGCACAGCACTGCGGAGTGTCCGTTAAAACAGCAACGTTTTGTTTACTTAAAAATGTCTGCAGCACATTTTGTAGCTTATGAACTTTTCTAAAAGGAGGTTTTAAATCTGTAGTTGCTTTCTAGCATAATTTTAGTTTTTTAAAACTTACAGAACCAACAAAATGTTTAAGTAACATCATGCCAGTATTACTGTATGATTAAGCACATTGTACTACTGCTCTATAAATGTACTACAGTGGGGTACGTAAGTTGTTTATCAAGAGTTTCGTATATAAGCAACGCAGAATGATGTCGGCCATACATTCGTGAACGACCACGCGTAGTGACTGTGTTGACAATTAATTATTATAAACAAACTTTGTAACTTGATAACCAAAGATGACATACAAAGCACTTTTATTTTTTTCTGTGGTTTTGGCGATGGCTGTTGCCAATCCGTTGCAGAGAACACCTGCCGTGGAAGGTAATTTTAACTTTAAGACATATTTTTCAAAAAATTGCAAGTTGATTATGACTATGCGTTGGATTTAGATAGTGAACTTGTATTTTATGCTGGCGTTAAAATTATAAATTTAGTTGTTGCTAAACTGCTGAGCAAAAATTGCGATGTACATCTATGAAAACACTAGCTTTTGCCCGCGGCTTCGCTCGCGTTTCAATTTCACCCCCTCTTTTAATGGGTTGGGGGCAGATTTCCAAAAAAATGATACACTATTTTTTTGTTAGTCACAAATAGTCCGCATACCAATTTTTAGCTTTCTACCTTGAAAATTGCGGAATGCTCCATACAAACTTCAACCCCCCATTTTAGGGAAGTGGGGGGTTAGAAAGAGACAAAAAGTAGCCTATGTCACTCTCCATCCTTTCAACTATCTCCACTTAAAATGACATGTCAATTCGTCGCTCCGTTTTGCTGTGAAAGACGGACAAACAAATAGACACACACACTTTCCCATTTATAATAATAGATAAATAGTTTAATCTTATTGTAAATGTTGAACATACTATTTTTAATGATTTTAAAGCGAATTGATAAAAAATTCCTGAAGTTCAAGTTCAACCATTCATTCGATGAAACGCCCCTGAATTTTTATACGTTGGAAATTTATACTAACACTACTGAAGAGTATGTTTATATACATAATTTTATATCTATTAGTAAAAAAGTTAAATTATCATACTAAGTAGTTAGGATTTCTTTAACATAACACCTACCTATAGTACCTATTAACCACTTATTACCAGAAAGCACTCATGATTTTCTTACTAACTTTTATAAAGTTATTCTAGGGGTCCGTATTGGCTACGCATTTCTTGCTTGCGGATAAGTACAATACTACATTCTATGACATTTGTACGTTTTCATCAAAGAAATTTTACTTCATAAGTTTGTTGGCTATTACCCTACTTAACCGTTATAATTTTTGTTGAAGGTTCAGTATATGGACTACTACAATGTTTTATTTCTTTCTAAACATAATACTTTCGGAGATAGAAGGGGGAGGGAGGGGCCACCGTGCGAAACGAAAATTGACACGATAAATATAAATAATTCCGAAACGGATCATTGTACCGAAAAATGATCTTCCCACATCCTGGAACCCTGGATGTTTTATGAGACCTATCTAACGAAACCGCACAGCATGGGGTTCGCGCGAAATAAAAATCACTTCTACTTTACATACGTAGGCCCAAAAAAATTATTTTTCAAAATTTTGTCCTAGCACTTTGTTAGCATCGTCAATATGTGTATACATACCAAATTACAGATTTCTAGCATTAGAGTAGGTCTAGGCGCTAGACCGCGGACAGACAGACGGATATGTCGAAACTATAAGAGTTCCGTGTAATTGACTACAGAAGCCTAGCCCTTATAAAGCTGAAATGTTACGCATAGGCTTTCTCATTAATTATTTCGTCTCAGACGAGGATTGAGACAGGTGCATGCAGTGTTTGTACATTAATTTTCTATAATAACTACATATTAGAATATAAATACATTACATAGAAAAATTTATTAATCCGTAGGTCGCATTTTTTTCGTCGACTAATTGGAAATTTACGCGGCGCTTTTTTGCAGTAACGCCCCCGCACAACTGTCACTCACGTTCAAAAATATCCTTGTACATACATTTGTACTTACTATCTGGCAGTCATCTTGTAAATGCTAAAATAAATATAAAATAGAATTTTATACATGATTTTTTTCATACAATGTTTTGACACTGCAGCTATATAATACGCAGCTATACAAACACGCATACATGAGCAGTTTCAGACATCACAATTGGCATTGGAGAGAGGCAGTTGGATTATCCTTGACCTTTGGAATGTAATAGGGCTGATGCAGATACGAATGTTTAAGATAATTTTAAAAAGAGAAAAGTGCGTGTACTAAATGTTACGTAACATTTTCCTTTCCCCCAGAGATAAGAGACAAAAAAAAACATCCGACGCATCATCAACATCCCTGGTAGTTAACAAATTTGTATTTTAGCTTAGATACTTTTTAGTTTTAGATAGGTATTTCTAGTCATGATTTTATGTTTCTATGTTTTTCGGAGGAACTGTTACAAGCTGTTACACGAAGGACATCCACACTATCGTAGCTAAATAGCATTGGTCTCAGCCATGTTGTGTTCCTACGGTGTAGGTAAGGTCTCCAGAGCTCGACTTTTTACAGGGTCGGCAACGCGCGAGCGATACCCCTGGTATTGCAAGCATCCATAGGCTACGGGTGACTGCTTACCATCAGGCGGGCCGTATGCTTGTTTGCCACCTTATTAGTGGTATAAAATCTGAATGCTGAATAAAGTTTGATAATATTTAAGTTTAGGTAATTAGATTAATTATTAGAGGTATAACTAATTAGTAGAGGTAATTAGCCAATTATAATCTATAGCGGCGACAGATTATTAACTAATGTGCCTGAGATATAATTCATCACATCACATCAATTCCTCTTCAGTGGAACGGGATATTTCCGCATTGGAGCAGCGTGGCGGAATACGGTCTAATCCCGTTGAATTAGTCGCTGTTCATGCGTCGACAGTAGGTACGTCGCCTCGAGGATAGCAGGACCATCTTTAGGACGATTTTTGGTTGCAACATCCAACATCCTAGTGGACACATGTGGCTCTAATAAACAAAAACCCTGTTTGGTAACAAAGAAAAGGACGGAACTGACAAAGAATCGGCTTACAAGATGTGCAAGCGATTTTTTTCTAAAATGGTCCTCCTATCTTCGAGGCCACCGTACTTAAGAATTGGCCAGTGTTTACTGTCACTCATCGACAACAGCCGGGACTCCGAAGCACAGACAAACTCGAGAACCCATCCAACCACTTTGCTTCACTTAGGTATTCCGTAGAGTGCGACACACAGCGACGCCATTATACTCAAGATACTTATTTAAGTATTTACCGATGATCAAAACCTAATTTACTTCCATAAAAACGTTATAAACAGTAACCACGTGAATGATAATAATAATCACATGACATAACAAATACTTAATCAGAAAGTTCACTCGAGTATCTATATAATAATAATTGGCGGTTCACTCGTTAGTGTATTATATTAGGTATAACAATAGGTACATAGTGTTTCAAAGAAAAGGTTTGACAAACAACATCATGGTCACCTGGTGGTAAGTAATCCGCACATGAAAGATAGTCACCAGAAGAGTCCCTGAGTCGTCGAACTTTAAAAAGAAGAAAGTGAGGAAATAGTTCTTAAGGGGGTTTTTATAGTTTAAATTAAGTTTTATATTCTACTCTTAAGCACTAGAAATTGGATTATCAAATCCTTTGGTGTTAAGAATCCTTGAATTCTATAAATACTTTTTCTTGTGTCGTATTGTCATTAATGAGGGTCGTGAGTTCGTGACCTCCACGAATCATCTTTCGGACGAACGCTCTCCAGTCTCCATTCCTTTTGGTCCTCTGCAAAAGGCATTGTGTCGGAAAAGTTGGTGTTGGTCTATAAATGCATGGTTTGGAAATATATTTAGTTCTCTGTGTTAATAAAACACTTTCATTTCACTTTGAATTTACAAAGACGACTAGAACGTAATTTTGTGGTTTTATCCCCTTCATATCGATACAAAAAATACATTATCCTAATTGGACCATTTGGACCACGTTGATCTTGGTCCGAAGAAAGCGTTTATCCTCTTATGGAAGCAAGCTAGGCTATAAACATTTTAATGGTGTCTAGAAGCGCCAGCTTTCTTCACTATGATGTACAGGTGATATTTTCGTACGCAGTTATTCAAGTAGACAATCAGAGTAGACAATTACTATCAGCAGTAATTATAATACAGGTACATGATTATTGCTATTTTAATTCGTTCGACTACCATTGTGGGCGCAACACTAGAAGGAAGTAGGAACTGATTTTTAAAACTAATTTTATAAAACGGAGCAAATTACACACACACACGCACACACACACAAAAAAAATAACTAGCGTAATCTGCGTAACTTCGTTTGCGTGTATCCCGCTTTCCCGTGGGAATTTTGAAAAATTCTTTTTTTTATTGGGTGCTTACGGCTTACGGCATACAGAGAACACACCTTCCAAATTTTCAGTGTCTGATGTCAAGCATGTCCGTAGCCTATAGACGCTTGCAATACCGGGGGTATCACTCACGCGTTGCCAGCCCTCCCAATCCCCGCCACCCCAAGTGGAGCTCTGGAGACCTTACTCACCGTAGGAACACAACATGTACAACATATATAAATATATTATTTTATTGTATATATTATCTAAATATATGTTTATATAGCAGAATCTTATATATATATAGATTGGAAAGCAGACACGCTACTTTCAGCTTACTTAAAAGGCATTACCTACAATAATAACTTAAACAGACAAATATTATTCGTGATTATTTCCCTGGCTCCAGTCACGTTGCATTGTTTTCAAACAAATTGGCCAAGTACATACCTACTGGGTTATCTCAATTAATGAAACTCCAAGACCAAATAATATTTTTTTGTATGTAAATTTTATTGATTTCGAAATAGTATGCCCGCCACGACCGCGTAGTACCTACATACAAAGGATCATTAATTATTACAAATAGTAACAAAAATCTAGGTATCAGAGCTTATATCAATTATGTATGGGCACGCTTCAGTGCGACGCGGACAGTCTACGTAGCACTTAACACATTTTATATGATTTTAGCGACGCGGAGGGATTTTCCATCCGTGTGCGGTCTCTCCGCGTCTGGCACTGAATTAATCGATGGTTTTAATAGTTTAAAATACTTTTGATCGTCCGTCCTGTCCGTGTCGCACTGAAGCGCGCCATTAGCGCAAATAGAAAAGATCAATTAATTTAGAAACTATTTTTATTTATTTACTATTTTATTTACTTTTAAAATAGTTTCTGACAGTCCGATGTATTTAACTTATTCTTTAAAAAATATATAAAAATGCATTGTTTTTTAATTTTTAAGGTTATCACTATAATCAGACGGAGGTGATGATTATAGAGTTGTCTGAGCCATGTGTGCGGCAGGGTGGCAACTGCGTTCGGGAGGAGGACTGTGACGAAAGCAACCGAGTGAAATTGTTAGTGAATTTATGCACTACGCAGCATCACTTAGGCGTCGTATGCTGCTACGTAAGTACTCAGACTGATTATGGTGTATCCACATGTCTCCGATGTCGTTGGCTTTAACACTCCCGTCGTTTACTGTAAATTTATACATGAACCTTTGTGGGCATTGCCAGGATTTGGGTGATGGGTGGATGAGCCATTATGCTTAATACATGATCAAAATACACCAAATCATAGCAGTAATCCTAGCCACTGCCGCTCTAAAAAGCATTAAATATTAATTACAAACGACATAAACATAAATTTGAATTCTAATCAACCTCTATACAGTCGATGAGTAAATAAACAGAAAATAAAAATAGATTTACCTAATGGAAAACTTTTCTTGGCCTGTTAAATAAACAATTCTATTTAAAAAGGGTTTTCAATTTCCTTTATAGAATAATGTATAAGAGTACCTACAGAGTGGCACATTATAGTGTTCAGTATTTCTATTATTAAATTGCCTATCATGTTCAGACCTCCGGATATCGCTTTACGTATCATGTAACTTGTGATAGTAAATTAAATTTTATTCAAAGGAGAGCCAGTAAAGCTTTTATGGTAGTTAATTAGTTATACATAGATTAGTATAGTTTTAATAAAGCAATAAATTGGTGTTGGTTCGATTCCTCACCCCCCCAGCCGCAAATTATTTGTTCCGCGTCTGTGAGTGCTGTAATTGGTGCCAGTATTGAGTTTGATTACTGAAGCAGAATGAACCACAGAAACCCTAATTTGCAACATAATCTACATAGGTACATAAATGTGTAATGCGTTTACGCGTTTAATGCCATTATTTCCATATTAGAACCTCTTCTCTTTATGAACTCCATTCCTGAACAATATAAATGTGTCTATTACTATGATAACAAAGACAATTTTTATTTGCAGAGTTGAGAGGGATCTCCAATGCCTGCCTACGCGTACACTGTACTTACAGCTACTTGAGTAGTATAAGTTTATCACTTAATTAGTTCTAACAATGTTATTTATTTACAAAGAAAAAATGCTATAGGAACGTTCTCGATAAGTTAAAATGTAATATAATCGCTTGTTATTGTCTAACTTAAATTAAATAAGTATTTTGATGACCGGTGTCTTATTATTATAACCTTGCACTGATTTCATTATCGCTTGAGGATGACATTTAAAAATACAATAGTTAAGGACAACTTGATTATTAGTCACGCGAACTAGTTCATTTTATCGTTACGTAGGGATTGTATGGAGATACCCGGAGTACAATCGATCTTGTAAGTGCATTTTAATCATTTACTTGTTCTGTTGCCATTAATGGAGGCCGGCGGCGGCGCAGTACCTCTTTTTTCCGTTCTCTCCTATCAGCTTTCTTCGAGGTTTCAACGTACCTATGTATTAATTCAAAGCTAAAGGCAGAACGTTTATTCAGAGCTTATTAAGTATCCTTAATTTTTATCCTTAACTGAATCGACTGAGATGAAAGATTTGCGGATAGTTTGAGACACGATAGAACATAGAATAGTTTTTATCACGAAAATCGACCCAGGCCTGAAAAGTGGGATGGAAGTTCGTATGGTATGGGATTTTTTTTAATTTTTTTTTTGGATTTATTTGAAACTTTGTTTATAATGTTCGGAAATGGTAAGGGTAAGAGATTAGGAGAGGGGATGGGGCAGAGGGGAGAGGGGTCTTAATTATCCGTTATGAATACATATTAGTCTTTCATTGAAGATTCGATTAGTGCTAAGTTTTCTTTTCTTGCAATTTCTTCTTAGTATAAACCTTACCCTCTGAACTGGTGGTAGGAATTAAAGGTGACGATTCAAAAAATTCACAGATTTCGTGCCTCACACGACTATCGAGCACATTGGAAATAAATCTTAAAAAAATATTGTCGCTGGGCGACGATAAAGTCGGGATAAGGAAAAGGTTACAAAAAAATAAAACTACAAGGTTGTTGACTTTTTTCAAAAAGGTTAGGCTGGGCAAACCCTTAACTTGATCAACTTTGTTTTAGGCTCAAATTGTAGCGGAGAAAATTGTCCAGAGGGGTTTTTCTCAAATTTTTGATATCATTCTTCGTTTCCAAAATATCGAGCGCCAAAATCAAAAATACGGAAAATTTTGATTTTGGCGCTTTTTATTTTCTCAATTTTGGTCATGACTTTTTTCGTTTTTGACTTTCTCAAATAATTCTTTTTGTACCTTACAACTCTCGTAAATACGCGTCTTTTGAGCTTTTTTTTAATATCATATCTTCACAACTCTCCGAGATTTAAGGGGATCGCATTTTTTCGTGAAATCGGAGCCTACACTGGAGCTAACGAAAAGACATTTTCAATGTCAATAGCTGGTAATAGTCTTGAATTTAGAACACTGCGAAAAATTAGATTTGGAAGAGCGGAAACAAATCCACAAATAAAGGTTAGTTTCGTAGATTTGAGGTTCATTTTAATTATATTGGGGAAAGATAAGATACGAATTTATTTGTATAAAACATAACATGAGTACATACTTAGGTGATGTTTACATAATTGTGATTCCGTCATGTTTTGCATTATAGCGTAGGTATACAAAATATTGAGAGGAGCAACTAATTAATAAACCAATTAAAAATTAGATTATAAAACTAAAATAACAATTAAAAATATTTATCATAATAAATAAAAAATAATGTAATTAATAATACTATAGTAACATTTTTTAGTCAAAAGATTTTTAAATGTTTTTAAATAGGTTGCAATTTTGATTTTTTACATATTGTGGAATAAGATTGAATATTTTTGGCGCCATACATATTAAACTCTCATGTTATTTGAGTAGTTTTTGCGGGATGGACACAAAGCCTCCTGTTTCTTGTTACAGTGTCTGACAATTTTAGAAATAGCTCAGAATTACACTTAACAAAAGCTCTACCTCTCTTTCGTTTTTCTCAAAGGAAAGCTCTAACCTTTATCACTAATGAGTCGCCATTTGATATCTAACTGTGTACATCGGTAACAAACTATTCGTTATTCGGTAATTAATCCACCAGTCTGATTGCAATTAGTGCAGAGTATGTGAGTGAAGTTTCTGAACATAGCCAGAGAGCCACGAAAGTGAATAGGTATTGAATGAAATGACTTTGGATGGTGAAAATTCCGATGTATTTTACATTTTAGTTCAAATTCAAAATATTTTTATTAATATAGATCTGCTTTTTTATATTCAGTGTTTCAAAAAGGTGTATAATAATGAAATTTTGATTTTATATGTTTAAATGAAATATACATGATTAGAAACGGTGTCACTACTCTGAAAACTATAGTTACGAGAATTGGTTCGCAGTTCGTCAAAAATATTTACAAATACGTACCTACCCCGTACCATTAGGAGGTGTTTTAGCTCTTACATAAAACAGATGATTGAAAGAGATCAGTGTTTTCGAGCTATTCATTAAGATAGTTAATGAAATGACTGCCATCTATCCACTAATAGCCGGGACCAAGGTTACCAAGGTTAGTTGTACCTCATCCCACCCTCCTACACATATCGCTCAAAGTCGACGTTGCTTCGCTCTTCTAAGAAAGCATATTCGAGTGTTTATTTAGCGCTGACTGAACTTATAAATAGTTTATTAGACTGTGCCTGTGCTACGTAAGTACTAATAGGCACTTACTCTGTGGCTATAAAGTATTTTTATGGGAGAGGGTAGCAAACGAGCTAGCGACTCACTTGATGGTAAGGGATCACCGCTGCCAATGGAGCACATACAGACACCAGGGTAGTTAGTATTTTCTTTTCCTAACTTCAACAGGTGGAAATAAGGAGAAAAGGAATAGAGAGGAGTTGGGCTTCTTGACACTTGACACCGAACGAAATACATTGCTGCCGGACGCCGATGTTTTGTGAGAAAGTGGTATCTCCCTGGTCCAGCTAACATATTTCATAAAATCTCTACCTACCATTCAATAATAGACTTCTGGGTATAAAGAAATAGTCCACTTATACTGTGCTTGGGAGTGAGTCGATAAAATCGAGGAAGTATTACTTCTAGTTAATATTTAATTTCCTATCTATGACGACTATGTCCAGCAGTGGACATCTTGTGGCTGAGAAGATTATGATACATACCACTTCCAACCGGTCATACCCCTACCAATAAAGTATATGTATATCCCAAACGGGATAACACTTTATCCTAAGGGATATACACTTTATCTTAACAGTTGATGTAGAATAGATATTAGCACCATGTCACAGCCAGCTGCTATTGGCGATATAAACCACTGCCGTCAGTTGTTGGAATCTTTGGAACGACATACTAAATTGTTAGCTTACTGCTCTAGCTGACTGTACATGGTATTAGGGAATATTTTAAACCTAGTTACTATTGCACCAAGTAAGTTAAAGACGTCATTGATGTCAAGGCCGCGTGACGTCATAATTTTACGCAGTTTACTAAATTACCTATTGACCTTAGATAATTATAATGAAATTGATTATGTATCATGCATTCTGTCATTAATGATATGAATTTACTAAGAATTATAATGTAAACAACGAAATAAAACAAAATAATACCTATATTATTCAATGTATAGTTACATACAGAGCTTGTATGAATAAATATTAAATCAACATTATAAACAAATAAAACGGTAGATATTAGTTAAAAGAAATGGCGAAGGAAACTACACAGTCTTGTCTTGTCCTTTAAATATATATGTAAGATCACTTTATTGCCAAGACCTTTGTTCTCAGGAAGACTTATAGTGGTCAATTTAAAATTAATATGATCTGCGAACCCAACTAGCGAAAAAACCAAAAATCTGAGTCAACGCATTTAAAAGATATGGCCATTTATATTCCGTTGTTATACAATACAAATAGCATTAACTGAAAATGTATGTCCGTCTTTCCCGTTGATTATCATGAAATCACACAAGAACCAAGGCCGCCCATTTACCAGTTCATTGCAGGTGCTAGGCTCTGTCACTCTTATCAATATATGTAACTAGTTTTTCCCCGCGGATTCGCTCGCATTAATTTTATGTACGTCATAAAATTTCTCATTTGTAGTATTTCAGTAGCGCCATCTGTTGGCCGATACAGCGCCCTCTATAGTAGAAAAAATATTTTCCCATTGGAATGATGTACTTTCACGGGATAAAAAGTAGCCTATGTTGGGCTCTGTACCCCTGACAATATATATACAATTTTTCATAATGATCGGCTGATTAGTTAAGCCGTGAAGGAATAACAAACAAACAAACTCACTTTCTCATTTACAATATTAGTTAGGATGTAGCATGAAGAGGAGAATATAGTGTCAGATCCGGGAAAGGACATCCGGAAAACTAGATTTTACTACCCTATATCCTTTTTCAGATCTCAATGTTTATCCCGGAATTCATCCCATAAACAGAAACTACGGGAATGGTAACCTGCGGCACCTTACAGGATTTAAATTCGGTTCCGAGGACTCGAATTTAATCGTAGCTTCAAAAACATAACCTACTTATGATTGTTTTTTTAAAGTTGTGAGGCAACTGGCCATTCTTATTTTGAAAATATTTTTGAAAGAAGAGTTTTACCTCCCAGCACCAGGTGGGATTCGAACCCACGACCTCTCGCTTGCGTAGGTACAGAAAGATATTAGTAAGCTTATTATTTACTTGTTTAATACTCTTATGGTATTTTGACGACCTCTGTGGCATAATGGTTACCATGCCGGACCGCCACCCAGGAGGTCCCGTGTTCGAATCCCGGTCGGGTCATGATGAAAAACGAACTGGGTCTTGGATGTTTATCTATATAATAAGTATTTGTTATAAAATTTAGTATCGTTGATTGGGTATCTCATATCATAACACAAGTTTCGAACTTACTTTGGAGCTAGCTCAATCTATATATTTATTTTATTTTATTGTGAGTTGTAGAAACACGTTCTAAAGTTAATGACATATTAAATCTGACCTTAACATTATAGAGACAGCTTGAAACTTAAAAATCTCTTTGTCAGACATCTAATAATACCAGCAAATATTAAAAACAACCAAAGTCTATTTAACGCCAACAAAAATTATCATTATGGTAGACTGTTTTTAACCTCGATCATATAAGGGGTTGAATTGAAAGGGGAGTGGAAACGCGGGAATTAAACGGGCGCAGCGCAGCACTATTGCAAGCCAGCAAGGGGGACTGGGCAAGTTCTCTCTCGGTATCCGAGCCGGTTAGACGTGCGTGCGCTTCGTCGAAAGCTCGCTCCGAACTCCATTCAACTTTACGTACGAGATCGGCTAAAGGTGAGTTAACTTTTATATTTATGTATAATAATATTAAACTTTGTAAATTTCTAACTTATAATATCGAAATGTCTGGAACTAAATTTTTATATGAAACAGGCTGCGTGGCGAAAGCTCTATTTAATTTTGTTCAATGATAAGAAATGCCTTTTTAATGAAACAAAATTTCAAATGAACTTATGTGTCAATTTTTATAATAGGATATATTAGGTATATTAGGTGATGGAAATTATAGTTTTGTGCTTTTGCTAGAAAAAATTGTTACGGAAATGTTAGAAATATATTTGGCGCCAATTGCGAATTGTAAGTGTCTTATAACTAGCGAAACCCGTGCAATTTCGTTTTGTTTCTTTCTTGTGGGAATTTTGGAATGTATTAAATATTTAAACCTTCCTTTTGGATGACTCTCTATTTAAAAAAAAACACATTAAAATCCGTTGCGTAGTTTTAAAGATCTAAACATACACAGGGACAGACAGACAGGGAAGCGACTTCATTTTATACTATGTAAAAAAGATATAAAAACTTCTGTAATTCGATAAGATTCACAGATTCCTGAAACGGTTACTTGTCTGTCATTTAAATTGTCTGAAAATCTATCATGAAAAGTAATATGCATATCAGATAAAGTAGATAAACAAATTAACCATTTTTAGATTTTGACTTGGCACTTTAGTTTATTTCCCTTATGATAACTAAATATGTAAAAATAAAATGTCTGTTATTATGCATATATTTTAAATCTCCATAGTTTATAATAATATTGACTCTATTATTGTTAGTCAAGCTCTAAAAGTTTTTATAACAAATTCTGCTTTAATTTAGTCGTACCCATATGTATCACACCCATGTCTTCGGTTCATTCAACGATTGTGCCCGAGGCCAAATTGCCTCGGGCCCACTTCGGGGAGAATTGGCATTTGTTTGATAAAAGGTACAACAAGCCGAAGACGCCGCGGGTGTCGCTCGGGGCGCTAAGCCCTCGGGTCTATCGCTTAATACGTTATCTAGGGCTGCCCTATTATAGCAACTTTGAATTTATTTGTAACATAATTTTATATCGAATTCATATTTTTTTATACCACAAAGGTGGCAAACAAGCATACGGTCGGCCTGATGGTAAGCCGTCACCGTAGCCTATAGACGCTTGCAATACGCGGGGTATCACTCACGCGTTGCCAACCCTCCCGAGTGGAGCTCTGGAGACCTTTCTCACCGTAGGAACACAACATGGCCGAGACCTATGCTATTTGGCTACGATCTTCTGTAAGGTGGAGGTCCTTCCCCAGACGGGATGCTCCGATTTGAGCGGATTATCCGCTTTGATTCACGACCAATATCTTCATAAGGAGTTTTTATTATGGAGGGAAGGGGGGAACTAATATTACAATCTACCATTTTCGAACAATGGTCAAATCAAAACAATAGTGTCGCAGGAATATTTAATTAGTCATAAATTTTTGCTTTTTTAAATGTAAGAAATTAGACTGGACTTCAACAGTATCGAGTATTTTTGATGCAATGCCATTCTGTATGCGACGGCCAACACTAGAGCTGTTGGAAGCGCCCGCGGCGGAGATAACGTAGACGCTGACTCATCTTCGTAAGCCTAAGGCGGTTTCGAAATAATTTTCGAAATGATTGTTCTGTAGATGAGTGCCTCCAGTAAAGTCGACTGAGGTATCAAAAGCACTAGGTGTGCTTTAATATCGTCGGAGCCTGAAACCGCCCGGGGCGTTGGAGCCGCCGCGACGCGACGCCCGGGGGCCACCATCCGAGCCTCGTCGCCCGCGCCCCGCCCCCCCGCGCACATATTATAACCCTCTTATAAAATAATCATATTTGCATGTGAGCTTTGCAACCAATGCGGCTAAATAATAATTTATGACCTCAGTTCGTTTTATATAGAAAGCCGAAGGCGATGAGCGAATCGTGATTCGGCGCAATACCGACATGGTACGCTCAAATTGTATGAATTCTGTTTTTTGGAGATAAAATATTTTTTATCGAAATTTCGGAGGTGTCTGTCAATATCCCTTTACCTTAAAGTTCGGTGAGAAATCATAAATTTAAAAATATTGTAATTTAATGGATAATATAAAACAGTTAAAAAGGATAGTTCCTTATTTTAACAAATTTAATAGCAAAACCAAAACGAATAGGTAGTAACAAAATAATTAGGCTGCCCAGTCTGCCAGTTGGTATTTCGCTATCATCTATATATTTGAGTATCGTGTTCACCAATAAAGGCTGATGATTCCTAATAAATAATTTCTTTTGAACTAAAAAAATTAGGACTTAACTGTTCTCTTCATCACATGACAACAATAAGATTAATATAATCTACAAAAAGATCATTATCGAGGCTAAATTTGTCGACACAAACAAATACTAAGTATAAAGGTCAAACACATTCCAACTCGAGAAAGAGGACACAGAAATTAAAATAAAAGCTTTTAAAAAAAATTACTTCAACCTTTTAAAATCATTAAAATATAATAAGTAGGTATTTAGGATATTTGTATACAAAAGAAGAGTGCGGAGGAGCAAGGCGACATTAATTTGTCGAATTTAGGGGAATTTAGGTAAATAAATGTATAAATAGACGTAAAGCCATCGAGCGTGTATAACACCTACAATTTAAAATTATTAACCGGGTTATACATAAAATATCACTTGAATTATCTTACTATAATAATATTATAAAGGCGAAAGTTGTGTGTATGTTTGTTACTTCTTTACGCTCAAATGGCTGGGCCAAATTTTATGATATTTGGTAGGTATGTGGGTAGCTGATACCTTGGATTAACACACACTTTTTATCGCGAAAAGTAAAATAATTGGTCAAAAGTCTGATATAGATGGCGCTGTAGATAAATAAATACACGTTAACGAAGTTGCACGGGTTTCACTAGGAATAAATAATTAATTGTGGCCGCAATGAAACCGCGTCGTGCCGCTGGGGTAGCCGCAGGCAGTGTCGACCCGCGGCTCGGGGCATAAATCCGTTCGATGCCTTTTGCCAAACATTTTAGGTATCGAATTTTGATAGGAACTTCAAAAAAAAATATTTTATTACTAGACCTAACTATATTATAGCCTTCATAGGTAAACACATTTTATTATAGAACCTTATTTTTCGGCGGTATTCTGTCACTCGTCAATTTACTGCACTGTATACTACACATATTATTTTAATGGCAGACAAAAAAGAGGGCCACCTATTAGTAAAGGTTACCTTGCCTTGACCCTACAGGGAAGATAGGAATAGGAAGTAAAAGGGATAGGAAACGGTATTGGGCATTGGACTAATTGATATCTCATTCGTCGAACAAAACGCATTATGGCTTCACGCTGATATTTTTTGAGAGAATGGCCTAACACCCTTCACTGCACCCTCGTATATCTATTCCATTTCTTAACCACTCTAAAAATACCTTTTAAAACATATTATTATGGACAAACAAATAACATTTGGAGCATAGTTTATCTCACAATGGAATACCTAGCCGGTTTATATCGCTTAGTATTATACAATCGAATACACCACCAAATTTGACCTTACTTCCTAGGATCATTTCTATAGTAAGCTCTTCGAACATACTCTCGCAATACGAGAGACCCTACCACCAAATTTGGTTTGATGTGTTTGGACTAATAACAAAAATATCGATAACTTATGATCAAAACTTTATAAAAAATAAATTTAATCCAAAAGGATCTGTCGTTTAGAGAGCTCAGTTTATTTAGTTGAAAGTGAAATAGAGTAGTTTGAGATTGAGATCCAAGGAAGGATATAGATAATTTATCCCAGAAATTGCCGGAACAACAAACGCGCTTAGAGAGGGACGGACCTAGAGACGAAAAAATTATGAAATAGGACTATAATATTTTCTATTACCAAAGTAGGTAGTATATTAGACCGGGCGCTGCATGGACTTGAGTGTGCAAAATGTGAGGGCTGGATACTGTTGATAGTTTTGGACTCAGGAAAGCCTGCAGATTACGAATCTGCATGTTGCCGGAAGGTTTACTGGTCCAATTTTTTTTAAATCATATCTGACTGGAACGCGTCGAAACGGACTGAAAAAAATGAGTTGTAACTATTTCAATGGTTGTTTTAGTGACAATATTCAATTATTTCTTATGGTTAATGTTACCCTATAGCTAGTCAATTAAAAGGAAAAACTTAAATGTAAAAAAAAACGAGAATTATTAGTAAAAATATTACATAATAATATATATTATGATATGTATGAAAAAGTAAACTTGAACATAGTAACGCAAAAAATACAAGTTAACAAACAATATTTAAATTAATTATTAATAAAAAGTTAAATAACTTTTTATTAAAGTTAATTTGAACATACTCGAACAACTATACTGCCTGGACCGCAATGAAAAAGGGTAGGTTAGAAAATCATCAATATCTTCAAAAGTACCTAGCTTTATGAAATAAAGACTAAATTAAAGAATATTTAATGCTCTTCTTAAGATTTCTGAAAACGGATATAAGCTTTCGGACACGGGCACATACAGATTTTAGGTGTTCTTTAAAATTTAAATTTTGATCTATAATTACGCAAGGTATTTAACACTTCTATTTCGTATTAGAGGGGCACAACAGCATTCTGATACTGACATGCAAGTATGAGGTATATATAACACTTAGGGAAATATTTTGTGAGTATTTATCGCGCATACTAAAACATACGTAGTTACTTTTACTCAGATTTAGTGTGAGAATGTTATCACAAAGCCATCCTCTCGCAAGGTTGAAACCTGACTGCGCAGCTACAAATACCTCTTCCCAAGTATCGGCCGAAAACAGGAGAGCTGTGTCATCAGCATAAGATCTTGCCTTTGTGGAGAGGTAGCGAAGTGAGATCGTTAATATATACGAGAAAGAGTGTTGGGCCAAGAATGCTTTCCTGTGGTACACCATATGTCAGTAGTAAGTCATCACTGACCAGTTCCCCTACTCTGACACACTGCCATCTATTAGAGAGGTAGCTTTTGAAAAGTGATAGTTGATTCCCTCTGATTCCAAGTGCTTCGAGCTTGCGGAGTAGTAAGGGAACAGAGACTGTGTCGAAGGCTTTAGATAAATCTAATTTTATTTTTATCCAAGTTGGAGCTTACATAGTCCGTAAGAAGCCTGACCGCATCTTCTGTCGATTTTCCACTTCGAAAATCAAACTGATTTTCGGACAAAAGTTTATTCTTCTCTAGGTATGTAACAAGCCTTTATTTATAATCTTTTTCAATAATTTTGAAATAGCTTTTAATATCGAGGCCTATAATTATTAACACAAACTCTGTCGACTCAACTCACAAACCCCACTCTTGAAAATAGGACGCACCTCAGATTTTTTTAGGACTTTTGGAAATACGGCATTTTGCAGACAGGAATTGAAAATATGAGTAAGAGGCGGAATGAGGACATATTTAAAATCGTTTAAAAAACGATTATCTATTTTATCCCATCCAGTAGTGCAGTCATTTTTGAGAGAATTTATAAATTTTTCGACTTTCTCTTCATTTGTGTCTTCAAGCATGAAGGAGTTTACTTGTGATTTGTTAACAGTATGTGATTCAGTTTTGTCTTGCTTAGGTTTATTTTCTAATATTATTTTCTGCTAACGTTTTTCCAACGTTGACAAAAAAATTGTTCACATTATTCAGTGATAGATGAGGCGAATCAGATAAGTTTAATAGTTCATTCGGCACATTTTCATCTCTATTTATATTGGCAATATCTTTCATAATTTTTTATTATCATGTTTAGCATTTTCAATTAATGATTTTTCTAATTTTTTTTTTACTAACTACACGTATCTCTAACCATAAGAAATAATGGGATATTGTCACTAGAACCACCATTAAAATGGTTACAACGCATTTTTGCAGTCCGTTTCGATGCGTTTCAGTCGGATGCGATTTAAAAAAAATTGAACTAGTAAACCTCCCGGCAACATGCAGATTCGTAATCTGCAGGCTTTCCTGGGTCCAAAACCATCAACAGTATAAAGCCCTCATATTTTACACACTCAAGTCCATGCAGCGCCCGGTCTATATCCTAAAATCAACAAGTACCATATTTATTCAGTGTAGCATATTGTAAACATGTGCCTGTAAAAAACAATTTAATTAGTTGGTAGTGATACTATAAATATCCAAAAATATCCAGGCTGACCTATAACTGAGGAAATTTGATTCCTGTATCGGAAAAACATTAACGATGAGTTATGAAATTTTTTTCCAGCCTGGTTTTGTAAATGTATTAAAATAACTAATTAGTTAATCATCAGGCTGGAAGTAAATGCTTTTATGATATTCACATTTTATGATGTTAATATTTTTTATACTTTTTTTTATATTTTCTATAACTATCATTATTGTCATTTATTGTCTTGTATTCTTCTTTGTTTTTTTCCCATCGAGTTTTTCTTGATATTTTCTATTTTAATTTGAGCTCTCTTGTTTCTACTTCTCTCTCTCTCGTCTCAAATAATAGTAACCTTAAAAAATAGTTTTTTTTTTACAATCCGGTCGTAACGATATCAGGCCGTACACGTGTATAATGTGTATCGAGCGAGACAGACGTTTCGTTTTGCCATGGGCAGCGCTCCCGGCATATGAGGTACGATCGGTTTTACCATAGGCGACCACGAGTCCACTTCGTAATACGCTGCGCCCGCCGGCATGTGGTGGACCAGAAAATCTAAAACTTAGTACTCAATGCACATAAAAATAATTAAAATTACCCATGAAAAAGAAGTCGGTACGTATATTAACGTAAATATTAAAATAAAATTGTAGGTCTCTAATGTTAACTTTCGAAATTGGTGTAAAATAATCCATACTAATATTATAAATGGGAAAGTATGTGTGTCTGTTTGTTTGTCCGTCTTTCACGGCAAAACGGAGCGACGAATTGATGTGATTTTTAAGTGGAGATAGTTGAAGGGATGGAGAGTGACTTAAGCTACTTTTTGTCTCTTTCTAACCCCCCACTTCCCTAAAAGGGGGGGGTGGAAGTTTGTATAGAGCATTCCGTAATTTTCAAGGTAGAAAGCTAAAAATGGGTATGCGGTATTTTTTTTAAATTTATAACGCGCCTTATAAGAGGGGGTGAAATTTTATATGGGACTTTTCGCAGTTTTTAACGTAGGTAGCAAGGGGGACCGTGTTACCTTGAATTTAACGCGAGCGAAGCCGCGGGCAAAAGCTAGTAAAAAATAAAACTTTGAGATCCTGACACTATGAGACTGATACTGTAAGTCCGAAAATTAAGGGGACGAATGTACATTATATGAATAGAATAAGTTTGCTTTGTCTATACTAATATTATAAAGAGGAAAGATTTGATTGTTTGTTTGTTTATTTGCATTGAATAGGCTCCGAAACTACTGGACAGATTTCAAAAATTCTTTCACCAGTAGAAAGCTACATTATCAGGTAGTGACATAGGCTATAGCTATTGCCGAAATTCAATGTGGTTCTCACGGGAACGGGTCCGGAACTTCACGCGGACGAAGTCGCGGGCATAAAAGCTGGTTTGTTATACACAGCCACATAAAAAGTACAATGAATATAGACAAATATACAATCATGTGTAATTACAACAAGGCGACCTTATTTGTAATAGCAATATTTTCAAGGCAACCTTAGATTAACGAATTTGTATGGAGTGGGCAGCGCTAGTTATATTTTCCGATTTCTCCTATATTTCTTTACTTTGTACAATTCTTGTACCCATTCAAGGTCTCACTTAACGTACTTCCTCGCTGATGGCGAACGAGCGTAGACATCGTGCGATCCATTCTAAATAAAAAAAAATAGCCTACTGCGGTCTCCGCACAATCGTGTTATTCCTGTCCGCGTTCCTCTTTCCGGAGTGTTTTCAAAGATAAAAACAAATACTGGTATTCAAACTATCTACATACCTTTCTTAAGCCGGTTTTTCACTATGAGATATAATATAATACGATTAAATAGTATTCTGTGATTAAATTACATTACCTCACGTCCCCGGACACCCCGTCACTAACGTCACACCACTACCTCGCCTCAGTTCGCATTCATAACTCAAGATTGTAGTATACATATACATATGATATCCCATAGAGAAAAAGCGTTTTTAATACACTTTTTAGCGATTTAAATGTGAAAAGGTCGCATACAATGTTACGGCGTTTGCGTTTTTTTCATTTATTGGGGTAAACAAACAAGTACAATATTCTATACTAATATTATAGAGAGGAAAGATTTGTATTTTTTTGTGTGTATCGTAACGAATAAATTCAAAATCTACTGGACCGATTTCAAAAATTCTTTCGCCGTGCGTAACGAAGGTACATTACCCCCGGGTAACATAGGCTATATTATATTATTATTTTCGAAAAATTATGGATACTTACTAAAACGTCCTTAGTAAAACCCGCGCGAAGTCAGTCCGCTAGTCTATACTAATATTATAAAGAAGTAAAGTTTGTGTGTTTGTATATTTGTTAAATTGTAAGGGGTAATCTCGGGATCTACTGAATCGATTTTAAAAATTCTTTCACCAATAGAAAGCCACTATACATTATTGCTGAGTGTCATAGGTTATATAAAAAACCGAAAAATAAAAAGGCTTTTACGTGGTAGTCGGTTTTGCAAAGTAAATCGGAGAAAAAACGGTCGAATGAAAGCGTTTCTTATGAACGCCTGTACTAAAAAAGGATTATTAACAGTATGCCCAACGGAGTGGGCACGGGTCAGCTAGTATTCTATATAATGGCATCTTACAAAACAAAACAAGTAGTAATTGTGCCATCAACATGTGTTCATCAACGTGTGTTTGTAATATTAGATTTCTTGCAAAAAATGTACAAATAATTTCAGTCTTTGCTAGGTGTTCTAAGCGTGTGTATTTGTGTATATGGTTCCTAAGACGTGCCGGGCCTGGGGCGCAAACATAAACTATTGATAAAACGGAAAGGGCGCCTGCAGCGCCGGCGGCTGCGGCCCGCGGGTTCGACATTGTGTTACGACCGCTCCATTGTCTGATGTGTATACTCAACTTTATAATTTTATGTATGTAAAAGAATATATTTAAAACTACATACCATTAGAAATAGAATATCATCACACTTAATTTTTTTAAAGTATCTAAATATTTCATTCTTCGTCCATGTATAAATAAGAAAATAAATCTGATTACGTATTTAATTCATAGTACGTAGAACTATTTATTATTCTGTGCTCATAGTTGAAATGAAAATAGGCGTCTCCGAAACCATTGTACAGTCAGGAGCACGTTGAGCTTTACACTTGCTGTACAATTTGGCTAATATGACATAGAACTTAAGAATGGTACTAAGTCCGATATGTAAAGTTCGACGTCCTCTTGACTGTACATTATTGAAAAAATGCTGTAAGTACAATTTTGCAAGATTTTATTTGAATTTCAAATGAACTTAGCTGTAATCAACACAGCCGTGCCGTGCCATGTATGAGTACAATTTGCACTCACGTCCCAGAAACAAAACTCGTCGATTTCAAAAAAAATACATTCGAACTAATCACCTAATATTCTTTCATTTCGCCATTGAAATTAGAAACTTACAAAAACAGTGATTACGATCATTCTCTGGGAGCTTGTATTGTATAAACGGTGTCGAGAAAGAGTCGTGAGTGAGACCTTACGTCGACGAATCTAGGAGGGCCGCGGAACAGATGGAAATAGCGAAACGTGGCGAAACTAAGGGTTTACTACGAAAATCGATCCTAAAAATAACTAATGCCACACTATGCCATCGCCAATATGCATAAGGCCCGGTTGCAGCAGAGAGGAAACGCGATGCGCTGTCCGGCTACACGCACATTTCCGCTCGGCCGCGCCAGCATTTCCGCGCGCGTACGGTACTAGATTCTACCTATATAGAAAAGCCTCTCTGCTTTGTTGGAAACCGGGCCCTAATCGCCATGGCGTACGCTCCGGTAGAATTTGTGTATTGTCATAGAATAAGTAGGGTATTGTCGCAACGCGCTGTGTTCCTCTACTCTTTAGACCAGACAAATATAGATATGGGACTCATTAGACAATCAAGTACAAACAAAAGTATTAATATATATCAAAGACATTGCGATGATATCAACACTCAAGTAAATTAAAGTACCTACTTACTTTAATAATGATACAAGATATTAGCTATTACCTACCTAACAAAATAACATCGTACCACATCGTATTGTAGAGTGAAAATACAATACTTCCGCCACAGATATTATAATACTTAACAGCTTCCGCCAATATATTGCTATCACTCAACTTGCTTGTTTTTCGAGGGCCACCCACCACACACACACAGTGCTGGGTGTCCACACTGAAAATAAGCAGTGAAGCTTATTAATTTTTCGGGGAAAAAACTACAACCAGAATCGGAATTTGGGTCACGAGAAATTTAATCAGATAAGGTGAGTGTGCCTTACATACAAGGCTCACATTTTGCAATGAGTATACTTATAATAAAAATAATAATTGAAATAATAATTTATCAAAAAACAAACATTATAATGTCACAATTTCTAAATAAAATTTAAAAAAAAACGAAAATTTATTTTGTTAGGTACCTTTTCTAAAGAAAATCGTTTGTTTTCTGAACTTTAAAACTGAGCATTGTCAGGCACATAGCAATAAATGTGTAAATAAAATTAATAAAGCGATCTTTTAACAAATCACCTTTGGAAAAAATGTGTTCCTTTCTAAAAAGCAGAGATTGTTTTTCCACAATTTGAGCCTTTTATGGGGAATAGATAGGTTTCAGTGAATATTCAGTTCCAATATCAACTCTTATACCCTACGCCTCTTGGCATTATACGCGTAAATATTACACATATTTCGTCGCTGTCAAACAAGTTCCATCGGGGGTTGTTACTCAATCGCCGACGGCCGGTAATTACAATAGGAATAGAAGGGCCGGCCGGCCCTCGGGCGGCGCCCCCTAGCCGGTGCGGCTCTTTGAATCACAATCAAAAAGAAAAAGTACGAAAATGTACGCCGCGCAATCTACGAATTCCGCCTCCACCGAACGTAATGTTCCATGAATTGGAAAACTCTATTGTAGCTTTGTTTGTTAGATACTGTCAAGTAGCTTGTATTTTACCGGTAAAAGTGCACCCGGTGGAAATATAGGTTAATCGGATTGTTCATTTATAAAATGTTTGTGTGTTAGGCATTAGCAGTGAAAGGGGTTGAGTGTAAACCAGGTATGAACAACTAAAAATGATACCTCCTTAATTTAAAAAAATATTATACTAGGTACGTACCTAGTTAAGAATATTATTTTGTAATAGATTTCAAAGGAAATGTAACTTAAATATTTCAACTGAAATAACGAACACTCCGGGTCAGTGAAGAGAATTTTCATTTTTAGTAAAAACTTTGTAGCTCATATTAAAAACAGCAGCTACGACCACACACGACTTAATTTCCACAATATTCGCGTGGATATAATAATTTTAAAGTCCTTTTTCATGCTAAACGAAACTTAAAACAATTTTATTTAAAACTAGCGAAACCCGCGTAACTTCGTTAGCGTGTTCGTCTTTCCCGTGAGAATTTCAAAGAATCAAATCTTATCGGTTGCCTAAGTCATACAAACAACAGACCCTCAAAGCTTCACGTCTCTGTGATCATTCGTTAGTCAGTCAGACATCCAGACAAAGCATTGTTACATATTCCATTCGAATATAATTTGCACATTCCAGTGAAATCCAACGATTGTTTGGAGATTTCGTTACATGTATAGTGCAATGCAATATATGTACAATAGATTGGTGATGCTTTTGATCTATTATTGAAACGATGTATTAATGAAATATGTCGCCCTTTGATAGAATTTCGTACAATACCGATTGATATAACAATGCACTAGTATGGATTCGTATGTAGTACGAACGTGTTCATTCTGAATTGAAATATGAGTTTTATAAAACCGTCTGTGACTGTGTGTGAATCTATCTGCTGAATAAATAAAACTGTAACGCAAATGTTCTATAAAATAGTTCTTTAAATTTAGCCATAAATAATTTATACATGGTAAAATAACAAATAATTGTTAATGCAATACTAAGAAGTGAGAAGTTGTAAGTGCATCTCTTTTGTTAGACTCTGAATATCGTGTAGTGTTTTATATTTGAGATAGACAGTGAGGTGAATAACGCAAAAACAGTACCTACGTTAATGACTAGTACATTGTCTCCAATATATTTTTTTTTCTATCATAAGTACCTAATTAATATAAACATGTTTTTAATGTTATCTATTATAATTTAAACATTAGGTACCTACCTTTAAAATGTTTTATGCAACTCACGGTCGATCGTGATTCCTAAAAACACCTTTGGGAAATACGTTTGGAACTTTTAATCATCTACTTTTACGTACCCCCCACCCCATTTTCCGATTTTAGATCCGAGATTCTAAAGTGGGGATAACTCGGAAAATGGGGTAAGATAAAAAATCCCACTAATATTATAAAGGCGAAAGTTTTTTTTTTTTTTTTTTTCCCCTTGACAATGTTGTGCAAGCTAGTGAAGCGCTAACGGGATACGCTTCACCAGCAACATTGGTTTTACGTGGGCGAGGTGTCAACCCGCCGCACAACCCCCGAAATGCTGGAGGACCACACCCGTCGTTGGTCAGCGAGTCCATCGGACTTAGCCGGTTAGTGTAGCTAGGCTGTACTACCGACCATTCCCCTATCCGCCACCTTGGGGACGCTCCCCTACGCTGTGAGGGCCAGCGCGGTGAAGGCGAAAGTTTGTGTGTATATTTGTTACTTCTTCACGCTCAAACGGCAAGGCCATTTTTTGATAATTGGTATGTAAGTAGCTGTACCTTGGGTTAACACGTAGGGTACCTTTTATCCCGAAAAATACGTGATTCCCATAGGATTTGGTCAAAAGACCAAGTCTTTTGAGACTGACAGTCAATGGCGTGTTACAAAGTAGGTGGCGCCACTGTGTTTAAAATTATCGCAGGTAACATCACGAGCTGCAGCTAGTCATCAATATACCCAAGTCTAAATATATTTTTGATTACTGGCAACTTCGAGGAGGCCATTTTGTTGCGTCCCGCCCCTCAGTCAGTGCCAGCCATAGATTAATATTGTATATATACCTACTGAAAGTGCAAGCCACCGTCGCGTCAATCTTGTTTCTTAAAAAAACCTTTGCAAAAAACGTTTGGAACTTGGAATTAATGATCTAGGTACCTACTGAATATAGCTATACCACAGGCTATATCAGCTGTACCATTTGAAGAATCGCGGCGAGCTTTACGGAGCATGAAAAAGGCTGTAAAGCAAGACAACAATAATAATGGCTGAGAAATATTTCAGTATTTTCGATTGCAAAGCGATCGTTCCAGCCATATGGCTGAGACACTAAACAACCATCGGCCACACAAAAAATATGTCGCAATATATCCCGGCCATACTAAAAATATTGCCGAGTATGGCATGTCTAGCCGAAAATGCTGGCTGATCCTATCAGCCACACTATTGCTACACATTTTCGTTAAAATATGGCCCGTCTAGAAGCCCCTTAAAATATAGAACCATTTTTTAAAACGAAACCAATAATGCATCGCAGGAAACAAGAGAAGCACAATATTAGATTGGAGCGTGATAGTGCACTAGTTGCATTGAAAGCAAATTGAAAGCTTTTATGACCCTTTTAGCACTGTACAATTAAATATTGCGTTTAGGGTACCGTACTGTAATTCAAAGGAAAAATAGAACCTTTGTTATGATCTGTTCGTTCGTTAGCCGTCTGTCTGCGTGGGCTTAGCCATAGATCCAAAAATAAAGTTAGAAAACAATATATTTACGTATCATTATTTAAAAAAAATATATTTATGTTTGAATTCATGTTGAACAAAAAATGAGTTTAAAGCCTCTACCACACAGGCGCGTTTTTACAGGACGATAATATCGCTTGCGTTATTGCGATAATGCGTCCCGGTTCCTTCCTTGCACACTGCTGCGTTTTTATCGTCCGATATTTCTTATGAAAGAGCGTCTTGTACTAAGGTTATAATCGCAGGTGTGTGCACGGTCGTTTACATCCTGACTCCTGACACAATAACGTTCTAGAACTCATATCGGAATATCGCAGGACGGAGAAACGCAACGTCCTACTTTCATTGCGGCGTTATTATCGCAGCAGTGTGTTACTGCATGGCCATCCTAATACAATACATCCTAATATATTACTGAAAACAGATATATCGCAATAACGGCCACCGATATTATCGACCGTTAAAAACGCGCCTGTGTGGTAAAGCCTTTATGGATTTCCATCTAATCAAACAATCCCCGTGTTTGGTATACGCATTTAATAATGTTCGCACAACTAAATTATAATATAATATTTGTGATTGCATATTCATTTGCAGTTGGTCAAATATTCGCGGCTTATACCAATGTGTGTACGCACGTTTGTATGGAACCCTCGCCTCGGTACGTAATTCTGACTCAAAGTTGATCGGCTTTTTTGATGTTGACCTGACTCAATTATGTCAATCCATTATATCCGGTCTACATGTAGTGAAAGATAAATCAATTACGCCATGATACAGAAAACCTCATCAGTGACTAAAAGCCTTTTTGATTGCAAGTAAATTCCCGTTATTTACGTTGTTATAAGAGGGTTGGCAACGCTGAGTGCCTGAGTGATACCCCCTGGTATTGCAAGCGTTTATAGGCTACCATGATACTTACCATCAGGCGGGCCATATTGCCAAAGTAGCTGGTAGTGGCTTGTTTGCCAAAGTAGTACAAAAAAAAGAAGTTTTAAAAACATTCTGAGTTCGTATTTAATTTACCCCATAGAGCACTTACACATTTGTAAAATTCCAGTCAGAAGAATCTTAGGCTCTGTTATTACGGCTGTGCAAACCGCTATTCAATCTAATCAGCCGTTCCTTTATATTCCAAAAACCATATCAAGAAGCGGAAGAAAAACAAACAAACATATTGATTATGTGTACGGGTATTTAATAAGCGTGGGTTCACATGACCGCGCGGGCGCGGCGGCGATGGCAGCCAACGGCGGCGGCGGCGCTGCAGTTTCCTTGACCACTGTAAAACGATCTTTAAAAAGACGAATATCCCACTATGTATTGGTTTGTTATATTATCTCAAAGAGATTAGGCAACATTTTCAATGAAATCACGCGGCTTGACATTTCCAACACTTCCAATAATTATTATTTATTTTTCAACCAATTTTCTTCACATATTGTATGCTTACTTACTTTAAACTTTCTCATGCATGAGTTACTCTTATCTATTGTGAATTAAATACCGTTCACTAATTTATATTTTCGGAACGGACAGACAGTCGCGGCGGCGGGGGACTTTGTATAATAACATGCAAGGATTAAATATAAGGAAGACTAGATTGCATGCAAACAGAACTTACGGTGTCGTAAGTTAGTCGTCAGCTCGAATCCTGAATCCAGTGATTAGGTAGGCATTTGGGATGTTGCGGAGCAGGCAAACAGCCTCAGGCGTATTTATAATGAAACCAGACAGGTATGAGTGGTGTGTCGCGACGTCACGCCCCCTAGCGGTCCGCGGCACGACCAGCAAGCTACCCAACTTTTCTACGCATTTTAATACTTGTTTCGCATTCCGCTTTATTCAAATAATTACTTTCCTTTCTGAAGTTTACACAAAATATCTATTTTTATTTTATACATTCGTACAGCTATCGAAAGGCAAATAAAATACAAATAAAACAGTAATGTAGCTGCTGTAAATACGAAATACGATATTTACCGATTTTTATACAAAGTAAAAATGCTGTATGAAATATATTTTCGAAACGTTAAACGAAAAAAAAGCTTTACAGAGTTAAATAACAAGTATCGAGCACTGCCAAATTACATGTAGCTATGATAAATACATAATGATGCTTGTATTGTAGAGTTGTTTATTCTTCTATAGAAATGAATGCGTTTTTTCACAAAACAAGAACGTGAATAGGGTGCTAGGTGTGAAACCTGGGAGATAGGTCGCTACCAGGCGTTCTACGGAGATGCATTCAAGAGATAAAAAATAATTGAAGTCCGACTTGGTCCGGTGTAAAGCCTACAGCGATTACGCTGAGTCGCCGACGTATACCTTAACTTGTCACATACATTTCACTGTAGTTTGCATAATTATTTTCCGTGATTTATTTTGTGATAGTGATAGAATGAGTTAGTATCATATCGGTGTATTTGTAACTCGCCTTATGAATACAATTCAAATGTAAAACAAAAGATGTATTACTTACAATTACTTTTTCTTTTGAACTTTTGGAAGATACCACGTTTTTGTATGCAAAAAAATGGTTCTTGCTGTAGATAAAGTAAAACGTGTCAAAAAAAACTGTTTTGGGTACCACTTCACCTTAAATGAACCTTTTTATGAAGTGTTAACATTAGACATCCCTCGAAATATCTCTACGTGTGGATAAAATTGTAATTTTCAATTTATTGAAGGGTGCCGTGGGAGCGCGGCAGTAGTGGGTCGACGCGCGTGGGATCCCACGCTGCTAGGAGAGCAACCTCACGTCTTTGTACTTTTACATTTTCAAACATACCGTCGTGGATTGCTGATATTAGAAAGAAATTCAAGCAATTCTTGCATCGTGCGTGACGTTGATGAAATTCGAAGAGGCGGATTATTATTTACTAATAGTAGACAGATCCAAGGAACCATGGTTCCCTAATTTACTAATATACGACTTACAGTATGTCATGTATAAATTAATAACACATCTAAAAGAGACGAGAACTCACTTGTCACATTTTCTTCCAGTTGCCAATATGATGCCTATGAAATCTGGGAGCCCTCAACCTGAGGGTAGTGGTTTGGACAAGAAGCCTATCACTGGCATACCACGTGTGGCCACTACAACTAAATTCAATGCTCCTGTGCATATCGATGTCGGCGGTACCATCTATACATCGTCACTGGAAACGTTGACTGCGTAAGTAAATAATTTTAGTTCAAAATTTATTTGGTTGGTATTTATACTAGGTCACACATATCAAATAAAATAAATAAATAAACCTACCCCCTTCCCTACCCCTACCCCTGCCCCTGCCCCTGCCCCTGCCCCTATCCCTACCTCTACCCCTACCCTACCCCTACCCTACCCCTACCCTACCCCTACCCTACCCCTACCCTACCCCTACCCTACCCTTACCCTACCCCTACCTTACCTCTACCCTACTTCTACCCTGGCCCTAACCCTACCCCTACCCCTACCTTACCCTACCCTACCCGCTTTCCCGTGGGAATTTTGAAATTTTTCTCTCCGTGAGTACTATTCTCGTACTTCAAGGAATATTCTAAAAAAAGAATTAGCGCAATTGGTTTAGCCGTTCTCGAGATTTGCGCTTAGCAACCCATTTAGCGATTCATTTTTATATTATAGAGATACATATACATACGGATATACATCCAAGACCCAGGCCAATTAACAAAAGTTAATTTTTTCATCATGACCCGACCGGGATTCGAACCCGGGAGCTTCTGGGTGGCGGATACCGCGGCATGGTAACCATTACGCCACGGAGGTCGCCAAAAACTTGAATTGCGATTAGATTCTCACTGCTATCTACAACTTCCTGAACTCAAAACAAATTTAATCAGAACGATATTAAAACAGAGGAGAACCTCCTCATTGAAAGGACTTTCCTGTTTATTAATTCCCAACGAACTGGTGAGAACTTTGATGAACTAAACTTGAAAAATGAATGCTCCCAATCGAACTTCCCACGAACTTGTTAGTTTATTATAATATATTATTTATACGAAAATGGAGATTTTTTTATATTAGTTAGTTTTGATTTTTAATAAGTTTTTAATTGTAGCTCATCGAGTACGTAGGCCTTTTGAATAGAGACGCCTTCAAGTCCATTGGGTTTGTCCAAATGTGTTGGTATTTTGTACATATAATCGCTTATAATACATAAGATTTCAACCTCTATTTTGTTTGCGCGCGCAGTTATTAACAACTGAGATTTGAGGACAATTATTTTTGAAGAAAATGACAAACATCACGTCTCTATTGGATACATAGGTAGGTACTCGCTGTGCTAACGCTCTTGGGAAGCCAAGCAAAGTGGAGTTAGAAGACAATGAAAACGAACGAAGAATCCGTACACATTCTCGCTTTGGCACAACTTTCCGAGAGTTCAGGCCCGCAATACTGTTAGGGTTTGTGCTTTCGTGTACAAATACTTATAATACGTAGGTTGTTCCGAAAGTTGTGCAATTCTGGCATCTGGTAAATGCTTGAATTATGAAAGCCGTATATAATTTAAAAACTCAAAATCTCATCTAATGATTGGACTAATTTTTGGGGGGGAAAACTCTTTTAACTTTTTTAAAATCGCAATATGATTATTTTTGACGATTTTAAAAGATCGTGTTCTCTGTAAAAAATCACAGCTTTTGGAAAGGTAGCACCTCTTTTGACTTATGATAATATAATGTTGGTTTGATGAAATTCATCGTGATCGTGCTTTTCTAATTATGATGAGATTCGTGATGGTCGTATTTTAACGGCGACCACTGAACAAAATCTGGCTATTATCAGGCAGTTAACTGAAGAAAACAAATATGTTATGTCATCAGATATTTTTTGGGGATTGCTATGACACAAAAGTAAAAAAAAAAATACTCACATGTTCTTATAAAAGTTACGATACTTTTCATGCTTTTTTATTATTTTTTATTTTTTTATTTTTATTAATTGAAAAGTTCAGTTCGGGTGTACTAACACCCTCTTCTGAGACACCGGACTGTTGCGGGAGCGTAGGGCTCTCACCGCCAAAAATTTATAGTGTCTGCCTAGGGGCGCCCCAGAGGGGGGCTCGAACCTCGGCCTATGGCGACACTGGGGGAAGGCGAACGGATTGGAGAGAAGCGGCCGGGCACGTGCCGGTACCGCGAAAACCGAGTCCCTACAGGAAGGTGGCGCGACGCGCGGCCGATATGACGGACGTGTGTGTCTAGTTTGTGTCGCGGAATCTAATTGTTTATACGCCTCGATGGCGACTGTAATGGAGTCGTCCGGGTCGTTGAGGACGTGCCGCGGACGACGTTTGGACCTGCTGGTGCCAGCCGGAGCGGAATAATCCCCTGCGGCTTTCACCAACGGATTTGGGTGATGATTGAGCGAGTCGAAGTATTTGACAGAGCATTGCTTTAGGTGGTGCGAGATGGTCGGCACACCTAAGTCAATGTGGATACTTTTCATGCCTTAAGCTTAATTCATCTTTATACACCGCAAAGAAGAAATATTTTTTCATATGAAAAATTGAACTAGAGATATCCAGTACATAGTCAGAACCTCGGACAACAATGTTTCATAATTTCTCAAAAATAAAAGAATTGATTGGAAATTTTTGAGAAACCAGGAAAGTTGTGCATGTCACAAAAAAAAAACAATGAAAAACATACCCTTGGACAAATGGTCGTCATGGTCTCAAACATATTGTCTATAGAATATTAGTAAGGAGAAAATGTAGCCGTGTAAATGAATCCCAAAAACAGGATAGCTAGAACAATAAAATTAAACAGTTCTGAGAAAATAGCAGCAATTATGTTTTTTTGTGTAAATTAAAGATTTTATTATTACCTACCTATTTGAAATCAGGAACTTTTTGAAGGGGAGCATAATTTTATACAAGATGCGTATTTTGGATCTGGAAAAATTCCATACAGCTTCTAAAATCCATACATCTCGAAAACTACCAAATTAGTGCCATACCACAGAATAATAAATAGTATGGCCATAGCCATACATAATATGGGAAGTTAAAGTTGCTAATCCTCTTTCAGGTTCTGTTAGATAGAAGGCGATCAGCGGTAACTCTATTGGATTGGTTCACAAAAAAAAACAGGTGGGGGAGGACTGCCCAGCAGCAGTGGGCCACAATACCTCCAGGCTAGGAAAAAAACTTACATTCTGTGTCGACCGTCCTTGTCGATCCCAAGCCGAAAAGTATTTTTTCGAAACCATTTAATGTACCTACTGCAATGCAAAGTGATGATTCTGATTACAAGCTACCTATATGTATTTAGGATAAACATTGAGCGGTTGACTGCCTTCTGAATATTTATACGCTTGCTTGTTCATTCAGTGAATAGCATCGAATTAATTGGGCCAAGTAACTTAAGTCGACGTGTCGCTCAAAGCTAGTCTGTGAACAGTAAACTACCAGTTATCAGAACAACTTGTTCAATATCAAGATTAACAGTCCATTTGTTCAATATTACAAAGTTGCAGTGGTCTGTTCATGTCCATCTTCAATATAAATTATGTGAAAGCCTTTACGGGTAGACACTTCAAAGTGTTTACAAATAGCAAATTGCGAATGTGTATTTCCGACTATAATATAGGTAGGTAACGTTGACAATAAATTAATCTGTATTGATTGATATTTGATCATAGTACCAAGTCGTGTATCAAACGGCTTTGATGTGGTTGCGTATTTGGTACGTCATAATTGGTACCTACATTCAATAGGTTTACGCGGTACAGTGACTGTTCGCAAAATCTCGTAATACCAGCATTATACTTTTGATATTACACATTGGAATAAGGTAGTGTTTATGGTTCCGTAGTAAAATAAAAACGAAACCATTTCCTAAGAAATGTCTCTAATGTAATTTATTTCACGAAATTATTCACGATTTTGGGAAAATACCTTTCCTAGGAATTGTACCTATACCATGAGTACCATGACAGATTACATACATTTCCGTTAACATATACCTAGGTAGAAATATTAATTATTAACCACAACTATGCCAACAAATTGGTAGTATTAAAAATGTTGAAAAATATTTTTTGGGGCCTCTTCCTACACGTAAAGAGTGATTTTTTTTCGTGTCCGCTCTGTGTTGTGTGGTGTCGTGAAAGGTCTTTTAAAAAATGACGTGTGGTAAAGATCAATTTTCGATACAATGATCCGTTTGTGAATTATTTACATTATTGTTAAACATGGCGGTGCTCCGACAACAGCTGTGATTAAAATTAAAAAAAAATTCATGGCAGTATGTGGTACAGTCCATAAATAGTGAACCTACAAGGAAAACTATCACGGTTATGTAGGCTCTACTGATCTACTAGTTACCGAGTACAAATGGCATATATAATATATATATAAGATATATAATGATATTTATAGTCGTCTGCAAGCCAGCAAGGCGTAACAATTCTGGAACTCTACACTGTGCGTGGCCTACACGCACTTGCCCGGTTTTTTTACTGTATTCATCTTCTTTAAAGCTTGTGCAACTAAGTATAAATAATATTGATATTATCTACCTGAATATTAATTTTGTGGCAAAGCTATATAAATATTAAATATAAATAAATAAAATAAAAAATAAAAATATTAATAGCGTTAAAATGGATTAAACTAGGTCAGCGGGAAATTCCGTAAATTTAATGCAAAATTTTTTTGGTAATTTTATGATAAAATTTAGTTAGGTACCTATTATATATTTTCAAATGTCGCAGTTCAGATAATTCGAGTTGTGGTTATAGAATAGATTGTTGCTTCGGTGCATTGGTCTGATTGTAAATAAGCTTGTTTTATCTGGGTTTTGCGTGTTATTTCTCGGCGGGAACGTTCGGCCATCGGCGGCGCCCCGGGGCTTGCGGGATCGAACACCGCAGCCCCACCGCCACCCCTCCCTTCGAATGTCCTCCCCCCCAAAGCCCACTCTTTTAATTAACTCACTCGAGGGCATGCAAATAAATATCTCGCCGATTGCACACCTCGTCGAAACTTTGACACAACCTTTAAGATTTCTCTTTCAAGAATACCATACCAACCTTAATTTTTGAATACTTGGATCCGTATTGCATGTTTGTATGCTGAAGTGCGTAGAGATCTGTACCTAGTGAAGAAACATCTACTTTAAAATATATGCTATTTTAAGGTCTGGCGCGACTCTCTACTCTTTTTCAATCTGTTATCTCTTCAATGCAAGCGTAAGTATAATCTGCAAATAAACTTTGTTTACAGTTACCCAGACTCCCGTCTAGGCAAGATGTTCAGCGGTACCATCCCAATAGTGCTGGACACTCTAAAGCAACACTACTTCATAGACCGCGATGGTTTAATGTTTCGTCACATCCTTAACTTCTTAAGGAATAGAAAACTTCTGCTGCCCAATGATTTCTCTGATCTTGATTTGCTGATCTACGAGGCTCACTACTTCGAACTTGACCGTAAGATATATTTTTATTATTTTTGCTTGATTCCTCGTACGATTTGATTGATTTTCTATTGTGGTTATATAATTATGTTGCAGTCAAAGCTCTTAACCAGTCAAAAGTACTATTGACTAGCAAAATCAGTCAAAAGTAGATTTGACCGTATACTTTAGTCAATAATACTTTTGACTATAATAACAGTTAAAAGTACTTTTGCCCAATGGACCTGGTTAAAAGTACTTTTGACTAAGTGATTCCGTCAAAAGTGGTTTTGACTGGTTGTATCAATCAAAACGCTTGAAAAGTTAAGGTGGTCGATAAAAATAACGACAAACGCACATATAAACTATTTATATTACTTATTATTAGTAGAGAACGTGCTGATAGTAGAACAAAAATGAGTGACTACAAAAAGAAAGAACGCTTTTTGAAAAGAATTTTAGCGATAGAAGATATGAAAGATAGTCATTTCAATGTGATGACAAAAGAAAAATTTGAAAAGTTTGCAATAGATGTGGAAGACGCGAAATTTGATGAACAGGAAACACCATTACACAGTAGTACTGAAACGCTTAAACAGAATTGAAGTTGGTGGTACCTACTTATAAAAAAAAATTGTTACAAACACAGAACCTGTCAAATATTTTTTTCACATTTAATAAATATCATTTTTATTCGCATTTAACGAGTTATTAGTGATTTTGACTGATGCTTTATTGCAGTTAAAACTACTTTTGACGAAGAGCGTCAGTCAAAAGTACTTTTAACCGCAAATTTGCAGTCAAAAGTACTAATAACCAATAATTTTCAGTCAAAACCAACCTGTTCAGTCAAAAGTACTTTTGACTGATTTTGCTAGTCAATAGTACTTTTGACTGCTTTAGAGTTTTGACTGCAACATCGGGACAAGCCCACCACACATTCCCACCACTGTGTCTCCTGTGTAGCCAGGATCAACAACGGCGACCTCAGATAGACAATAAGCAATGAAGCTTATTGACGTCCCGGGGAATAAACTACAGCTGTCTTGGAACTCACAACGAATTTAATCAAAAAGAAGATAGTCGGAGTAGGAAGTATTGAAAGGAACATATATAACAGGTTCAATTTTTTATTTTAAATTAACAAATCTATCAATGTGTTTCCAGACATGGTCTATGCTCTAACAAAAATGAAGAGCGAACGCGATGGCATCATCCTTGATAATGATTATTTCAACATCACCACTGACAGGCTAAAGCAGGAGACGGAATTGCTTATGCAGGAGAGGGATCGCTTGAAGCAACACTGGTCCTGAATCGCGGTGAGTAAGGCAATTATTAAGTTATTGTTAAAGGCTAAAGTTTGTGTTGTTACTTCTTCACGCTTAAATGGCTGGGCTAATTTTTATAATATTTGGTATGTATAGGTAGCTGATACCTTGGATTAACACATAGGGTACTTCTTATCCACGAAAAGTACGCAATTCCTGTAGGATTTGGTCAAAAGTCTGAAAGTCAATGGTGCGTAAAAAGCAGTAGTTGGCGCTACTGTGCATAAAATTACAGCGTGTAACACCGTGATAATATAAAATTATAAATACTTAGGCCGTTTGTCTACCGCCACCGTCAACCGAGCGCCGCCGCCGTGACGTAAGCATGCGGTGGACACACGACTATAGTAAATGTACCTATGTATAGCTACTTACGCTACCGTCGATTTCGATGACGTTAGAGGTGGACAAACGGCCTTAGGCTGGTGTCACCATGGTTCGTTGCTCGGCGTGGTGGCGGCGCGTGAACGATGATGATACGAAATGTATTTATTGTACGGTTGCGCACACCACGGGGCAAAAAGCCTCTTTTA
The DNA here is from genome assembly GCA_905163395.2 of Endotricha flammealis. NCBI lineage: Eukaryota > Metazoa > Arthropoda > Insecta > Lepidoptera > Pyralidae > Endotricha > Endotricha flammealis. The sequence continues at coordinate 10,224,940 of LR990852.1, read as the reverse complement.
AGGGGTTGGGGGCAGATTTCCAAAAAAAATGATGCACGATTTTTTATTAGTCACAAATAGTCCACTTACCAATTTTTAGCTTTCTACCTTGAAAATTGCGGAATGCTCCATACAAATTTCCACCTCCCATTTTAGGGAAGTGGGGAGTTAGAAAGAGACAAAAAGTAGCCTATGTCACTCTCCATCCCTTCAACTATCTCCACTTAAAAAATCACGTCAATTCGTCGCTTCGTTTTGCCGTGAAAGACGGACAAGCAAACAGAAACACACTTTCCTATTTATAATATTAGTATGGATGGATATAATATCCTATAAGGTTATTATAATGAAGTACTATTGTTGAAACAACATCGAATCTATAATTTCTGCTTAGATAACGATACTAATTATTTTGACAAGTCTAATTTTGAATAGTGTGCTCAAAGTTATATAGTTCAAAAGACCGATCTAGCTGGACAAAAAGGGTTATTCAAATTGTCTAAGTTATACTAGGAAAATCGATAACAGACACTCCCGAGGTGACTATTCCGGGAATAATTTGTTCAAATACCCTCCGATAATTAAATTAATTGTTCGTTTGCGCTTAATGACATGTGTCGATGTTTTAAAGTGGATATGATTTAAAGTTAGTTGTTATATTAGTAATGAATGGATCGTGTCATATTCGGTATTACTATATTTAATTAATAAAATTGCAAATACCTTTAGAATTTCGGAAAAAATTGCAGTCTATGCGTTGTATGTTGTACTAATATGAATACGCTAATATAATTACAATCTAGCCCAAACACAGACTTATTAGTAATTTTACAATGACCTAGTTTTATAAAGTTGTAATATAAGAATGTATATTAAGTGGAAGTCACTTTGTTAATGTGTCTTTGTTTACACTATATTAACACTGTTACGATGATTCATGTGGCGATCACAATAATAGACCAGTCCTGGTCGCAGTGCTATTAAAGCCGCACAAAACAAAATAAAAAAATAAAAAATAAATTGTCTTTAATCACTACACTAGTTCGAACGGTTTGGTTCTTTTGAGTCTTCGCACTATATCCGTATTATCGAGCAGCTGGAGCGCCTCGAAATTCACATGATGAAGCAGTCTATATTCGTGTGCTTCTGCATATTTTTTTATAACTTTATTGACGAACTGTATATTAAATTGATTGATGTACCATTGCTGCAATTTTTTATGAGTTAGTCTCATATAAATAGTACCTATTGCTTAAAATAAATTAGAAACTGCGCACAGGTGCGGTACCTAAAAATTTAAGTCAAGCTGACGCATCGAAATAATATTACTACGTATAGAAATGACAGCGCCTTCAAATTTGGCGCCGCGTTCGGCCGTGAGGGGCGCGCCCCTCCCTGGCCACGCCCCCAACCGAGTCATAGAATATGACATTACTACGCAGGGGCGACACTTTGTTTATATTCTGCCTATTGGACATCTAATTGATTATTTTATTTTATTACAATATTTTATTTTACTTAATAGAATAAACTTAATAGAAAGTAGGTATAATATTAGCTTTATAGGTAGGAAGCTACATTAAATTTTTGTTCTTAACTAAATATTAGTCAAAAATAAACTGAGATTAAATCAAAACTAACTTTATAATGAAATTTTATTTGTTCGAAAACGGTTGGTCGAAATTTAAAATGCTGTTTCGTTTTCCTTCTTTTTATTTTCTAGAAACTATTTTTTTTACTTAGTTAGTAACTTTATCCACATTTACATATTTTATACCTACTATATAAAAATATTTTGTAAATATAGTTGAAAAAATCTAATTATAATAATTACGACAACATAAGTAACGCGTTATACGTGCCCATGAAATTTGAGGGTTGCCCTCGATTTTCCTGGAATTCCCATCATCAGATCCTGAATTAGTGACAACTTGGTTGGGAGTATGCACTTATGAATAAAAAAAGAATTTTGAAAATCGGTCCACAATTGGAGTGTTCGGCGGACCTCCAAAAAAAACAATGAAACATTGAACCTCCTTTTTTGAAGTCGGTTATAAAAAAAGCAAAAAATTTTTCAGAAATAAGTACCTAAATTATATTATAAAGTTGACCTACGCTTAGTACCTACGTATCCCATCTGTACGATTACTTTTTGATAATCTATGATTTTCACATAGAAATGGCGGATGCAATCATGATGCAATAGAAAATAATGAAAAAAAATTGTTTTAGTTGGTTTTACTTAATTTTTTGTATACTTACCTATGATAAGTCACGCCGCTATCTTTCTTCCTTACTGTTGAACGGTTTTTACAAGTTTTTATTGAACATGACGGCATTTTCCAATTTTTTTTTGGACATAAATCCGAGGACCAATCACGATGAGCGTCGGCAAGTTTCTAAACGAGTTGATGTCTATTGGCCTCAACGTATGGGGACAAAAATTTTGTTCGCGGTGTCCGTTCTATACGTAGTAATATTATTTCGATGAGCTGACGAAAATATATTTTCAAAAATCGAAATCATTTTATACAGGAGAGAACAATCAATGGATAAAATACCCAAAAAATTAAAGAGCAATGCGCGTTTATTCGAATACATTTAAATTAAATTCGCAACTAACGACGTAACAAAAGAGTCTTTTTTTAATTTTACTAATTATACATATATTATTTGACTTATAATAGTGTCAAATAATATTGTCCAGCTAGCTTGTTCTAGACGAACCATAGTGTGATGTGACAATTCGTTTGGGCGGAATTTAAATGTATTTTAATTCAAACTTTTTATTTCTTTCACTTCCAGGCTCAGTGGCGACAAGACAGACGCGCTCGTCAACGATTCGCCGCTGCACCATTTCAGTTTCACTGGGAGTAAAATATAAACGAAACGTTTCGTTTATTTCCCCATTGTCTATTTAAAAAATACATGTAATATCTACTTATTTTTAATGTTCTAACATCAAAGTCGAAAAGTGTGCTTTCCTCAAGGCGAAAAACTGTGTCTATCTTGATGTAAATCAGTAAACGTTTCGTAAATTATAAAAAATTGCGCGAATTAATATTTTATTAGTTTAAAAATTAAATGCAAACATTTGAACTTAATTTAAAGATATGTTTACACTAATTAATGTGTATAATGTGCGGATACACTATTAACTTGTCATATTTTTATTTTATGTCATTTTATAATATTTTTCGTTTTTAAAAAATATTGTCTCAACAATAATGTAAGTTTAAAACGCACCGGCATGGCAGCGCGCGGCGTGCGGCTGAGTTTTTGCCCTGCGGCTATGCCTCGGGCAAAACGGCAGCCGTGCTGCCGCCATAATGACGCCGAACCGCGTCGGGCGTACTGCCGACGACGGCATGCCCGGCGGCGGCGGCTGTACTGCCAGATTATTGTGCAGAAACCCTTGAGGAATGACAAAATTGACATAACTTGTATTAGGTTTTTCGGTTTTTCACGGAATATTCTTGTTGTTAGCTTTAGAATAATAGTTGTATGTTTATTCAGTAGAAAGTATAATTGTTGTGTCGTTGTTTAACTAATTTGTGAGACGATCTGACGACGGCGCTGGACCAAGACGAGTGGAGACAAAGGCCTTTGCCCAGGCTAGAGGCTAGGGAAAAATCTTTCTTTTGATAGAATGAAATGGAAGGACGTTTTATAATGTGTCTCTGTAAGAAGAATTGGGATGGACCCTCTATCTTCATTGTTAGTCTATAGTCTACTCATCAATATTTTTATAAGCACTTGTTTTACACTTGGCCTAATTTTTGTACAGTCAACAAAGGAAAGGAAGGAACCACTTTCGCTAATTCTTTTTTTAGAATATTCCTTGAAGTATGGAGGAGAAAATTTTGGAAATTCCCACTTATTATTAATCCCCGTTATTGATAAAAGTAACATAAGTTCATAAATTTTGTAAATAAAATATTTTTTATTGTTATACCTATTTGGATTTTAGAATTATCATGGTTTGGAATGGAAGAAATGATAAATCGATTGACTGCGTTAGTGTAAAGATAAATTAACTTAAAGTAATTTATATACTTTGTGATAATTATATTAATTAAGATATTATCTTTTGTTTAAACTAAATCTAAAAGAATATACGTAGTAAGTTCATATAGCAGGCCTCTTAAAATTAAAGTTTTTGTTTTTTCACATTTAAGACGTATACTAAAAGTTATTTCATCCCAAGTTGAGTCATCAAAGCAGAGTGAACAGAATACGTATAAGTATGATACCTAGATATCAGTATAGGAGAATATAACAACCAAGATCGTCTCGTTTCTATAAAAAAAATCAGGTAAACATTCAAAATTATTTTAATAATATTAAATATATGTAAAATGTAATCGATATGTGTTGTTAATCAATGTACCTACTTATTATTCCTATATAATTCTATGTATTTTAATTAAGGACAGGTGGAGACTTATTTATTGACAATTTATTAAATCGGACTTTATGTTGAAATTGTGTAACCTGGAGTTAAGTTAAATAATAATTTAATTTGGGTACAAAAGCTTATTGTCAATTTATCGTAGTTTTATGGTCAGGTGGGGTATAAACCTGTTATCACAGGTTTTACTGACCATAAAATTTATTATCATAATTAAGTATGACATTTTTCTAACGCTAAAGCTTAATTACTTGTTTTGATATTTCAGTTCTGATTAGGCTTCTTATAAATTTATGTGACTCGAAAAATGCATTTTTGTTTGTTAGTCAGTGAATACTATGTTCTATCTATCTGAATGCAAATATATAACCATCTTTAACGTAAGTATAGATAAGTATTTAAAGCTGGAAGCTGGTAACTATTAGTTCTCAACATACTTACCTATAACATACCTACAGGCTGTAAGTAAATAATGTTTAAAAGCTATTAAAGCTTAGTCAGTAGAAAATAATAAAACTACTTATAATGTTTCTGTCGATGTAAAACGTATATCTTATTAGAAAATATACATTTACGAATCATCTGTTGTATATTATTTTATAGTTACTTACACACCATTATTATACTGAAGGAAATACAGGCTGTATTTTTGTCACGAAAAGTAACTAGGTTCATTTCACAGATGAACTAAACGAAAGATGAAAACGAATAATCTATACTTCTTATAAAGAAGTAAAGTTTGTGTTTTTGTATATTTGTTAAATTGTAAGGGGTAATCTCGGGATCTACTGAACCGATTTTAAAATTCTTTCACCTATAGAAAGCCACATTATTGCTGAGTGTCATAGGTTATATAAAAAACCGAAAAATAAAAAGGCTTTTATGTGGTAGTCGGTTTTGCAAAGTGAATCGGAGAAAAAACGGTCGAATGAAAGCGTTTCTTACGAACGCCTGTACTAAAAAAGGATTATTAACATTATGCCCAACGAAGTGGGCACGGGTCAACTAGTAAATAAATAAATCCGATGTTGTACGATGTTACATTAATACGTGTTCCAACAATGATTTTGTTTTTCAGTTCAACTAACCAGTCGTATTTCGAAAATATAAATTATTGAAGAATGTCATCTCTGGTAAACTTTAATTAAATTAATTAATATTTTCGAATTTTGTAATGAGACTTTAGGCTAAAAAAAAACAATTCCCTAAAGACTAGCGATACCTATGTGCTGTACATACTACATAGGTACTACATATACACAATGTGGTACCTTACTTATGCATGTATCTCACAAATATTGACGTCAGAGATACACTTGGAATTATTGAGGTACTTTCTAGGGAATGGATATTATACAACGTGGTGGTGTACCTACCTTCTGAGGTCCGTGGCTAATTGAATGGATGGAGGTCTCCCTTTATTTAAATACTGGACCACAGATATAAGTAAGTTTCGTAAGTATAAAATACACTGGGCGTCAAAAATAAGTAGTACAGTTTTAAAATTGCAATTACTTTTAAAATCATAGAAGTAACAGTTTTGAAATAAAAATCAATCTTTAAAAGACGATATTATGCATGAAGTTTTTATTAAATGAAATGAAATTGTATTATTTCAAAGGTCTAGCTTCTGTAGTTTAGGAGATATTGCAATTTTAAAACTGTACTACTTATTTGTGACGCCCAGTGTATTATTTCTCATGTTTGAACCTCTCAAATCAGGGGTCACTCAAACCGATGGACCTGTGGCATTATGTCCATTCTGTTACCCAAAGTTACGCCACTGTACATATCTGTTTTGTTACTTTAATTCTTGAATAGGATGGGAAACTTGCATATTTTGTGTTTTTAGATTACGAAATTCGACCAGCTTCTAGCTCGACCGTAGGAGTATCTGATCTCTCACAAAATATCGACGTGAAGCAGAAAATGCCTTTCACTAGAGGAGTGTGCAAGTTCCCCAGCAAATCAAATGCCTTCTGCTCTCAAATAAGAGTAAGGGAGCTTTTCCACCAGAGATGTGCGACGATGCGCTGCAAGGAATGTGTTTGTCAAGAACCAATAGAATGACTTAATTTACCTTGCCTCACTCAACACAGCTCTGGTTGAAACGGCGAGGTTTTTGTACGTACAAAACAAATGAGATGTATGCGAGAGATATGTTGCGAGATTTGCGACATACCAGCCAGTCCATAGACACATTTTCCTCGCACAGCTTTGGTGGAAAACCTTCTTTAGTTTCACTTTGGTCTTTATTTTTAATAAGGGCTTAGGTATATAAAATGAAACTCCAATATTGTTCTCTTTTATTAATGTAATGATATATAGACATGAACATAGACAGCTTGCAATTGGCACAATAATATTATTTTATTTTAAGCAAAGTTTATAACAAAAATGCGGTTAAGACAAGATATTGAATCAGGTAAATAAATACAAATTTAAACAGTTGACGATTTTAATCAGTATATAACACTAACATCCATAAAACGTTTACTGGTTCGAGACCAAGATATTTTAAAATATAACACATAAAACATTAAAACGTTTAATAGTGTACCTACACAAATATGACATATATTTCATATCATAGTCTACATTCTATAACATTTAAGAATAAACTGCTGTAACGTAACATCTTCGTCATGTAACAGAATTTCCATAGTGTGGGTGGACGCCTTGCATGCACGAACCGTGCATAATACGCGCACGAACCGAGCATTCAACTCGTGCTCGCCGAGATCAAGGAAGAAAACACAACTATTACTCTGTGACACAACGCTGCGTCCACACTATGAAATGCTCTTTTCATGTTACATTATTATGTATGGAATATTAATGAATCTAAATATGTATATTAGTATATCTAACGAGTTAAATAAAAGTAATGAAAGTACATTTAACAACTACTTGGCTTATGATGATGATGGAAATACCATTACAAAGATTTTACGTTTATATTACACCAAATTCAAAAACTAACATGACGTCTCTGTAGTCCATCGATACACACTAAAGACAAGTTGAAGAATCTATTTCCGGGTACATACCTATTGCTGTAACGTACGTAACAGTACCCTGTGGACGCCTTGCGCGCACAAACCGTGCATTCAAATCGTGCTCGCCGCGATCAAGAAAGAAAACACAGCGCTGCGTCCACAACATGATATGCTCCTTTCATGTTAAATTACATGTTACCTCTGTTACAGTCTGTATCCGGCTTAATAGTTCACACATGGGTAGAACCAGAAATTATCGAAATATGTACACAAAATGATTTCTATTTTAAGTAGGTACAATCACATTCAACTTCAACACATCGCAATAATATTAATTACTAGATTATATACCAAGTTTGTAATAAACAGATGTAGTTATAAGTAATTGACTATATTTATTGCAAAATTGGTATATAAAAGAATTTTAACTGTCTATTTTCATTTTAAAGTTGCTACATATCAATTCTATTGAACTTTAATAATAAGACATTAAAAATTCTAACTATTGAAGGTGAATGTATTAGAAGAGCCGAAATGAAGTATATATATTTCGAATCAATGTGTATTTTTTTAAAGATTATAATAGAAACGATTTTAAATTATATACAATATTAGAAATCAATCAACTACAAAATGCTAACGCATGCCTAAATAAGTCCTAAGAGAATAGTTGTAAATCCCAAAAAAGTTAAAAAATACTCAGTCTTACAGTACGGTGTAGATAAAAATATTATAAAAATTAACACTATGCAACTTTATTAAATACAGTAACTATTTTTATTTATTAGAAACCAACAAAGTATGATAAAAATATACATTATGAATATTTGTGAAATCTTGTGTTGTAATAATATAAAAACAAAAAGTTTTAAAAATCTATTCATTTGACTAGGCTCCAATAGATTTTATGAAAGTGTAATTTCATACGTAATTCGGATATTAAATAACACCGTAATTTGCAGTTCGAAGAGCTAATATTTTGTCTTTGGTACTAATTAAAATTATGGCCATGTTTTTTACAAATGTAACAAAATAAAATATAATAGATAGAATGCCTCTTTCGAAAATATATTATAAAGATAAATTTATGGTCATGTAAGATTTACATTTTATGAGGTTGTATAAAAAGAAAAAAAATCTCGAGAAAAATATTATAAAATAGGTGTTATAAGAACAAAATATTCATTGATTTTTTTTCACAAAACCCTATGTCTATGGTGTTTACAGCTCTCAGAAATTATAAGCACTAATTGATCAGCAGTTTTCAGCGGGTGGCAATAAAATAGAATCAACAATGAAAATAAATTCATATGCCTACGTACACAAGCTGAATTGACAAAATTACTTATACTTAACATCAATACTCGACACATACAGAAAATATAAGACATTAATTACTTTTAATGGTATACATAAAGATTTTATGTGACGTCTACTTTATTTGGTTGAAAATGGGCATTTATCCCCATATCTGCTACTATTGAGATAAACACATTTTTTTTTAATCTTGAAAAATTAGCAAAACCTATACTATACCTACAGAGAAGTAGCTTTATGCAATTCTGAATAATTACATTAATATCGTTGAAATAAATATCCATATTTGGTAACTGGCCGCAAATATTACGGATTTGGGTACTTTAATTTTTATTTTATCAAAAAGTGTGATTTATTTAGTAGGTACCTACTATCTAATTTCAAAGGTTCAACACGATGCTTATAATGTTAGCATAATATCTTATCTTTGTTCTTAGCTCTCTATCCTGGTTACCTCTGTCATTTGTTGGCTGCACTGCATAAACGTTTAGTTACGTACATACAAACATACAATCCTATGGTGACTACGAAAACCCGTAATTTAGATATTCGAAATATGATTAGCTGACTTTATAATTAAACACAATATACCACATACCATCATCTACCTTACATTTATTTTTTAAAAGAAAGGTTATAAGTAATATAATAATGATTGTTAAATCTAATAGAAAAATCAATATAATTATAATTAATATACGTCCCAGAGATCGACGGACAAACTATTTATCCATTTCTACACACATAATAATTAATAATAGCGCCCAGCAGCATTCTGCGACAGAACAGAAATCTTTTTTTTTTTTCGAAAAGAAGAAAGAATACGGCTCCAAAAAATGCTGTGGAGTCGTTTGCTGAATCTGCGTATTTAAACATCGGCGTTTTCATCCGATGTCTCATCTATTTCACTAAGAATATCTTGAACCTCATTTGAGATCTGAAAAGTTACACACACGTTGTCTGAAAAGTTACACAATCTGCCCTATTTCACACACGTAATATAACATTATTTCACTCGCAGGAACAGTCGCTAAGCAATTCGCAGTAGATTTAGATTTCATTGCATCATAAATTTTATTCAACTCACCAGAAATGTTGGATCAATGATGGCATGCTCCAGGGAGCGGATAGCCGTATCGATTTGTGAAAATGGTGTATTCAGCACTGGAAATAAAATTAAATGTACTTTAATAAATATTCGAACTAAAATTATATTTTAAGTACAGTGTAATTTACTAACGTGCTTCGTCAAAGAAAGTGTCAAGAGATGGCGTCTCTTGATCTAATAACTGATCGAGATACTCTTGCTTTGCCACTTCAGCTACTTTCTTCTTATTATTTACTTCCTGATCTTGAAAACATGCAGGACGTTTCAAACCAGGAGTTACAATATGCTCATTTACTATTTCTGTTTGATTCATTCTTTTGTTGTCATTATTAGTGAAATAGGCATGGTAATTGATATTCTCTGGTTGATCGGCGTTCAAATCATTGTTTGGTGTCATACTTGAATCAATATTTAAAAATGAGACGGATGCCTTTCCGGAATATGAACTAGAAGTGACCGTCTCTGCAGGTCTAACCATATTCAATACATTTTGCTGTTCATATGTTGGATATAAGTTTTTGAAAGTAGGCAGTACCTCATCAGGTTGAGTGCTTTCAGGATATATGTCACTATTATTTTTGTACTGCATAGTCATCGACGGCAAGGAATTGTTTTCATTCTGAAAATTGGTCGGTGTTTGCAGCGGCATAATAGTTTTAACATCAGCACTGCTTTGGCTGTGTCCTGGCTTGTTAGCAAATTTATTTCCACGTTCCTTTGGTAGGGTGTTAATAACAGTATAAATCTTTTCAATGGCACTAACGATTCTCTCTTTCTTGGGAGGGATAATGGCAAGTCGGAGGGATGGCGAACCCTCGCGTTCAGGTGTCATGCTGCGTGGAGGATTTTCTACCTCAGGGGATGGTAAGTTGGTGACCAAATGTAAAATTACTTTTTCCAGTTGCCTTGGATCCTCTACTGGGAGCTCTTGATTGTCAGTCACCTAGATTAAAAAATAACATTATTAACGTGAATCATGTCGAATTGAAATAATAAAACTGATTGATAGATTCATTTGAAATTTAAGTACCTACCTAATTTGTTTTATGTCCTATAAAAGTGATTCTAATTAAAATGTAAGAACCTTTTGACCGATTCTTTGTTTTGCGATGCATCTGATTTATAAAAAGCGTCAAAAGCCGCGACTAAAAGTAACCAGTCTGGCAGAGAACTAGGTAATATGGGTGTTTCGTATTAAAGGAAAGAAAATGCCGCCGTATTGCATATTTACCTCTTTAGGGTCTTCCTCATGCAGAGGCTCCTCATTGTTATTGACCATCAAAGTAAACTTTTTCTTCATCATTTTGATCAGTTGGATACCTTCTTTTTCATCCACCACAGTATTAGTGCAAACGAAACTTGTGACTGCTCTCGAATTTTGATCTACATCTAAACGTCCCCTGGTCCTCATATAAATGAATTGTCCGTTTTTTGTCATCAAACGATAGCAAGACTCGCCTACAAGTCGGTGTTGATCGTACACTGAAACAAGAGGATAACATGTTTTTGACAAACCGACGGCGCACTTGTCTTCCATCCACACTCTTAATATTATGAGCGTAATGTCCGCGAATGTACCTACTGTGGGAAATCCGCAACGGACTATTTGCGTGCACAGACTCCATTGCACAAAAACTGTGTGGTCTGTGATGTCCGAAGTAACTTGAAACGTTTTTATTGAGCGTAAAATCTATCACAAAATTAAAATAAAAACAAGAAATGTCGCAAGGAATTAATTTTGATATTGATTAGATAAAATAATGGCAAATAAGTATAAACTAACCGACATGAGCTTTTTGGCTAAGCCAGAAGAAGTCAGAGATAAAAAAAATGTATTGTTTTTTTTTTTAAATAGTTGTCGTTGTTTATTTGAATAATAAATAATATATATAATATTAAATAATTACAATCTTAGATAATATAAAATTAATTAAAACTAAACTTACAATAAAAATATTAAAATATAATTCTATCTACACTTTTTAATAATAAACACAAAAACGAATAGGTATCTATAATAGTTTGGTAAATGTAAATTCGCGTAGCAAGTAGAAATGAGTAGATACCACCAAATAAAGTGATTAATGAAATTTAAAATGCAATGCAAAGTGCATCTTTAGACTTTAAAGTTCACCAAAACTTATGCTCACCAAAATGTCACTTGGGTGTTTACTATATTTGTCAAACAGTAAAACATATCCAATATTTATTCATTTAAAGTCTAGAAAAGTATTTATCAGTAATGTTACCTTTTACAAAATAAATTGTCCGACATAAATACATATGCTTCACCATAATAATGAATGTAAACAATCGTGTTTCAGTTACAAATGGGGCATTTCCTAGAGCTTTTCACACAAAGTAAGTGAATTCGCAAAGAAAACATTGGCAACATTGCTTATTATAACAACTACCTACAGCTTCACCTTCGACTTCACTGAGAATACAACCATTCAAGTTTGTCGTCAGTATTTATGTACTTTATTGAAAAAATAATTTACTGGCGCTAAGATATTAAAAATCTATGACATTATTTGAAGTTTCCCTTCTCAATCTCTTTAGAAAAGCAGACGCCGTAAGGCGGCATCTCACTTATACTCCATCGTTATGTACAGTCGCCTCGAGGATAGCAGAACCATCTTTAGGATGATTTTTGGTTGCAACATCCAACATCATGGTGGACACATGTGGCTCTAATAAACAAAAACCCTATTAGGTAACAAAGAAAAGAACGGAGCTGACAAAAAATCCGCTTACAAGATGTGCAAGCGATTTTTTTCTAAAATGGTCCTCCTATCTTCGAGGCTACCGTACCTATGAGACGTCGCCGTGGTTACTCCCCAGGTGGCATAAAAACATTGTCCACCACAAAGAAATATAGGATCTCTATGTTGTCTATTATCAACTCGCAGTAGAGCAGCGTGGCACAGCATGCTTGTTAAAAAACTATCATGATTTTCACTGATGACTATCGGCCATATGTGATAAAATAAAATTTAGTGAACGCTGTTTATAATTGAAACTTCGCTTCATCAAATTGATGGTAGTTAATCTAATTTTCAATTAAAGCATATACTGCAAAAGACACATTCGCTATGCAATTATTTCAAAATAATTGGCAAAGATGACGACGACGCTTGAAAGAGTAGTGTGGTGGTGGTTTTTTACACATATACCACATCTGCCCGACGATAATGATGACGATTACTGAGAAGTGTTATTAGCTGGTAGATGGCGCCACATTACGATTGCACTGCAGGTTATAAAAAATAAATATTCACCATCACCAACCTTCCCGGTAGCTCGGGTAGGTACCTATCTAAATATTTCCCACAAAATTGCGGAGGTAAGTTTTTTTGACATTAACTAGATTGTAAGATCTTAGGCTGACATCAGACGGACTGCATCGCAGCGACCGCGCGCTGTCGATATATTTAACTGCATGCAGTTGTACGTTCCACTTCGTGCAGTCAAGATATCAACTGCACGCGGTCGGCTGCAGTCGAGTGAAGTCAATATCAACTACATGCAGTCGTGCCTTCAATTTCGCGCGGTCGGCTACAGTTGAAGGTACGACTGCATGTAGTTGATATTGACTTCACTCGACTGCAGCCGACCGCGTGCAGTTGATATCTTGACTGCACGAAGTTGAACGTACAACTGTATGTCAGTCTTTAGGTTTTAGGTACAACTTGAAATAATTAAAATGAATAATAATTAGGAGAGGTTAGTTAAGTGGTAAGAGTTTATGATAACACGATAATATCGGTTCTTAGTGGATAAATATGTTGTCGTTACGGAGACCAAGTGGAAATATAGAAAGTAGTTATCTAAAGTAATAACAGTTTATGGAGTAGATATCAGCACAGTCGGTAAACAAGTGGTTTTCTGCTAATATCTAATTACATAGGTACATATTATTTGATATTACATGTATTTTAAAATATATATTGTCATAAAATAAACGCGACAAGACATTAGCGAATCAACACTGCTACTTTATTTTTATTGTTCCATAATTTGGGTCCTATAAGAGATTTTCTTTGGTTTATTAATGGTATTATTTTTAGTAGTTAGTTTTGAGATATAACAAGCTGATCATTAATAATCTCTAAGAATTGGTTCTTAGAGATCAATTAAGTAGGTTTAATTCTAAGACGGTTGTCGACATAACAAAAAGAAAATCGAAAATATATTTTCGCGAGAAATGGCAATAAGTAGAATGCTAAATTTAAAACAGGTAGAAATTTTATTACTTGTTTTTGTTTACTAAATAAAAGGAAAAATCTGGAAAAACAACAAACTAAATATAAATGATTGTACCATATTAGAATAGGTTACTTCGATTCTGTCTTATATTTAGCACCACGGAAGCAATATACGATACTATTCCAGGAGCAGCACAAACTGCAAGTCGTGTGTCAACATTCTGACATACACAACATTGTTAGTAAATAGCCACTGAGAACTATAATATACTCATCACTGTACTTAAAATTCCTATCGCCAATAAAGTATTTGATAAAGTACCTAATGGCCTCTTTAAGTTGCACATCACTGTATATTTATATGCAGATATTTTGGTATCGCATATGAGGAGCTCGATAACATCATTTCGCTTGACAAATTGATAGAACACGCAATTTGAAGCAGTACTTATAGAAACCAAAAACTTAAAAAAAGTTAAATAAACCATAAGTGAAAAAAAATTACTGTTCAAATCATTTTGTTTTAATTAGTGAATTCCAATAGGGGCCGCCGTTCAAGTATTACGTAGGCACTATGGGGGGCGGGGGGGTCTTTGCTTTGCTTGTTATTTTCGATGACATGGGGGGTAGGTAGTCTAGATGATGATTACGTCATCGGTAGTTATTAACTTATTTACACGAATAGCAATCGAACATGCAAAACGTGTGGTGAACTGCAAACTTTATCATGCTTCAAGTCACTAAATCATCACATCGAGAAGATCCATAAAAAGTAAACAAACACACTGATAGGAAAATTTGACCTGTTCGTCTGTGCTATCATTAGCAAAAAGTATTTGATAAAGTACCTAATGGCCTCTTTAAGTTGCACATCACTGTATATTTATATGCAGATATTTTGGAATTGCATATGAGGAGCTCGATGACATCATTTCGCTTGTCAAATTGATAGAATACGCAATTTGAAGCAGTACATAAAGAAACCAAAAACTTAAACCTAACAAAAGTTAAATAAACCAGTTCATACTGATGTGCATTATTCAAAATGTAGAGCACCATGATGTTGAATGGTTCGATGAGAACGACATTGACATTCCAAAATCGGATGAAAGTGAGCAGACTCACAACACTGAGCAGCAATCCAAGCAACCCAATGTCATCGAAAACTTAGAATCATGGATTCGGGTTTCATGGACTAAAGACTATTAATTTGAGTTTAATATGTATACCAAAAATTTAAAATAAGTTTGTTATGTTCGAAAGATTATAATATTTTGTCCCTTACTCTATGTTGAATACCGTGTCAGTAAAATCTAATCTCTATCCTAAATCTATTTTCTTATTTTTAAATGAAATGAAATGAAATCGTTTATTTCAGAAATTAGACCTTCACAGGCACTTTTCTTATCATTTACAACTTGTTTGAATAAAGCTGAACTTGTAAAAAAAAAACTTTTTTAAAATACATTAATTGAAAAAGGTTTACGTAGGCATGGTGACAATGTAAGAGCTTTGCTTACTTTTGCTGACAAGGGGGATGGGGGGGGGGGGATTAAATAATTGTAATAAATCTGCTTACATAATACTTGAACGGCCCCATACGCAAAAAACTCCGTCAAATTGTCACGTATATTTTATTATGTAGGTACCCGATATTGGAACCAAGTAAATAATTAAATACTATATAATATAAAAATTCCAAGTAATTAAAAACTCACAAATAAAATCCAGCTTCTACTCTGGTTACGACGACGTTCGTCCGTCTTAAGGACTAAACAACAACTGGTTATTAAATAAAATACAGGAATAAAGTGCGTGGGCAGAATTCGGTATAAAGGATAAATATTAATATGAAATACAGGTAATAGAGATCCCATGGAAAGAGGTCTATTCATACCGTCGTCCATTATATAAACAATACAAACGTCCCCTTATTTTTACATGTCTAGACTTTAATGGCTTTCATAATAATGAAACATAATAATAATATCCACTTATAAACAAAAGAAAAACCAAGCCTTCGACTGTCTGCGTCACTGTCGTCTATTACTTAGCCAGATTATAGATTAAAGAGGTTTAGTTCGTGGCGTCTACAAGAGACGTTACTTGAGGGATTCATTGTAAACCTGTGGTGAAGATGAGAGCTACTTTGTAGCGGAGTATTTGAAGTTGTTTGTAACAATATTGTAATGATGTAACATTCATTTTATGAAACATAAGTAAATAGGAGTAACATAATGGATACTCCTGTACCATAAGTAAACTTGGTGAAAAAGAAAATTTTTACCTACCTGATTTTCATTATACTACCCCTGCCGTTTTTACTGTTTCAAAAGTAGCGAGAGTGTACGCGATTTCTTCCCTAGAAATTAATTTTGAAAATCTACCTAATGCTTTCCTTAGAGGGAAGAAAAAATTCACAGATTTCGTGCCTCACACG
This sequence comes from Endotricha flammealis, assembly GCA_905163395.2. Classification (NCBI taxonomy): domain Eukaryota; kingdom Metazoa; phylum Arthropoda; class Insecta; order Lepidoptera; family Pyralidae; genus Endotricha; species Endotricha flammealis. Next base: position 10,208,478 of record LR990852.1, on the reverse strand, counting down.
ACTATCGTGCACATTGGAAATGAATCTACGGAATTCGAAAAAATGTTGTCGCTGAGCGACGAGGAGCTCGATGGCGTCGGAGGAGCTCGATGGCGTCGCTGTGTGGTGTGTCGCACTCTAATATGAACACGCAAGTTTAGCGACATCGACTCTAGCCAGCGTTTGGATGGGTTTTTGTTATCTTGAGCTTCTCCGTGCTTCGGAGGGCACGATCCGTGGGCACGAACCTTTCTTTAAAAGGCAGCGGGAATATATTTCCCACCATATTTTTTTTGGATATTTTTTGAAAACGAAACTAGTGATCGAATTTATTCCTATGGCAACAAATTGTGGATTTTATATTAACATTTTTTATCTAGGAGTTAAGAACGGACGTCATATTTTTTTTTTATCTGTGACAGTTACAAGTTTAAAAACAACTGAATTTCGACACCTGCTGTTAAATCTTTATGCATCTTCAAATTTTGCGACTTTCGAAAGATAAATTGTTATGTATATTGCATTTGGAATTAGTTAAATTTTTTATTATTTATTTACGAGGCTTTACTTACACGCTTTTTTTGTAGTGGTAAAAATATTCCCTTTGCCCGTGGGGTGAACAAATTCAAAACTTTTATTTAGAGAATAAGCTTTCACAAACACGTTCTCTTGTCAGAGTATACAGTTGTAATAAATGATTTGTATAAATCTCGCACAAGACAAGCCAAGTGGAGCGCAAGGGCACCACCTACCTTTTCTCGAAACGTTTCGTCGTTTTTTTGAACTCTCATAACTTTGTTTTGGATGATGATAAATAGTTAAAAATTTCAAGATATAATGACGTCAATACTACACCGCCAAGACGAGCCAAGCGGAGCGCAAGGGCACTACCAACCTTTTCTCGAAACGTTTCGTCGTTTTTTTGAACTCTCATAACTTTGGTTTGGATGATGCTAAATAGTTAAAAATGACATGAGTACAATCATTAAACATACAAAGTTTGAATGTCATAGCTACTAAAATATTAATAAAGAAACTTGATAGAACTTTCTTGATAGGTGATTAAGTATTTCTGTAGAGTGTAGTGATTTAAAAACTCTAAAAATTCTAAAGAAAAGAAGAAAATGTCCCAGTTTATCTGGGGGCACGGTAGTGCCCCCGCCAAGACGAGCCAAGCGGAGCGCAAGGGCACTACCTACCTTTTCTCGAAACGTTTCGTCGTTTTTTAGAACTCTCATAACTTTGGTTTTGATAATGCTAAATAGTTAAAAATTTCAAGATATAATGACACCTGTACAATCATTAAACATACAAAGTTTGAATGTCATAGCTATTATACTTTAGATTTTATTAATGTCTAAAAAACCCCGATTTCGTCACTGATTCACTCACTCACTCACTGATCATCATAATTCATAAGGTACTTCCTGAAGTCCTAGAACGAACAAAGACAACAAAAAATTCATAAAATTTGGAACTTTCATCCCCCAACCCTTTAACTTAGGGGATAAAAGTTTGTATGAGATTTCCGCTTCTTAATATCCTAGAAAGCTGAAATTTGGTATGTATTCTAGTATTAGTCACAAACAACAAAAATATCATAAAACTTGGAACTTACAAAAAGAAATGAAATCCCACCAGGTTATACCGTTCGAGACATAAATATACCCACCTTGTGGACCCACCAAAAACATTTTCATGTAAAAATGTTGCCAAGACTTTTTCATGAAAAAGTCTACCACTTTTTCATAGATTTTGTTTAAGGTGTAGTGTAGAGCTTGTACGATTAGAGCGTGTAGTCTTTAGAGCTTGGCTATAACGAGATCTGATAACTTTTTCACAGGGTAAGCTATGTAGATAGACTCGTCTTGGCAACATTTTTACATGAAAATGTTTTTGGTGGGATTTAACATTACAGTGATGAGAACTCACTCGTGCGCTACACTGCGTCGCGTCGTCGATTTTCCATACTTTGGATAATGGCTGTCAAATATTTGAAAAAAAATAGACGCAACGCAATAGACAAATAGGGCCTATTTGTCAGTTTAGTGAATCAAATATGTAGGTATGTGGGGAAGGGAGCAAAAAACGATGGCAACTTTATGGCCTTTCTTCTGTGTCTTCGGTTTGTGACCGGCGGCGAATAGTTTGTAATAAAAGTATTGTTTTAATTTTTGAAAATACCCACGACGGTTTAAACGTAGTTGAAAAAGGATTAAATAATTTTGAAACCCCCGACTTAAATAATTTATGCTATGAATTTAATTAAAAAAACCCTAGAAAATCCGTCGGGGGCTGCCATCTCTATTTTAAATTTCAACATAAATATAAATAAGTATTCAAGTTGTTATAAAACTGCCAAACTAGTTCATTTATTTATCTATACTAATATTATTAATAGGAAAGATTTGATTGTTTGTTGGTTTGTTTGTTTGAATTGAATAGAAACTACTGGACCGATTTCAAAAATTCTTTCACCAGTAGAAAGCTACATTATCAGGGAATGACATAGGCTATAGCTTTTCCCGAAATTCAATGTGGTTCTCACGGGGACAGGCGCCCGGAACTTCACGCGGACGAAGTCGCGGGCAAAAAAGCTAGTTATTTATAAGCCGAAGCCAATAATTTGAGAAATATTTTCGGTCTGGGGGTACTGTGGAGACCTACGTCCAGCAGTGGACTTCTTGTGGCTGAGATGTGATGATGATGATGAAATAATATGAGAAATTAATTAATATGAGAAAGTAGTTACGTTGCCTGCCATACTTTTTATCAGACACAGATACCTAAGATATTTTTAACCTTATAAGTCATAGCAACCGTTAGTAGGTAGGTAGGTATATTGAATAAGTAATATTATCGATTGTTTAAAAACTATTTATGCATATTATTGTAATTCGATATCAAAACGACATAATGCAAGATAATAGAACCTGAACTGAACTTAGTAAGCGAAAATACCACAGGTGCACACTAAAAAACATTATTATGACTACGTATGTGGAAAACTCAAATTTTAAAAGAGCAAGTGCTAAGTTTCTTGCCAGTTCTTCTTATTTTAGTACAAATCTGACGTCTGAACTTGTGCTATAAAAAAAATTGTGACGTTTCGAAGAAGCTTGTATTAGGCCTATTTGAATAAAAATATTTGACTTGCACTTTGAATAATGTCCCGTGTGATTCCGTTTTTCATATTCCCATATTAATTACCAGTATACATATATGGGTAATAGTAAATTATAATATTAATATAGGAAATTATACCTATAATTGCCATTAAAATTTCCTTCAAATTCGGTTCTGTTTCTTCAGTTATTCTTAACCGCAACAGACGTTTGTCTAGACAGACAATTAAAAAATAAATTGTTTACTATTATGTAGAACGTAATTTATATTATACGAATCACATTTTAGAGACTAATTTGCAATGACAAGATATTTGTACAATTAAGTTTTTATTCGTCTTTGGTGGTCTGAAATGCTGAGTCTATCGCCGGGTTAGATTACATACTTTATTCTGGGATTGAAGTATATAATCAGGACGCAATGTCCATGTGAAAAAAAGATATACAAATTAGTTATTAGATATGATTATAATAACATTGAGTACCATTTTCAGAATGACAAATAAACAAACAAAATAACGCAATGACTTTTGAGTCATTGCGTGTCATTGCGTTATTTTGAAAAAGTTTTTGAAAATGTTTTTATAAGTACAATGGAACTTTATTCTTTTATTTTATTTGTCTCAAAACAATTTTGTTTAGTCTTCTCCCTGGTACAAAAAGAATAAAACTTTCTATTGTTGGAGTTCTTGATAATGGTTTTGTTAATAAAAAGTGTTATGTAATAATGTTTCTGAAATAGTTTCATTTTACCTATGTGATCTAAAGAGATGTTCTTTCCTATCTTCTATTGGCACGACAGACCCGGATTTTAAACTTGTTACTTTTTCTTTAAATTGCATTATGTTAGGCGTCCTAAGAATTAATCTGATTGCTACATAATTTCAAAAAAAGAAAACGATAAAAAAGTATCAAGTTTATAACTTTTATTTAAGTTAAAGATAATTTGCACATCCAACTTAGATTAGATACCATATTAATTGTATAAAAACTTACTTTCTCTGAGCGCGATGATGACCCAGCGAACGTCATCACGATGCATGAAGTTCATCGCGTTGACACCATTGACTTCATGGGTCATGTATCCAGTGACTAGTGCGATTCGCTGCTCGCTCTGAATGATCTGTCCATCGATGGAATGACGCGTGCGGTATTCCATACGGAATGACTCCATATTACTTTCAGTGACGAATGTGTCGACGACAGGGCGCACGATACCTACGAAAACCTGAAAAAAAGAATACCTACATTAGGCAAATTGTTATTAATTATTTCATCATTCTATGCTAAAGCCGAGAACTCGAAGTAAGCAGTGTCCAAATGTCGCCTAATTCTGATTAAATTAGTTTGTTTTTATAAACTCCTTCAATCAGCAATTTAGTAGAGTGGCAGGAAGTGAGACCCGGGTACCAATGTCTCAACTTAAATGGTGTTTGATAAAGCATCGTCTACGGTAAAGAGAAATGGCTTCGTCTTTCCATTGTGACTAGGGTTGCCAGGTTGTCAAACCCTAATAGCGGGACTGATCAGCCAGTTTGGCCGGACATTTGGGTAAAAAGGCTGGACATTATAGAGGACTATGTGTATGTAATATCAAGCTTTTTTGATTATTATCAATAAATTATGTTAAATTTTAATGAATATAAATAAAATCGAATTCCAAATCGGTCTAAGTACTTTATTATTATTCTATTATATTATAGACTAAAGTCGAATTCCACGCGGGCGTAGCCGCGGGCACAGCTAGTAATGTAATAATACAAAACCAACTTTAGATATAAAGCAATAATATGGTAGCCCGCCATGGAATACGGATATGACGTGCAAATAGTGGACGTGAAAAGTTTACGTATTAGTTTTTCATAAAACTTTTTAGATTAACACGTTTTGAAACATGTAGTTCTAGTTTCGATACATGGACTTTATATAACAGTTATTTCGCCCGCGTTTTAGTGGGTAAAATGGTGTCAGGCAAATGCATTACTTCATGTCCACTTGGATCCGTTAGTACGTGATGGAGATAGCGAATATTACACAGGTATACAAAAAGACAGAACAAGATTTAATTTTATACTTAGAGTTGAAACGGCAGGCTTATTGTTAAATTCTAGCTACCTACGAAGACGTTTGGTAGGTTGCACAATTTGCCGCAATAACGTTCAGTGGCATTAGTAATAGACACTGAACATAGCTTTTATTTATGATGTGGCAACTAACATTATAGGATGGGAAAGTTGATAGCTCATCCATATGCAAGGGCGAATAAATACGGTCTATTTAATTGGATGGAATCTGAAATCCGCGGGGACCATAGCACTAGCAACTAACAGATTTTATAATAACTAGTTAAACACACGCAACTTTGATTGCATATATCCCGCTTTCCCGTAAGGGGAGGGGGAATTTCGGAGTATCCTTTCTTATCGGATTGCAGTGCCAACAGTAGAAAAATATCTATAAAGAATACAAGTACTATTTCAGAGCTGGAATTTCGATGGCAACTCGGAGAATTTCGAAGAAATCTAAAAACACCAAAATCTCGGTACTTTCGACTACTGTTGATGGTGGCTAATTTGTTGCAAAAGACTTCTTAACCACTTTTAAGGAATTGGGCCAAAAACCTTTCGCTGTCCTGTACATAATAATATAAAGGCTTGAGTTTTGTTTTATTTCATTGATTACTTACAATATCATTACCACTGGAGCATGGGTTGTCGCCTCGGGCCCGGGCGCGGCGTACCATTTGACAGCAGCGGTTATATCCCCGACATGCCTGGTCAGACTTCCGTAGAGAGCCTTCCACTTGACACGTGACATATTGAGACGGCTCGGATCGTTGGCTAAGTTTCTTGAATCTAAAACATCAATATTATAAATAAAACACTCAAAAATAAAGTTAACATTCAACTAGAAATCCTAAGGAAATTGCCGATAAATCCCATTTCAATCCAATCTAATAACTTCTTAGCTTCAATCGGAGAATCGCCTTGTGTTCAATAATAAAAAAATAAAAAAGCTACGGGATTGATGAAGTGCCATCCACCTTGCATTACGTCTTTGCTTCAATCGGAGAATCGCCTCGTGCTCAATAATAAAAAATCAAAAAGTTACGGGATTGATGAAGTGCCATCCACCTTGCATTACGTCTTTGCTTCAATCGGAGAATCGCCTCGTGCTCAATAATAAAAAAATAAAAAAGTTACGGGATTGATGAAGTGCCATCCACCTTGCATTACGTCTTTGCTTCAATCGGAGAATCGCCTCGTGCTCAATAATAAAAAATAAAAACGTTACGGGATTGATGAAGTGCCACCCACCTTGCATTACGTCTTTGCTTCAATCGGAGAATCGCCTCGTGCTCAATAATAAAAAATAAAAAAGTTACGGGATTGATGAAGTGCTATACCTTGCCTCGACAGTGTGCAGATGAGCTGTCTCTACCGTTTTATCTTTTAATAAATGAATCCTTCAGTGAGGGTATTTTTTCTGATCTTATATTAGCATTGATCAAACCAATACATAAGAAAAAATTAAAAACGAACCCAAGTAACTACCGCCCTAATAAAGTTTATGAGAAGGCTATGTGTTGTGTAATAGAATATATGTGAGAAATATGACATATTTGATAATGCCCAAAATGGCTTCAGAAAAAACGTCTACCACTCTAGCAGTCTATAAATTTGTACAAGAAATCCTCAACATCATAATAGCCAACAGTAGGTATACCATGGGTATATTGTTAGATATGAGTAAAGGCGTATGACAAAGTGCAGTATGGTATACTGCTAAACAAGTTGTATGGAATAGCTAATTAGAGAAACAGCACACAATTGGTTTATATCATATCTTAAAAATAGAAAACAATATGTCGAGATAGAACACTATGATTACAACACTACTACTATCCCACAAGGAAGTCTTATCGGTTGTCTTCTCTTCCTGATCTATATCAACGACTTGACATAACGAAATTAACAACCAAAAAACAAACTTAATGTGTTATCATCACTTTCAGAAAAAAACGCTCAACATTTAATAATAATAAAATACTAGCAGTTTCCGAATCCACCCTTTTAGGTCTTATTTTAGATGCCAACATTTAATGGTAATACCACATAAAAAAATTAAAACAATTACCAACTTCCAGACTGCTCTTGCTATGTATAATGCGTACGCATATGCATGGCTCAGTTACGGAGTCATCCTGTGGGGCAACAGTACCGATCATACCGATGCACCAACTATATTCACATAAAGAACCGACCGGCAGCCTGCAGACTATACTTCCGAGAATTAAAATTACAATTCTTACTCTTCCCTGTATTTACATTCTCGAAATATGCAAATTTGTTCGTTAATATCCATTTTTTTAACACCAGAGAAGACATACCCACAAAATACGCCCTACGAAATAAAAAAAATCTCTTATTGCCAAACTCACGCCTAACATCACATTCCACAATAAAAATATACAATAAACTCCCCCAAAAAAATGAAGAAAAATATAGCAAATTTATTAATAAAAAGACTTTCTACGTACCAAACCAATAACTTTTATACAATTACAGAATACTTAGAAGGGAAATGGTCGAAAAATATTAAGATTACAACTCCCCCAAAAAAATGAAGAAAAATATAGCAAATTCATTAATAAAAAGACTTTCTACGTACCAAACCAATAACTTTTATACAATTACAGAATACATAGAAGGGAAATGGTCGAAAAATATTAAGTAGGTAATTAATATAATAAGGAATGGTGTGATTTAAATATAAGTATAAACTATTATTATGTTAAATGTCCCCGTATTGGTCGTGGTCCACCTGCGTCACCTAATTTATTTAAAATAATGTTATAAATTATTAATACGTGCCCTCTAGATTTTAATCCTGTAAATTGCAATGCCCAACAGGGTTTATCACAGTGCATAACTCATACCTTACAACGAATCTGCGTTTCTCACTGGTCAACGCATCAGCTACCATTTTCTTTCCATTCGGTTCGTCCGGGATTATCAGTTCGCCATTAGGACCTAGCAGATGGCTCTTCGGCATCAGCAGCTCCCTTACTACTTGACGGTCATCTTCATGAATTAAATTGAAAACGTTTTGACCGAGAAGTTCCAACTAGAGAGAATAATAAAAAAAAATAAGTTTGAGAGGTGTCATGTAATGAACTGCGTTAGTTAGTAGCATATGTAGTGCGTTAGTAGTCCTATCCATCCCTTTCTCCTCCTTTTTCTCCGTCCCTTTCGTTTCAGCGGTCAACAGAAGTGAAAGAAAGTATTCACTACTCCTCCTTTCAGTCGTCAGTGGCAATGAGGTTAAAAACTCAAAGCTCATCGTAGGTGGCGTCACTGTTGACTGTTCCAAGACCCGCCATATTGGTTAATTGTTTAAGTTTGATGTGAGAGTAATTGCTAAAAATCATAGAAATGTAAGCGACCTGGAGTGTAATTACGATTGAAGGAGGAACTGCGGAAACGGAAAGCCAAGACCACTAGCAAAAAAGCCTTATAAATCGAAAGGTAAATAATTTACAGGCATTATTGTGAATTGTAGGTTTTGCTGTGTTCTTTTTATTTATTTCAATTTCTTTTTGTAGACTGGAGGCGTACGATGGAAATTACCTCATCGAAGTTGAAGACGAACTTGAGGATGATATTCCTGAAATTTCTACCATGGATAAGTTCAGAGATATTAATTCCAGCAATAATCTTCCACCACTCTATAAACTACACATTCAAGAGTTTGCAGACAGGTAACAAACCATACATTCATGATTTCCTTATTGTTCCTTGTTATTTTAATGTTTCAGATAGAATTAGACATTTAATGACATACATGTTGTTTCAGATTTCAAGCATCACTGAACGGGAGATAACCTGTATGAAAGTAGAAGCTTAATAACCGTGAGAGTTGCCTTTGAGGAAAGTTATATTTATTTCCATGCGCAATGCAAAGCCCAAATGAAGAAGCTTCTTTAAATATCATTCTGTTAAAAATGGATAATAGTGGCATGATAGTGGAGTCACTGCAAATGTGCAACTGGAAAAGGAGTAGAAGCACACTGTAAGCATGTTTTTACAGTTCTCCATGGCATAGAAGATATAGTGCCTACTAAAACTATAATTTTGTACAAAATGTGCACAGAACAATTGATGACATTTAAAAAACCGAATAAAGTATTCTATAATTCCCCGATGCAATCCCGTTTTACCAGGAAAATATAATGGACAATTATGAAGGATATGTCAAAATCCTAGCAGTTTCTCCTGTACTACTAGTAGTAAAATGGCTTATCTCCAAGTAATCAAAGCTGCCAATCCATATGCTATTGAAATGGACCATGATTACTTGGAAATATTTTCTTATACTTATGAGTATTAACTTTGTAAAGTTTTTGTGAAACCTATTTTTAAACCACTACTTTTAACAAATATCTGTATAAAAATTATGATTTTTGATTATGACAGTGTAATAAAACAAAATTAATACCTATTAAATAGTTTTATTTTCTTATACCTATGAGTATTACATAATACACTCTAAAATTACAGCATATATGACACAAAACATGTTTTTGAAGTTATTTTGAGTTTGGACCCCGCTAGACCCAGAAGGATCAGTAAAAGAAGTTTCATTAGCATCACATTCATTTTGAGTTTGGATCCGGTTAGGTCCTGGAATTGGATCACCACGAGACGTTTCAATGCACCGTTTCATGCAACTTCTTTTTAGCAATCGATCTGAGCGTTCTTGTGCTAGTAGGTTAACAGATTTGATTTAATATAGAGGGCACAGCACTTTTCTTTAATGTTCGGTATAAATTTTCATTGTCTGTTAATTACTTTTAATATTATAATCTTCAGATCTAAATTGGGCAGCACATAACCTCGACCATTTCCTGGATTTCCAATTTTTCCTTCGAAGAGCCTTTTCCCACAGTTTTCTTCGTTTTATTTCTTTGGAAAATAAATAGATTGGAACATTTTTACAATCGATAGCTGCACAATGAGTCATATTTCGGAATTATTTAGAAAACAAATATGATGTTTACAAAAATAGTATGGAAAATGACAGCTAGCTGTCAAATGTTTGGAACAGTCAACAAAGCGACATCTGAAGTGAGCAAAAGGCAGTTTTTAACCTCATTGCATTTCAACCGGTGTGCCGCTAGCTAATTCATGTTCTATGATAAATAACATCACTTGTTCATTTAACAATTGACAAACAGAATATTAACGCATAATACTTTGTCACTCTAAAGATGCAAACAACTAACACTGATTTTCTATAATATCGTATGCAACAGTTAGTTTGATACAGTACTAAAGTGTTATCAACTTATTCTATAGACCTAGACTTTTTTATTTACACGTATATTTATCTTATTACAATACTGTAAAGTTCATAACTTCTCAGTTTTCATAACTTTTAACTGCGTCGGTAGCGTATCATAGATGCAGATCGCCATGGTAACAACATTATAATTTTCTTTAAAGTTCTTACTGGCTGGAGGATAAATGGCATTTGATTTTTTATGTATATTAGATAAACCTTGATCAATATCGGGACAAGCCTACACATTCCCACCGCTGTGTCTCAAACAACGGCGACCTTTATGCGTGGCAAAATATTGAAAAGTATAATACTTTGGTAATAAATTATATAAGGTATGTAAATAAAAAAATAATATATTTTTCAGCTGTGCTATTATTGTAACAGAACTGAGTAAAGTGACATGAGAAAAAGGAGGCCCATATCTTTCAGTGGGTGAATGTGGTCTGAAATAATATATTTTTTGTTTTTAGAAATTGCATAACATTCATACATTACCTCATTATATCCAAGGTATTGTTGTATGTTCTGTGAGGCCACCACTATTAATCCCTTATATGTACAAGTGAGTAGGAATCCATTTAAAATCGCCAATAGTGCTTGTGTAGCTGCCGGGCTGAAGTCCTGAGGCTGGCCGAGTGAGTCTCCAAACACTATGACCAAAAACGAAGGTTGTGTTACTACTTTCAAAATCTCTTAAAAAGAAAGTTCGAGACTTGTGTTATGGGATACTAATTACTAACTCAACGATATTACGATACTATATTTTATAACAAATGTATATATTATTATAGATAAACATCCAAGACCCAGGCCAATCAAAAAAAGTTCGTTTTTCATCATGACCCGACCGGGATTCGAACCCGGGACCTCCTGGGTGGCGGTCCGGCGTGGTAACCATTACGCCACGGAGGTAGTCAAAATTTGAAAAATCTACCAAATTTTAATATCAGCATGTGCGAAGTCGCAGATGTTTACGATGCGATATGCGATACGAATTCGCAGTTATGTGTTGGAATCCTTATTGGGGTTTTTAATGATGAATTGTAAGAAGCTAGATAAAAATTAAAATGTACTTTTATGAAATAAAAAACATTATTAGAAGGTTTCGCTGGTTGTTTATTATGGCTCCCTAGTCCCTACAGAAATTCAAAACTAGAACACATATTATTATTAGAGTACACTTTTAAATTGACTCCCTATCCAGTATTGTTAAACAAAACAAGTGGCGAAATGATCCTTATTATCGAGCAATTCTGTTGATAGAACAGTTCTAAATCTGGATCTTCAGGAACGAATGAGCAATGTTCGTTAGCATACAATGGGGCGAAATACATAAATTTATTCATATGTATGCGACTGTGTATTCGGTATCCAGGCAAAGTATAAAATAATAGTAGATTTTACTTTACAATAAGTGCAAAAAACGAACCATTTTTATTCGAGACTTTTAGCAATTTAAAATGGTTTTGTGGACGAGTTATAAACTCTGCTTTTCACTTCGATTGCTAGGAAATAAAGTTTCCCGCCGCTTTTTTTATATCTTACGACATTGATATTAGGCTTGGGCTACAGACCTATACAGAGTACTATTAAATTAATTTTGTAATAATAATTTTCTTAAATTGATGAAATAACCTACCGTACTTTAATTTAAATTTTAATATCTTTTGTGTCTTAAAAACACATAAGGCAAATAAATTAAAGTAAATATTATAAGGCAAATAAATTAAAGTAAATATTATAAAATAACAAATTCTATCTCTGATCTTTTTATTGTGTTTGGCTGTATGGCTCATTTTCTTTGCCTTAATATAAGACGAGTAGATACGTTTTTGCCCTTGTGCACAAAAATCGATTTTGTGCAGCCTATATCCTGCACAAATAAGCAATTTCAGAGCATGACAAGTATTACATTTTAGGTATTCTATAATAGAATACTGGATTATACAGATTGTCCGTAACATAATACTTTGTTAAACGTCATACATAACTATTTAAAATAGAAAAATATTGAGTGAAAAATAATTAGCTTTTTGCTGTAAACAATCTTTAACTGCCACATATTTTATAATCTATTATCTACATTTAGCTACACTACGTATAAGTACGTAAACAGTAAATGTATGAGTTGTGATAATATTGTGTGATGCGAGCGTCACACGCGTAAATAAATTGATTTATATACTCTGTACCTCCGTGTGATTGTTCAACGCTTGATTTTTTATATCATACGGCAGACAAACAAGCAGCGGGCAAACATGATGAATAGTGGTAAATAAATATCAACAACTATCAATGCGTTGTCCTCTACAAGGATGGTGAGAAATCTGCTTCCAAATATCCTAACAAAAACAGTTTCAATCTCGATTCAAACTCACGCGCTGTCCCGTTCAATTACTATTTTGTATGAGTGAGACAGTGTTTGAGATTGACATGAGACTGTAGCTGTTTTTGTTTCGAGAATAGGAGGGCTGGAATTGGGCGAAACTTTCGCACACCGAAAAAAACGCGTTGTACTTTACGCCAACGTTCTGTGTGCTCTTAAACTGCAAGAAGATTAAATGACGGAATTATCCTTTCAGTGAACCCTTGTAATGTCAGGTGTATTATGATTCTTGAGATTTTGCCATCAATACCCAAACTTGTTTACTCGTATTTATTTAATGTCAATTTAACGTTGAACTGGCGGAGAGCCAAATAAAATTAATTAGCCAAATCACTAAGGTGGTTATGATTTGGAGATAGGAAATAGAAAGGAAAGTTACTAACGAGTATAGTGTTGAGCAGGTATGTGCACATTTTTTAAAAATGGCTAAGAGTTACGAAAATGAGAAAGGAAAAAATATTTTGAAAAAAAAAAGTTCTAAAAGCAAATTGTTTTGTACAAAATATTTTGATAAAATGAACAGATTCTATTTAGCCACATTGCCTTTTAAGTTTTTATTTATTTATCACAGATTTAAGGCACACCAATGAATACACCGAGCTCTGCATCAATTTATACTGTTAGATTGTATGTACAAGTAATTTGTTTAATGCAATTTTATCACAATAATGTGACAACAATGTTGGCTCTAGGGTTGAATGAAACAGCTGAGCTGATAGGTCGAATTCGAAGTTTTTGAGCCGTGCGTGAACGGTTGGCCTAAAAGATCAACACATACGCGCGGATTGGCAGCAACAATTTCAGTAATGAACCTATTAAAATTCGACTCTAACTTCATTAGCATACGAAACAATTCAGCAAAACTTACATTATATGTATAAACGTCGCGCTTTTATTACATGCCAAATGAAGAGTATTTAGTCAAACGAGATAGATACCATTGCAAAACTTTAAATAATAATATTATTGTTAATTATAACGTTTTGAAATAGTGTTTTTTTATTGTCAACTATACCAATTTTGGGTGTAAAGTTATTTCTTATGAGAAAAATTCTCAAACATTGCTGGAATTTTGTCCGACTTCGCTGTCCCTTCGCGAAAAGCATGGCACCGCACGTGCACGCACGCTGACGTCACGTTACTCTGCATGATTGCATACAACACTGATAGAGAATAAACACACTTATGTATATAAAAATTAATACTAACTAGGTACTGTCTTTCAAGTATTTCGTCGAGTTTTAATTAATGTGAAACGCTAATGCACGTAATGACTTTGAAATGGCGCCAAGCGACAAAGTTGCTTGCAATTGTTGTTACTCATCATAGTATTGTGTCTAGCTGAGACCAAGATTAAATTATTATGCTTTATTAATAATTTGTTTAGAGTACGTACAGTGTGCTTACAATTTTTATATGCTATCCAAAATGCTACTTGGCCAATTCTTATAACAGTGGTCCTTTAGCTTTGTTACCGGCATACGAATATATTTTATTTATATGTAGATTTGCGAAAACTTTTTAATTTTTATTGGCATTTATTAGTCCATAGTTAAAAAAAAATATAGTTGCCAAACCCGTTAGCTCACCAAGTAGGGCACAGCGAATAATCCGCTCAAATCGGAGCAGCCCTCCTGGGCAAGGACCTCCTTTCATCAAAAGATCATTGATCTCGGTCAAATAGCATAAAATAATATTTGATACTTGTTGTATAAAGAAAGTAGGTATATTCTTTGAGTGAATCGTTTCATTTCAATTGTTGTCATAATTATTATACAACCGACGGTGTGTTGAGTTAGTTCACATATTTAGTATCGTGACTACACTAGTATAATATGAGAACTGTTTCTGAAGCACTAAATTAGTGAAGCACATACTTGAGTGAATTATGCACATGATGATGTAGGTACGCACGTAGCGATCCCACTTTACCTATATATTGAATGAATGAACACATATGATTATCTTGCTGAACAAACACCATAAAATATCAAATTAATTCATCTTTGAGTCACACACACAGGATTGTTTTAATTTAATGTTAGTTAAGTTTTACTTTTAATTTAATTAATCCTTGTATTTTAATACTTACGAATAATTAAATTCGTGAAATAGAAGGAAAAAAATAATTAACTTTTGCCTGTCCAGCGTGGCGAATTATGCGCTTCACATTTCGCAATGACAGACAAGAAACCTAAGAAAGCAGTACAATTTATTTTTCACTAGTTTTATTAAAATTCATTATAACAAATTTGTACCATATTAATATCAAATTAAAATTTAAAATACTTTATCCTGTGGGGCCCTCGCGGGCACTTACACAGATCGGATTATAGTTCTAAATCGAATAGTAGTTAAAAATTAGCCTATGTTTTGCTCTGTGCCCCTGACAATATCGTAATATTTTCATAATGATCGGCTGCGTCAAGCCGTGAAGGAATAACAAACAAACATTTCATTTATAATATTAAGTAGGTATGATATACAAATTTCAACTGTGCCATTGGCGTAGACGATGATGTGGTTTTTCGATCGTGTTGGAATAAATAGCTGTTATTTATTTATCTACTATCCGCTTGTTTGCAATTTTAACTGTATAAAAATAGACCAATGTTATTAACATGAAAAATCATTATTTATCTGCTGTCACAAGTGTCACACTCCATTCTTGATTTCGTATTGTACAAAGTAGCATGTTTGTGTGGTTACCTTTAGAATACATAAATTATTATTTATTCTAATAAATTCTAATTAGATGACTCATATTACTTGACGGTCGTAAACATAGTAATAACAATGATTAGTCAGACATTGTGTTTTTTATTAAATTGTGATCTAGTTAAATTATTTTTTCATTAAAATGCAGATTTCGGAATGACAACATAAACATTATGGAAATAGTGAAGAAGTATTGTAAAAATACCAAATTGTTACGTCGTGATCAAAATGGGCGTAGAATGAAACGTGAGGAGTGAGAGGGATCGGAGGGCTACTACGAAACGTAAATCCGATACTACTGCCGAAGAATTTAAACCATGAAATACTAGGAATTTAATGGTCATTTTAGTACCTAATTTGTTGAATTCTATCAACGAACTAATAAAATAACCATAAAGTACAAGGTACCTTGTACTTTATGGTTATTTTAGTAGTTCGTTGAATAATAACCACGGAACACCTTGTGTTTCATGGTTAAAATTCTTCGGATACTTCGGCCGAAGTATCGGATTTACGTTTCGTAGAAGCCTTCCAGATCGGAAGCTCTCTCACTCCGCAAGGGAATTGGTGTACAAAATACACAATGTTGACAGTCCGGTAGTCTATTGATAGTGATTCTACGTTCGTCACCAGACCCGCTCGATTTCCGCTCGGGCAATCATTTATATGATAGCATTTTTATTTGTTCTCAAGTCTGGCTGGTTTCTATGCATTTTCTAAATATATAAAATTCAAGACTATTTATTACACAGGATGTAATTAGAGAGTTTGACCACGAGGAATTTTAAAATTCCTCGTGGTCAAACTAGTTTGTCAAAAAAGTTTGACCACGAGGAAGAAAGGGATTTAACTAATATATCAACGCACAGCCGAAACCGCTGGGTCTAGAGATTCCAAATTTGGAATGTAGGTTCCTTACGACGTCTAGGGGTGTACTAAGAAAGGGTGTTTCAAAATTCCCACGGAAAAGCGAGATATACGCAACCGAAGTTGCGAGTATTTTACTATTAAGTATTAAATTTACAATAATATATCCATTGTCTGTTACCCCTATCACAAGCAGGTTGAGCCAAGCTTACTTTGGGACCAAGTGGCGCTGTGCGAATTGTGTAAACCCTAGATTACTCTTTGACTGGAATACATTTCATATTTTGTGGCAATGGAATACTCCTTTCCCGATTGTTAGTTAAGATTGTATAAAAAGTATTGACTTTGAAATAATGATAAGTACGAATCGTAGCAGTAATGAAAATAAATGAAATCAATCACTCTGAAGCTAGGCCTTCTAAAACATGCGTAAATGAATAGGTACATCGGAAGGAAGCTTAATGAGTAACGGTAAACGAAATAAATAGCGAAAGATACTCAATAACATACATAGGGTATTTGTTTTACTAGTTTCAATAAGGTAAAATTCCTAAATGGAAATTTACAGAAAACCTTAAACCTACATAAATTATTATAAGACACGTGTTTAGATCCCTCGACCCCCGTTTTACTTCATTCCTGATATCTCGAGTGGGCCGTAATTCTGTGATGCAGTCGTCTTTGAAAATGCGCGACAGGAATCCTACAAAACGCACGGGGTAGAGAAGGGTAAAAATCTGTTACTAATCTTTTAATCTCTAAAAAAATACATTGAACACAATCTTACCAGACTAGTCTATATGCAACAAGGCGGCCTTGTTGCTGAAAGAACTCTTTTTAAGGCAACCTTAAGGTTATTTTTAGAATGAGTGGGCACTTCATACTTCGAAGATAATCTTCTTAACATAGTATAAAATGAAGTCTGTCTGTCTGTCCCTATGTATAAAATACTTAAATAAATGTAAAGAATGTATTTCTCTCTTAATCAAAGGGAATCGATAAACTTTTATTATCGTTTCTTTAATTTCATTCAGACATAAGCGATATCGCTGTCGCGCTCGGTAGCGATACCGAATCGGTACGCGATATCGCTGTCGCCCTCGGTAGGCGATATCGCCTGACAGCGCGGGGGGGTGGGGTGCGCGGCAAACGAATCAGTACGCGATATCGCCTACCGAGGGCGACAGCGATATCGCTTATGTCTGAATAGACCTTAATTCCTAATTACGTCTATGTTTAGATATCTATTATATGTAGTTACCTATGTTAATTAATAAATTTCTTTAGTTTCAGAGCAACGAAATAAGTTTCATTTATCGATTCCTCAATACATACAAATCTATAATATTATAAAAGTGTTAAAAAGTTTGTCTGTACATTGAATATATTTCCAAAAAAAATGTTTAGGGCGATGAATAAGCAATAGAACAAAAATTTCGAAAAATATTGTCCGTCTGTTTGTATGTTTGTATGTATGTTTGCACACGCCAATCTCAGAAACGGCTGAACCGATTTGGATGTGGTTTTTACTAATATGGGAACGGGAATAATGGGACTGAACGTATAAATCACTGACTACTGTAGGGATTATAATGAAATTTGGTTCACGTGTAGAATTTAATCTGGAGTAACATATAGGGTATTTTTATCCCTAAATTCCCACAGGAACGGGAATAATGGGACTGAACCTGTAAATCACTGAATCATTACGTGTTCTGAAACTGCAAGTGTTAGAAGTTTCCAATGTTTCATGGAGGGTTCCTTTCTATATTTTGCGAAATTCCCATGGGAACGGGAATGGCACTGCACGTGTATTACCCGGGACGCTCAATCTAGCTGAAAGATTCTATCATCTCTATACATAAAAGGAGAAGCTGACTGACAGACTGACATATCAACGCAGGGCCTAAACTATAAGTGTTAGAAACTTTTAAAATTCCCACGGGAAAGGGAGTAATACTACTGTAAGTGTATTATCGCAGGCGCTCAACCTAGAAAACGGAAATTTTGTATAGAGGTTCTCTTTATGATGTTTACAAGGACAAAGATGGGGTTTTATATAATTCCCACGGGAAAGGGAGTAATAGGACTGTAAATGTTTTATCGCAGGCGCTCAACCTAGAAAGCTGAAATTGTATAGACGTTCCCTTTATGATATTGACAAGGATAAAGATGGGGTTTTACGAAATTCCCACGGGAAAGGGAGTAATAGGACTGTAAGTGTATTATCGCAGGCGCTCAACATAGAAAGCAGAGATTTTGTATAGAGGTTCCTTTTATGATGTAAACAAGGATAAAGACGGGATGTTTTAATTCCCACGGGAATGGGATAAATAGGATTGCACGTGTGTTATTGTGGGCGCTCAATCTAGAATGCCTAGATTTTGTATTAAGCTTCCCTTTATAAAGTAGACAAGGATAAACGGGATTTTTTTAAATTCCAACAGGATTCGGAATAATAAGGATAAAGTCATGATAAAGTGTTTTTTTTTTTTTAATTGATAAGTATTAGAATTTAGAATGTAGTAGTATAAATTGGCACATATAAAATTGTTTACCGCCCTTGTACAACATGTATGACACACGGTTGGGTAGGCTGGAAGAAATCTCTTAAAGAGATAAGCTCACCTTTGTACACTGTATCTATTACTTATTAAAGTTACCTATTAAAGTCGTTTTTTTTAAATTCCCACGGGAACGAACATATTAGCATTTTCGCTTGACCACGCGGGCGGAGTTTATCGATTCCCTTTTTAATAAAACTAAAATATTATAAATTAATTTAACAATTCATGTTACTGACATTTCTTCTGACAAATAATAAAACGTCACCAAAAAACAATCAAAGAGAGAAATACATTCTCTTTTTGATTGTTTTTTGGCGGTTTTTTTATTAGATAGAGTGCTTCAAGATGAAGGTTTATATTTATAATACATTCCAAAATTCCCATGGGAAGCGAGATGCGAGGTAAGTACATAGTACCGACACCCCAAAAATTTCTAAAATTATTATTTCGCAGTATTCATACAGAAGGAGACATTAAATAAAATACAACATTTAGGAGCTACTTAGTTCCAAAATATCGTAATAGTAAACGAAAATATCTGCGGGGCATAGCTTATCTAAATCACGTAATATCACATTGCACTTACGCGATCTGCAACTCAACTTATATACGACCTACATCAATTTGTATTTACGATTCTAAACGGATAGTGTATATCTCATTTAGCCGTTTAGCTATGTTTAATAGCATGGGTGGAGTACACATTCCATCGTATAACAATTACTAAAGGAATGCAGCGAAACTAGAAAATTATTCACAAATCTAAGCGCAGATAACTGGAGCGCAATACAAAAATACTGCGTATTAGGTACGTATGTACTGCGTAAAATAATAAATAAATAAATAATAATAATAAAGGTAGATTAAGAGAGTTAGGGCATGGCATATAATCCGCTCAAATCGGAGCAGCCCGCCTGGGGAAAGAACCCCACCTTACAGAAGATCGTAGCCAAATAGCATTGATCTCACCATGTTGTGTTCCTACGGTGAGTAAAGTCTCCAGAGCTCCACTTTCTACAGGGTCGGCAACATACCCCCAGTATTGCAAGCGTCCATAGGCTATGGTGACGGCTTACCATCAGGCGGGTCGTATGCTTGTTTACCACATTAGAGGTATAATAAACTTACCGTAATGATGAGATCGCAAGTAATGAGCAGTGAGTCTCAAAATGCCAGTCTTGTCAATCTTCCTGCTGGCAGCGACTACAGGCGGTACCATAGCAGCCAATTCAGCAATTGATTGATTCAATTTGTCTCGTCTTTGTTTTTCAGTTTTTTTACGGATCTCCCTAGGATTGTCTCTGTAACAAAATTCAAATGTTACTTTTACATTGAAAGGTAATTTTTGCATTATTACTGACGAAATTCCGTTGTTTTCATTACTAACTAAAACTAAATATGTGTTACATTTTATTTTGAAAGAGTAAGAAACGACAACATGCAATCATTCCTACGAACTTTCGCGTTTAAAACATCAGTAACAGTAATGGATATATGTTTTTAATATTGAAGTAAGAGCAGAAAGTTAATCTTCTTTTTTCCACCTTCATACTAGGTATAGATAAACGAAATTTTATCAATTCTATATGGAGAAAATTGATCTATTAGTAATACGACATCATAATAACATCGCGCGGCCCTCCTGAAATGTGCGATATCCCTAATGAATATTCCAATAACTTTTTTTTTCTAGAAAGCATGTGTACTGAAATTTGAGTTCAACATCCTGTAAGCTAACTTGTTATATTGATGTCGACGAGACGTGCTGAATGGAGAAACACGAGCAACAATGAAATTGCTAGTTTACGAAATGTTTCATAAAAGAATTATAATTTCTGTTTATATTAGACCGACGACGGAAAATTTTAAAACATATTAGTATTAGACGAAAATTTGAAAGTTTCAGTTATTTTGTAAAGATATTATAATGTGCTAATTAACCTACTGATATTTGGTTCTTTTAGTGACTAATAGAAATAAACAACAAAAATAATTGTGACACTTTCTCATAACCCAATAATTATTAGCTAATTATAAGACTAGTTTTTAGTTTTATTTAGTTTTTAATTTTAATTTTTAGTTTAGTTTCAATTAATTTTATATAATTTAAGATTGTATCAATATGTATATTCTATTACAATAAATGGCCATTTATAAGTATTTTCATAAAATTAATACACATAAAAGACTATTTTTACGCAACGAAGAGACTTTCCAAGTTCCTGTCTGTTTATTTGTAAAACTTCAAATTTGTAGGATTTTGGCGTAGTTTTATATTCTTTTTCTTATATGTAATACTATTTACCAAGCTCACAAGACAAAAATAATGTAATTAATATAATAAATATAATTAAATTTGCAAAAGGTATTGTAAGTAGTCATTGCGTTTGCTAGTATAATCATAGTAAAAAATCCGTTCATACATAGTAGCCGTTAGTAGCCAATCAAATGAAATACTGTTTATCCACTGAAGTGTCTTCAAAATTTACGATCATTCCCCGTTCCAAGAATGGTTAAGAACTGTATGATGAGTCTTGAAATAGTACACTCAGTGTTCCCTACGGCTTTATTGCCGCCTTAAATAAATATCTTGCATTCAACGTTGACCTACGTTACAAAGATCAGAGATAAAGTACATTATACATTGCCATGTTAAGACAGTTTGTAGTGAAACATACTTCTTCGTTACTCCGTCATGCACAACTCACACTGTTTAGTTGCTGATTTTAACGAATAAAAATCTGTACAAATAAATCGATCCTAAGCCTGTTTATGCTAATAAGAATTTTGGTTAAATATTTAAGAATTTAATAATTTTAATTGTTTAAGTTGATCATGATTCATATTGAAAAATCATCGACTTGATTTTGTCTTAGTAAAAATGTATTTTTATTTTATCTCGAATTATTGAATTTTATTGAATCAGTTACCTACCAACCCGAATCGTGCTCAATGTGTGTAGCATTATCAGGGGTCCAAATCATAACAAAATGACGATTTTAAAATGGAATTCACTAATTGATGTGGTTATAAGGGCTATTTAATTTTCAATGGGATTCGATTATTCGCTAAGAAGAAAACATGTAGGTAGGTAATATGGACTCCACACTCTCGAAAAGCCCTAAGTTAAGTGAAGTTTGGTACGAAGTTAGAAGACAAAAGTAAAGTAAATACAAAGTAGGACGAAGAACCTATCCACACTCTCGTTTTTTCTGAACTTCAGGAGAGTGTAAATCGACACAAGAAAGCATAATCTCTCCATATTTGAAAGACTAGCTACTAGTTCCTAATTGCCCGCGGTATATCTGGTCAGACCCGTGGCAGTGTTGTTGTTTTTATGTTGTTTCACCCTCGACGAATACTGGAAGTGTTTTGGTTGACACGCAGGGTCTATAACAATACGATTAGCACAACAAGGAAATGCATGTAACACATTGTTATAACTTTGTAAAATCTATTTTTGCTAAAGACATCTGGCAACCGCCATCTATTTCTACGATATCAATACAAAAGCCGCTGTCATCGAACGTTTATGAATTTATGAGCTATAAACTGTATTACCATAAACAAATTTTATCAGTACTTAGTGTATTGTGGTCAATAAAGATAATGAAATAAATAAATTATTAAAACGTAATATTCTATGTCAAGGTTGAAGCTGAAAAATTTTTCATTGACAAGTTTTCTTTAAACTGTGACACGAACTTTTTCATAATATGTGAAGCTGTGTCTAGTGCCGCCCACCGGCTTTACGCCATCAATTTTGTTTTTAAATGCGAAAAGAAATAGCGACGTTACGTTCAATCGTATTACAATATTTACGTATATTATGTAACGTTTATGTAATCTGGTATAGTATACATGAATCTTCAAATTAGTGTGTCATACGTGAAGTGCTTTTTAAATTGTAAAAAGAAATCAGCTGTTTCGTAGAGGAATAAAGTGCCTATAGTATTTAAGATAAATGTTAATTGTTTCTAAACACGCCTACTTGAGTTACACTAACGGGGACAATTTTTTTGAATATGCATTCGTTGCCAGAGTGGAAAGATCACCGCTTAGAATATCCATCTGTGAACCACATGAAAAAATATTTTTCACAATTGAAAAACGGTCGCAATTAAAACGTTTGGGGGAGGCCTATGTCCAGCAGTGGACTTCTTGTGGCTGAGATGATGAATTGAAAAACACTTAACATTTAAAAGCATTGAAAGAAGAACAGATCAGAGAGTTATAACATCGTAAGGAAACCCACGAAAATCCTACACAAATAAGCTAAAGTAATGTTTTATGAAACAAGTCGATAAAGATTTTCTGTAAAAGGTGTTTTGTAAAACAAATGACTCCTCTTTTATTTTTACATTGTTTAGACATGGATAATGATTAACGATATCCCATTATTTATTTACAAAACAACCCCTTTCGTTGTTCGAGTTGCACTACCCGACACAAGGCGTACACTGTATTGTCAAATTAGATTAAAAAGGACACTACGGGGGTAGGGATATACCGTACTATGGGCTGCTACGGAAAACCAAACATAGAAAAGTACCATGTCAGGGAATTATGACGTAAAATTATAATTGTAAACTTTTTATCGTTGTATTGAAGCCTACTAATAGAGTTCCTATTAGGATACCAATTAAAATATACGTCGGTCGATTAACTTTTTATCTAAAAATGTCTATTACATGAGGTAGTGTAACACCAGTAATACTTAATTTTTATGAGTGTTTTTTGTTACCAAATATGGTCAATGACCTATCCTAAAATTACAAGTGCTATATTTCAGAAATCAAGTGTGAATTTCATAAAATATTTTGTTATTGTTTTTGTAAACAGATAGGTATATGAAAAATGTACACAATTTTAACGAAACGCGAAATTAATTTGGTTTCTGAAATTACCGAGAATTGAAAATGGTAAAATTAAACAGTGCAGTTATTACATAATATTAGACTATTTAACAAAAACCAAACCATGAAATACTAGGAATTTAATGGTAGTTTTAGTAATTCGTTGATACATTGTACTTTATGGTTATTTTAGCAGTTTGTTGAATAATAACCATGGAATACCTTGTGTTTTATGATTAAAATTCTTCCGATACTTCGAAAGACGCCGAAGTATCGGATTTACGTTCCATAGTTAGCCCTCTAGATTTTAACTGTTTTTATTACGACAATAGAACCGTTGATCATTGCGCCCTTGAAATTGGTATCAAAATTTACAAATAACTTGTAGATGTGTTTTGTTACCATTATCGTTAATTATGAAAGATTTTATAATAATTAGTCACTTAAGCCACACCAGGTGCACATTATTGTTATTACGTAATTCGTCCTGTTCATTGTGTCCAGCTGCTGCAGATATAATGTTATTATCGCATATTTACATGCACTGCCAAGTATATTGAGCAAGATCAGTTTGTCAACGCCAACGTTTATATTATTGAACACTGTTTATAATTATAAGGTTGGCGTTTACTTTATTATAAATACAAACTATAGATTCAGCTTGTAATTTAATTTGTAATATAAATTGTAAAGTTTGTAATTTAATAACACATCAAGTTTGCTGTCATTGTGGAAAAAAAAGACATGAGACTAAACGACGACTTGCTTTACTTTTTTTAAATTACACATTAAAATCGAATAAAGTATGTTTGTACATAATTAAACTTGAAAAAAAACAATATACGCTTGTAAACAGTTACACCAGTTGTGTTTAAGAGCTTATCGCATGTCATTGAAACTCGACATTCACACAAACGTGCTTCCCGCCGGATGACCGGAATTAATTTTTCATTCGTTTCCACAATATTGTATTACAAACATAATTTACACGTGAACTTAGAGTCATGTAAAATTTAGATTGAATTAAGGTAGTACGTTTCGGTCCGCGCGGGTAATTCAAATTTTTTGGGGGTTTTTACAAATTGCATCTCAATCATTGATAGAATTTTCGTGAAAATTGGTTTGGCGACAACAAATACAATATATCTACTGAATAATCATCATATAAATTATAAATATTGGCCCTTCTCATTATGAATGTGCATAATGCACGTTTATAGGGAAAAAGATGCATCGTAGATTTTTTAAAACCGTATTTTTATCGCACAAATCTCTCGTTTAAATTTTAATAAATGAAACTTTATTAAATTTATACGACTTTAAATCGTCGTCGGATCGGACCACGCACAGTGTAGTGTAGGGTTCTGTATTTGCTACGCTTTGCTTGCCTGCAGATATTAAATGCAAGGCCATATCCTATGACATGATTAAACGAGATAATTTTTGTTGGACACAACACTATGCCAGCGAAGGACCAAGGGGAATTAAATACATATTTGAATTAAAAGGAAATATTTTGTGTGTTGTAATGTTTAATGGGCTACGTATTTCGTACATGTCACTAAGTATATGCCAAAATAATTTATAGGATTTTTTATTTTAGGACAGGGCACGCTTTGTCCGCCTCTCTCGCTCGCTTTACATAGAGAGTGCTCTATGCAAATTTCGGTGAGAATTGCAACAATAATCTGGAACATTTCCTAGGGGGATTTATAGGATTCGAATATTACAGAAGTAGGTAGGTATCCCAACAATACAAAGTGTTGGGACACTCTCCTATTTCCCGCCCGCGAAACTGCAAGTAAGTAGGTATCTAAAGGCGGCTTTGCATCCGATTCGCCTCTCGCACCATGCCAAGATTTAAATATATCTTGTTCGCCATTGCAGTTCGTCGATTTACGCGGCCAAGTCACATGTAAAAAAAATATATTTTGTTGAACGAATTATTGGTATCCGTCACATAATAATTAATGACAACACATGTTGTTCCAGTATGCTAAGTTTATGATTATGACCTACAACAAGAGCGTTGAAATTTAATTAAGTAAGTACCTATGTAATATATTATTTAATATTTTTATTATTCGTAATTAGATTATTGTAAGAATGAAGTAAGTGTACAAAAACCCGGATTAAAATAACGGTTTGCTCAAATTATGGCAACTCGGCAAATAGCTTGAAAAAACTTTAACGGTGAGTGAGAGACAACGCTGTCTTCTACCATTTTCCGAGCGTACTATGTACAAAAACGTCATTAGGATAGGACCTACGCTACGCCCAGAAATTGACAAAAAAAATTCGTGTCTTTCGTTATTTGAAATTTTCACTACCTACCATTATTATTTTTTTATCAAATGGAGGGATGTTTTAATGAATCTACACATGAAATTATTACAAAATCGGATACTGTACTGAACTTGGCTAGTTTTTCTATCGAGACCTAAGTAAGATACCTTATTATCAGAAAGAATCCTTAATAAGTTAATAGCATATAAATTATAAAATTCAAAACGTTTCTTCAAAGAATTAGCCTTTTCAGGCATTTTCTCTCAATTTTAAAATCTACAGAAAACGTCGCATAATACCAGTTGACGCCTTAAGTTCAAATTGCTCATTCGCAAGGAATCCCCCATTACATTACAGAGTATGTAAAGGAAAGTACCAAATGTACAATGTTGCGGTTAGTGTAGAATATTGCCTAAGTCCCACCTAGTTGTCAGTCGTCCCTAAGATTTACAAATGGAAACTTTGTTGTACGAAACGTTTAACTGTTTACGTATAGGGAGTGTACGTGAACTTAACCTCCGCCTTTCATATTGGGTTAATGTTGAAGCTATTTTTTAATAACAATCTTATGACGCACTACCGAAGCCCGCGCAACTCGCCTCGTTTGCGTGCATCACGGTGCATCCCGCCGTTCAGTGAGAATTTCAAGTCATTCTTATTGGATGCCTACGTCAGACAAAGAACACACCCTTCAAGTTTCTGGTCTGTACAACCAGCGATTTTGTTGTGCGTTGATACGCCAGTCAGTCATTCAGAACAAAGCATTTTATATGTACTTATAGACAATCTGAATCCAGTTAAAATGCTAACTCTACTCTCTATCGTCATTGACTTGACTGAAATGAAGAGAAGAGAGTTAGGCACGAAATTAGAAGGCAACGGAAAATGAAGAACAATGCTCTTTTACAAGACTTACACTGGTTTTCGACAAATAACCTTGCTTTGAATTCCAAAAAAACCAAATGTATTAAATTTAGTATGCCTAATGTAAGGTAGATCCAAAATAGCCTTAGCATAAATGACGACCCCATGGAGCTGATAAATTCCACCATCTTTCTTGGTATTACTATAGATTCAAAACTACAATGGGGCTCTGGCAGGAAGACTCAGTTCCGCCGCGTATGCAGTTAGGAAAATAAGGCAGCTTACTGATATCGGAACGGAGAGATTAGTGTATTTCAGCTATTTTCACAGCTTGATGTCGTATGGTCTATTGTTGGGGGGCTCCGCTGCTGATATTCAAACGATCTTTGTATTACAAAAAAGGGCCATTCGTCTGATTCGTGCCATATACAACCTTAGACCACGCGACTCGCTATAAGAATTAAAATTAACATACTAACCGTGGCGTGTTAAATACATTTTTGATTGTATTTTGTATGTACGCAAAAACTATGATGTTTTTCTAAAAATGCAGACTACCATAGCTTCAACACCAGAAATAGACGTAAGCTTGCCGTTCCGAGCCTCCGACTTCACAAGACTGGTAATAGTTTTATAGGTATAAGCATAAAAATGTTCAACAAGCTGCCACAAAGTTTTATTGATTTGACTCTGCATAAATTTAAGTCGACTATCAAAAGCTGCTTGATGAAAAAAGTTTATTATAAAGTAAGTAGAAGATTATTTTAAAGATAAAAATTTGTGGTCATAGTAATTTGCTACTCTGTACTAAACATATACTTATTTTGCAATGTATAAAAACTTCAAACTACTTTTTAATAATTATGTATATTGGCTTTCAAAAAAGGCTGTTTGTTGAGTTTCTTGCGGCACTTCTTCTCAACAGGACATTCACGTCGAAGTGCTGGTAGGATAAAAAAAAAATTTACGTGCGAAAGTATTTCCTGTAAATCTACTTGCAAAATAAATGATTTTATTTTATTTTATTTTAGAAGTCTATCTATCTCTTTGAACTCTTTATAGTGTCAGATGTAATTATAATTTTGATACCAGTGACGATTAAACTTTCCAGAGCAATATTTAACATTCTCATTATATAAATATTTTAAAGAAACCAAAAAAAAAAACGCCGTGCAAACGAAAATTGGCATGTGAAAATGTAAATAATTCGCAAACGGATCATTTTATCGGAAAATGATCTTTCCACCCACACCCATAATGTTTTTAAGAGATCTACACCACAACATTGGGTTGGTGAGAAAAAAAAATTTCACTATCACTTTACCTGTAGGGGAAGCAGCCAAAAAAAATATTTTTCAAAATTTTGTTCTACCGCTTTGTTAGCATTGTTAATATGAGTATACATACCAAATTACAGCTTCCAACATTAAGCGTCTAGGCGCTAGACCGCGGACGGACAGACCGACAGACGGACATGGCGAAACTATAAGGGTTCCTTGTAGTTTACTACGGAACCCTAAAAACGACAATTCTATTCAAAAATACTTTTTATAGGATTCACTAATGTTTGTGGCCAGTATTCACGATAATTACAACCAGGACAAATCAAAATCATATTTTGCGTTATATTTTTGAGTATCCGTGATTCTACTGAACCGATTTGAAAAATTCTTTCACTGTTGCCTTTGATCGCATATAAAATTCAACAGTGGTGCGCGTTGGCTACCTAGTAGCTACTGCTAACTATCCCTAAGTATTACATATAGGCTATATTTTCGAAAAAATAGGGATAGATAGATAGATACATTTTTTATTTGCATCAGCTAAAGCACACATTACATAAAAAGAAAGAATACATAAATCTCAACAAAAATATACAAAACAAACATAAACAACTGTAACATGACGGCAACAAAAATTGTGTGCGTGTGCCGCAGTGATACAAATATGGGTAATAGCTCAGTGTGTCGATTGCTCGGAGAGCAAAACACTGCTTTTCAGTTATCACCCACACGGGGCGAGAGGCGCGCAGACGGTACTGACGTAAGCCAAAGACTTTAAGCTGCTCATTAAAATATTGTAAATATTAAAAGTCTGAAAATTGTGTAATAATAATTAATATCCGATTAAACAGTATTGCAGTGATGGAAACTTAAATACATAGACGAAATAAAATGATAAAAATATAAATAATAAAAACATAAATAATAATAAAAACTGAGGGTACAAGTGTGTTCGAACCACGCATACAGAGTCGCCACCTAGACAACCATAGATCGTCCATATTGTTTTTGATTTTCAAGTAAAAACGACTGCAAACGTGATTTAAAACTTTGCTTGGAAGTTCAAGAGGGATCGTTTCTAAAAACCCATGCGAAGCGGGGCGCAAGTACCTGCTTCATTATAATCAAACCAAATAAAGGAATGGAAAAACGTTTAACATCTTATTTGAATAACGTTGCCCGGGCCGTTGGGGTCACCCATCAATGAACTAATAAACAAAAGAACTCTTTGAAAAATCGTACATAAACAAGAAACAACAAATGCTGGGGTTACTGACGTGAACCTTTTAGAATCAAAATAACAAACAAATGCTTGTAGTTGAATGGAAACTTAATCAAAAGTAATTTTCCTTACAAGTTTATTAAAAACCAATCTAAAAATACAAAAATTTATTAAAAGCACCCGAAGTTAAAATAAAGGTTTTTTGCTTGTTAGTTGTAGTTTACCGTCCCGGGGCATGGTCCTTTTGACTCTAGAGTAAAATGAGCTACTGAGAACACGAAAACCTACCTAATAGTTAGATAGAACCGAAAATTCGCGGCGGACTAGTAGGAACAGCATAATTATAAATATATATTTTTAAAAAAAGTAAAATTAGACAGTGTTTTCTCATCTCAGTGTTTAATCTAATTACTTTACGACTTACTATCAGGTCAAGTGTAATTAAAAAGTTTGAGCCAGTCACCAAAACTGACAACTTTTATTACGTTTAATATTTTTATTTATTATTTATTTTTATTACGTTTAATATGATTGTGATCATTACAATCCTATAAAATTATTCAATTTATAACTCAACTAGTGAAACCCGCGCAACTTCGTTTGCGTGTATTTATTTATGCACAGCAGCGCCATCTTTACCAGACATTTGATCAAATCCTACGGGAATCGCGTACTTTTCGGGATATAAAGTAACCTATGTGTTAATGTGTGCTACCTACATACCAAATATCATAAATATTGGCCCAGCCATTTGAGCGTGAAGCAGTAACAAACATACACACAACTTTCGCCTATAATATTTGTAGGATTATTATTTGGTTACTTATATAGATGAATAGTAAAAGGAAAATAGTCATAAATTCTAATCTAACTTGCCTTAATAAACACTGTAGGTAGAATGTGCTTGTTAGATGTAATTGTCGTATAATAGGCAGCTATTAAAATACCTGTTAGAAAACAAAAGTTTACAATGGTGTAATTAAGTTTTCATCTTATTACACCTAATAGTAGATGTCAGAGGGTTATTATTGATATCTCAAACATTCTAATAATGTTAGTGCAAGGAAACGTTGCCAATGATGGCTAGGCTTGAAAACAACACTATGCGTTAAGTCACAAACAAAAGGAAAAATCCCTTTATTTTCCTGAGCGTAATAATGAAAATATTTTCTTCTTTGTTTTTATTGATGTTTACTTTAATTATTTAGAGTTTCCATTTGTGCTCTGTTTTTTCCGGAAAATTTTCAGCTTAAAAGGCGAGTGGGCGGAGTTGAGTTTCTTGTTTTTTTGTTTAAAATCCAATTAGCAAAGCTAATAACAACCACTTTGCTAATTAAAAAGATATAACAAAATAAAGTAAAAACAGTTTTATCACTGTGATTCTTGAAGAAATCTAAATTATTTTGGGAAAGTTGAAGGATTTCTCAAAAATATTGCTTTGCATTTTTTCTCTAAAATTACTACGAAATTAAGGGTTTTTTAAGTTTAACGTGTATGTATATCTGTGTTCCTGGTGTCTGTGGTTTAAATAATATAATAATATTAAATGAGGGCGATTTTTTAACATAATTATTAATTTGTTTTGATATAGTTAATAGGAAGTCTTTCGGTCAACATAATTTATAGCTAAGATTGGTAAACTCTTGCAAATTTTTAAACTTTTTATGTTGTTTTATTAGAATAATAATTTTAAATTCATTTTTAAGAAAATGAAAAAAAAAAGTTAATTTACCTACCTATATATAACCTGAGCTTTCCAAAAAGGTAAAAATATTGATAATCATCTCGCAGAAATTTGCTATGTACTAACTATGTAGACATAACATTCAGACTTGTGTCAGCATTTGAAATTCAGCACAATAAAACTGCTTCACTTCGCCTATGGGACCTTAATTAGTCATCGATAGTACCATAACAATACCCTATCAAGTTCTCTCTTTACAAACGTGTATTGGAAACGTATAAATCAACTACTGGAAACTGACACCGGTTTGTTCACAGGATCAATTTTAAGCATTTTTTGTTGCAGGAAAACCACATACAAACCCAAGTGTTGTGTTGTGTGTGAAACAAAAAAAATGTATTATTAAAAAAATATTGCTATTGGCCTCTATGCGTATCATTTTGATCGTTTATGATTATAATCATAAACAAACACGCATGCCAAGCATCGAAAATCGAAGTCAATATTTGGATTTCAAAATCTCATGTTGTCACGGCAGTTTTTGATCTACTTATACTAATATTATAAAGAAGAAAGATTTGATTGTTTGTTTGTTTGAATTGAATAGGCTCCGAAACTACTGGACCGATTTCAAAAATTCTTTCACCAGTAGAAAGCTATATTATCAGGGAGTGACATAGGCTATAGCTTTTCCCGAAATTCAATGTGGTTCCTACGGGAACGGGTCCGGAACTTCACGCGGACAAAGTCGCGGGCAAAAAAGCTACTACATGATAATCGTAAGCTTCGTCAGTAACCGTCAGATGATCTGACACTTATATCAGCTCAATAACACATCATGTTTTCACTTTAGCGCTTTGGTTTATCATTTTAACTATTGAATACTTTTGAGTGAACATACGAGACAAGCCTACCACACATTCCCACCGCTGTGTCTCTTGTATAGTCAGAATCAACTACGGCGACCTCACATGGCGATAAGCAATGAAGCTTATTGACGTCCCGTGGCAGAAACTACAGCTGTCTTGGAACTCACAACGAATTTAATCAGGAGTAGGGCAATAGGATTTTGAGTGAACAATGTGAACATGTGAATAGTGTTATTTATTATTACATCACGATACTAAAGTTATAACATATTGCTGTCAATTACTGTATAGTCCACCCAACGAAGACATAAAAATAGCTCTCAGGGGAACTAATTCGTGTAGTATCGAATTTTGGCATATTTGTAGGAAATAGTATTTTAAACAATATACTAAAAGTACTGATGGGTGGGGGTGGAGCGACGGAGGGAGGGGGAGTTCTATAAAAAGATTCTATACATTTTTTTCTGGGATCAACATAAAGGAAAGGAAATGGACAATGAAAAACAAACTTATAATATTATTTAAGTATAGACCGGACCGCGGTCGGTTCGGTCCTTCCTTATAAGGAACCTACATGTGAAATTTTGAATTTCTAGACCCAGCTGTTTGGGCTGTGCATTGATATAAGCTCGCAACTTCATTTGCGTATATCTCGCTTTCCCGTGGGAATTTTGAAAAATCCTTTCTTAGTACACCCCTTGACGTCGCGTCGTAAGGAACCTACATTCTAAATTTGGAATCTTTAGACCCAGCGTATAAGTAAAACCCTCGCAACTTCATTTGCGTATATCTCGCTTTCCCGTGGGAATTTTGAAAAATCCTTTCTTAGTACACCCCAAGACGTCGTAAGGAACCTACATTCCAAATTTGGACTCTCTAGAACCATTAACGAAAAACTAAAACACGGGACCTCTTAACTCCTCCCTCCGTCGCTCCACCCCCACCCATCAGTACTTTTAGTATATTGTTTAAAACACCATTTCCTACAAATATGCCAAAATTTGCTACACGAATTTTCTCTCCTGAGATTCCTTCGTTTGGTGGACTACATAGTATTATAAGTAGTGAGATCCGAGATGTTCAAATTAAACGCAGCGTGAAGTTGAAATTACGACGTGTTCATGTACACTTCCATAAAAAGTAATAAGTTTCATCGCTCGACTCTACACGTCATAATTGCAATAAACGATTTTTATTTATTTATTATTTATTTAATTATTGCCGCTGAATCTCTATTTGAAAATTAAAGGTGACTAACTCATTCCAACTACGATTCTAGGTATTGTTTGGATTTAGTTTCTTTGTTGTCATGTCGTCGTCTCTGCTTCGATCTGGCCTCAATTTGCATTTACATTACCTTTGAGACATGTCTTACAGTAGTTTTGAAGAAAACACAATATATTTTATTTTAAAGGCTATTATTTGAAGTGCTAAATATGGTAGGTAACTCAAATGTATTGGACTTTAAATAATTCGCGATAATTTTGTAAACAATATCAATAGAATTAGAATAGATTAAAAAACCCACCATTTCCTGTTGGACCAAAAAAACCGGGCGAGTACGTGTCGGGTCACGCACAATGTAGGGTTCCGATTTGGCTACGCATTTCTTGCTTGGAGATGAGTACAATGCCATATTCTACGACATTTGTTCGTTTTCGTCAAAAAAATATTCTTTCATAAGTTCGTCGGCTATTACTCGGTAACTAGTAGCACATTTTTTCAAATTTCTAAACACAAGACTTTCGGAGATAGAGGGGGGGGGGGGTGGACCACCGTGCAAAACGAAAATTGGCACGGTTAAATGTAAATAATTCGCAAACGGATCATTGTATCGGAAAATGACTTTCCCACACCCTCAATGTTTTTAAGAGACCTATCTAACGAAACAACATGGGGTCGGTTCGAAAAAAATTTTCATTTCCATCTTACCTGTAGAATGGAATGGAAACCCCAAAAAAAATTTTTTTCAAAATTTTGTTCTATCACTTTGTTAGCGTACAATGCTAACAAAGTGATAGAACAAAATTTTGAAAAAAAAATTGACACATACATATATTAAACATACATACCAAATTACAGCATTCTAGCATCAAGCGTCTAGGCGCTAGACCGCGGACGGACAGACGGACATGGCGAAACTATAAGGGTTCCTTGTAGTTTACTACGGAACCCTAAAAATGGCTTTTGCATGATTATATTTTTAAAATCTTACTACATTATATGCTTAACAATGCTTTTGTCCTTATTGACTGACTGCCGCATTAACGTACAGCTTAAACCGCTGATCGTAGAGATTTGAAACTTTGATAGTGTGTTCTTTGTTTGAGGTAGACAACCGATAAGAAAGGATTGTTCGAAATTCCCACGGGATAGTGGGATACACCCAACTAAACTAATTTGAGAGGATAAAATCATAATGCATTTAAAACTATTCCAGAGGTCGTCTGTGCCTTTTGCCTTGTTTGTGGTGATGTCAAGAGATTTCCAGTTTTTATGTTCATTTCACGTTTTAATTACTCTCTCGCTATTGTACTTGTACCTACTAAAACGCGAAACACATTTGTGTCGTAATAAAAAATTGAAAAGTTTAAAAAAATTGTATTCAAACAAAATTGGAAATGAAAGCTTTGAACAAGTTTGCAACTAAATGAAATTTTCCTCACAACTAAACGAATTCTCTTTTGTGAATTTCAGTTTTATGGAAAAGCGACGGGTTATTATCCTGTGAATAACTGAATAGATTTTTTCTTTTCTAAAGGCTGACTGTGAAACTTTATTACGTGGCCATCGCGTGGCAAATGAGAAGAAAACAAGTGTCAGATTAACTAGTGACAAATTAAGTAACTTTACTCCTTTTTATGGGTTTCGTACAGTCAACATAGGAATTGACTGACCCCTCCCCCCCCCCCTGTATATATGATTAAAGATTTCTAAATATTGCGTGAAGGGATTTACTTGAAAATTTATTTATCAATAGTATTCATATTGTACTATGTAATTACAAATTTTCAAGTAAATCCCTTCACACAATATGTAGAAATCTTTAATCATATATACAGAGGGGGGTCAGTCAACTCCTTTGTTGACTGTACCTCAAAGGAAAAAACCCTTTACTGTATTTACCCTTTATATGTCTGACTGTCAAATATTATCAGGTACGCGTGAAACGATTGAGCTGAAAATATAGTATCAAACACTTAAGCTGTTCCTTGACACAGTAAAAAAATCAGACTTCTAAGGCAACGCGATTCATTCGTCTAACGGAGTACAAATTACAAGCCAAACATGCGGCCTGATACACAATTATTAACTGCCGATAAAAAATTTAAAACCGTCTTGATGTAGATAATTTGTCCCTCAAAATGTGTTTTTTTCTAATACTTTCTATGCTTGTGAGTAATTAGCCGCTCTAGCGCTCTAGCGGTTACCGCTCGCAACGCTAGTTAGGATTAGGTAGGGTTGTTAGATCATGCATATAAAACTCAGTCATCAATGGGTCAAACAAAAGCCATGTTACCCGACTTTATGACGAGCAATGACGATGAGAAAAATAATATTGCATGTTCTTACATCCTAACTAAACATCATTAAAAATAAACAGTACCTACCTAATGTTTTTGAATTGTTCATTTTAACAACATACAAATTATGTTGACGTCTATTTGTATTCAAAATACGTCATGCTGTTGTCTGCTCCCACACTGATAAATTACTAAATTTACTTATGATATAGAAAGGGGGACATTTTATAATTTTGTATTTGTGACGAATAAATAGGCCTAATAGTTTTATTTTTTACAATACTTAAAGGAATAGATAATCGTAGAGCACTGAGACACCAGAGCAGTCCAGGGAATCCTCTGGAGTCTCTGACTCCTTATCGACCTTTTAAGAAATCGGAAAATAAGGAAATGAAACAGATAGGGAAGAAGTTGGGCTTCCGTATCTTTACTAATCTTTTGGAAATCGGTCCAAGAAACTAATAAGCTAAGTAACTATTATTTATTGCCTCATAGAAAGTTACAACTATTTTCTTAAGATATATTAATAATAATTTAAAAATAATTAATATAAAGAAATTAAAACCATGAAATATTAAGACAGCAAGTTACCGTCGCGTCGGCACCGGAGCAATGTCCGGTAGTGTTAAGTATATAAAAAGTTTAAAGTTATTGTCTTGTATAAATAATTCTATATCTACATATGGCCAATTTATGTTGAAGAAAAGGGCATCGAAATTTTCAAATATAAATAAATAATAAATAAATATATATATAGGGACAATTCATACAGATTGAGCTAGCCCCAAAGTAAGTTCGAAACTTGTGTTATGGGATACTAACTCAACGATATTATATTTTATAAAAAATACATATAAACATCCAAGACCCGAGTCCCAAATCACACAGATTGAAGTAGCCCCAAAGAAAGTTCGAGACTTGTGATACGGTTATGGGATACTAACTCAACGATACCATATTTTATAACAAATACATATAAACATCCAAGACCCGAGGCCAATCAGAAAAAGTTTGTTTTTCATCATGACCCGACCGGGATTCGAACCCGGGACCTCCTAAGTGGCGGTCCGGCGTGGTAACCATTTCCACGAAGGTCGTTGATGTGCTTATTATATGTCACAGAATTTCATTGTAACTGTTCATTCGACCAACCAACCGATTCCTTTCTCTTCTCAATTTCCTTAACTCTTATTTCCCAACTCCTTTCTAGTAGTGGGCAAAGCATTGATAGCGTCCCTGATGTTACTGATACCACTATCCATCAGATAACTTGCTTGTTTGCCTGTCGTATGGCAAAAAAATACTTTGCTTTTATTCAACGTAAACAATGCAGTACCGAATACCGACGGCTTTTTAATTAAAAATGAAAGCCTGTGCAAAATTTAAATTTTAAATGAAATTAAAGTAAATAACAGGCAGTCGTGCAAACAAATGCATTTCTGAACTTTATTATTTAATTTCCATTTAAAATTCACGTAATTTTTACACAATATACATTGTTTTTTGCATTTCCCGCGATGTTATGAAAATGAAACTGGTTTGAAACATTACTTTACATTTGCATTCATAGGGTAAAAAAAGAACTAAAAATATTATGCTGTACAAAACAATTTCAAAACTAAATAGGACTCTGACCTTCCATTCTGACGTTAACAAATACCAAGTAATCATATCTGGGGCTACTAGTGCCGATGCCGGCCAGAGTCGAGCACAAGCCAAGGTTGGTACCCTTTATGGAAGCGTTTATCACAGAGTAATACGTTTATGGTCAATTTGACCCCTTGAAAATTTGTTGCGAGTAAAGGCAAGGCGAATCAAAATTTTACGGTATCAGACATATTCTATCAGACCTTTATCAGACATACAAACCTAAAATTTTAGATTCAGATAATGTTCGTCCCTGGAGCACAGGAAACATCTAAAATCCCGAAATTTCAGGCCCATTTTAGAAATCTGTCTTTGTTTATTTGCAGTTGGCAAAGTTCGTCTTCTAAAGTATATGTGTGTATTAGATATTAGATATTATACTGTATCTCTGTTATCATAAGTTAGCGAACAGCAAAAATAACTTTGTAATGGCGTATTCCTCCGAATAGGCGACAAATATTATGCAGGTTTAAAAGACACCATTATTTAGGAAAAAATATTTGGGAAAGATAGGTTAAAATATCACTTACAAACTTAATATATTTATGCCAGTCGCCAAGTGGCTGTATTTGGTGAAGTAGAAATAAAAATAAGTAAATTTATTCGTCTTGGTTTTACACAAGATCTCACTGCATTTTAATAGAGGAAGGATAGCGTTCCGATCAAGGCTATGACTTTGATTTACATTTTAATGTTTTTGATGGGATAAAAATAGTTCAAGACAAAAGTTGACAAAATTCAGGCGCTGCTGTAATAACTTCTTAAGAGCTTGTAGAGGTAATTCAAAATTATAATTCTACACTTTAATAAGTTTTCCATTAGTTTATTCAAGGTCAAGAAAAATAATAATAATAGAATTTTTGGAACACGATCCTTTTCCTGAATTCATATTAAACTGTATTAAAAAATAAATAAGTGCCACAAAAAAATACTTCAATTCTATTGAAATACTTTGAAACCATTTGAATCTCACATGCGCTGACTCCTTAAATACAGCAGCCTTTAATAACACTGATACAGTAAACAAAGAACTCAAGTATGACCTACATGTCGAACACACCAAGACAGAACGTACGTGGTACTTGCTATCCTGACAAATAAATACCTACGGGGCGAGAGGCACGTGGGTGCAGCTTTATAGCTTGTTCGCAATTCGCATCATGTTACCTCTCATTAGCCATTCCTTGTTATCCGCACTGAACAATTTCTTACATTACTATGAGAGAAACAAAAATATGACATACCCCTTTGGAGCTATTGGTTGCTCTTGTGCGTACTGCATTGGTGGCTCTTCAGCCGGCTCAGATGATACGAGGTGAAGAAGGGCCATAGCTTGAGGAGACGGTGAAGTATAAGGTTGCGCTTGCGACGGCATATACTGCATCTGCGTTTTATCTTGGTAGTAAAGGTTACAACCGTACTGGTAGGGGTCGAATTGATTCGGTGGCCACTCGTGGTCCATGATTGACCAGTCAGCCATGATTTAATGGTAGAAGTGCACTAATGCGCAGCGGCGTTGTTGCACGCGTGCACCGGCGGACGCATCGCTCGCGCACTGATCGCGTCCCGCCCGCTGCCTCGCCAGTCGCCCGCCACCCATGCAACGCATAAACAAACTGCAAATCCTTTATCTAACTATGCGATGCACTTCGTTTGCCGGCGCGGCGACTGATAAAGGGCAGTCTCAATCGTATCCACTTTATGAAAATTGACAGATTTTCACACGTCAGAAAATTTTTGCATCGGCATCGTCCGTATGAGTTTATTGTTTCTTATTATTATATTAAAATTTTAAAATATTAGCGATTCATTAACGTAAATGAAGCAGGAGAAGAATATTATGACCAAATTCATTTTAAGTATGTAACATTACGCCAAGATTTTATCATATGTTGTAGTAACGTGACCATTGTTTTGATATTTTTTCGTTTCACGTTCAGTTTCTTGTTACATGTGAATTCGCTAATGTAAGGAAAAGTTCATAATGGAGCCACATTCCATATAATTAATCTATGTCATACGCTTAGATAAAAATTAATATCATAGGGGGAAAGTATATGTAATTTAACCTTTAAAACTTTTGATAGAGGAGAATGAGGAGAACATAGTTTTTTCCTGGCTTTGCAAAAGAGCTGGCAATATGTGGATGGCAGTTTTCCAGAATAATTTGCGGTGATCTTTAGCAAAATTTCGCTGTTAGATGAAGAATTAAAAGTACTTTTATTTAAGTTTAAGTTCTATAAATAGAACATGTACTTTATAATACTCATTCGGAGTTAATTTCAAAGTCCCATAGCGATGAAATTCACATATTGTCAGAGTTCCCTTTGTCACAATTGCCTTTAAAATCTCTGTAAAATTAGTTAAATCTTACTTTACTATTTAACGAACTTGAGTCATGAATTCAAATTATAAAATGCACTCGGATGAAAGTTCACTGCGAGTATCTTACGGCTATGTAATGAACAATGTTGCGAAGGTTTACATTTGTTTTCGCTTACAAGACGGATGCCAATGAAAATAAACATTCGTATCAACTTTCTTGTAAGAAGAAGTAACAACTAAACGATTAAGCTGTATGCTATGCAGTTAGGGAAGTGATGAATGCGATTTATTGGAAAAAGTTCTTAACGGAATTCATATTCAGTTAGTATCAATTAATTTTAATGACATATTAAATTGGTATTAAAAGCCAAATTATTTTTTTTGCATCCTGAAGAAATGAACTTCAAAACATGATGAAACCCGAAATGAATCATATTACTAAACTTTATGGCTTACTTTGGGAATTACAAGAGTGACTGAT
The DNA here is from genome assembly GCA_905163395.2 of Endotricha flammealis. Taxonomy (NCBI): domain Eukaryota; kingdom Metazoa; phylum Arthropoda; class Insecta; order Lepidoptera; family Pyralidae; genus Endotricha; species Endotricha flammealis. Next base: position 10,168,451 of record LR990852.1, on the reverse strand, counting down.
GTCATATCAAATCTCCCCATGTAGAGCTATATCTCCAAGTCGAAACCTATTTTCTTTAGTATTCAAGGTTAGGTAGTCCATCTTAGTCCCATCCCAGGGCTGGGCAAAGGCCTCTCTATCCCTTTTACCCATGAAGAAGGGATTCCTATGTGAAAATCGACGAAGCTTGTTCATTGCGGGTATTTTTATAAGCCACTAAGGTGGCAAACAAGCATACTGGTTGGTACAATGGTAAGCAGTCACCGCACCGTAGCCTATGGACGCTTGCAATACCGGGGGTACCACTCGTGCGTTGCCGACCCTGTAAAAATTGGAGCTCTGGAGACCGTACTCACAGTAGACACACAACATAACCGAGAGCAATGCTTTTGGCTACGATCTTCTGTAAGGTGGAGGATGCGGAGCGGATTATCAGTTGTGCTCTACCTCTCCTAAAAAAAAAGATAAGTAAACAGTAAACCATTTAACTATATTTGAGATATTCCAAACCAGTATTTCAAATTAATATTGTAATGTTAGTACACTGATCTTGCACTAACTATTCAATTCAAGCCTCTATTGAAAATACAAAGGAGTTTAAAAACTTCGTTTAAAATAATTGAATCTGGGTATTAACTGGTTGACCACGTAAGGTAAGTACGCATAATGTTGAATACTGTAAATTGTTCTGCATAATTGTTGCAATATAGTTTCAACTTTAACATTCCCGTGTTTATAGCACTATTCTAGGGTTTTAATGGGGCAATAAACGAACCAGGTACATTTAATTTGACTTCAGGAAATCCGTTGAAGGAATATAAGATTGGCGAATAGTCGTATTGTATTCTTGCGTAGGCAAAACAAACATTATTAATAAACAGTCACTTTTATTGCACAATTTGCACATACTTAGAACGTTTTTGGGAGGAAGCCTGTGTCCTGTACAACTGTGCAATCCTAAACACACATGTAACAACCTCCTAAGGGGTGTATCATAATCTAAGAAATTTTATTAATGATGTTTCACATTACATTATGTTTGTGTTTATAGCTCAGGTAGTTATAAAAGCTAGACCATTGCAGTCAGATCATATTATATTCGTCTTAGGCATCCTGTGGCAAAATAACAGGCCAGTGGCGCGTACATAATTTGTTTGTCGTCAATGTATTAGAATTTCAGATGAGATATAACTTGTCATTTATTACGTTGCCTTTAATATTGTAAACATTAGATGCAAACGCATTAGATGTTAAGCTTAGGTTTTCAGTATGTAAAAAATATTTATTTTCGTTTTTAAAAACGAGTAATGGCGTGAAGCAGCAATTCGTTTGGCGTGATGCAGCAATTCGTTTCAATGAGATATATTCGATGAGAGATACAGAAACCCTCTGGCAAGAAAATCTTTCCTATACCTCTACTTCCTATTTCCAAATTCCTTGTAGAGCCCCTGGTGTGGCTGATGTTCATAGACGGCGGAAACCACTTCCCATCAAGTGGTACATTTATTTGCTTGTTTACCGTATGACAATACCTTATAAGGGCAATGAAGCGAATACAGGCACTTAACGATTTAGAGAAAGGTGATTTGAGCGAAAGAAGTTGAACGAAAACAAGAGTATGGAGTAGCTCGTCGTCCTACCTCGTCTACTTTTCCGTTGTCTACTACTTTAATCATAAATAATATCACTTTATTTAACTTCAATCAGTTATAGTGTCCGAGTATGATAATTTTGTAGAAGTATATCAGTAAGTTCAATACCTACCTATAAATCTCGGAAACTAGAATGCTGGCTTAATAGAATAAACAGTGTTTAATAGACAATATAAACCCCTTAAATAAAAGTAATATTTGTAAGCCACCACATTTTATTTATTAAAAATTACACAAAAGATAAAAATGCTGATCTCGCCTTATAACAAAATTAGGAAACATGACATTTTGTACAACGACATGATTTTCTTGAAGCTTCAATTCAAGGTATTCAATAGGTTTCTTTAGGTGACCCGCATTCATTGCTCTGTGTATTTTCGTAACAAAACCAGATTCAATCTTGATCAAACTCAATCTGTCACGCTCAGTTTCTATTTTGTATGAGTGAGAGAGCGATTGAGTTTAAATCGAGATTGAATTTGTTGTACGAGAATAGGGAGGCAGAAACCTCGTTATAGAAGATGCCTGAGTAGAATGCCTCCAAATGGAGGTAGTCGTGTTTACGATGCAACGCGATACCTGACTGTGTCGTTCTTTAGATAATTGAATTGTAATTAATATACAGCGGTGAAATGAAGCACAGAATTGGATCGAACTTAAGTGTATGTGTATCAGACACTGATAGTCGAGAATCAGAAAGAAATTTGTTCTAAGAAAAAGCTGCAATTTTGATGTTTTTTAAAATGATGAATAAAAAATTTTTGACATATAAAATCAGAAACATTTTGAAGCGAGATCCTCTAATCGACTTTAACAGGAACTGAAAAAGGAGTTTAAAAACAACAAATAACCACCATGTATGTGACCGAAATTCAGTAGTTTCCAAGATGTAAGACGTGCGTGCTGCTGTATTAGGTTCCTTTAAAAGACGTATTGAGTATTACCAGGATTTCTAATTTAATTACGAGTTATAATAAAAATACAAACTTATAGAAAGGCCTTACTATAACTTTCAACGCAATTACTGTGATCCCAAGTCCCAAGCAAGACTTGAACTTGACTTTGTTATAAATATAGCCTATGGCGGATTGAACTTTTTTGTAAATACATACATATTTAAATTATATAGAAAATAATTAAGTCCGAGACTTAAAATATAAAAAAGGTCGAAGCACATAATACTTACACTCTTCAGAGTATTAAGAGTGCCTCTTTCATCGCTGAAAACATCCTATACTCACTTACTAGGTTGGCGCGAGAACCCAAAGTGAGTTTTGGCCTCCGATAATAAGATCTCCACTCCACTTTGGTCAGTCCTGCGCCACCTCCCGCCACTCTTCCACGTAGAGATTTCTCAGGTCCTTCTCAACCTCGTCCCTCTAGCGATAACGGGCCAACTGGGCGTCGACTCCCCTTTGGCCGTCCTAAATATGCTCGTTTCAGCGCCCGATCCTCTCCCATTCTTTCCACGTGCGTGGCCGAGCCAGCGAAGTCTTTGTGACTTTGTCTCACCGATGATATTTGGCTCGGCGACTAGGTCTTCTATATCTCTATGCTTTTCCGCATTCTCCACGTGCCGTCCTCTCTTCTCACCTTTCCCAGTACCATCCTCAATATATTTCTCTCGGTGACTAAGAGCTTCTGGTCTTCTCTAAGGGTGAGAGTCCACGTCTCACAGCCGTACATCAAAATTGGTCGTTTAACAGTCTTGTATATACGAAGCTTAGTACGTCTGCTGAGAAGTTTGGGCAATAGTATTTTGTGTAGAACTGCACTACAACGAAGGGTATTTTGCACTCTGATATCTATATTCTCTTTCCTGGTGTTAGTGTCCGTTTTAGTACAGCCCAGGTACCTAAACTTATCCACACCCTTAAAGGTGCTGTTCTTGACCGTAAGACTTTCCTTAGGTACTCGAGTGTTTCTGAAGCGGCGTATGTGGATGTACTCTGTCTTGCCGGTGTGGATCCTTAGCCCCACTTTCTTTAAATTGCCTCCGCTACTAGTATCTCTGCCGCTTTGACCACCTGTGTTCTGTTCTCACCGAGCAGAGCAAGGTCGCCCGCATATCCGCCCTCGACTGCTAAGACCTGTCTTATGACTCTTATGACATACTCCAGAACTAAATTAAACAGCAGAGGCGATAGTGCATCTTCCTGCTTTAGCCCGTCCTATATGATTTCGTTATTTAAACTAAATATTTAATAATATAATTTCCATTCAGTTATTGTTGGCACATCATCAGTGAAAACCAGACTAATCTCCGTCTTTCGACTATCCGACACGACCAACGACAACGACACGGCACTTACAACATCGTTTACCTACGCATCCTATTATGCGAGCGAGCTTATTTTCATAGTGTCACTTTACCCATCACGTCGTGACGTCATCGTCACTCTAATAAACCAAGGGATAATATTCATTCAATTCGTACCTACCATGGTATCTTTTGTCAGCGAGCAAATTTCTTTGTTATAACGATACATTCTTGCACTTTGTTGATTTTCAAAAGTACGCGATAGGTTCACGTAGGTACTACTTCCATTGGCCTGCATAATACCACTGAAGAGTTACATTACTGCATCGACAAACGATAACCACGTCCTTTTTCATTAATCTAAAATGACCAAAAGCGCGTTTCTGTGCGTTTGAACGCCTCCTTCCAAGCTCTTCTTTTTATCTGTTCAAGGCTACCAAGGCTGCCCTAAAAACTTTTAATAAGTTCAAGTCTCCCGCCCGCCATCTTTTACTAGGCCTGCCGTGCTGCTGTTTACTGCTTGTTCCATTGTGTTATTTACTTGGTCCATAGCTCATCAGGCGGCACGGCGGCAAGACAATGATGTGCCCTTAATTTCAACCTTTATAGCCGTGGGCTCACATCTCCAATTTTTGATGTTGCAGCAGCAGCGCAGTGTCGAATTTGTAAATTGTAACACAGTCGCTCCTAGAATGCTGCGTTCCATTGCCCGACAAACTCAAAGATCAGAATTGATTAATGACTAAGTCTGCGCTTTGTACGTGAAGGTGGATGGAAGGAGTTAGTGGGCAACTCGGACACTTAAAAACTGATCCGTTCCCGAGTTTACTACTTTCAAATTTCAATGTAGGGAACTGACTGATGGATTTGATGATAAGATAAGGTACACACAAGGAGATGTTTCATTTAATCAAGTAACTTTTTCGCCTGAAAGTATGGGGTAGTATGCGTCAAATCCGGTGTTCTGATTTTTTGCAGACTTGTTTAAGATGTTGGCCTAATGAATAATACAAGTTTGTGACCTCTAGCGCCGAACGCAACTTTGTCAAAAATAAAAAAAAACCGCGAAACCGCGTGAAAAAATAGTTATTATTATTAATTTCGGCGATTATAACCCTAAGGACTAGTTTTTGGAAAAACTTTTTAGACGTTTTTAAAGTAAACTAAATTTGCTAAAATATGATACTAGAATTGTGTCTGTAGACCCAATAGTTTCTGAAATTAAGCCTTTCAAAAAATCAAAAAAATCTAAATACCTGACGAGATAGCAGCAGCAGGAGAGCGAGTCATAATTCCTCTATACGGAGGCAACTCCAACACCCGTAACCTTGACGAGCTGGGGTACCAACTATTCCCAAGGGCTGCGACGAAAACCAGCTTCAGTCTAGCCAGGTTACCTCCTACATCATAGTTCACACTTCTCATTTTCTTTTTTTTTTCTTTTTTAACATCCATTTCGTAAGTTAATTTGTTTTTTTTGTCCAGTGACTGTTTTTGTAACTACTTTGGTCAGAAATGGTCCGCTTTATGAATAATTTACGAAAAGTCTATTTATTAAAAGAATAATTATAAGTATAAATTACATACCTACCATTAAAAAGGGCATGAACTAGAGCTGTTTTCTTAGAATTAGAACTGCTGTATCACCTTTAGTTATTTTATAGCCGTTCAAAGTGAAACGTTCGGAACGTGATTTTCGTCGTTTTGATATTTGAGGGCTCATATTATTTTTTCTGGATAATCTAACCGACAAATATCAATTATAAAGTAAGCTACATACAGTTATGATAAGAATAAAAAAACAAGCTGTCCGATTGATCCATTTAAAAAAAAGTTATAGTACTTCAAGTTCATAAAGGAAGAAAGTTTGGTGAAACGTTAAAAAAAATAATTAAAAGAAAACCATGGGCCCTGGGTCAAAATTTTGTAGCTCAGCAAGTAGCAGACCATCTGACCTTTCTGTCATTATCCCATCTTCAATCCTCTACCAAACACCCTGTATATTAGAGCGCCTGTAACAAAAGAAAAAGTTATGATTCTAAAATAGCCCGTATTTCAGAATCACAACTTTTTTTACGTCACACGTCTCAAAACGAAGGTAATTAAACTTGCTACAACTTCACCTTCCATTAATTTCCCCTGAGATACCTCATTATACCTGATATTTTCGAAAATTAGACATTTCCAATTTTTCAACATTTTGGGGAAAATAGTGAACATTAGGAACCCTGTATCATATGATCTATTAGACCTAAACAATTGAATTGAAGGCCTCAAACTGTCAGGAATTTTATACACTTTAAAAAAGTAGTAGTGACCTTTGTCGCCAGAGTCTTCCAATGTCGGTTTTTCTGGCACAAAACTAAAAAAAGGGGAAAATAAATTATGGTTTATCGATTTTTGACAAAGTTGCGTTCGGCGCTCGAGGTCACAAACTTGGATTATTCATTAGGACAACATTATAAACAAGTCTGCAAAAAATCAGATTTACCGGATTTGACGCATGATGTGATGTATAAAGTTACTGGACTAATTTGTCCAATAGCTTTTCCAGGCGTTGTCTGAGCGTGTGGTAAAACTGTGTTTTATATTTTCATATTTTATCGCTTCTCCGACTGTCGTATCGTAGGTACGTGAAAACGGCCTTGTTTAGGTTCTAAGTTGTCATCGTCTAATCACTGTGACACGTAAACTCGTGGCGTCACCCGATAACCTTTCTCTGGGGTCTCAATTTTCTCTCGATATAGGAAAACTGCGACCCTAAACCTGGTCCAAGGTGACACATAAACTAATTAAATAAAGGTAAACATACGTTAAACATGATACATAGTTGTTGAAATGTAAAATAACTACTGATTTGTTATTATTATGATTTTCCTAACAAGACTTTATTTATATTCGATATTATAATCAATTACGTACGCTTCGGATTATTTGTGTTGCTATTACACATTAGTTATGATGTTCATTAGATATGAGATTTAATAGTATTTAAAAGATGTTTTTAAGTAATTTTAAGCAATATAAATTCCAAGGTAGTTAAAATGTTTTTTTTTTGTATAATTATTTCTGATTTTATTACATCCTCATCCCAGTATAGAGCACAAGTCTTCGATCTGGTGGCAACAGACCTATTCTGCACTCGCACCACCCGCCGTGGGCGTGCTCATTCCCACTACGTTGACCCCTCTGCTGGTGTCCACTCGAAGGATCGAAAGAACGTTTCTCGTTCGCACTATCTATACCTAAGTGAAATGAGCTCACAGCCTCTGACTTCCTTTGACTTCCTTCGGACTATGACATGGGACTATTTAAGACGTACATTAGAGGTCTCGTTAGATGTTGGCAACACATGTATTGCCCCTGGTGTTGCTGATGTCTATAAGCGGCGGTGACCACTTTCCATCAGGTGGCTCACTTGCCTGTTTAGGTCTGCCGTATAACATTAAAAATTTCCTCCGTTCCGTCTATAAGAATGTCCTTCTATAGACGTTTCTGATGTGGAATGAGCCTAATGAGGTATTCCCAGTGTATGATGCTTCAAAATTTGGAGATAAAACAAAAGTTTCCTGTGACCGGCAAAATGAGCGGGTATTAAAAGATATATTAAGATCCATAATCATACTGTAGTTTGAGCGGGTCCGACATCAAACATAAATCTTTCCTTTTGCTCGGATTATCACTCTTTACATAGAATGTTTCGTCTTTATTTTTTTTCGAAACCTAAAGAGTACCTATTCATTTATTATAATGCGTATTTTACGTAGATGTTGTATCTATAAATTCTAAAAATAGTTTTCAAACCTATACTAGGTACATAATTAATCTGAAGAGTCTGTTTAGTGAAACGCGTTAATCTCAGGAATTACTGGTTCGATTAGAAAAATATCTTATTGTCATTTTACTTTGTTTCCGAAATGGCAGTAGTTTGTAGAGAGTTTATATTTAATATCAAAGATGTGTATGACAAGAGATAGTGCCTTTGAAGGGATAGTCTCTGAATACTTGATTGTTTTTTTTTTGGATACTTATTATAATATTTCCACGTTATAATTTGTAGGTTTTTTGATGCCATTTTGTGAAATGTGTCCTAATTCCAATTTAATGTACATAGAGTTAACATCATTGCATATTAGTTAATTGTGTAACTTCTTAAAATCTTTTTTTATGCCACAAAGGTGGCAAACAAGCATCACACCTGATGGTGAGCATCACCATAGCCTATAGACGCTTGCAATAAAAGGGGTATCACTCACGCGTTGCTAACCCTCCCAACCCCCCCAAGTGGAGCTCTGGAGACCTTACTCACCGTAGGAACACAACATGGTCGAAACCAATGCTACGATCTTCTGTAAGGTGCGAGATCCTTCCCCATACGGGCTGCTCCGATTTGAGCGGATTATCCGTTGTGCCCTACATCTCAATAAATCGTACCTTATTGTTGAGGTGGCTGGCGAGTCGTCATCTCCGGATTGAGATGAAGCTGGAGTCCGTGCGTCATCATCGTCCGGCGAGACGGAGGCGGGTGAAACTGGAACGGTTATGTAGTCTCGTGTACTCCGGATCACTCCAGGAGTATGACTCTGCGTGTCAGCCATAATCACCTCCACTGAAAAATATATATAATATGTGTAAGATGATACAGAAGTCTACTTTGAGAAAAGTTCCCTAAAATTGTGAAATTCACTGTGGTTCTCTGGTTTACCCTTTGGACAGTGTAGATCTGATGACAGTGCAGAGAAAAGACCAGCACCCTCTATTTTCGTTACGAAACCAGTTAAACCAGTTACAATCTCATGTCAATTTCAAGCGCTGCCACTCATATAAAATTGGAATTGAGCGGGATAGTGCGTAAGTTTGAGAGGAGATTGATTTTGTCACGAGAATAGACCCGCTGGTCAGTAATTGATTCAATCATGTATCGATCCACAGGGCACGTCCATTTTTTTTTAACATTTATTGTAGCTTGGTGAAGGACATCGTGCGAGGAACCTCCAAACAAATCATATTTGTAATTATTGTAGAAAAATAAGCACTTGCCTATTTCTGTTGTAAAAGTAAAGGCAGTAATAATTAAAGATCAACCAAGGATTTTAACGTGTTTTGTCTTTGTTTAAGTTGTTTGATTGAAATGTGAAAGTAACAAAACTAATTTTAACACGTTCAATGTTCAATCAATCTTTTCATTGAGTTTGTATGTTCGTGCGTTACGGCCAATATAATATATCCCGTATGAGACTTTCCTGATATGCGTTACGGCCGGTATACTTCCCGTACCACTACCAACATTTGAAATGCCCTATCTCCGTAAAGAAACGGATATTCGACAGGTTCTTTCTAAATTTTGTAGGCAAACTACAACTAAACTTCTTAGTTGAGAGCGAAAATATGGATCCTTAAAAATACGGGTGGAATATAACCCGTGCCGCGTATATTAATACCCATTTTAAGGGGTTGTCTGTGGGTAGGAGTGATGGGCGAGTTGTCTTTTTTTTAAAACCATGCCAATATTTATAACTGGAATAAAAAATATTTACTCACTAGCTGTTATCCGCGGCTCCGCCCGCGTGGTCAAGGGAAGATGTCAATATTTTTTTCCATGGGAATCTCTTTATCTCGTGGGAAATAAGTAGTCACATTTAACTCTCCAGAACTTAAATAATTCCCGTTAAAAAATAATGTTCTTCCCGTGGGAAAGAGTGATTTTCCCGGGATAAAAAGTAGCCAATGACACTCTCCAGACTTTATATCATCTCTGTTAAAAAAATTATGACGGTACTTAGGTTCCTTTCGACATGAAAGAATAACAAAAATTATATGTATACTTTATTTTTTCCCGTGGGAATAAGATGTTTTTCCGGGATAAAAAGTAGCCTATGTAACTCTCCAGACCTTAAACTATTCCCAATAAAAAATCATATCAATCCGTTCATCACTTTCGACGTGAAGGGAGGACAAACAAACAAACACACTTTCACATTTATAATATTAGTATGGAAGTATGGATTCACTCATTTTTATTTTGCGGGTAAATAAATACACGTTACCGGGTGGAGCGTACGGGGTATATTTTTCCAGTATGGCAACGAAGTGAAACTAAATTATTTTGATGCGATACGGCCTAAATACTTCTCGTATTGTATTTTTTTGGGCGGTGGCTGTAGTAAAAATGACGATGACAAAAATATTTCGATCTCTTTTTTACTCGCAACTCGCAAGGGAACATAGAATTTCTTCTGCGCACAGGGAAACAGATAGCGATTTCAGGCAGCGCACTGAGGTGTAAGCTTATACGGTTCATATACTACCCGTAAAGCATTGAACGTGTTAAGAGCCATTTCGCAAAAAAATTAGGAAAATTTGACTGCGCAGCAATTCAACTGAATTCAGATTGTCGATACACTCACAGTGTACTGAGAACATGAAAAAATATAATCTATATCTATATATATAAAATGCTTTGTCCTGACTGACTGACTGACTGACTGACTGACTGAGAATCAACGCACAGCCTAAACCGCTCATCGTAAAAATCTGAAATTTGGCAAGTAGAACTATTATAAGACGTAGGCGTCCGATAAGAAAGGATTTTTCGAAATTCGAACTCTAAGGGGGTAAAAAAGGGGGGTAAAGTTACTATGGGACAACTTGATTCCTTGGTCCAATCTACTTCAAATTTTGTATAAAAATTGTTTAAGAGAATTGATGGAAGATGTGATTCTTATTTTATTGAAATTTTAGAAAAAAATGTATTTTGTGGGTAATTTTCTTCGAGTTGATATCAACACTCTACGCCTTATTGCTTTTGATTTCAATTACATTTCATTTTTACACATCCGTGAAGTGTGTCACCTGTCATGTTATATTTTTATAAATTGTGAATATTCAAACAAAATGATTTCATAATGTCGTCGTACTATTTATTGTTCGTGATCTCGGAAAAACAGCTAAAATTCTAACTACATCCTAGCGGACTGAATCATATTCATTGATAATAAATAACAGTAAGTAAGTAATTTAAATATTAAACTCTATGATATTTGACAGGGTTCATGTTAAATTGGTCAATGGTTAAATGCAAAGAGAAAAATAAGACATACGTACTTATGAAAGTTAAATGGCATACATATTTATATTTTTTCATAGTGTTGTAGGGATAGTTAAGTATTGTATGTAGGTATTGAAATACCGATATTACAATTTTTTTTGAAAACAAGCTCACGGATATGGATCATTTGATGTTAGGTGATTACAGTCGACTATGGAGCACAAAGATTCTAGGGTCCCTAACCCGTTGCCGACCTATAACAGGAAAAAACAGGATTTAGCGATAAATAATATAAAGAAGGCGAATTTCGGATATTTCACTCGCCTAACGAAACGCATTGCTGCTTCACGTCAATATTCTGTAATAGGGTGGCACTTCACCGGTCGGGCTAACCTATTTCATAAACGCCCACTCCAAAGATTGTAATGCCCACTCCAAAGAAGTATATAAATAGAAAAATAATCAATACATATGAAATTGACCGTAGAGACCTGAAATTTGGGTGTGTGATGTAGGCAACCGATAATAAAGATTTTTTGAAATTCCCACGGGAAAGCGGGATAAACGCAAACGAAGTTGCGCGGGTTTCTCTAGTCTATATATATAAAATGCTTTGTCCTGACTGTCTGACTGACTGACTGAGAATCAACGCACAGCTTAAACTGCTCAGTGCTCATGTAAATGTATTTTGTTTTATTTTTAATATAAATAAATAAATATTGTGAAAATATTTAAGGAATTGATTTCAATAACGAATAACGTTTATTATAATGTAAATTTCTTTTGGAAATATCTTTATTTAAATGGAAAAAATCAATTTGACACCTTTTTTCGGATCTTACGTAAAATCATTATTTATTTTAAAATTATTACAGACATTCTATCAAAAAAGTAGTTCATTGACTGTCGATAAAAGTATATCTCTGGTACACACATATTTTTTTGATTTATATATTTTTAATTTTAATGGCAGAATAAGGGATCCAAAAATCTTGCTCCGAGCAGTTTTTCGCAAACTTGACTTGGGAGATTATTAATATACATTATTATAAAAAATATTTCAAAATATACTATATTAAATGTCGACGAAAAGAACCGAGCTATCCAAACCATGTACTGTCTAATGTAAAACTAATTTCTGACATAGACATCTAGGAGCTCAAAAACACTCTTAAACGCGTAAAAACGTAAAACTTGCCGGATCTAAGTGTAGTAAGCTATAATAATGCTATTATTATTAGCTCCTATACTGAGCCGGATCTTTGTTTTCACTTTGATTTATGAAAACCTCAGGAAATTCGGGAGCGAAGTTCCCTTTTCTGATTCATAATATAGTATAATATTATGAATCAGAAAAGGGAACTTCGCTCCCGAATTTCCTGAGGAAGCCATGACAACGGAGCGCACCGCGTCTTGCCCGCGCCCCATGCTCGCTACGGGATACCGCCGGGTCATTCACCCCGAATGCTGCACCCAATTATATACCCGCCTACCTAAATTCCTCATAAAAAAATATGGCATAATATAATATTTTTTTGTAATTAATGTAGGTTAATGTAGGCAAATTAAATAAAAAAATTACAGTGTAGTCAATACCAAATAATGTTTGTTTTACTTACCCCGTAGCCGTACCGCTCAGATTGTAATTATTATCATAATTCTATTATTCCCCGAACAATGTTTTTAATTACAAACTCCATAGTATTCGTATATAAAGTTCTCCTCTTCATAATTACACGTACTTTGTCATTTACAACTATATAAATACAAATAAAGTCAAAACTTTCAATGTTCTTTCCTTTAGTGTTTACCAAAATCGTAAAAATAAACTAACATTGTATAGAAATATAAACAACTATATTGTCGCCATCTATACATAGATGACCATAACAATTATACTTCTATACCTTTTAATGGCATTCTACGCCAATAAAGTAATTAGTTACCAACTCTATCGCTAGATGGCAACAACATTTTGATAGTGCCATCTAGTAAAGCTTTCAATAATTAATTATCTACATTGTGAAGGGTGCTGGAGCTGGTTTTCTAGCAAAATCAATAATGTCATAATAGATAGCGCCACGCGCAGTTGAAATTGCCTTTTTGTAACCATAAGGTATGTTCTTCATGGAAAGCCAAATAGTGGACCTATTTTTGAAAAAAAGCTTAAATACTGTCAGCGTAATCAGGAACAAATTAAAACTTGCTTCACAGCATTCTGCTAAACATTTTGATAAATTTTGGAAAAGCACTAAAAAACTTGGAGGTAAGGTAGAATTACCCCTTAGTGTAGAAGGTAGAAGCGATCCAAAGAATATTGCAAATATATATAAAAATCATTTTAAAATGGAGTCCTCTTTACCAATGTCTGATGTGCTATGTACTGAGCCTTGTCATGTGGAGCAGCCTATCAGAATTACTGCTAAGGATGTGAGAACAGCAATAAATAACATGAAAAGAGGCAAATCTCCGAGGCATGATGGGCTCAGTATAGAGCATCTGAAGCATGCGGGGCCTCTCATATGCAGAGTTCTGCCAATGTTGTTTACTTTTTGTGTAAGGTAAGACACTCATATTTACCACCGGATTTAATGAAGACTATAATTATCCCACTTGTTAAGAACCGTACAGGTGACATCGCTGACAAATCGAACTACAGACTAATTTCACTGGCTACCATTACTGCCAAGGTTCTTGACGTAATAATGGATATTCACCCAATTTGGCTTTAGGGAAGGTTTGTCAACTAAGAGTGCAATCTTTTCACTTAAGTATGTTGTTGATTACTATGTCAGGAAAAGTACTCCGGTGTATGCCTGCTTTCTGGATCTGTCAAAAGCGTTTGACTTAGTATCATATGATACTCTCTGGACAAAATTAAAAGATGCGGGCATATCTCCGGGAGTCATTGGTATTTTCTCACACTGGTATAGAAATAAAAAGAATTTTGTAAAATGGACTGATGCACATTCTGAAGAATATGTCTTGAGCTGTGGCGTTAGACAGGCATAACCTCACCCAGATTATACTTGTACGTTAACGAACTTATTGGAGAGCTGAGCAGTATGCATGTCGGATGCCGCATAGACAATATCAGTATTAATAACATTAGCTACGCTGATGATATGGTACTGCTCAGCCCTTCAATTAGTGGTTTAAGGGAAATGTTGAAGCATTGTGAATCATATGCTGCTCGGCATGGCTTGAGGTACAATGAAAAGAAAAGTGAGTTCTTGTTGTTTAAAGGTAAAATCAAAGAACCAGCCTATGTGCCACCAGTCATATTAAATAGTATACCATTGAGGCGTGTTGAACAGTTTAAATATCTTGGTCATATTGTAACGGAAGATGTTAAGGATAATGAGGATATTGGGAGGGAGCGCAGGTATGTTCGCGTATGCAGCTGTCAATGACTTTTATGCTATTATGCGTAATAATCTGTCCTCGTTGATAGGAGGTTGACGGACGCCAGCAACGGCATCCTGGGGATGATAGCCGACAGGATGGACGCAACTATCTTTCAGAGGTTCACAGAGCTGCATGTTATGCGCCTGCACAGGTGAGCCGAAGGGATGGTTGGGTCCATCTTGTATTCTTTGTGTCCTCATGATTGTTTTGATTATTTTTGTTTTATTTTTATATGATGTTCCCATATTGGCATAGTGTCTAAACTAATGTATAATTCTATAATTTAAATTTTTATTTGATTTTAATGTGGCTGTCTGTAATTTTATTTAATTTTTGTATGGACTATTGGTCTGAGAATAAATGTTTTTTATTTTTTTATTGTCGCCATCGAGATATCGTGTGAATTTTGAAATGTACAATACTGAAAAAACTTCCCCTTGAATCAGTCTATCTATTTTATAAAAAACGCATCAAAATCCGTTGCGTAGTTTTAAAGATTTAAGCATACATAGGGACACACAGACAGCAAAAGCGACTTCATTTTATAATATTATTATGTAAAGATAAATATAAAGAAGATAACCAAATTAAAACATTTCAATGCAAAAAAAATTAAATACAGTTATTTATTTAATTAATTAACTATCTTAGATTAAAACTGTATCATTAATACCAAAACCTACAGTCTAATTGGCTATAATGTAGGTAGGTAATCAAATTATCGTACCTAAATCCAAAATAAATATATGATTGTCAAGCTATAACTATAATCGTTTTTTATTTTACGCCAGCACAATGAGAGATGGGAGGTCAGCAAAATCCAAAAAGCTTTGAAAAGTAAGTGATTGACCGTTTTAACTAAAAAACCAATTGATTGATTATTTTCCCACAAATGATTCGTTTTATTACCTGCTGACATAGGTACCTACATACAGTCATTATGCGTTGCAGTAATTAAGAATGGAATAATATGATTCAACTACTATATAATATTTTAATTCAATTCATAATAATAAAACTCATAAAGCACTAAACAAGTAACTTGTATTTGGGGTGAGCAATACGTATTATGTTTGGTATTAAAAAAAATATACGATCGACAGTTTAGTTTTTTGTCCCAGTAAAGATGACAAAAATGAAAGCCCTAAATTAAAATATTGGTAACATCTGTTTAGCGAAATTTATTTGATATTTAGTCTGAAATTAACTTAAATGGTGTTTACATATTTTTATGGCATGCAATAAAAGATAAATTAATTATAAAACACAATTTGGTGACCATTTATCCGTTTTGGCAGCAATTTTGAATTTATTGGAAGTACTATGAGTGCATTTCTGAAGCAATCTTTCAATGAGCTGCAATGAGTCGTCGCTTATTTGTTGTGGCATTGTCATTTCTTCAAAGGCGCTGTTTACTTCTGGAAAAGATCGCCATATTTCCCATGCTGTTTTTTCCCTCTACCAGCAAGAGTGAACTCCGTATCACACCTTGTGAACGCATGAAAGACGGGAATGTACTCACACACATTGTGACAAACTCATTGACACTAGCAGGTCTTGCGGAAACTGGAGGAAACGCCAAATGCAACCCATAGTTCAGATAAAAATAACTTTCTGAGATAATGCCACAGCCGTACTAATACATCTGTGTCTACGGTGCGTATTGTCACTCTGCTAAATCCTTTCTTTACTGCACCAGCTAAATGCAAAAACATTCGGGTGTCAGCTTCATCGTGAAAACATCTATCTGTCTAGCTATCGGCGCGAGTTGTTTGAGTTGAGCTTTAAAACTGCTTTACGAGAAAAGAGAGAAAAAGACACAGTGAAAAGAGTGGCTTCCCTCTCTTTTCACTGTGCCTTTTTCTCTCTGAAAGTCGTAGTAGTAGTAGTCGTAGTCGTCGTGTCTCGTAGACACTGATGTATTAGTCTGGCTGTGGCATTCTTCAGAAAGATATATTTATCTGAACTACAGGTTGCATTTGGTGTTGGCTAAAGTTTCCGCTATATAGCTACACGACCTGGTAGCGTCAATGAGTTTGTCACAATGTGAGTACGTTCCCGTCTTTCATGCGTTCACAGGGTGTGATACGGAGTTCACGTTTGCTGGTAGAGGGAAAAAACAGCATGGGAAACATGACGATCTTTTCCAGGAGTAAACAGCGCCTTTGAAGAGATGACAACAATGCCACAACAAATAAGCAACGACTCATTGCAGATTTGTGGTTTTAATGTATGACCGCATTAGTGAAATGCAGACTATAAATGAAGCCAGAAAAAAACTCTTTACCCAAAAATCCCGAGCCATAGAGAACATACCGCCCCACAAAAACGGCACTCCAGCAATATATAAAACGCGGTTCTTATCAGTCCTACATTTGGATGCAATCTTTAACAAAAGTTCAAGATATTCCTGAACCATCTAACTGGGGTTGGATTTAAGATTCGAACGAATGGCAGCCAGTCTGGACAACGCTACTTGAAGTAGCAACTTTATGCAGCGTTAAAAAAGGGTGTACTGGAAGATGCAAATGTAAAGCACTTTGCTTTTGTACTGGTGATTGCTGGTTAAACATCATTTTACTTTTATTTCTGATGTTTTATTAGTAACCTTCTCTATGTCAAAATTATTAAATGTTTTTTTCCGTAGAAGCAATAAAAACGCATTTCTTACATTTGATTACATTAAAACTACGTCGCATAATGGTTAGTAGCATTGCTATAAATATTTATAACAAATGACCATAGTACATTATGAAAATTTGTCGCTACGCGTACCTACATCTCACCGAATCACCGCGCGCATCTTCTGGCATTTGCACGTTCTTCTTTTTTTTTTTATAGTTTTTGTATGACAAGTATACTACAATTATATATATTTGTAAACTACATTAAATAAGCTTTATCACAGTATTTTTTAATATCATAATAATTAAGATTTGAAAGTAAAAATAACGTGTTAACAAAAAAAACGTAGCGGCACTCTTTACTTTTTGGCAGTATTTTTATTTTTTTTGTATTGTTTATATTGTTAAATTTTATATTGTTATTTGTTGTTACAATTTAACATATTTTTTGTTGTTTTTTTGATTGATTGATTGAAATTTAATAATTAAGTACTTGACAATCGTCTAACAAGGTAACATGTTATTTTGATAACAATCTGTCATTTTATGAAGCGTTATGGAAACTGCCACAATTAAGTTGAGCCCATACTTAATGTTCAATTACAAACAATTAACGCTGACAAAGAAGGCGGACAGATTCAAGCGTAAAGACCGCTACATACTTATGCCGTGCTGAATTTCCGAAGTTCTTGTTTTTCAACGCACTTATTAGAAGTATTATGGCCATAATTGGTGAACAAAATTCTTAGAAGCAAAGATTTATTTTTTTGATCGAGGAAACTACAAGTACTTAATCGTGTTTTCGAGCCGGATTTCCCAAAGAGCAAATCGTTAAATGTCTTAAAAATTCCATGGCTAAAGCTTTAATATTAACCGTTCAGCACGTGTTTAAAAAATTTATTGTAAGATCCTCTTTCATTGTCATATCAACCCATAATCATCCCATTGCAGGGATACCTACAGGTCTCCCTTCAATCGAAAGGGATTAGAGCATACTCTGCCACAATGCTCCAATGCGGAACGGCAGAAAGATCTTTATAAAAAAGTTATATTCACCTTTCTCCCAGCTCTATCAACGAGCTGACATGCCAGAAACGATCCAACTATTTGGACAGCAGATAACATTTATATTGTTAAAAATTAATTCCTTGTATTCGGTTTATATGAAAACGAACATTTATTTTTGTTATATTGTAACATTGTTACATTGTATGTTATGTTGTTACAATGTAACAACATAACATGAAAACAGACCATACATTTATATTGTTAAAAATTAATTCCTTGTATTCGGTTTATATGAAAACGACACCATACAAGCCCTAGTGACATTAACGGATCAGTAAAAAAATAATCATCAAGACGCGGAATTCCCCCCCCCCCCCTTTGCCCCCCTCCCCCCACTCACAGAGGAAGAATCTGACTTCCCTCCACATCATAAAACGATAATCGTGGGACGCTCTATCCATTGTAGAAATTTCATGCTTCTATACCAAAGTGCACAATCATATCGCTACCGTCTCCTACTATTGTATTTGGGGTAAGCAATATGTATTATGTTTGGTTTTGAAAAAATATATACGATCGACCTTTTAGTTTTTTGTCTCAGTAAAGACGAATAAAATGAAAGCCTTAAAATAAAATATTGGTGACATCTGTTTAGCGAAATTTATTATTATACCTACCTATTGTATACTAATATCCAAATAATTTTGCCAAGAAAAGCACAAATAACACTAGGCTACTTTCACTACTTTCACTTTTTGGCGAGCGGTAGGTACCTACCTCGCCTGTGGAATGTGTTTTGTCATCACCTTGATTCTGTTAAAAATTAATGGTTATTTCTGCAAAAACACCGTCAAAATATGTTTTTAATGAACGTAAGGCGTTGTTTTATATATATTTCTACACAGATTTATTATAAAACCAATAAATGGCGCCGCTAACACCTATTCATTCATTGCACTTTTCACGTGTTAATATTTCAATTAGAATATGTTACCTACAGTCAGTTATTTGTAAATATGAAACCTTGTTTAATTACATGCGGGCAACGCCAAAAATACTCACAATCGAGAGCTTTGTCCAACAATACGAAAAAAAAAATAGTATAGACAAACCGCGCTTTTTTTTGGGCAACTATGGTTGCACGGAACGGACTGTTGAGGTTTTTTCGTCCGTGCAACTATGGTTGCAGTGGACTGTTCAGTGGAAAACAACGATATTATCGCCATCTATACGTAGATGACTAAAACAATTAGTAATTGTTTAGTGCCATCCAGTAAATATTTCAGTAATTAATTCTACATTATGAGAAGTGCTGCTCTGCTGGAGCTGGTTTACTTGCAAAATCAATGAAGTTACATTAGATAGCGCCACGCACAGTTGCTATTTGACTTTGTAGTGTCCAGAGTAGTTTCCGACAGATGGAAAATCCTTTCAATAAAAGCAATTCGGATGCTAGAATATAAACGTAACATTAGTTTAACAATTTATAACTAATGTTGTAATGGAGTTACAAGATGCTCCTTGTAGTACTACTCAATCCCCGTCAGGTGGCGGTTTACAAAAGATGCTAGCGTATATAATTATAATAAAGTCCTCCCGCGCGTCTGTCTGTCTGTCTGTTCGCGATAAACTCAAAAACTACCCAACGGATTTTCTTGCAGTTTTCACCAACGGATAGCCTAGTTCATGAGGTTTATGTATAAAATTTGTCAGGATTTTATTTATGTAAATTGGCTGAAATATAAAGATTATTGTTGGGACTTGGGAGTGTCGGAAAAATCAACCCGCTTGGGAGCTGTCGACGAAAACGCGGGCTAAACCCTTTGAGATATAACAAAACAAAAATTATAGGATATTGCTCTTATTTAGGTCTCCAAAAAAGTCCGCGATAGCATATGTTTATCGTTTACGGATAACTTAATCTTCTATATATATAAAAATGAAACCCGTTTTCCGTTGTCACGACATAACATGAAAACGGCTTGACCGATTTGGCTGATTTTTTTTTGTAGTTTTCTAATACTCTGTACAAGGTTCTTACGGAAAAAAATATTAAGAAAATCTCTCAGAAAGATTGAAAAAAAAACGAAACAGTACCAGGGCGAAGCCGGACCGGGCAGCTAGTATAAAATAAAAAACAATTTCCGAGTAATAATGCGGAAATAGCGCCATCTAGCGTAGAATAGAAAGAACTTGAATTAATTTTGGCAAGCGCGTAAATTTTTTGCTATAACTTCTAAAGTATCTATTTAAATTATATAGTGTAAAGATTATAATAATGTACATGAAATGCTTAAGGTAACTAACGTAGTTAACTGGATAAGGATTAATACTGTATACGTCAAAATCAGTGTCCAATTTCCGCATTATTACTCGGAAATCGCTTTTTATTTTAAAGTAAGTTATCCGTAAACGATAAATATATTATGCTATCGCGGACTTTTTTGGAGACCTAAATAAGGGGAATATCCTATAATTTTTGTTTTGTTATATCTCAATTAAAGGGTTTCAACAATAATCTTTATATTTCAGCCAATTTACATAAAATCCTGACAAATATTCATAAACCTTCCTCATGAAATAGGACTGCAAGTGTATTATCGCAGGCGCTCAACCTAGAAAGCTGGAAGTTTTGTATAGAGGTTCCCTTTATGATGTTGACAAGGACAAAGATGGGGTTTTATAGAATTCTCACGGGAAAGGGAGTAATAGGACTATAAGTGTATTATCGCAGGCGCTCAACCTAGAAGGCTGGAATTTTGTATAGAGGTTTCCTTTATGATGTTGACAAAGATAAAGACGACAATTTGTAGAATTCCCACGGGAAAAGGAGTAATAGGACTGTAAATTTATTATTGCAGGCGCTCAACTTAGAAAGTTGAAATTTTGTATAGAGGTTCCCTTTATGATGTTGACAAAGATAAAGACGGCAATTTATAGAATTCCCACGGGAAAGGGAGTAATAGGACTGTAGGAGTATTATCGCAGGCGCTCAACCTAGAAAGCTGAAATTTTGTATAGAGGTTCCCTTTTTATGATGTTGACAAGGATAAAGACGGCAATTTATAGAATTCCCACGGGAAAGGCAGTATCCAAGCGGGCGAAGCCGCGGGTACAGCTAGTGGTATATAAATCCAAAATAAGTATATTATTGTCAAGCTATAATTATAATCGTTTACCTTTTTTATTTTACGCTAGCAAAATCCAAAAAGCTTTGATAACTCAGTAATTCATTTTTTTTCTAAGTTTTATATTAAGCGAAATTTATTATTATATCTATTGTATTTTAATATCCAAATAGTTTTGCCAAGAAAAGCATAAAAAACACTAGGCTACTTTCACATTTTAGTGAGCGATAGGTACCTCGCCTGTGGAATGTGTTTTGTCATCACCTTGATTCTGTTAGAAATTAATGGTATTTCTGCAAAAACACCGTCAAAATATGTTTTTCACTTCTCATGCTCAGAAAATGCTTATTTGCGCAGGATATAGGCTGCACAAAATTGAATTTTGTGCACATGGGCAAAAACGTATCTACTCATAAATGTATCTATATTAAGGCAAAGGAAATGAGCCATACAGCCAAATACAATAAAAAGTCAGTGATAGAATTTTTTATTTTACAATATTTACTTTAATTTATTTGCCTTGTGTGTTTTTTAAGTCATAAAAGATATTAAAATTTAAATTAAAGTACGGTAGGTTATTTAATTAATTTAAGAAAATTATTTTATTACAAAATTAATTTAATTGTAGGCTGTTTAGGTCTGCAGCCCAAGCCTCTAATATCAATGTCGTAAGATTTAAAAAAAAAGAGGCGGGAAACAAGTCTTGTTTTTTCGTGCGTTTATTAATTTATTTCCTCGCAATCGAAGTGAAAAGCAGAGTTTTTAACTCGTCCACAAAACCATTCTTATCCTCGACATTACTATCAGCCCTCGCCCTGATAGAAATGATCCGTTTTGTGCACTTGTTGTAAAATCTACTATTTAATGAACGTTAGGCGTTGTTTTATATATATTTCTACACAGATTTAATATAAAACCAATAAATGGCACCGCTAACACCTATTCATTCATTGCACTCTTCACGTGTTATTATTTCAATTGAAATATGTTACATAAAGTCAGTTATTTGTAAATATGAAACCTTGCTTAATTACATGCGGGCAACACCAAAAAAACTCATAATCGAGAGCTTTGTTTAACAATACGAAAAAAAAAATAGAATAGACAAACCGCGCTTTTTTTTGGGTAACTATGGTTGCACGGACTCTTGAGGTATTTATCTGCGGGAGTTGGTCGCGCACTACTTGAGTGTGCGCGAAGTCGTGTACCCGGTCTCTGGCGGGTACGGCCGCAGAGCGGTCACGTGCGGTGTTCCACAGGGGTCGGTCCTGGGTCCACTTCTGTGGAACATCGGGTATGATTGGGTGCTGCGGGGCGCCAACTTGAGAGGGGTCGGCGTTTTGTGTTACGCCGACGATACTCTCGTGACGTCCCGCGGCAAGACTCACCGCGATGCGGCCGTGCTGGCTACGGCCGGAGTGGCGCAAGTTGTGGCGCGGATTCGGCGGTTGGGCCTGGAGGTGGCCTTGCACAAGACCGAGGCCCTGTGCTTTTATGGGCCCCGGAACAAGCCACCTCCGGGAGCGCACATAGTCATCGGGGGTGTATCCATCGCCGTCGAGCCGAGTATCAAATACCTCGGCATTGTACTCGACGGTCGGTGGACATTCGCCGAACACTTCCGGCGACTTGTGCCGCGTCTGATGGGGGCCGCAGCCGCGCTGGGCAGCCTGCTTAATGTCGGCGGACCGAGTGTCGCCTGCCGCCGCCTGTATGTAGGTGTGGTGCGGTCTATGGCCCTCTACGGAGCTCCCGTGGGGGCCGACGCTCTGACCACACGCAACACGGCCCTGCTGCGACGACCGCAGCGGGCCATGGCGGTCAGAGCGGTGAGGGGATACCGCACCATCTCGTGTGAGGCAGCGTGCGTGTTAGCGGCGAGTCCGCCGTGGGAGCTAGAGGCAGTGGTGCTGGCGGCGGCATACAAGATGACCGTCGAATCGCGAGAGGGCGGAAACCCGTTCCCGGATGGGGTCCTACGCTGGAGAGAGAGTGCCCAAAGGTCCCTTATCCGGGAATGGGCGGCAAGGCTGGAGCACACGGACCGGAGCTGGAGCGCCACGTCAGCGCACCGTGGACGCCATCCAGCCGGTGTTGAGCAATTGGTTAGGGAGGCGCCACGGTGCGCTGTCGTACCACGTTGTGCAGGTGTTATCCGGCCACGGGTGTTTCGGCTGGTACCTGCACAACGTGGCGAGGAGAGAGAATACAGCGGAGTGTCACGAGTGCGGCTGCGGGGAAGATACGGCGCAGCACACACTAGAGGAGTGTCCCGAGTGGGCTGCGCCTCGCGCCGCACTCGTGGCTGTTGTTGTCGACGACCTCTCGCTCCCGGCTGTTGTCAAACAAATGTCCGAGAGCGAGAGGTCGTGGGACGCGGTAGCCTCCTTCTGCGACGAAGTACTGACGCAGAAGGAGGCAGCGGAGAGGGAAGCGGATCCAGCAGCCCCCCCGCTCCGCCGAAAAAGACCGGGCGGCAGGCGTTTGGCCCATGCCCGGCGACTGCCACCTTTCCGGGCGGCGGTTTGGGGAAACCGTCGCCCATCGGATCGTAAGTCCCCGAGTGGTGCGGTGCGCCAATTCTAACTGTGCGCGCCGCCAATAGTGCCGAGCCCAAGAGGATGGGTCTTCGGACAACCGCCGGCGGGGTCACGGAAGTATCTTAGTTCCCGTGGCCCCGCCCATCAAGGCGGATAAGGTGGCAGTGAGTGAGAGTTTTAGTCGGTATACCCTAAGTGGCTTAGAGGGGGAGTCCGACATACCCCCGCCGCTTCCCCAAGCGACGGCCCCGAGAGTGTGAGAGAAATGCATTACTGCATGCCCATGCAGTAGCCAGTAATGCATTTCTCTCACTATAATAAAAATAAAAATAAAAAATGGTTGCAGCGGACTGTTCAGTGGAAAACAACGATATTATCGCCATCTATACGTAGATGACTAAAACAATTAGAACTGTTTATACTTTTTACGCCAATAAAGTAATTAGTTATCAACACTATCGCTAGATGCCAACGTTATATTTGACAGTGCCATCTAGTAAATATTTCAATAATTAATTCTATCGCCATCTATACGTAGATGACTAAAACAATTAGTAATGTAAGCCAATAAAGTAATTAGTTCTCAACACTATCGCTAGATGCCAACGTTATATTTGACAGTGCCATCTAGTAAATATTTCAATAATTAATTTTATCGCCATCTATACGTAGATGACTAAAACAATTAGTAACTGTTTATGCTTTGTACGCCAATAAAGTAATTAGTTATCAACACTATCGCTAGATGCCAACGTTATATTTGACAGTGCCATCTAGTTAATATTTCAATAATTAATTTTATCTCCATCTATACGTAGATGACTAAAACAATTAGTAACTGTTTATGCTTTGTACGCCAATAAAGTAATTAGTTATCAACACTATCGCTAGATGCCAACGTTATATTTGACAGTGCCATCTAGTAAATATTTCAATAATTAAATTTATCGCCATCTATACGTAGATGACTAAACCAATTAGTAACTGTCTGTGCTTTGTAAGCCAATAAAGTAATTAGTTCTCAACACTATCGCTAGATGCCAACGTTATATTTGACAGTGCCAT
This sequence comes from Endotricha flammealis, assembly GCA_905163395.2. Classification (NCBI taxonomy): domain Eukaryota; kingdom Metazoa; phylum Arthropoda; class Insecta; order Lepidoptera; family Pyralidae; genus Endotricha; species Endotricha flammealis. The sequence continues at coordinate 10,143,739 of LR990852.1, read as the reverse complement.
CTAGTAAATATTTCAATAATTAATTTTATCGCCATCTATACGTAGATGACTAAAACAATTAGTAACTGTTTATGCTTTGTACGCCAATAAAGTAATTAGTTATCAACACTATCGCTAGATGCCAATGTTATATTTGACAGTGCCATCTAGTTAATATTTCAATAATTTATTTTATCGCCATCTATACGTAGATGACTAAAACAATTAGTAACTGTTTATGCTTTGTACGCCAATAAAGTAATTAGTTATCAACACTATCGCTAGATGCCAACGTTATATTTGACAGTGCCATCTAGTAAATATTTCAATAATTAATTTTATCGCCATCTATACGTATATGACTAAAACAATTAGTAACTATCTATGCTTTGTAAGCCAATAAAGTAATTAGTTCTCAACACTATCGCTAGATGCCAACGTTATATTTGACAGTGCCATCTAGTAAATATTTCAATAATTAATTTTACATTATGAGGAGTGCTGCTCTGCTGGAGCTGGTTTACTTGCAAAATCAATGAAGTTACATTAGATAGCGCCACGCACAGTTGCTATTTGACTTTGTAGTGTCCAGAGTAGTTTCCGACAGATGGAAAATCCTTTCAATAAAAGCAATTCGGATGCTAAAATATAAACGTAACATAAGTTTAACGATTTATAACATTAGATGGAGTTACAAGCTCCTTGTAGTACTACTCAATCCCCGTCAGGTGGCGGTTTACAAAAGATGCTAGCTTATATTAGTATAAAAACCAAAATAAAACATTTCAATGCAAAAAAAATAACAAATTTTAAATACAGTTATTTACCTATTTAATTACTAAACTATCCTATTGTTTTATTAAAACAGTATCATTAATACCAAAAACTACAGTCTAAATTGCTATAATGTAATCAAATTATGGTACCTAAATCCAAAATAAGTATATTATTGTCAAGCTATAATTATAATCGTTTATCTTTTTTATTTTACGCCAGCAAAATGAGAGATGGGGGGGGGGCCAGCAAAATCAAAAAAGCTTTGTTAAAACAGTAATTCTTTTTTTTCTAAGTTTTTTCAGTGATTGACAGTTTGTAATTTCTGTGTTCCTTAAAAGTGCCATTAATTATTCTTATGTACAAATTAATCTTATAAGTATCTACATTATAAAACATAATTTTACTTTTGTTATATTATTTTCACACAAATGATTCGTTTTGTTTCCTAACATACCTACATACAGACAGACGGACATGGCGAAACTATAAGGGTTCCTTGTAGTTTACTACGGAACCCTAAAAACTAGCTAAGTCTCGATGGAGCTGTTTGTTTATCTTTAAAAAGTAATGAAATCTAGACAAAGTCGTGCCAAGTCTAAGGTTCCTTACTGCGATTTCTTTATTATTATAGTTAATGTTGTGTGACTTGGCCGTTGAAGGGTACACAAGGGTAAAAAAACCAGGTGCTCCATGACACCATTGCACCAATCTGTCGGAAGGAACCTTAGACGTGGCACGACTTTGTCTAGATTTCATTACTTTTTAGATATAAACAAACAGCTCCATCGAGACTTGGCTAGTTTTTAGGGTTCCGTAGTAAACTACAAGGAACCCTTATAGTTTCGCCATGTCCGTCTGTCCGTCTGTCTGTCCGCGGTCTGTAATTTGGTATGTATACTAATATTAACAATGCTAACAAAGTGGTAGAACAAAGTTATATAATGTAAGAACGAACTTATTCGCATTTTCGCTTGACCACGCGGGCGGAGCCGCGTGTAACAGCTAGTTCTAACTAATAAAACGCGTTTCTCCGAAGTACGTTTAAACTAGCACTAGAAAACAACGAAAAGTACGAAAAAACGTTTTACCGTATGCCCGGTCGTTAGTCTATAGATTACCTAGGAAGTCTGTACAGGATGTAGCACAGGATTAGCTGGAGCAGGGGTACACTTACCCAGTAATCCAGCTAAAGATATGATCCATTGGGTATGTATGCCAGCGTTTTCCAAGCAGACAAACAAAATTGTTTGTAAAAGGAAAGGATCACAAAAGAACCCGGTCACTACTATCACTAAGTCGGGAAAGACTGGGCATAGTCATGGGCATCATCACGCGGCACTGTAAGCTTAACCGACATATGTCCCTAATAGACAACAGCATAGACCCCGCTTGTCCCGAATGCGGGGAACCAGAGACCAGCCAGCACTTCCTGGCTGAGTGCACACACTACAGCAGGCTCAGGTGGGAGACTTTTGAAGCCGATAGGATCGAAGAAGGAAAACTATGTGACCTGGACACTGGTCGCATAGCGGAGTTCTGCAGAAGGAGTTTAAGGTTTTCAGGTGGGAGGTCATCGGGGCCACGGTAACAATCGTATCCACACGGGAATAGGGTGTAATGAGTTCAAATAGCGACTTGAACACCCGCCTGTGCCCCGCAGGCGTCCCACACTATAATAATAATAATAATAGGAAGTCTGTATATTATCTAGTTGATGTAAGAAGTGAATCATTACTTACCAACCTCACACGCTAGAACCAAAATGGTCGCGTACTGCGTGGTTCCCGCGAACGCTGAATGTAAAGTGCTGAAGCTGTGGAATGAGATCCCCGCCGAGGTCTTTTCTTTAGACTTTATTATGGAGTGATACCTATACCTATGCGCGAGTGTTACCTACTCCTGATGTTGCAAGCGTCCATAGGCTACGGTGTTTTTCTATGATGTAGGCATCCGATAAGAAAGGATTTTTCGAAATTCTCTATCTCCAGGGGGTAAAAAGGGGGACAAAGTTCGAATGGGACGACGTGATTCCTTGGTCAAATCTACATTGATCTATCGACTACGTCCCAATTATATGTTACTCGGTTGACACTATGGTGTTAATTAGTCAATTCAAAAAGAGTCCTTCCGCGATTGACACCATAGCTCCAATCCTTCGTGGTGTCAGTCGCTGAATTACCCTTAATAATTGCTTTGGCACTCTGTTGACATGTTCATTCAAAAGTCTTCAGTACTTAATTGTAATGATACACGGAAGTGACAATGTACTAAAGTGACAACATGTTTATGCCGCTGACTGTACGTATCAATATTACCAAAATCTCCCACAACGAAGGTTTTGATGTGGGTCGGGAACTGAGTGCGTTCCTTGATACATAAAGCGACACATCCATCATGGTCACAGCAATGCAATATACTATGATTACTTATATAAGATTTTTCAAAATATTCAAGTTTATAAATCCTTAGTTCTATACTAGGTAATATTATGACGAGGAAAGATTAGTAGGTAACGAATAAACACAAAAACTACTTGACCGATTTCAAAAATTCTTTCACCGTTGTGTATTTTTTAATATCTGCACTATCCTCAAGTGATATAGGCTATATTTTTTTTTTTTAATAGGGATTCTTACTATTCCCGTGCGAAGCTGGAACAGGTAGCTAGTGTATAGTAACTATGACTAGTCAGCGATTGACCACTTGACTGTCTCACCTAAGCAATGGCGAGATCGAGGACGGTAGCTCGCCGGTTCAGTGGTAGTTCTTTAATTGTCCTTACCCATACCTTCTTGTTAGTAGTGAACTCTTGCCAGCCAGAGTGATCGTGGTCATGTCTATAAGGGTCTTTCGTCACCGCTTCTCTCGTGAAGCGAGTAGCGACGCAAACTGTTGGTCCTCGCCAACATATAGGCTATAATTTATTTTGAAGATCGGAATACCTGATGTGGAACCCTAGCAGCCCAGAGAAGAAGTCCCTATAAGAGATACACGATGTGTATTTTTAAATCCTCTTAGTGCGATTGATCGAACTATGCGATCGAACTATGTTGCCGGAAGGCAAATATACCTTAGGAAAAGTTGATCAGCATGATGAACATTTTCAATTGACGTAAAAAAAATCGAAGATCTGACACACTTGATGTGGAACCGTAGCAGCCCAGCATAGGAGATTTAAATATAGCGCCTTAGGAAAAGTTGATTAGCGTGATCAGCTCTTTTTATTGACGTACAAAAATTGAAGATCTAGCACACTTGATGTGAAACCGTACCAGCCCAGCTAAACTATAAGAGATACAAATATAGCGTCTTAAGAAAAGTTGATGTACAAAAATCGAACATGTGGCACGGAAAAGTTGATTAGCGTAAGAACATTTTCTGTTAATGTACAAAAATCACTATGTCCAATGGCGTCGCACAGCCGCCATATTTGCTTTAACGTCACCTATCTAAGAACACTTGGGCTGCTAAGACAAATCTAACGATACCTCAATTATGTAGATCCGTTCAGCGGTTCTGGAGATATGAGGTAATAACGAATATTACATACATACAAGATACGCGTGAAAAACATAACCCTTCTTTGCAGTCGGGTAAAAATGAAAATAATCAAAGTGATAGAGAATTTTATTAGCTTTCATTTCGTCATAGACTATTTTCTGCCATAACGTACCCTTTTTGAGATATAACCAAAAACTTAAAATTGAAACCTTTGTCACCCTCCCTAATTAAGTTTACTAAGAAGAAAATTTATTATTAACATGTTTATAGAGTAGTGTGTATCTACAAAATACAATTTTGGTACTTCTATTGTAAAAATGTAAAAGTTTCTTCGTAAACACTTTCCTTTGTGGTACAGAAGCTTTCATATTGGACTTCTTTCATGCACAGCAGTCTATCTATCTATCATAAAGCATGTAATCGTGTGGTCCACGCGGAGGAAGTCGCGGGCACAGCTAGTTATAAAATATAGTATCTTGATGATACTATATTTTATAACTAGCTGTGCCCTGATTGAGTTATTTTATTATAACATAACACAAGACTCGAACTTACTTTGGGACTAGCTCAATTTGTTTTATTTGTCCCTATATATTTATTTATCGTGTTGGAGAGCGCGAGATCATTTTGCCCTTTTGCTCACCTATCCCGAAATACCCATACCTACCTGTCCCGAAATATATATTATCAGCGTATTAAAAAAGTAAACCTAGTGGGAATTTTACTATGCTGGATTTTTAGATCGCCAAGCAAAAAAGAAAAAAAATACAATAATGCAAAACAAGGCCGTGACGATGATCTATATTGTATGTTGAGTCAATTGCACAGTTAAATTATTAAAGTGTACATTGTAATGTAATGTATAGAACAAACAAACGTAATATTTAACAGAAAAACATTTGCAAATCTTATCAGACTTCCTTCCTTAAGCGGTGAAGGCCTGAATCTGAATGCAGATATTAATCTGTACACGCAAGTACACAACGAAATCGCTCACACGTATAATGTACTTGAAGTAACTGTAATAAAGATAAACATTATAATATGGTATCATATAAAAACATAGTTAAATGTGCAAAATTTTATTGCTTTTATGAATAAATTTGTCGATGATAATTGTTATTATTATTATTTTGGTTTTTAAGTTTTTCTCAGCTTGATTTCTCAGCTAGTATAAGATGACATTCACGGGCCAAAACCAAGGTGAATCCATTTTGAGTGTTTATTAGGATAAACCATTATTTAATGACTGTTGTTGGGTTTTCTATGTCAGTTGAAGCGTCCATGAACTTCCTTAATGTCCTGCATGTGTTCAATATTGCAGGTTTTTACATATTTATGTAGGTACTTGGGTTGATATCTAGTAATTTTAAAGAGTGATGCAGATGTTTAGGAATAACACCAGTCGAGGACATTACTATTGGAACTATAAAAACCTTATCCTGCTTCCATATTCTAGCAACTTCATCTTTTAGATCTCTGTATATTTGTGTATTTTCTCAGTAATTGTTTTAGTTAAGTTATGGGTGTTATTATTATTATTTTGAAGAAGTCATCAAAACAAACTGCATTGTCGGAGACTATAGAACGCGCCAAAGTTTGGACTCACAGGTTTATAACACAATTGAAAATCGATTGCCGTTGTGCACAGTAATTTCGAACTTCGTTACGTCTACGCGAATCAGCCGTGTTGGCGACTAGTAATAATATTGATGGTTTTGAAAATCGAGCAATGACGACCTCCGTGGCGTAATGGTTACCACGCCAGACCGCCACGCAGGAGGTCTCGGGTTCGAATCCCGGTCGGGTCATGATGAAAAACGAACTTTTTCGGATTGGCCTCAGGTCTTGGATGTTTATCTATATATTTTGTTATATTGTTATAAAATATAGTATCGTTGAGCTAGTATCCCATAACACAAATTTCGAACTTACTTTGGGGCTAGCTCAACATGTGTGAATTGTCCCTTTATAAAAAAAAAAATGAAAAACTAAATAAAATCTCTTTGGTCTCAAACCTCGTTTTAATGCCAGTTTACCTAATGGGTTACTATCTCTAGACCAGGGAAGTGGGAAGTACAAACAGCTGCAGTCCCCTCCCCCCCCCCAAACGAAGTAAGAACTAAGTTTTCTCATGTACCTAACTTTAAAAATCTATATATATAAAAGAGAAAATCACTGACTGATTCATCACGAAATCTCAGAAACTACAAGTGCCAGGAGTCTCAAATTTTGCATGGGGGTTCCTTTTGGGGCGTAGGTGCTCACTAAGAAAGGATTTTTGGAAATTCATCCCCTAAGGGGGTAAAACGGGGGTGCAAAGTTAGTATGAAACTTTGCCGTTTTTGAAGTTATACGAATGAAATTCAGCATGAAGGTTCTTTACTGAAAAGCATGAAACATGAGTAAAATATTTTTTTCAAAATTCATCCCTTAGGGGGTTAAACGGGGGTGCAAAGATAGTATGAAACTTTGCCGCTTTTGAAGTTATTCGAATGAAATTCAGCATGAAAGTTCTTTACTGAAAAGCATGAAACATGAGTAAAATATTATTTTCAAAATTCATCCCTTAGGGGGTTAAACGGGGGTGCAAAGATAGTATGAAACTTTGCCGTTTTTGAAGTTATTCGAATGAAATTCAGCATGAAGGTTCTTTATTGAAAGGCATGAAACACGAGTAAAATATTTTTCTCAAAAATCATCCCTTAGGGGGTTAAACGGGGGTGCAAAGTTAGTATGAAACTTTGCCATTTTTGAAGTTATTCAAATGAAATTCAGCATGAAGGTTCTATATTGAAAGGCATGAAATACGAGTAAAATATTTTTCTCAAAAATCATCTCTTAGGGGCGGTAAAACGGGGATGCAAAGTTAGTATGAAACTTTCCGAGTTTAATCTTATCTACATATATACATATATAAAAGAGAAAATCACTGACTGATTCATCACGAAATCTCCGAAACTACAAGTGCCAGAAGTCTCAAATTTTGCATGGGTTCCTTTTGGGGCGTAGGTGCTAAGAAAGGATTTTTTTTAATTCCCACGGGAAAGGGAGTAATAGAACTGTAAGTGTTTTATCGCAGGTGCTCAACCTAAAAAGCTGAAATTTTGTTTAAAGGTTCCTTTTATGATGTTGACAAGGATAAAGACGGGGTTTTTTTTAATTCCCACGGGACCGAAATTATTGGCATTTTCGCTTGACCACGCGGGCGGAGCCGCGGGTAACAGCTATTAAAATAATAAAACAACAGGATTTTGTACACAGTAGGTAGACAAGATTAACAGCGGCGTGCAAATAGACAATGAGCAATGAAGAACACTGACGACTCGGGGAAAACTACAGTAATAGGAGACTGTCAAATCCGTCTCACAAGTCCAATTCCACGCGGGCGAAGCCGCGGGCACAGCTAGTAAAAATATACATTTCGTTTTACGTCTAGTATACGATGAAATTTCTTAGAAATCTCTTGAGTTCTTATCTTTAAATTACTTAATTCTTCTTGAGTTACTTCATCATCTCAGCCACAAGAAGTCCACTGCAGGCGACTTTCTTTAGGTCGGCTGACCACTTTGTAGGTAGGCGTTGGGTTACTTAAAAAATAACTAATTTTTACGTGTTCTTACTTCGTTTGGGGGCTCAGCTCAGGTTTCTCTGCAACCTGTCTTTAACACCCTCTCACAAAATATCGGCCTAAAGCAGTAATGCCCTTTGTTCTTTTATGTGCTTCCAAAGAACATAAGTAATCGAATTTATTTTCCTCCACAAGTACTCAAATTAGAATGTTATTATGTGGTAGACAGAAGCACCAGAATAGGCAGACCTTGAATTACGGGCTCCTGGAAGTAATTATTTATTAATCCTGACCTCCGCCTCCATGATAAAAAGTGCATGCAATATGAATGCGTTATTAGTGAAACGGGCATTTTCCCCAGTCTCTCCCACTCCTCTCCCTTTCCTTTCCCTCCACGTTTCGAGATGACTCATCTTTGTTAGCCCCTAGAATCCTAGATCATCAAAAATAATGTTGTAATCAATTTATAGTTTTTAAAACATTGTGCACTAAAATAATATTAGTCGGTCATACTTCGGTCAAATCAGATTTAAATTATCCTTGACATATTTACAATAACAAAAGTAAAAGTTTAGGTATAGGTACCCACCGTCCTAGCGACCAACTGGAATGCATATGCCTAGTCCATAACTAATTGTTTTGGTAAAAAAATATTGGTCGATTATTAGCATTAACACAGACTTAGCTTCAAACAAATAGATGACGCGAATTAGATGATAGAGATGAGTGAAAATTTTGAAATGCGGCCATGGATGTCTTCAATGGTCTTCTTTTCTACCGCGCACCTTCCAGGTGTTACCAAAAAACATTAGTAAATTGTACAATTGACAACCAATTTAGCATGACTAGCACAAATCTTAATTATATTCAGACTTGGGTTTCTACTGGCAGAAAGTATAGCAGAGCAATTATGAAATAAGCTTGCTCGGTCATTGAAGTATCCTGTTACTTTTACAGAATATCTATCGGCGCGGCGGCTGCGTGAAATGATTAAATTGTGTTATTCGGGGAGTAATCGATTTGGATGTCCAACTTCATATGCCTATATCCTTTTTTCTTCTATTAGAGGGCACAGAGACAACAATGGTGTTTTCGTTCTTCATGAGCGGTGATGAACCTTTAAAACTGGATGACAGTGTCGTTTGCCAAAATATTCCATTAAAAAAATGGTTTTTAATGTATAAAAACCATTTTCCTATGAAAGAAGATCTTATTAATAGATAAAGATTAGCCAAGGCTTGACCTAAATCAGTTTTATCTACTGTCACTCTCTAGAAGAAAAATTAAATAATGAGAAAAAAAAAATTAAGGACCAGAGAGCTGTATCTGTATAGATTTATGTCAACTCATAATAATGGTCTACGTGATCAATGACAGGTTTCCAGGAACCTGTGGTGACCTTCGACGATGGACTGCATCGGTTCCAGAGCTTGAATTCTGGCGCAATAACTAGCATTGGTTTCGACATTTCAGGAAATACTTATTTAAAGTTAACCTTCGAAACATAAAACGTGGCGGATTTAACAAACTTGGGAACTGACTATGCAGTTTGCATCAGACTCGGTTTTGTACTGTTTTGAACTGTATTAAATCTAAATCAAAAAATCTATTGCTGATTCATGCAGCTGCTGCTGCAGTAGATTCATAGGAGTAAGTGGAATTCATCGAGTGGCGAGGGCGTGCCGGAAGGACGATGACAGATCTGGTGACGGAAAGCCAAAACTCTCTTTGGGGCGACCCTCATTTTGTATACTGAAATACACGAGCTGAGTTTCACAACATAGAGTGCACAGAGTACACTCTCCAACAAACTTAAGAAGAACAAGTACGTGTCGGGCCACGCATAATGTAGAGTTCCGTATTTGCTGTGCTTTGCTTGACTTCAGTTGAGTCCAATGTCAAATTCCATCACATTTGTAAGTTTTCATCAAATAAATTTTATTTTATAAGTTCGTCGGCTATTACTCGGTAATAAGTAGAGCCTACTTAACCGTTATAGTTTTCATTGAAGGTTCAGCATATGGACTACTACCATGTTTTTTTTTCAAATTTCTAAACATAAAACTTGCGGAGATAGAGGGGACCACCGTGCAAAACGAAAATTGATATGATAAATGTAAATAATTCCGAAACGGCTCATTGTATAGTAAAATGATCTTCCGACACCCTCAATGTTTTGAAGAGACCTATCTAACGATATCCCACAACATGGGATAGGCGCAATAAAAAAATTCATTTCCACTTTACATGTATGGTAGGGGAGGCACCACAAAAAAAAAAAAAATTTTTTTTCCAGCACTTTGTTAACATTATTAATATGCAGTGAACGAAAAAAACATAGAAGCATTTCTAGCGCCCGAAAATGACTCAACGCGGATTGTGCCGCGGTAGGCGGGGCTTATAAATTGTGACATTTGTGACACGAAGTAGTTTAGTTCGGCTGTAATGGCACATGTCGTTGTTCGTATTTTTATCTAGTTTAAAAGTGTAAATTATGCCTTCTTGTGCGGTGAAATCATGCATAAATCGATCTCATCTACATAATAAAAATACTGGAATTAGTTATCACGTGTAAATAGCCTCGTAAACTTCAACAATATTTTTATATTCATTAAAAACATGGATCAATTTTTTTCTATGGGGATGGTGTTATGCCCGATGGACTAAGTAAATTAATATTGAACGTTTACCGTTTGAGATATGTTTTTGTTTTCTTTTTGCTACATTAAAAAATACTCCGCTCATTTGATAGATTTCCACAAGACCCGAGTAAGAAAAAACAATGGACGAAAGCAGTTCGCTTGGAAACACAGGAAAACCACCAAAACTAAAATTTCCAACATTTTTAGCTTGGTCTAAAACGAATTATTATTTTTAAAACAAAAGTACCTAAGTACATAATTGTTGATTATATTCAGTGCAAATTTATCTCAATTGCCAGAAATTAATTAAAGTAAACAGTGGTTAACGGTGCTGGTGACACAGTTATAACGTCTTAATGTAAAACTAAATGTTTCATGTATTGTGACTTTGTGACACTTATCCCAATAAATAAATAAAAAGTTTTTGGATTTTAAAATTAACTTTATTCCTTACCCAGACTCTTTATTAAGTACGTGCGAGTGAACATAGTTTGGCTATTAAAACCTATTTAGAATTAAATTATTACCAATATGATGAAAAATCAAAACCGCCCGTTTGAAAGCAAACTTTTTATTGTCATGCATCTACATCATACGCAAAACGACGACGACACTCTGTGGCGTAATGGTTACCACCAGGACCGCCACCCAGGAGCCCAGGAGGTCCCGAGTTCGAATCCCGGTCGGATCATGATGGAAAACGAACCTTTTCTGATTGGCCCCGGGTCTTGGATGTTTATTTATATATGTATTTGTTATAAAATATAGTAACGTAACGTTGAGTTAGCATCCTTTACCACAAGTTTCGAACTTACTTTGGGACTAGCTCAATCAGCCTCAATCTGTGTGATTTTTCCCTATATACATATTATTTATTAATAAAAAAGAAATAAAAATACATAAAAAAATATTCAAATCTTTCATTGCTACCTTTTTACTTTACTCGTCCACTTTGACAATTTTTGCCGCGCCTCTTAAAAATGACACATGCGTTCAATGATGTCATTGTTACTATGCGTTGCTTAGCCAATTAGCGACGAGCGTTGACAACCTACCCAATCATTACTTAGTGATGTTAATAGCATGGTTAATAGAAAACAAACTAACTGTTCAAAGAAAACAAACGTCGTGAGGCCGTCTATCAAAAAGATTTTGTTTGAAGTTACTCTTCTATGTTTTTTCGTTCACTGTTAATATGTGTATACATACCAAATTACAGCTTTCTATCTAGCATCAAACAGACAGACAGACAGACGGACATGGCGAAACTATAAGGGTTCCTTGTAGTTTACTACGGAACCCTGTCGTTTCCAATACTGTTAAATAGAGACTCATATTAGTCACGCTTCCGATTAAGTTAATCTTCAATCAGAGCCTAGTATTTTTTAACCTTATGTTAACTGTTTTGCTTATTAAAAATTACAAAACCTTTGTTATATAACACTGCAAGATCTTATGATAACATACGTTGGAGTAATTAATTCAGTTTTCCATGTTATTACGTTTTAATTGAATTATGGTTGTATGTAGGCCGTTTACCTAATGTAATCAATTTATATGAAGCTCAATAGCTGACCTTGCCCTTTACGGAACGAATGGAAGCATTAGATAGATGTCCTTAAGACCTAATCAAGTTGAACCCTGGAAGCCTTTGTGCATGATTATATTAAGTTATACCGACAAGCTGGCAGGTAGTTCGACGGAAATAAATGTTCCTTTATACCATTAATTACTTACCAATAAGTAGATTAATAAGCCTAAGCTTTTAAACTGCTGGGCAAAAAAGGCCTCCCCACCTCCATCCTTATATTCGTAAATTGCTTCGTCGTGAAAACTCACCACGCTTTTCCAATCCATCTAACTAGGCCATTACTCCAGTAGATACCGCTGTTGGATATGAGATACTCTTTCGCCGCCAAAGTTGGCCTATGCCTAGCAGAAGGACTGCATAGGCCAATAACAAAAATAAAATTGTTCAATTGAACTATTTAATTCCGAAATGAACCCTCTAGACAACATGGAAATGAGATTTTATGCTTCTCTAGACAACGTAAACTAATTTCCGCCTCCTTATCGCAATACCCTTGTTAATACTTATATGAAATGTCATTATTTAATTTAACTTGCGTATAAGCAATAATTACTTCACGGAAACTTGAGTGTTGGCGTTACTGCCTCAGTGATCGAGCAACCTGATAGCAGGTCAAAAATCAACACACTAGCTAGGCAACCACGACTCCTATCACTACTTGGATGTGTTTTAAACACGCTTCTTCGTGCTTCGAGCTTAAGCTGTCTGTTGTAGATAGAGTTGTTAAGTTAGTAAGTAACAGTTGTTAAGTAAAGTCAGTGAACGACAGTTGGACTGAAAATAGTAAAGTTGTGCTAGCTAAGATGCAGTGGACTTCATTTGTCTGATCTGCATTTTACCACCGTAAAGCATAATAAGCAGTATCAGTACTTCTTAATCTAAAATAAGCATACTAACTTGGTTAATACTTTTCTCATATTCAAATATAATGTTTGTAATCTCTACTGTGTCATTTAAGGGGGACATCAAAGCTAATAGGTCACCTGAATCATACTCATCTTTGCATAGCGTGTATTTAATCTTATTTTTTTAAAACTGTAAAAATCTAATCTAGCCTAGTCAAATCGGAAACCTTACAGAATATAGTAGCCAAATATCATGGATCTCGGCCATGTTGTGTTACTATGGTGTGTAAGATCTAGAGCTCCACTTGGGGTGGTTGGGAGGGTTGGCAACGCGTGAGTGATACCCCCGGTATTGCAAGCGTCTATAGGCTACGGTGATGCTAACCATCAGGCGGGCCGTAAGCTTGTTTGCCAACTTTGATGCATAAAAAAAGCCTTGACGTGAAAAAATCATAGTAGTCAATATACAAGGAAAATTATCATTGTTAAGTATACTCTACCAACTATCTTTAAAAGACAATATTATGCATGAAATTTTTATTAAATGAAATGAAATTGTCTTTTAACTTTTTTTTATTTCAAAAGTCTAGGTTCTGTAGTTTAGGAGATATTGCAATTTTAAAACTGTACTACTTATTTTTGACGCCCAGTGTAGTTAGCGAGTAATAGACGACGAACGTATACTTTGGGCTTATGGTCATCCCACACCCTCATTAGAAAAGAGAAACTATGGTGAAATTTCGCCGTTTTGATTACGCGTCTGTGGTGACGTGAATGAAAATTTGGTCTGCCTAAACGCGCAGCGCTAGCTAGCACACGGCGGCGTATTATATACGCGCAGAAGACGCGCGTTTCATGATAAACGTTCACGATGAAATTATTGCACTCCGCGATGATGGTTAATCATAAGCGCGTCTAAAATGCGCCGTGTGCTGTGGCTTTGTCTACTTATACGTTATCCTATCCTCTGTAATAACTGTATAATGAATACAATATGATAAATGTATAAAAAATTTAAATCAATATTCCCACAATAAAACATAATCGGTATAGATTTATCACACTGATTTATTGGTTTTATAATAAACTAGCAGTACTCGCGGCTTCGCCCGCGTGGATACCAAAAAAAATCAAAATCAAAATTAATTTAAATTAAATTACAATTAAAATCAGATTCAAAGCTATAAAAATTATAATTAAACCGAAATTATTATAAAATTTATTAAACATTTATTATTATTGAAAATTAAATTATAAAATCAATCGCACTCAAATATGTCATCACACTATTAAAGAAAACGCCATTTGTGTCATAAAAAATATCTGCCTCAAAATTATGAACAAGCATGTCACCGAGCAACTTTAAAGCTCTCGCGGTTGGAGCATTCTCCGCGTATTTAGTACGGACGGCAGGCAGACCAAACAGGCGTGGTTTTCTACGAGATGCCACGACCGCGCCCTCGCCCTGTTGCCAGCGCGCAGGTACACGTAGCCCGAGCTGTATAAGTTCTGACCCATTGTCAACTCTATTTTGTAATAGGTGATAGAAGTGAAACAGAAGCAACATTTTTCTTCGAAATATCATTGTGTTTAGGTCCACCATTCCAAGCACAAACATAGACGGGTAAAGATAGGGGTAATATCCGTATTTTCGTTTGTACAGCCATCTCGCGAATCTCCTTTGCACCCTCTCAACCATAAGCGCATACGTACTCTCATACGGGTCTCAGATTATGGCACCGTACTCCAGCTTACTTCTGACGTAGGCGTTGTATAGTGTGACTGCTACTTTGGTGTCGTCGAAGTCGGAAGCTACCCGAAGAATAAACCCCAGCGACCTTAAAGCTTCCTTACATTTGGCAATGATGTGGTCATGAAAATCCAAGCGCGAATTTAGTGTAACACCCAAGTCATGGATTGCGTTAACACGTTCAATTGCGCTGCCGTCGAGATTGTAGGTGGTGAGTAGAGGTGAGGGTGAACGGCTGAAAGTAATTGTCTTGCATTTGGCTATATTGAACGGGAGATGGTTGACCCGACTCCACTCGGCCAGCGCTGCAATGTCGCTCTGAAACCTGACCGTGTCGGAAATGTTATCCACCCCAAGGAACAGTTTTAAGTCATCGGCGAACAAGAGACACCTGGCAGATTCGATGACCTTTGGAAGATCATTGATCATTATAAGGAACAGAGTGGGGCCTAATGTGCTACCCTGACTAACTCCAGATCTGGTATAGTAACAATGCGACAAGTAACCATCCAGTTTCACTCGCTGAGATCGATTAGACAGGTAACCGGCGCAAAATTTAAGAAGACGAGGCGTGAATCCGATTGCTGAACATTTCTCCAGGAGCACATCATTGTCGACTAGATCGAACGCCTTTTGGAAGTCAAAGTAAGAGGCGTCGACTTGTTTACCATTGTTTAGTTCGATACAAACATAGTCGATCAGATTGACAAGGTTGGTAGTTGTAGATCTGCCGCTCCGAAATCAGTGTTGAGCATCGTCCAGCCAGACGTTAACCTGCCTTCGTATTTGAGAGTCAATCATGCACTCAAAGATCTTGCCGAAAACAGAGATGACCGCAATGGGGCGAAAATTGCCAACCTCGCTGGCAGATCCTGTTTTATGTATAGGGGTGACATTGCTTGTCTTCCATATCATGGGGTAAGTAGAACTCTCCAGAGCAAGATTATAAATATGCAAAAGAGGTTTATGCAACACACCTAGGCAGTCTTTGACCATAAAAGCCGGAACCCCGTCCGGGCCCGGAGATGAATAAGGTTTTAACTTCTTCACTGCCATATGCAAATCCCTGTAGTATACCTCTGAGATGTCAACATATTGAGAACAGCAGGAACCGGAAGCACGTTGATCAGCCTCAGTCACATCCAGCCTAGGAAGATCATGTCGGAACACAGAACCGAAATATTCCGCAAAGCCATCAGCAGCAGCCTGACCCGTCAACGTTTGGCCATTATACCTGTAAGTTTTGCAAGTTTCCCTGTTCTTTCTTTTGTTTTTCACATACTGCCAAAACTTTGAGAGTCTCCTGTGTACTTTTTAAATATCGTCGATATGCGTCACGTCGATATTTATCAACATCTTATAGGGAATCTCTATACAAAATTCCAGCTTTTTAGGTTGTGCGCCTGCGATAATACACTTATAGTCCTATTACTCCCTTTCCCGTGGGAATTCTATAAAACCCCATCTTTATTCTTGTCAAAAGAACCTCTATACAAAATTCCAGCTTTCTAGGTTGAGCGCCGTACATATTTTTTGGGTAACTTGAACCGTTTATGCAGCGCACGCAACGGAAGCCCTAATAATTTTCCTCGTTTTTGCAACATTTCTCACTGATGCTTCGCTTCTATTGCTCGCAGCGTAATGTTATACAGTCTAAACCCTTCCTCGATAAATGGACTATCCAACACAAAAAGATTTTTTCAATTCGAAGTATTCGAACCAGTAGTTCCTGAGATTAGCGCGTTCAAACAAACAAACAAACAAACAAATTCTTCAGCATTATTATATTAGTATAAATTTTAAACAGCGCCACCTAGCGTAATAGATTTAAAGTGCTTTAATTTTCGCGCGATATTTATTATTCGATGAAAACGTAACCATAGCGCCATCTAGCGTAGAATAGAAAGAACTTGAATTAATTTCGGCAAGCGCGTAAATTTTTTGCTATAACTTCTAAAGTATCTATTTAAATTATATGGTGCATAGATTATAATAATGTACATGAAATGCTTAAGGTAACTAACGTAGTTAATTGGATAAGGATTAATACTGTATACGTCAAAATCGGTTTCCAATTTCGGGCATAGCAACGAAGCCTTAATCACGCACGGTGCAGTTGCTATGCCCATATCAATATGTATTTGATCATATTATCAATGCAAATATATACAAATGATTAGATGAAATATACAACAACGAGCTTACTATGAACCTTTGTTATATCGAAGTCTCCCCCAAACGCTTTCAGTATGTCAGTGGCCCGGCTTCCTGCGACTCTACAGAAACGGCATATTATTATGGTGAAGGCGCGGCGAAGGCATGATGTTGCTTCAAAACGTTTTCATACAAAACATATGTAAACGACGCGCGATGTAAATTATACTGAACTGAAGCGACCCGGCGCACGCAGGCATGAGCGGCATGACACGATACAGGCATGCCGTATGTCGCTTGGTCGCCTGTCCCGCGCCTTCGTACACTTTTGTGTACGTGACCTTAGATAAATAACTAAGAACGAAAAATTGTATGCTATTAAAAATGTAAGCAAAGTTCTGTTATGAAACTTTGTATATTTAGGACTCTGGATACCCCTTTCCTTTGTTGATTGTACAGTCAAGAGCAGGTTGACCTTTACATATTGAACTTTGTACCGTTCTTAAGTTCTATGTCATAAGAGCCAAAATTGTACTGCAAGTGTAAAGGTCGACGTGCACCTGACTGTACAGTGAACAAGGACTCTACCAACTGAACCGTACATATCATGACCGTCAAGATCGTAACCATTATGGAAGTAAGGTAAGGTTGTTGGCAGAGATGTATAATGACCTACGACAAATTATACATACGACACTACAAGTTTTTAAGTAAAATTATAGAGAGAAAGACAGAAGGAATGTTTTGTATAAGTAGACCAAGGATAAGCGGTTTCAGCCAGATCATAGGAAAGATTGGAGTCGTATCACAAATTACTTAATAGTTACTTCTTAACAGATACATCACTCCCAACAAAAATTAATATACCTACCGCGATAATAGCCTACTGCAACTCGTCGGCGACTGGTGCGTGCTAAATTGTGCCTAATAGGCTCGGTAATAGAGTTCTTTTCGATTCGCAACCATGCGGCGTCTCGCCGCCGCTGTACCTACTTAAGGAAAATGAAATACTTAACAATGAGTGGAATTGATAAAAACTTCTTCATAAAATCAATTGTTTTAGTTAGGAAATAGAATCAGTAACGGCACATCACTAATTGAGCTGTAATCGAACTATCAAATATTAAATAAAGGTTTGGAAAGCCTATATTTTATAATATTTATTAAGTTTATGCAGCTAACAATAAATTGCTATAAGGCTGTCACTGTCAAACTTAAGAAGAAGAAAACATAGCTTGAGATTTAATGGAATAAAAGTTAAAATACGTTTTGGAAACTGGCTATAAGTGGAACCCTATTACTAAGCCTCCATCTGTCTGTCTGTCACCTGGCTGTACCACTTGAATCGCGATAGACCGTCGAAATTTTCACAGATGATGTATTTCTGTTGCCGCTATTACTAACTAGTAAAGCCTACTTAATCGTGATTGTTTTCCTTATAGGTTCACTATATGGACTACCACCAAGATTTTTCAAGTTTCTAAACACAATAAATAAATTGGTATTACTTTAAAAATATTTCCCTACTGCGCAACGCAAAGCGCAGCAATGTATTTCCTATTTTATTTAAAATATCGATTTTCGTTCCCTCGTAGCGCCCTGTCTGAGCCTATTAAGTCGACTGTGCATCGACGATTATGTCTGGATACTGTATTTTATCTTTTTTAACGATCCTATTAAATGAGATGAAACTCTAATTAACTAGATAATCACAAAAAGAGTTAATTACACCACCGTTACCTCGTTGCATGGACTGAAAAGTATAGCCTTGCCCGCTTTTTCTGAGCAGATCAAGGCAAATATGTGAATAAGTGCGCCGCCATCACGCAGACTCAACGGTGGACTGTGGTGGTTAATTCTATTGTTTTTCTATAACATCATTCAGGTCAATATTAAATTTCAATGTCAAGTCCATCACAGACAGGTAGACGCTTAGGCATTACGCTTGTTGCATATGCGCGTATTAATGTTATAGCAATGCAATGATGTAACGAACTAGCCATCAAGATGGATGTGGATATTCAAGAAGGAACCATTGCTATGAAAATTGGGGTCTAGTCTATTACTAGATTTTGAATACGACTACGATTTTATACACAACACACTTTGTAGAAATATGGGAAGATAGAGACGTAAATATGGGAAGATGAGACGTTACTGTGTGGTCAAGAATGTGAGGTAAAGGCTTAATTCGCTTAATAATATAACTTTTTGTGTAACCTTAAATCCAAAAATCTCAAAAGTAATTTAGGCATTACACAATCTACGTATTATTATACTTCGGCCAAAGTATCGGATTTACGGTTCGTAGTAGCCCTCCTGGCTGTAAGTGTGTCAGTTTTATTGCAATTTCCACAATGAGACATGAAGTATTATAAATGCTTGATGATTATGTAGTGACAACATTAAGCAATGTAAGGGCTTAATCATCACTTATGAGATAATTCATGGACATATTCTAGACATCTCGTGGAAGGTTTTCATTTATCGTTAATTAGCAAATTATCAGGTCAATTAACAAATCGAGGCGGAGTTAAAATCATCACTATTGTTTTTAAGTACAATGATTTAATGTTGTGCTATAGAATTCCACCTTTTTGTGCGTTCGTCATTATCATCATCTCAGCCACAACAAGTCCACAACGTGTGTCGCTACTGCGTCATTCGCCACTGGTACCGGACACCTGCTGGACACAGGCCTACCCCAAACGTTTCCAGCGCGACCGGTTGGCATTCGACAATGACAAAAATATATATTACCTGTGCGTACACATCTATGATTCGGAGGCACCCTGCATGCCTATCTTTACAGGAAGAAATATGGAATATGAAAAAAATCGTAGTAAGAAACGCAACAACTGCTTCACTAAAGTGATTCATATCCAATGTCGACAGTTCTTACGTGCCCATCTTGTCTTGCATCATTTGATTTGATCTTTATTTTTTTTATTTATACCTACATAATAGACAAACGACCCAACGTCATCCGATGGTACGGTGAGTTAGTATCCCATAACACAAGTTTCGAATACCTACTTTGGGGCTAACTCAATCTGTGTGAATTGACCCTATATATTTATAAAATAAGAATTTTAATTAGTTGATTGGCATAATCTTCATTTATTTGCAGATTATTGATGAGTTGCATAAAACAAATTTAAATTTAATGTCTCATTACGGCTGTCACTGTCAAATAAATTAAAGGAAAAGGAGATGGCTTGAAAAAAAGCGGTTCTGTAACTGGTTGTTTGTTGCAACGAGTGAACGAATATTATGTGTTTTTATTGCAGTGGACCATTAGTTAGAAGCCTACCTAGTAGGTCCGGTTTTGAATCATAAATAGGTTTTGTTAGAGGACACGTGTCTCATTACTGGAGCGAGGCTTTTTCGCTTAAAAATCGAGTCGTGCGTACATTCTGATGCACATTCAGGCTAAGGTCTCAAGGTGTTTGAGTCGCCCCTCGGTCAAGTACATCTCACGATCATTAAACCATACTTACATTGTGTTTTGAGTTAAATCATATTTATTAGGTAGGTACCTATTAAGTAACATTACCCGTTACCGATGCTGCAATATGATACCGCGTCTTTAAGATAAAAAAAAACTGGACAAGTGCGCGTCGGGTCACGCTCAGTGTAGGGTTCCGTATATGCTACGCTTTGCTTGCTTCCAGATGAGTACAATATAATATTCCATGACATTTTGTACCTTTTTTACCCACGACGGAACGGAGACGGTATATGCGTTTGGGGTGAGAGAATGTTTGTTTGTTTGTTTGTTTGTTTGTTTGTTTGTGCAAACCAATGTTGCCATTTATCTCCAAAACTACTAGTCCGATTTTGATGCGGTTTTCAGTGATAGGTTCGGGTTTGATTGGAGCATGTTCTTAGATAGGTGTTACGGTGACAACTCACCAGGGGGCGCTCCAGTAAACATTTGTTTGTGCAAAACTAAAACTACTAGTCTGTTTCTGTTTCGGTTTTCATTTGTAATGGGTTTCTGGTTGATTAGTGAAGGTTCATAAATAGGTAATAGGTATTATGGTAGGAACTCACAAGGGGGCACTGCAGTGATATAGTTTATATTAGCTACAAAATATTAATAAATAAAGAAACTCGATAGAACTTTCTTGATAGGTGAAAAGTATTTCTGTAGAGTATAGTGATTTAAAAACTCTAAAAATTCTAAAGAAAAGAAAAGAAATCCGCAGTTTATTAAACATTACAGTGAGACCTCACTTGTGCGCTACGTTGCGTTGCGTCGCGTCATCGATTTTCCAAACTTTTGATAGGTAATGGCTGTCAAATATTTGAAAAAATCGACTCGACGCAACGCAACGGACAAATACTACAAATAGGCCCTACTTGTCCGTTGCGCCCCCTTAGTGAATCAAATATTTATGTGGGGAGGGGAGCAAAAGTCGATGGCCATTCTTCTGTGTCTTCGGTTTGTGACCGGCGCCGGTGGCGTATAGTTCCATAGTTCGTAATAAAAGTTTTGAATGTTGAGAGTACAATTTACATAATAATATGCTTGCTCTATAAAAAGTTTGAAATAAAAGCAAAATTAAAATTTTTGAAAAAACCCACGACGGTTTAAACGTAGTTGAAAAAGGATAAAATAATTTTGAAACCCCCGACTTAAAGAATTAATGCTATGAATTTAATGAATAAAAAACCCCAAGAAAATCCGTCGGGGGCTGCCATCGCTGTTTTAAATTTCAACATAAATATAAATAAGTATTCAAGTTACTATAAAACTGCCAAACTAGTTCATTTAATGGCAGCCCCCGACGGATTTTCTTGGGGTTTTTTATTCATTAAATTCATAGCATAAATTCTTTAAGTCGGGGGTTTCAAAATTATTTTATCCTTTTTCAACTACGTTTAAACCGACGTGGGTTTTTTCAAAAATTTTAATTTTGCTTTTATATTATACATAAATATTTTATAAGTTCATAGACAATTACTCGATGACATCAAGTAACATGCTCCAACTCCAATACTACCAAGACTTTTTCAAATTTCCTTCAGGCGGGTTAAAAACACTGGTACAGTGTTGCAGAGGACGCTTTAATCTCTCTTCCATTGAGGTCAGACTCGTGTCCATGCAGTGGGATGAGTATGGGTTGATTGATATGATACTTGCGCTTAGAACACTAGGTATCAGCTCGAGAATAAAATAAATAAATATGTAGGGACGAATGAATCACATAGATTGAGCTAGCCCCAAAGTAAGTTCGAAACTTGTGTTATGGGATACTAACTCAACGATAGGTACTATATTTTATAACAAGACCCGAGGCCAATCAGAAAAGTTCGTTTTTCATCATGACCCGACCGGGATTCGAACCCGGGACCTCCTGGGTGGCGGTCTGACGTGGTAAGAAATGATGACTCCTGTTGGAAATTAGGTTAGGTGAGAGCAAGAAAAACAGAGTTAGAGTTAGTATCATATCGGTGTATTTGTAACTCGCCTATGTATCAACTGGTCTATTTATCAACTGGTAACTCTTGTAAGTTGTAAATCGCCTAATGTAATCTTTGTAATAAAATAAATAGATTATTATTAAATTGTTAAACAGTGAAGTGTTTATAGGTCTGATCCCTAGAGCAGCCGAATATTAAGTGAAAGATTTTCTAACTACATTGACTTTTTATAGTCTTTTTTTATCCTTTCAAGTTGGCGGTATATCGATTATTTAAAAACATCGACTGTGAATTTTTGCAACTATAAATCCAACAACTTTAATAATTAGAAAAAAATATATTTATAATATTATAAAATACACTGGCAGGAAGTCAGTCATTCGGTCATTAAATTGATATTTAGCATTCTTCGCTGGAAGGATTCTGAAATATTATATCTACTTAAAATTTTATTGTGCACCTGAAAAAATATGATTATTATCATAATAAACTAGATAATAGTAATTATCAACGTTGCCAAGGTCACCTAAATAATATCTAAATTAATTTAAAATTAGGATTCCGAAAAGGTGCTGATAGACTTGAGCATTCACTTGTAACAGAACATCGAGCATTCGCCGTTTTTATATTTGTCGAACTAAACAACAAGCCGAGCCAAGCATAGAGCCAAATATTGCTACGAACATATCATGAGCATTCTAGTTGATGCTCGCCAAAGACACTGGAGAGCAACAGGGGTGCGGGGAGGGACGTCGCAGAGCGGCGGGGCGGAACGATGACAGCAGTTTGGCTCGGCAAAAAGCTCAAAGCAAATCTGTCCTTTCCTAGAATGCTCGCCAGAACGGTCGATAGAATGCTCGCTAAAATGTTCTCGTAATTTTTCTGTAATGTAACATTCACAAGTATGGTCATTGCAAGTGAATGCTCAAGTCTATCAGCACTATTCAGCACCTTAGGACACATCCAATATATTTAAGGGGTTGAACTCAACAATTCAAGTTATTTAAAACCAGCATTTTAGATCAATCAAAAACTATTAAAAATTTTACTTTATGGTCTTTTTTTTTTACAAATGAATACTGAAATTTTTCAGATTTCATCGTAATAGTAAACTTTAATTTTCATTGATTACATTTCACAATTGAGTTATAGCTAAATAATAAACAAAATATTACAAAGTATTATAATTATGTAAAAAAATAAATTGGTGCTAATGAGAGCTACATTATCAACGGATGTAAATAGTGAATTTAAACCGGAAGATATAAATTTTTAATAATAAACAAAACAATTTATTACGCGCCATTTAGCTCTTCTATTCCTCCTCGTGGTTCCATATATCTGATGACCAGATATAGGTACCTGACTTAACGAAAAACTATACTTTTCCTAGGGAAGTCGTCGAAAACCCGTCTGGGGAAGGACCTCCGCCTTTCAGAAGATCGTAACCAAATATTAATAATTTGGTCTCGGCTATGTTTTGTTCCTACGGTGAGTAAGATCTCCAGAGCTCCGCTTTTTTACAGAGTCGGCAACGCGCGAGTACCCCGGGTATTGAAAGCGTCCATAGGCTATTGTGACTGCTTAACATCAATCGGGCCGTATGCATGTTGGCCAACTTAGTGGTAAAAAAATATGAGAAAAAAACAGACAAACATTTTCTTCCTATAATAATAAAATTAAGAGCAGAGCTCTTGCTCTCTCCAGGATACGACCAGGGCTACGTCACTCCATGTACTTACGCGCGTTAACCACCTACCGAGCGTAGGATCGTCAGTTATCCTAAACTCGGTGGGTTGTCGCAAACGCTCACAATCGCACGCGAACGCTTATAGTGAATAAATTTTAATATTACGATAAAGGTACTTTTAAGTAAATTGACATTTATTTTGTGTGGTTTAGTTTTGAGTTAAGTAGTTTAAACAGTAATTGTGTTGTGTGATTAAAATATAGTAAATAATATCATTTTAATGCGGTCGTGGGTTCGAATCCCGCTAGGGCAAATGTTTGTATGGACATTATATGGACAAAACGCCCAGTAAGTAAGATTAACTAACCTATTTTATACTCGAGTTATAGGTGCATAGACTGTTTAGATATGTATTTATACTTGAGATGGCGTTAATGGTTGGTTAATCGTTAATTATTTTAAACAGTTGATTTTAATGGTTGAAAATATTAGTTGATATTTTTTTGCGTGTCGATATATTTATTCACTGATATTTTTATCGGTAATATTTTGAGAGTTAAATATTTTAACTTTAGACTACGTCTAAAATATTCAATGAACTTTCCTTCAAACTTTAACAGGCGTTATTAATAGAAGATAATTTATTTAAAGAAGTTAATGGTTGTTTTTTTATTCGTTGATTTTAATGGTTAATAGATTGAATTCATCGCGACTAATATATACATATATTATGTGTACATTTACAAAAATAAGGAATAAAATTTTAAGGTATTTAGAGGGAAATTACCTAGATAATATAAGTTTATTAGAATGGCTATGTTTATGTTTTCCAAATGAGTACGTATTTACACTACAAAATCTTAAACAAGCCACTTAGGTACAAGTATTTGTGTGTGAACAACATTTTTATCATAGCAGCAACCCTAGCATTATTATGATGGCAGCGTTTAAATGTAATTTTATTGTACTAAAATAAACCATTTTTATGTACATATTCTACCTTTTTTTAAATATTTAACATTAATTACTTAGTTTAATAATAATTATGTACACAAACAATGTCATAATAAGTAAAATAACTGAATAAATTGAATATCCACTTTATTAATTGAAAAATGGATTTGATATAACTACAATGTGTTGTTTTAGTCAGTTGCAATATTTGCATAGAAAATCGTAAGAGGCGTAAATAATTCGTCGGTTCTATTTCAAAAGCCGTAAACAGAGTCCTGTATTTTTTTTTACTTACTAAGTTTTGAGAGGTTTTTGGAAAACCCTCTATCAGTGCGCAGAATGCACCGCGATAATATTCGTGTATTTATGAGCAAGGAGTTATACGACGATGGCCACTTTTATGAAACATTTTGACGGCTTGACGGGAATCTATTGTCAGTAGTGACAGTTAATAAATTGAAATCTGGACCTATGTTGTGTGCCAACCCACCCAACCCTCCCAAGTAGAGCTCTGGATGTTATACGACGATGGCCACTTTTATGAAACATTTTGACGGCTTGACGGGAATCTATTGTCAGTAGTGACAGTTAATAAATTGAAATCTGGACCTATGTTGTGTGCCAATGCCAACCCACCCAACCCTCCCAAGTGGAGCTCTGGAGACCTCACTCACCGTAGGAACACAACATGATGCAAAAAAGTTTATATTTAAAAAAATATATTACATTGTTAAATCAAGATTTGAACCAAAACTATTTGCAACGTGCTTGGTACGAGTTATACGGAAAATTACAATTTACCATGTAATCGAAGAATTTTCTTAAATTTTCTGCGGCGTTTCTTTGAAGCTGCTGTGACCACCGCATACTGATACAGTCGGCGCCCTCTCGTACGGAGTGGTTTCATAACATAAAATGTATGGTGTGCGATGCGGGCGGATTTGGATTTTTGTCAACAACTTGAAATTTAAATGTAAGTTTTACATAATGTTTTTTTCACATATTCGTGTTCGGTATCAGCAGTAGATACGCCTACGCAACTGTACAAAACCACACATTGTATAGTCGATCCTTCACTATAGCAAAAAAATAAAAACGTTTATGAAATGTTGAGTTTTTTTGTTTGTGGTTGCAGGGTCTTTTTTGTTTGTATTGTATGACGTAGGCGTCCGATAAAAAAGTATTTTTCGAAATTCTAACTCTGGATCTTTTATATACCACAGATATAATACTTTAGCCTATACAATTTAAAAGATTTAGTTTTGTTATTATTTCAATTAAGAACAATTTTAATTACATAAAAGTCATAACAAAAATATATTTATCATACAAGCATTGGGTACGTATGGCTACATAACGTATGTATAACGTTGTTGCTTCGCAGAATATTATTACTTTTAGTTACCGCCACTAGATGTCACTGTGTGGTTTATGTCCGTTTCTACATCGCGCATGTAGAATGACCCCGTCACTGTTCGTCTCTGGTATGATGTATATGGAGACGCTTGAATTTAGAAGGAAAATGCTGCTTGTGAAGCACTATTTATTAGTTTTGCGTCATAAGCTGGATGGTCCGCAAGTACTAGACAATATAGGCCTTCTGGTGCCTCGTATCTCACAAGATGCTAGGGGGCTAGTGGCCCCACGTCGACAGCCACGATTACTGGCAACACCACACACGCATACGAAGCATGCTTCGCAGGCACCCGCCATGCGTGCGTTAGATTTGATCGGTGGCATGCTCATGCTCGCTCGGCATGAGTCAGATTTGTTTGCTGACAGCCTAGGACATTTGTTCGACGGGGCCTACAAATTTCTAAATGACATTTTAAAATATTTTTTTATAATTTTTTATTATTATTTAATGATGTGTTCTTAATTAAATTTAATTTGGTAACTTAATTTTCATCGTTTTTTTATTTTAATTTTAATATATATTTGACAATTTGGTAATTTAATCGCGTTGGGTGTTATAACTTGTAATGACGTTGTGGTAATTTAAATAAATAAATAAATAGAGTCGACTTGCTCGCCCTTCCCAATCCATTGAACAGTATAGCTTCTCGGCCTTTTGGCTAAGATCAAAGTGTTGTGTGTAGTATCTGTTCTTTTCAGCTTAATGTCTGAAGAAGACCAGTGTCTACTATATTAAACTGATTTTTGTTAATAGACGGGATGTTTGGGGCTCGCTCCACTCCCGTCACGGGTCGGCCCGGCATTGCAGTGCCGCCGGGATCGGCTCACATAAATCTATCACAATTACAAGCGGATTCCATATCCACAGCCGTGTTTATGGAAACCTATTAAAGTAATAATTTTATAAAGGCGAAAGTGTGTATGTTTGTTACTTTCTTTCTTAACGCTCAAAAATGTATGGACCATTTTTTTATTGGTACGTTTGGATAACACATAGGAAACTTTTTATCCCGAAAAGTACGCGATTCCCGTAGGATTTGGTCAAAAGTCTGATATATAGATGGCGCTTCTGTGCATAAAAGCAGCTAGTATTAAATTAAATTAAATATTAAATAATTAAATTAAATTAAATAATCTATAGAAAGCCACATTATTGCTGAGTGTCATAGGTTATATAGAAAACCGAAAAATAAAAATTAACATTATGCCCAACGAAGTGGGCACGGGTCAGCTAGTAATAATATTATAAAGAGGTAAAGTTTGTGTATTTGTTAAATTGTAAGGGGTAATCTCGGGATCTACTGAACCGATTTTAAAAATTCTTTCACCAATAGAAAGCCACATTATTGCTGAGTGTCATAGGTTATATTAAAAACCAAAAAATAAAAAGGCTTTTAACATTATGCCCAACGAAGTGGGCACGGGTCAGCTATAGTATTCAATAAAGTTTGGAAAGCCTATAAACAGTTTATATATTGTTTTAACATTCATATCAATTAGGTACTATTTATTAAGGAAGGCTATTTAAAATCTCGCTACACAGACGAAGATGCGCGTGCAGCTATGCAGATAAAAACTGTCAAAACAATATAAAAACTGATAAATCCTGTTTACACTTACATATATTCGTGCAAACGTGTAGGTACAGGTACGTTTATGTTTGTAGCACGAATTTTTCGTTTTCGTAATAATTTATAAATAAAATGCAGTGCACTTGACCAGATTTTTATTCAACATATACAAATTAGTACTCGATGTCGAAATAAGATTATTACTTAAGGCGAATTTGTTTTTTAAAATATCTATCATAAATTCATAATACTCTTGTCCAGTGACAGTTTATCATCATCTGCTATCATTTCAATGGGATAAAGATCTATTATTGACGACCTCCGTGGTGTAATGGTTACTATGCCATACCGCCACCCAGGAGGTCCCGGGTTCGAATCCCGGTCGGATCATGATGTAAAACTAACTTTTTCTGATTGGCCTCGGGTCTTGGATATATATATATATATTTTATAACAAATACATAATAATAGATAAACATCTATTATTATGTATTTGTTATAAAATATAGTATCGTTGAGTTAGTATCCCATAACACAAGTTTCGAACTTACTTTGGGGCTAGCTCAATCTGTGTGATGTGTCCCTATATATTTATTTAGACATCAACGCGTCCTGTTTAAATTTCTGAAGTAATTGTGCTACCTATTATCTTTCTTCGGGGCGTCTAACTCCGAGACTGTGTACGTACTGGATTGACTAAATGATACGCCTTAGCTTAAAAGATTTATACCAGACAAGTAAAACGGAAAAAGCTTTCTTTGAATAAAATGGGATTGAGATTTCAAACATAAAAGAAAATTAAATTCGATACTTGATCGCAAAATACACTTGCTTCGCTTCGATTGGGGCTATTTCGAATTAATTTTAATTCGTAATATTATCTGAGGAAAATGTTTTAGAAAATAAATAACTTTGATTGTTTATGATATTTATTTATTTAATTTTTAATATTAGTTTAGTTTTTTTTTAAACTTATGTTATCGTAAACCTAATAAGTGAATAAATGAGTAGTTTTTTAAAAAAAAGAAAATAATTAAAGTGAATTATTAGCATGGCCAAAAGACCTCGGAATTGTGCCGAATGAGCATTTAAACTGCTCGAAGCCGGAACAAAAGTAGGTAGGTGTTGCGAGTTCTTGAGAGGGTCAATACCGTATAATATAATTATGTAAATATATTATGAAATAGATAACGAACTGTTTATGTTATCGACAATTAGTATAATCAGGTGTACGTTCTAATGTAATTAATTGTTATTCGAAATGATGTCTCTCCTATTGCTTAGTCACTTAATATTTTCCCACGTCATTGAGCACCACAGCTTCTTATCAATCTACTAGCGAAACCCGCGCAACTTCGCTTGCGTATGTCCCGGTTTCCCGTGGGAATTTCGGAATGTATTATACATGTAAACCTTCGTCTTGAATCACTCTTTATATCAAAAAAACTGCAACAAACTTCGTTGCGTAGTTTTAAAGATCTAAGCTTACATACGGACAGACAGGCAAATCTTTTTTCGGCTTATAGGTAATACCTCAAGGGTGGTCCCATTTAAATTTAATAATAATGAAGTCGTTTTTTTTTTTAAAGTATATACTTACTATGTAAAGATGTTACGATATCTGTTATCAATTCTGACTGTAGATCCCAGGAGACTACTGCGACTTGTTCAAAAATATTTTAAAGATAAGTAGCCTGAGGTCGAGGGTGGTAACTGTGGTAAGCAATGTCTACTTTATCCCAAGGGCCGTAAGTTCAAATTTGCGCAAGGCAAACATTTGCGTGCATGAACATGTATACTTGAGTTGGTCTGCTTGTTTTTTTATTCAATTTGAACTCTATATTTCTGAATTTCACAGTTAAAGTTAAACAAAATAATGATAAATATGAAGCTGTATACTACTTGCCTTTATTAGTCGATTTACAGGTTCGCTGATGATTTAAATATCATCATTCCAGTCCAGTCGTTGATCCATTCACCCGATTTCCATATCTCACTGCATCGGTCACGAATAACACGTTACGAACACTCATTAGTTCCTTTGCGAAAATTATATCACACCTGGCAGATATATTATGTTTCAGCTTGTTGATAGCAAACCTGACCTCGGATTCCAGAATATCTGGTTCCAGTGTATGTCTTTATAGATGAGCAAGAATTTGCCACTGAAGGTGTACCATCGTCCTTGTACAACGTTTCACAATATGATCGCTATTTATCTATAACCATACCTATAACCGTTAAGTATCTGAAGGCACAGCAGTGCCCCCGCCAAGACGAGCCAAGCGAAGTGCAGAGGTTACTGCCTACCTTTTCTCGAAGCGCTTCGTCGTTTTTTTGAACCCTCATAACTTGGGTTTGGATTGGATTATCCATATTAATATTATAAATGTGAAAGTGTGTTTGTTTGTCTGTCCTCCCTTCACGTCGAAAGTAATGAAGGGATTGATATGATTTTTTTATTGGGGATAGTTTAAGGTCTGGAGAGTAACATACTTAAGCTACTTTTTATCCCGGAAAAACGTCTTATTCCCACGGGAAAAATAAAATATAAATATTTTTTGTTCTTCTTTCACGTCGAAAGGAACCTAAGTACCGATATGATTATTAAGAGGGATGATTTAACTACTTTTTATCCCGGAAAAACATCTCAATCCCATGGGAAAAAAGTATGAATAACATTATTTTTTTCATAATTTTTTAACAGGGGATAATTTAAGATCTGGAAAGTGATTTAAGGCTACTTTTTCCCCCACGGGATCAAGAGATTCCCATGGGAAAAATTATTGACATTTTCCCTTGACCACGCGCGGGTAACGGCTAGTACTAGATAAAGAAAATGTTCAGGATATCTTGTCAATAGTGGTTTTATTAAACACTATCTTTTTTGCCCGCGACTTCGTCCGCATGAAGTTCCCACGGGAACCACATTGAATTTCGGGATAAGCTATAGCCTATGTCACTCCCTGATAATGCAGCTTTCTACTGGTGAAAGAATTTTTGAAATCGGTCCAGTAGTTTCGGAGCTAATTCAATGCAAACAAACAAACAAACAAACCAACAAACAAACAAACAATCAAATCTTTCCTCTTTATAATATTAGTATAGATATACTATACCCCCTTACTAATAAACGTAGTATAACGGGTATATAGTTTTACACTGTTTTGTCATTGTCTTTCTTGAAAAGAATTAAATGAAGTATGAAAGTGATAAAACATTGTATAACTATAAAATTGCTAAATGACAAAAAAGGCCGTAACCGGGTTTCTTTCGCCATTTCTTTTACCGGTGGCCATTTTGCTTGTGTCCGAAATGGTGGTAGTATATAACGTAGTTTATTTTCTTTATACATGTATACAAATTGTAAATGACAAGAAAAAGTGCCTGTGAAGGTCTAATTTCTGAAATAAACTATTTCATTTAATTTCCCGTTATACTACGTTTATTAGTAAAGGGGATAAAGTTTTAATTAGATAGCTCTTATCTATACTAATATCATAAAGAAGTAAAGTTTGTGTGTTTGTATATTTGTTAAATTGTAAGGGGTAATCTCGGGATCTACTGAACCGATTTTAAAAATTCTTTCACCAATAGAAAGCCACATTATTGCTGAGTGTCATAGGTTATATAAAAAACCGAAAAATAAAAAGGCTTTTAACATTATGCCCAACGAAGTGGGCACGGGTTAGCTAGTCTATACTAAAATTATAAAGAAGTAAAGTTTGTGTGTTTGTATATTTGTTAAATTGTAAGGGGTAATCTCGGGATCTACTGAACCGATTTTAAAAATTCTTTCACCAATAGAAAGCCACATTATTGCTGAGTGCCATAGGTTAAATAAAAAAACCGAAAAATAAAAAGGCTTTTACGTGGTAGTCGGTTTTGCCAAGTGAATCGGAGAAAAAAAGGTGTACTAAAAAAGGATTATTAACATTATGCCCAACGAAGTGCACGGGTCAGCTAATACTTAATAATTTATTGATATCTAAAAAACGCTGATTTCGTCACTGACTCACTGATGAATCTGGTTGATCATCGAAAGTCTAGGGTATACTTCCTAATGTCCTAGAAAGAAAGATGGTATGTAAGCAAGTATTAGTACACAAACAATAAAAAAATTATAAAACTTGGAACTTTCATTCCCCAACCCTTTAACTTAGGGGGTGGAAGTTTGCATGAGATTTCCGCTTCATATACATTGTATATGAAGATAATGTAGAAAGCTGAAAGGTATATATGCTAGTATTAGTACACAAACAACAAAAATATCATAAAACTTAGAACTTTTGACAGGTTCTTTGATTTCTGTTTGATTTCTGTAGAAAAGAATACTTTTACAGCATTTTAGCATGATATTGTTGTGTACCAGTAGTTCGGTAAAACTAAATGCCCCAAATTCTTATCAGTGCTAAGGGTCAAAACAAGTTTCCATTTTTGGGGTCGATTTTGAAAGTCACAAGGATCGCGTTCATTGCCATTGTTACCGGGACAGGTTTACTATCAATGTCACTTGCTTCAGGCAATTTAACCGAGTCTAAGTGGTAAACGCCTGAAGCAATTCAAATAAAAGTATTATAAATATCACTGTTTATAATATAAAACTGGCTAACTCAGTGTTCCTATATGATGCTGAGTTTATTGTTTTAAACGCGCAAATTTTTTGAAATTCTGTATATAAGTTCGCTATATGACATGTATAACCAAATCAAGCCTGGTGGATTTTCACATTAAAACCTTATCTTCTTATCCACGATTATAAAGAACTCATGGATCACTTATGGTAGGAAAGCCTTTGTCCAACAGTGGGTCAGTTGCTATTAGTAAAGCACCCAAATAAACTGAAATTACAGTACACAGTTTTGACAAAAGTGTCCCCTCCCAAATGTAGAGGAAATTCATTTTTAACCGACTTCAAAAAAGGAGGAGGTTCTATGTTAACCTTCCCAGTTCGCAGACATTTCTTCCTCAATGCGGATCGGTGTTTGGAAAAAATTTTTTTTTAAAGAAAGTCGTTGATTAAAGGATGTTTTTTAAATAAGGTAAAGGATTATCTTCGTTAATTTATTAGAAAAAATGTATGGAAAGGAATGGATCGACGATGAAAAGCTTCAATGGTACAAAAATATTACTTCAAGAAGAGGACTATGGAGATAAGGATGAGGAACAAATGGAAACTTTGGGTGATTATTTCAAAGTCAAAAATACATTATTCTGTGGGCCCTCGCGGGCACTTAGTTTGGCACCAGTATGTCTTCATACTTAAATAAAAACTATTATTTAGTCAGAATAAAATTTACATGTCCATAATTTAAATTGTTTTTCTTTTTTTCCTTTCGCGTATAAGTGAAAATGCAAAAGTCTAATTTTCCAAAACGAAAACCAACAAAAGGTTTCAGGCATGTCCAACATAATGGTGCTCCCTGTGCCCCCAGTTCGTCGAAATACTCGAAATCACTTGCTTCAAGTTTGCCGTTACCTCGCACCGCGCACACCCTACCGCACCTCAAGGCAGATCCCGATTTGCTAAGCAACTGCGGATCTGCCTTGAGGTGCGGTAGGATGCGCGCGGCGCGAGGTAACGGCAAACTTGAGGCGAACTGGTAGTAATGATGCAATTTATAAAATAACTAGCGGAGCGCACCGGCTTCGCACGGGTTGCACAAAACAAAATATAGCCTATGTTACCTGGGGGTAATGTACATCCCAACGGTGAAATATTAGTGTAAATAAAGGTTTGTACTTATTTACTTCTTAAAAAAATCGTTCCGTTTTATTTGTATACCTATGTACATGATTTTATTTTATTAATTTCGGTGATGAAAATATTATATTCCTCTTACAAGTCGTTCTCGTCCTTGAGCATTTTATTGTTATATGTATCAGGAAGTGAAATATGTACCGTACCTACTTCACATTTTTTTTTGTAAAAGGCGTAGGTACCCGTCAAATGCTTATTATACATTGAAATTATGAAACAAAAAACACAATTTGTATAAAACAGCATAATTAGGATGGTAATCATGGTGATCTATCTATTTAAATATTAATTAGTTGTCAAATTTGTTTTTTTTGTTCCTGGCAACACTTCGGCTAACAGCTGATTAACGTTATTTAATTAGATTAATTAGTATAAAATTAAGGGCCGCCAAAGCGACGATTAAACAATTTACATTTGGAAAGAGATGACATGACAATGAACAAGAGATATTAGTGGTTAATGTTCAAAGATAAGGCTGAGCTGCACACACAATATACGTTAGTGTTAGATGACATCATTGTATTACAGGAACAAATTACAAATAATCAATGACGATCGATTTTGATGAGTGCAAATGGTGCAATGAAGACTACGTGGAAGGCCTTAGGCGTATCACCCACCAGCATAGTGCAGGAACTGCAAGAGCTACCACATATCGCACATGGAGTCCGAGAAGACAGATCCGCTAGTCAACCTCAACTAGTATTTTTCATATGGTCTTTTTAATGAGCTATGGTCGGTCGTCTTGTTTCTGCAGCAATATACTGTCCTCTAAAGACAATTAATATAACAGATGTCATAGAAGTTCAACCTCTCCTGCGAATTGTCAAGTGTAGCAAAAACGTGCTTAAAAAAGTATGTTAAAATTAACTATATTAAAAATACTCTAAAATTTGTTATAAAACAAAAAGGTTTCTATAAAAAATAACAAAATATAAAAAAAGGTTAGGTTAGGAGATGAGATTGATGAGATTGATCTTTTGACATTAGAAATGTCTTTTCGTTCGCTCCAGTTTAGGCTCCGATTTCACGAAAAAGTGCGATCCCATTATATCTCGGAGAGTTGAGAAGATATGATATTCAAAAAAGGATCAAAAGACGCGTATTCACGAGAGCTGTAAGGTGCAAAAAGAATTATTTGAGAAAGCCAAAAACGAAAAAAGTTATAGCCGAAATTGTGAAATTAAAAATCATTTTCTTTCCGAATTTTTGATTTTAGCGCTCGATATTTTGGAAACGAAGAATATACCTCTGGACATTTAGTCAGCTATAATTTGAGACTCAAACAAAGATGATCGGGTTAAGGGTTTGCCCTGTAGCCTAACCTTTTTGAAAAAAGTCAAAAACGTAGTAGTTTTATTTTGTAACATTTTCCTTATCCCGACTTTATCGTCGCTCAGCGACAAAATTTTTTCGAATTCCGTAGATTCATTTCCAATGTGCTCGATAGTCGTGTGAAGCACGAAATCTGTGTTTTTTTTTTAACAATATTGAAAAATAATAATAATTGAACATGACAAATATGTTAAATCTGTTCAATCTGAAATGAATATTTTAAAGAAAAAAATAGATTGATGGAGTTAAAATTAAATTAATTATAATTATAAGACATATTCTCCTCTAAAGACCACTAAAGAAGGCAAATATTAAATACAGCAGTCTACCTATGTAAATCTTCTTAGTAAAGAAGTGGTGAATGTGTGGTGTGCACCATACTGCTTCGCTAACTTTCTTTCTTAAAAAAGTAATGTTACCGTTTCACAGAGTAATCAAAACTCACACAACTGTATTAACAGTTGCCCAACTGTTATATAACGCATGGTGTACATTAGATCATAGTTACACGAGGCCTTGACTTTCACCTTCGACATTGGCACCGGGCGGCGCACTCGCTGGCTTGACCGGACTGATTCAACAATATGCTGTGGCAGTATTTTTTTTTATGAGTTGGCCAACTATCATGTGGCTCAGCAGAAGGAATCTTTGAATTTTGGAGAATATCAGCGTAAAGCAGCATTGCGTTTTGTTCAGTTAGCAAGAGATCAACTCATTTTCATCTAGTGGCCAACTTGCTTGCTTTCTTTTATACCACTAAGGTGGCAAACAAGCATACGGTCTGCCTGATGGTAAACAGTTATCGTAACCTATTTTGCCCTTGCTTGTCTGCCCTATGATATAAAAAAATGTCGCATGAATATTTCGTACGAATATCACAACCGTGGCTCATAAACCGTAGCCGGTTGAGGGGAGACCGCGGTATTGGAAGAAAAATACCATCCTGTAGTTTTTTTTATATGAAAGAGATTGGCAAACGAGCTTGCGTTTTGTGTGTAATTGTTGTAAACACCGGCTGTGCTCGCAATTCGTTACCTAACATAGGTGTAGCTCAATCAATTCTACCACTCCTAATAATGCTACTGTTGCTTACGAGAGCTTCAAAGTATTACGTATGATCGCTGGTGGAGCTATTGTGAGCAGTCGCCGGGCGGGCACGGGGCCTGAAATCCTTAAATATATGAGATTTAATTGACAAATTCAGCATGGGGTACTTTTTACAGAATGACATAAAAATAAATACGTGACGACCATGAAGAAGATGACGACCTCCGTTCGAATCCTGGTCGGGTCATGATGAAAAACGAACTTTTTCTGACTAGCCTTAGGTAGGTCTTGGATGTTTATCTATATAATAATATGTATTTCTTAAAAATTATATTATCGTTGAGTTAGTATCTTAGTATCTTCTTCATGGTATCCCATAACACAAGTCTCGAACTTACTGTGGAGCTAGCTCAGTCAAGTGTGATTCATCCAAAAAAATACTTTATTTATCAAAATACTTATATTATAAAAGTGATAGATGTTTTTGTATGTTGTGTAATAGACGTTTGTTACGACTTAAGATAGACCATATAAATTAGAAAATGGAGGCTTTACATTTTTTTAAATCACTAATTTGTACACCTAGTCAGGTAGTATTTGTCGCGTGGACCACACGATTACATGCTTTATGATGGATAAGTAGATGAGTGGAGTGCTGTACACGAAAGAAGTCAAATATGATAGCTTCTTTACCACAAAGGAAAATGTTTATGAAGAAATTTTTACATTATTACAATAGAAGTACCAAAATTGTATATTGTGCACACTACTCTATAAACAAGTTACTTATAAAATTTCTTCGTAGTCTAGTCAACGAATGCCTCAAAAGTGGGTATAAAGTGCGTGAGCAGAAATCTAAGCAATTTCTTCACAAACTTAATTAGGGTGCTTAGGAAGAAAACATACTTAAAGTCCTGGCGTCTAAGAGGTGAGCCGGAGGGAGGGGAGGGTGTCAAAGGTACAAATTTTAGGTTTTCGCTTATATGTCAAAAACGGTACGTTATAGCGGAAAATAATCCATGACGAAATGAAAGCTTAAAAAATTCTCTATCAGTTTCATTTTTTCCTACGAATATGGATTGGTGACCTGTCATGGCTGCCAACAGAATGAGGCCTCATCACTGTTCCAAAACGGATGGGAATATGGAAAAAACGTAAATTATCAATTACGTTAG
This sequence comes from Endotricha flammealis, assembly GCA_905163395.2. Taxonomy (NCBI): domain Eukaryota; kingdom Metazoa; phylum Arthropoda; class Insecta; order Lepidoptera; family Pyralidae; genus Endotricha; species Endotricha flammealis. The sequence continues at coordinate 10,106,550 of LR990852.1, read as the reverse complement.
AACTTTTAGTATGTTTTCTCCCTAAGCATCCTGATTATGTTTCTGAAGAAATCGCTTAGGTTCCCGCTCACGCACTCTACAACTACGTTATTTTACAACTAACTGCTTGACATCACGCGTTACCATGCGTAAACAACAAATGCTCATTACGCTGAACAACTTTTCCTAAGGCGCTATAGGTATTTGTATCTCTTATTATTGTTTAGCTGGGCTGCTACGGTTCCACATCAAGTGTGTCAGATCTTCGATTTTTTACGTTATTAGAAAATGCTCATCACGGTAATCAAGTTTCCTTAGGCGCTATATTTGTATCTCTTATAGTTTAGCTGGGCTGCTAGGGTTCCACATTGAGTGTGCCAGATCTTCGATTTTTGTACTTCAATAATAAGAACCTATCACGCTAATCAACTTTTCCTAAGGCGCTATATTTGTATCGCTTACAGTTTAGCTGGGCTGCTACGGTTGCACATCAAGTGTGCCAGATCTTTATTTTTTTTACGTTATTAGAAAATGCTCATCATGTTGATCAACTTTTCCTAAGGCGCTATATTCGTATCTCTTATAGTTTATTTGGGCTGCTAGGGTTCCACATCGGGTATTCCGATCTTCAAAATAAATTATAGCCTACATGTTGCCGAGGACCAACAGCTATATAACAAAAAAAGTTTCTAGCGGTAGGAATAACCTAACAGGAACAAATTGACATAAGGTTAGGCATTAGGGTTATATGATCTTACTTCGCGACTATCGTGACTAAATTCTTTGTCTTGTTTATTATTAGCAAAAACAATTAACTTATTGTAACAATAACTAAGTATACATTAAAACGATTTGAAAAGAAGAAAAAAAAAATATATAATTCTATTGTATATTTCTTTTACGGTAGAAAATTATGTTGTAACAAATAAACAAAAAACAATCATGAAGAATTAGGTACGATAATGTTTAACATTTTATATGATAAAGTTGATTTAGTGCAAAGTGAAAATTAACTCTACCCAGTTGTAATTCGTTTTGTGGTTTTCTTCATGGCTTTTATATTGACATAAAATAAAAAAATCCGTTAACGCCATTACACATTTTAACACATACATATTACGTAATATAAAATCTCTGTGCATACATAATATTTTTACACCATTAACTTTTTATAATATTGGTATGGATAAATCAAAATAGTGAATCTCAGTTGACCCTAGCCCGATAAATATGATTTCTAACTAACATCTATTTACCCAGTGCTTGGGTCAAGGCGAATCAACTTTATTGTTAACCCTTTAATGCATAGTACGGACATATTGCGTAAATAAATCAGTAGGTGTCAGTAGTTTGACAGTACGGTTATTGCAGTGTTCACAAAAGATGGTGTATAATCCGCTACGGAGATCGATCGCCGTGCAGGGCTCATACTATCATTGTAAAGAACAAGATTTGCTGCCTACCTAGTTGATAAAATATCTGTACTGTCAAATCTAAGAGCATAATACATTTCTGAATCAAGTGTACAACATGACTCTACAGCGATAACCGCTCAGTTTGCTTGCCGTATGGCTAACTGTCGTAGTTTGATACATAGTATTTTATTTTGATCAGTACAGTTATAGTCAATATCATCGTAGTGTCATCCTATGAAATTTGAATTTAGCCTTTCCGTCTCGTAAAGGGTTAAATTACAGCAATTTATCTCATTCGCTTTTTTAGTCGCCATTACTGCAGATAAGGTTAATAATAATTGTTTTTACCTAGACATTGGTTATTTGACTCGTGATTATCTCCCCTGCTTCTATAAAGATGATCATGCTTTTGTGTTTTAAATAATTATGAGGTAATATTGAAGTACCTAATGGCTTTGTGATTTACAGACGGTTTCTCATTGGGTTGTAAGTAAATAATACAACAAATAGTTAACATTTTGAGTACTTTTGTGCAATTCAAGGAGATGTGTTTTTATACATGTTTTTCATAGCAGATTATGATATCGTATTTTTGTTCTCCTTTCTCGGGAGGTGATCCAAATCCCATATAAAGAAAACCCACAATTAGCGGGGCAACCATGAAACCAAATTACAAAAATACGGACTGAAGTTTCGTTGAATTTTTTTTTTTTTTTTTTTTTTTTTTTTTTATTAATTGAAAAGTTCAGTTCGGGTGTACTAACACCCTCTTCTGAGACACCGGACTGTTGCGGGAGCGTAGGGCTCTCACCGCCAAAAATTTACAGCGTCTGCCTAGGGGCGCCCCAGAGGGGGGCTCGAACCTCGGCCTATGGCGACACTGGGGGAAGGCGAACGGATTGGAGAGAAGCGGCCGGGCACGTGCCGGTACCGCGAAAACCGAGTCCCTACAGGAAGGTGGCGCGACGCGCGGCCCCGCCGGCGGGGCCGATATGACGGACGTGTGTGTCTAGTTTGTGTCGCGGAATCTAATTGTTTATACGCCTCGATGGCGACTGTAATGGAGTCATCCGGGTCGTTGAGGACGTGCCGCGGACGACGTTTGGACCTGCTGGTGTCAGCCGGAGCGGAATAATCCCCTGCGGCTTTCACCAACGGATTTGGGTGATGATTGAGTGAGTCGAAGTATTTGACAGAACATTGCTTTAGGTGGTGCGAGATGGTCGGCACACCTAAGTCAATGTGGAGGTTTTTGTTCCTAACGAACCAAAGCCCACCGATGGCTTTGCGCAAAAACCTATTCTGAATGGTTTGCAGCCTGTGGATATGAGAGGGCGCGGCGTGAGCGAAAACTGGACTTGCGTATGTCATTATCGGCCTAATGCACGTTGTGTAAACTCTCACCTTATTTCTAAGAGAGAGTTTACTGCGCCCATTAAGCAGACAATGTAAGCGGCCTAGCGCGAAAGCAGCGCGGTCGCGGACAATCTTTATATGATGTTCGAAGGTGAGTCCCCTATCGAGTGTGACACCTAAATAACGGACTTTCTTTTCCCAAGGGATCGGTTGTCCGAACATCTTGACTTTAGTGGAGGGATTTGGCGTAGTACCTCTGGAGAAGAGGATAGCGGCGCTTTTATCTGGATTAACTTCTATGCGCCATTTCCTAAACCAGTCGCCAAGGGAGTTGGCGGCGGCTTGGAGGGACTTTACTATGGCGGGTGTACTAGAAGCCGAACAAAAGATAGCTGTATCATCTGCGAAAAGGGCAGTATGAGTCGCAAGTGGACTGGGTCTAAATTGAGGGAAGTCGCTTGTGTAAAGCGTGTATAGGAGGGGGGAGAGCACGGATCCTTGTGGTACTCCGGCTCTTATGGTGTGAGGGGGGGATAGTGCCCCATCCACCCTATAGCGGAAAGAGCGATTCGACAAGTAGTCTCGTATGATGAGCACGAGACGGTTTGGCACATTAAGTTTGTAGAGCTTATAGATAAGCCCGTTGTGCCATACTTTGTCGAACGCCTTTGCCACGTCGAAAAAGAGAGCGCCCGTTTTGTGCGGGCGGGATCTGTTCGCTCTCCGGTCCAACACGTGTTCGACTATGCGATGCACTTGTTGGACACAAGAGTGTTTGGCTCTAAAACCAAACTGTGCGTCAGGTAAAAGATTATTAGCAAGGGAAAAATCTTTGAGACGAGCGAGAATAATGCGCTCATAGATCTTTCCTATGGAACTAAGGAGACTGATTGGGCGATAGCTCGAGGGCTGATCCTTGGGCTTGCCGGGTTTTGGAATGCCAATGACGGTGGCTTCCTTCCAAGATTTGGGGAAAATACTGTTTTTTAATGCCGCATTGAAAATGGCGGTCAGAAGAAGAATAAGGTGCGCGGGGAAGAGCTTGATGACTCTATTAGAAATCCCGTCAGGCCCCGGGGCCTTCCTATTATGTAAATCTCTGATAAGGGACTCTACCTCATCGGGGGTTACCGGCTCTATCGGCGGGTCGGCATCTGTGAGAGGGCTCGCGAGATTGTTGAAAACCTCAGTATCGACCTCGAGTAGGTGATCTGGATCAACGGGGAGTGTGCTAGGTGCACATTGTGCCTCAAGACTGGATGCTAAGCATTCAGCTTTTTCCTCGTCCTCGAAGGCGAGGGGGAGGGAGGGATCTGACTGTACTAACGGGGGGGTGGCAGCCACTGTATCTGCCTTAAGGGCTCTGGTGAGGTTCCAGAAGGCTTTTTGAGAGGGGACCATATTTGTAAGTGTCTCGTCCCACTGATCGTTCCTAAGCTGTCTAATGCGACGCTTAACCGCTGATTGGGCAGCGCGCATGCGGACACGGTTCTGCTCAGAGGGAAAAGAGAAGTAAGCCCTTTGAGCTGCGTTTTTCTCAGTTAACAGAGCACGGGCATCTGGCGGCAGTTCCCAGCGACGATGAGCGTTCACTGGGACGCGGCGCGAGCAATCGCTAACCACCTTCTGCACGTGCGCTGTTAATGAGTCAATTGCACCTATTGCGTCGGGAATTGAGACTATCTCGTCTGGAATCGGGTCTAACAAAGGAGATGAGATAGACTTAAGGCCTTCTCCTAGGCTGAACCAGTCAGTCTTGACTCTTGTGGGGTCTGAGGCTGCCACGTTAGGAATGCTCACTCTGGGCGAGAGGGCAATAATGACAGGCCTATGATCTGAAGTGAGTGCAGAGTGCACTTCTATAGAACTCAATCTAAGATTGATGTTCTTTAGGAGGGCTACGTCTAGGACGTCCGGACGATGATTAACATTGTCTGGATAGTGAGTAGGTGACATAGGTGCTACTACGTCGAAGTTGAGGCTCTCTGAGAGTCGCTCGAGTTGTCTACCACGTTGGTTTGTGGTTTGGCTACACCAAGCAAGGTGCTTGGCATTTAGATCGCCCGCTATGATAACAGACGGACCAAGATCTAGAAGGTTTTGTATATCACTGTCAAGTAGTGATCTAGGGCTTGAGGAGCTATTGTTAGTGGGAGCTAGATAGGCTGACACTAAATATATGGATTGGTGACCTGTCATTCCTAATCTACAGACAGAGGCTTCGATGTGCACGAGATTTGGTGTATCCACAGGCGTGCAGTGTAATGTCGCTTTGTAGTAAATGAGAGTGCCACCGAAGGCAGAGACTGTGCGATCATTACGAATGATTTTGTAATTCGCGATTTTGGGATCGCGAATTGACGGCTTGAGGAACGTCTCCTGGATGAGGAGAACGTCCAATTGATGGGTGTAGAGAAAATCGGCTACCTCAGACCTCTGGGTACGAAGCCCATTGGCGTTGAAGTAGCCGATTTTTAGGGAGGTCGGTTTGACTCTACTCGTGTTATGGTGTAGATCCATAACTAAAACCTAAAATTTTTGAGGATAGTGAGTACATCACTATATTGGCAGAAGGCCATTAAGAGAGCATTTGCGTTGCCCTCGTGTTGTTTGACCAAGGCGGCCATACTTAAAATTCTATCGATGTCTATTACGGCTGCGAGTTTAAAAAGACCTTCGATCTCAGCATTCACGAATGGGGTTGGTGGCAGCGGTGCCACTTTTGGAGAAGGTGGAGGGGTCGCAATCACCACCGCGGGTGCAGGTTGGCCTGAGGGGCTGCCCTGCGGGGGGGGAACCTTATTAGTTCTGTATCGCCACGAATGCGACACAACTGGTGGAGGCACCGGAGCCTTTGTTGATGCCGGGGCGGCCTCGGCAGTCTGAGGCTGGGGGGGGCTAACATTGGCCGTCTTAGGGGCGGCTTGAGTTTTAGGTGGGGAGGGAGCGGGCCTCCGGCTCTTCACCTTAGGTGCTTTTGGGCACCCTCGGTAGTTCGCTGGGTGCCCCACCTCCCCGCAGTTTACGCAGCTCGGAGGTTCCGAGCATAGCGCGCGGTCTTTGGGGCGCGGACATTCTAGTGTCGAGTGTGCACCTGGGCATTTCACACAACGCGGTGTATTATGGCAATTTCTTGCCGAGTGCCCGTACAACTGACATCTGTGGCATTGACCCACAGTGCCTTTGTGGTGTGGGGCCTCGACGACGATCCCAGACAGTCCACAAACTTTAGATATATTAAAAATGGCTTTGGCCTCTTTTAAGTTGGTCCTGTCCAGAATGGCCAGAACCATGTTGAATGGGGCGGAAGGCCCACGGTGCATACGGTGCACCTCTATGACGGGAAGTTTTTGGGCCTTTAGGTCCTCGAGTACGTCTTCGCACCCGATCTCCTTTGGGACCCCCCGAATGACGACGCGGAGGCGCCGGTCTTCCTCGACACTCCACGTGTGGAATGATATCGACATACCGTCGAGAAGTCGCGTTAAATTGCGATAGTCGGAGATAGTCTCCGTTTTGAGCCTGATACCCTCAGTGCGGGTTTCAGCAATGAAAAAGATGCCATTTGCATCACATCGGGCCTTGATGGCCATCCACCTATGGCGGTTCGTGATAACGACCGCCGGTGGGCGCTGAGAGCGCTTTGGAGGGGTGGGGAGAGAAGCTCCCTCGGCACCCTGTTCAGCCGCGGGGGGCGAAGCAGGGGAATCAGAAGCCGCGGCGGGAGAAATGCCGTCGGCTAATTTAGCGGCCTTCTTGGCGGCGCCTTTGTTGCGCCTAGTGCGCTTTCGGCCTGAGGCCATTACAAATTCGTCGGAATCGGACGTGGGCTCGGAAGAGGATTCCGAGGAGGACTCGGAAACAACCTCCATTTCATCGTTTAGGGCCAGAAGGGCCGGAGACGAATCAGCGGAGGGCGCAGGGGGCGCGGGGGGCGCGGAGGGTGCGTCGCGCGCGGCGGTCGCAGGGGCCGCGGCGGACGCAGCGGGCGCGTCGCGCGCGTCGGTTTCGGAGGATGCGGTGGAGCGCGCGGTATTCGCAAGAGGCGAGGAGGTCGCGGCGGGGGCGGCGCGCGCAGCGGATACGTCGCGCGCGGCGGTTTCGGAGGGTGCGGCGGGGCGCGCGGTGTTCGCAAATGGCGGGGGGGTCGGGGCGGGGGCGGCGCGCGCAGCGCGCGCGGTTCGCGCGGCGATCTCGGAGGGCGCGGCAGGGCGCGAGGCGTTTGCAAGGGGCGCGGGGAGCGCGGCGCGCTCGGAGGCCTGAGGGGCTGAGAGGGTATCGGCCAGAGGGGCCGAGGGGGGAGAGACGCTTCTTCTAATTAATTCTATCTCAGATCGCTCAGACTGAGACAGGTCGGGGCATCGCCTAACTAAAAAAGAGATCATGGCATCTAGTGCCGCAAGCGGGTCGGTCGCCATGGCGACCGGCCTAACTTTAAGAAACCTAGCAACTAACGATTTTATCGCAGTTCGCTCCCGTCACGTTCCGCAAGGAAGAGTCTGCGAAGAAACCTTGCGGCGGTCGTGCCTAATAAAACGCGCTCGGGGGGAACACCCGAGGTGTGTATGCCTAGTCCCCCGCGCCGGGTGAGGCGGGGGGGGTGTAACTGGGTGAGCCCTAAGCTTGTAATCCTCTGACCAATCTCAATGTGTCAGAGGGCCCTAGCTGCTTAGTGATCGGAGGGTAGCTGTGAGCCGAAGCCCTATGCGCCCAAACCGTTCACTAAGAATAGGAAGGGGAAGGGGTAGGTGGGAGGGGGCGACAGCTAGCGTCGGTCAGGGGAGCCCCCTAGGCCGGTGGTGCTAGCCCCGTCCGGGTAACTTGCTTCACCCAGAAGGGGATCAGCGAGTGCCCGGGTCGCACTCCTGGTGTTTGCGCGCGGTTGGCACCGTTAGGTTACGCGCAAAACCAGACCACGAAACTGTGGTTTTAATCAAAAATCGCGCGAAAGTTAAAAAGAAACTTCTAAAAATCTGATAATGTTTCTTTGTTTTCAAAAAAACAAAGAAACACGTAATTCGAAGTGGCAGTTACGTAATACGTAAACGGCCGTTGGGAGCGGGGCGTGCAGCGTGGCGCGGAAACACCGGGAACGTGTGGCTCGGGGCGCGTCGCGAGCACGACTGTGGTCGTTGAATTCTAACCAGTTTTGAATCTTATTCTAACTAGTAATGTCATTTTTGACAGGACTACGTGTTTCGTTGTTTCGGATGGACACTTTCATGGTAACCCCGAAGATTTTAATATACAAACCTATACGAGCAAAAAAATAGAGAGATATAGTTTAGAATAGTATTTATAAATATCCTCTAAAATCGGGAATACAATTTTGCGCCAGAGCCTGGGTTAATTTTTGATTCACCTCTTATAAATATTAAAATTATGTACCTACAAATATTTTGTATTCTCGGAAGTAGTACCTAGCAGATTACAATTTTTATAGAAATATTAATAACATTATGACATCTAAGGAATTATAAACTTGTGATAAGACTTTTACGACATAGTACTTCAGATAAAAATAATTTTAAAATGCTTAATAATACTGAAACAATGTAAAATGAATTCTCACGGAACGGGACGTACGCGCATAACACTCGCAATAAAATTACGTACTTAAAAATTACTTAAATTATGCTTCCTTTAGGGTTGAATAAAAACCAATAAGTAAGCATCTAAGCGCACGGCAGTGCGCAGGCCAAGTTCCAGCAACAGGCCGTGTGCATGCTGTGCACTATTTACACGAACCGTTTCGACCCACTTTTGACCCCCTGTAGTACAAGTACAGAGATAAAATTGTACCTACGTAATCATATACTAGTACTAAAGCAGTATGCCAAATTTCATAGATATAGCTTCAGTAGATCCTGAAATATGACCCTGTGAAAATAGCAAATTTTGGCATTCACTCACTCACTCACTCACTGACCGGTAATCAAAACTTTTAGGCCACTTCCAATTGTCCTAGCGTTATGAAATTTGGCACACAGGTCGTGTGTTATATGTAGATTAACAAAAAATTAAGAAATTTAAGAAATCGGTCAAGCGTGAGTTGAGTTGTTTATGATTAATATGATGTATAATTAAATTAAGTAACAAATGAGGGTATTGTGTTTGGACAATACACTACTATTATCGCCATAATCATAAAGATACAATGAATTTTTGTTACATATAATAATTTTACAATGTGCGTATCATAAATAGGTTCATTAACTATTATTATTATAATAGTAACAAAATTACTGTACAAGGGAATGACGAAATTATGGCTGCTCTGTGACATCAAGTTGTCATTGTGTTATTATAACAATCTGGTAGCATACTATGTTCTTTTTTAAGTATCATTTTGTAGCAGACTTTTATTTAATTTGGATTGCTATCAAAACATACTTCATACCTTTGATGAAAGTAAGCTTGTTTAAATAATGACGTGGTACGAAAGTTCAAAGTAAGTCTAAAATAATCCTGCCTGCCTTTATTCTCACATTCAAACTATAAAACGTGATTAAAATTTAGTTTTTTTAATTATTCATAAAAAAATAATGAAATAACTATCTTGTATTCAACTTTTTCAACATTTATTACCTTTTTTGTTCCTTTTTTATTTATTTTGCCACCTTACTTGATGTTGAGCAGTAGCATTACGAAAGTCTCTAAAGCCGGACAAGCTGTACTCCGTTTAATTTGGGCGGATAACCCAAAAGGTAAACTATGTCCGCCTTTATCCTGGCCAACTTATTTAGCACATTTAATTGAGATACATATGTATTGATCTAAATACATATATATGTATATATATATATATGCTACAAGCATGTTCATAAATTGATATACGAAGCCAAAAAAAATCACACGCCGTTTTTTTTACAACACACGGTAATTTTAGAACTAGACGAATTTGTTTTATATTATCATCATATCAATCATCATTATACTGCAGAGTTTTCCTTCAATCGAAGGGGGGTTAGAGTACTTTACCACGCACCGCTGCTCCAATGTGGATTGATAGAGGCTAGTGTAGAACAATAGGAGAAAGAAAATATAAACAGGCTGTGAATTATCATCCTGTATCATCATCATGCCTGTATCTGTATCTACCCACTGCTAGATCTACCTAGGTCTTTCCCATTTTTTGTCATTGAGAAGTACTGCCCTTAGAGTCGGCACGGCAGACCGATTTGCTACTGCACCAGAGCTGCCTTTCAGCAGGTTGCACTTGCACGGTGCAGATGAGGTTGGCTTTAGCCACTTTAGCTCTGAGTTTTTAATGGGCCCTCGCACCCCAGGCAGTTAATATTATAATAATATTGTATTTATCTATATGCCATTGCAACGTTAATAGAGTATAAATTGTTGACATTAAGTGACCCATAAATTATTGTTGATATCTAATAAATTGGATTGATCGGAAATAATGCGAGATAAATCTTCGTGACCGGAAGGCGTTAGCAGCGGCAGGGTCCTTGTTGCGGCCACGACTATCGGATGTTTAAATTCGAATGTTACCTGACACATGGTGAGCCTTATACGAAGTGCTATGTGTTGTTGATAGCCTTTATGATCGCTAGTTTTACTAGATTTATTTTCATTGAATATGCCGTATAGTAGAATAAAATAAACTATCAGTGATTCATTACAGTACAGTTACAGTATTCATTACTACATTTTTTCATTCACTGATGAGTTTATGCTACTCTTTTTAAATACCAACCTTCTCAGTCCAATGGCATTTTCGGTCAGGTATAAGTATAATAGGTATAACCCACGATTGTCATTGTTATACTTATCATCAGCCAGCCCATCATTATTGGACGCTGCTATCAACCGAACTGCTCAAACTCAAATGATTTATTCCGAGACTCATACACAACTTAATATAATAATACCTTTTATTATACCTACTTTATACACCATTCCGGAGACAAGCAAAATAGCCACCTGTAAAAAAATTAAAGAAAACCAATTACTGTCCTTTTTGTCATTCAACATTCTGACTTTTTTTCAATTGTTATAATTTTATTGTAATTACTTGTAAATACGCGGAATTTTATTCACAACAGTACCGACAGTATGACATAAACAATAGATTAATTAATTTAGAAAATAAAGTTTTGTCTTGGAGTTCTTCCAGATGAAACTCAGACCTCAGAAAATGATATCAAAAGCGAAGGATCTCATTTGGTGGAAAGCTTTAAGGAAATCCTTATAGTATATAGACACAGGTAAGATGATGATGAATAAAAATTAAGAGGTGGTATACCAATTGTTAGAATAAAAAAATCGATAATAAGTATTATGTATGTGTATTTTCGAACATTTATCATAAAAAATACTGACAATTCTAAATGGGATAATAGACAAATGGTCTGGACATAACAACATTATACTTCCGCGAATCGTTATGGTATCACCAGCAAGAATGATAAAGAGTGACATTCTAATTCAAGATATTGCATACCAACGCCATTAATGGTTTAAGGCGTTTTAATATTATTCTAAAGTGTTGGTTCTAAATGATATAAGAATATTTTATGATAATTTTCTATATTAAACTATTTAACCCGCGCAAGTCTGCGTTCGTTCGTCGTAGAGCGATGTTCCCCTTACCCTCCTCGTCTCGGGACGGGATTGAGCCCGCTCGCTTTGGCTCTACGGATTGGAAAGGGATATGATTTAAGAAGAAATAATGAAAAGCAAATAAGTAAATGTATTTTATTTTATTAAACTTTATCTGCCGTTGTATCTACTATAGCTGTTGCTCGTGGTTTTCTCCGTCATTTACATGTTCCTCAAGGATGGGGCTTTCAAATGCGAAAAAAAGAATAAAATGTGACTGAGATTATCTGGTGGCACGGTAGTGCCCCCCCGCCAATGAGATCCCATAAAAAACAATACCTGTAAAAAAAAGCGGCTAAGACGAGTCGGACTCGCCCATGACGGGTTCCGTAGCAGCAATTGCGGTTTACGATATGAAAAAAAAAACTACTGACTAGATCTCGTTCAAACCAATTTTCGTTGGAAGTTTTTTTAGTTTTATCATTCTCTTATTTTAGAATTTACAGGGGGGGGGGGGGACTCATTTTATCACTTTGGAAGTGTCTCTTGCGCAAACTATTCAGTTTAGATTAAATAAATATACCTATTGACTTGGCAATCGCACAAAACAATCTAATTTATATACATATATTATGTATTACTTGTGAGATATATTGTGTTTTCATGCGATGGCCAAGTCAATATATTTATTTAAAACGTTAAAGATTTTTACATGCACATTTTTTTTTGTACCTAGTGTTAACAAAAATGCTAATGATGTACGTAGGTGGTAATTAGATTTACAATTATTATTGATCATAAATAGATCTCGATTCGAGTTACAACATTTATTAATGTCATTGCCACCAGTAAAACCTACTATTCGAAAAAATATTTATAAAACATTGCAAAAATACGTCGGTGAAAAATTGTTTAAAAATCATTCTTAGTTTTCGCAATAGTCTGTAGTAACACATAACATCTTATGGAAGTATCCGCACAGTGATTTTTTTTCGTAGAACGGACATAGTCATACTGGTTTCATAATTGATACTACACAAAACATTCGCGCGGAAATAATTCTGTAAAGTTTCGCAGTGCGGACAGACCCTCCTAAATGAAAATGTAACAAATAGCAGTTAAGATTACAGCTTGTCCATGGTAGACCAATAACATAAAATGTCATTAATTATACAGAGTTAAACAGTGTTGTGATTATGTATCTACATAAAAATTGGGAATTTTGATCCGCTCCCAAATGCACTGGCTAAGTGCACTGGTTGGTTTACAGAGTATAAACGGTAAATGTTGAATTTACCAATATCCCAACAATAGTGAGATAAACAAGGATTGATGATAGATATTGAATATTTATATTGAAACATAGTGCGGTATAGAGATATAAAATGAATGTCACGGCACATTTTCCGTGGTAGAGACGCAGAAGCCCTCAGTTGAATTTAGTATTGTTCACGTTGTATTGTATTATATCACGCAAGATTAATTGAGAAGACCTTAGTAACAATAACGTAGTTACATGCACGCACAAAGGGCGTGACTTGTACCACAGTACTTATTTGTACATAAACGATCAAGTTGCTGCATAATTCCGCTAACACATGCATCCTATATCTCATAGTTAACCATAAAGTTTCATATCCGTCTATATCTACATTTTATTAATTGAAAGACTGTAAGTTGGGTAATCAATATTTCTAAGCTGTTCGCAATGTATCCGCAGTTGTAAATTTTGTTTTATTGTGTTAGAAATTGTACTTCCGCGCATCGTAAGGACTTCATGCAAAGGTAAAAGTTCACGGGCAGGACTCGGGCCACTGTGTGGTGTGTTCGTAGATTTTCTTTTACTTTTGTTATCGTCCGTAGGGGGTGTTTCCACTTATGATGTGAGAGGTGGCTGAGCGATGAGAGAATGCGGCTCGTGATACTTAGTACAATAATTTAAACACTAATAAGTACATAATAAAACACTTCACTAATACCTACTTCGAATATAATCGAAACATGTTATTGAGTCATAATATTATTGTGATGTGTTACGCGGAGTAAAATTTCTACAGTCTGCAACCAAGTCGCTTTCAACCTCTGTTTTACTGTTTATATACGGAGTGTTACAGAACTTTATTAAATATATTTATGCGTTAATTTTCCGCATTAAAAAGTACCTGTACTATGTGTAAACCCCGATATGACTAATCCTTTCAGCTGCTTTTATGTAAAAGAACTCACTCGTGCACTTTCACAACTTATTGCATTATCAATTTGAAAAAGAACGGTGTCTGGTTTCGCGACTTTAGTCTGACATCTCTGACGTGCATATACCAAAACATGTTCTTGTCATTCGAGATAATAATATGAACATTTATATTATGTAGAGCCATGGAACACTTACTATCATCATAAATCAGTATTTTTGTTGGTTTATCACAATTAAACGACAGTTATGACTATTATTTTGGAAATGTAGGTTAACTACTATGTTGAGTTTTTTAATTTATTTTAATGTTTATTTTGGAACAAGTCTCATGTATACCTTGCAGTCACAGAGAAGAAAAAAATCTGATGTATGTATAAGTTATTTTAAGTACGCAGATATGTACTGGGTGTTCGTATAAATGAATGAATCCAATTGATGATTTAGTATCGAACTGTCTAATTTAGTTCGCCTAGAAATATACATTGCAGTATACATAATACCATTTCACCAAATTAGTCAAATAGCCTATTAACTGATTTTATTTATTTATTCATTGCAAATACATGTAACATCTAGTATACCTACAACACAAAAATACACATGAATCTTTTCAGGCACAGCAATGGAAAACAGAGAGGCGGACTTGTTATAATAGTTTATCTTCCAAATATTGCACTCCAGTGTAATAGGCTTTCGTATGAAGTAATTTTATGATGGGGTTAATAAACTTTCCTAGTACTAGTACTAAAGTACTAGTGTAGATGTTAGGTTTTTCAAATTAGTTTTATTGCGTGATTCATAGCGACGGGGCATGTCTCGCAGTGTGGTATAATAATTTGGATGTTTTCCAATAAATTTACAAATTTCTAATATGTAGGTAGTGCACGGCAAAGTTAGGATTTTTTTATTTTTAAAATGAGGCTTTTCCATTTGTTTAGTGTTGGTCGGATTTTTTTTTTTCAGAATTAGTAGATCCTGTGCTTGCGCACGGTTACCTCATAACATCACTCCGTAGCTAAGCCAAGAGTGGGCATAGACATAGTACCTACGCCGTGACGGCGGTCTTGGTATCCGTCGACTTCTTCAATTCCTTTATTAAAGCACTAGCGAAACCCGCGCAACTTCGTTTGCGTGTATCCCGCTTTCCCGTGGGAATTTTGGAATGTATGATACTTTAAAACCTTCCCCTTGAATCACTCTATCAATTTAAAAAACCGCATCAAAATCCGTTGCGTAGTTTTAAAGATTTAAGCATACAAAGGGACATAGGGACATAGGGACAGAAAAAGCGACTTTGTTTTATACTATGTAGTGATATGTAAACTGGGACATTTTGGAGGCTATTGTTTCTATGTGAGGTTTCCACGTTAAATTGGAGTCCACTATAATACCGAGCAATATATACGTCTGAACACATTCCAGTATAATATTCCATTATTTTAGATTTGGAATAATTAATTTGTAAGTTGTGGTCCTTCACCCACATTGTAATTTGGTTTACTAAATTGTGTAATTTTTTATTTTGGTTTACGCTATTATCACATGTCATTATGAGTGAGAAAACGTCGGCACACATCACACACGGTACGTTAACAGATTTTGGCAAGTCGTTTATGTAAATGGTGAAAAGAAGGCATCCAAGAATGCTGCCTTGTGGGATCGAATCGGTCATAGTTTCAGCGTTCGATCTGACAGTTTTTATTTGGTGATTCACATGTTCGACCTCGACATACTGCTCGCCGTTGTTCACGTAGGCAAACCATCTATAAGGCACTCCGCGGACACCTATGCTGTATAGTTAGTCGAGCAATATATTAAATTTAACTTTTTCGTACGCTTTTGTCATATCGAATATTGAATTGTGCTGACAAAGCATATATTTTTTTAATTCTCATGAAATTGTTTGCGTTCGATATCATGTTTTCTAGTATTTGCGTTGCTATAGTCTAACAGACATTTGATTACTTCACTTGGTCATTTTTTAAATAATACACATTCGTAATCATCCTAATATCATAAATAAGAAAGTGAGTTTGTTTGTTCTTCCTTCACGGCTTGACTAAGCAGCCGATCATTATGAAAATATGTGATACATATTGTCAGGGGTACAGAGCCCAACGTTTTACGCGGGCGAAGCCGCGGGTAACTACCTACTAGTAGTTTTATAATAGCTATAAATATCGATAGATAAGCCCTTATACAATCATGTAGGAAGTATGCACAACAATTTATGTGCCTTGAATGTGGTCACGTAGACACAACAACGGCATTGATGCGAATAAGTTAAAACTATAACTTCCAATACAAAAAAGTAAATAACACTTGTTTTGTTATTCGATCAAGGCTGAATATGCAATAGAATATTTTAGAAATAAACTATTCATAAAACTACATATTTAAATACGTACCTACAGGCTGCGTTTTTACCGGCCATGTGCTAGGATGCGAAGCAACCCTTCCTCCTTGCGTCGCTTGTCCTCAATGCTGAGGGTCGTGGCCTCTCCGAATCACTCTCTCGTGGACTATCTTGCGCCAGCTTGCTCTGTCCTCGGCAGCGTGGATGGCATCGCAGACTGAGGTGTTTAGAGCAGAGCGGAACTAGGCTGACCAGCGCAACGGGCTTCTGCCTCTAGGTCTTTTCCAGCTCACCTTGCCTGTTATCAGCAGCTTTTTTAAGTTGTCCCTTTCTTTCTGGCAATGTGGCCAAAAAACTCAAAGCTTCTTCGCGAACATGTGGTGCTGAGCCTCATTGGTGACTTGAGCTCGGCGAGGATGGATTCATTGGTTCGGTGTTCTGTCCAATGAATTCCGAGTGATGCGAAGCAAGGGATGTATTTATTAAAAACCTATAATTCTATAGATTTTTAATAAATTCATACATCCCTTGCTTCGATTCCGCTTTTTATAGATAGCCTAGCTTAGCAGATGTGGAAACGAGTGGAGCGTGTTTTTGTACGTACAAAAAGAGTTGGATGCAAGGAATGTTTGCGAGAATGCCAGAAATGAGAGTGTGCCAGAGATGAACGCAATCAATATGTAAGTTCAGCAACGACAATATTGTTGAATGAGTTTAAAGATCTCGAGCTATCGTTCCTCTATGTGACAGTAGTAGACAATTAAAATGACTAGAATTGACGTGTGTTGACAACAACACAAGTTACATCATTTATAAATTCTAAACATACAAAATGTATGAAACCGATTTCGATGTGTCACTACACGACATAATATAAGTTACAATCATGTGACCAAAAAACACAAGATAATCTGCACTTCAAAAAAAAAGTTACTTATTGTTTTGATTATGCATGAACTTTTTGCTGATCACAAAATTTATTGCGCGCTTATTGCCGTGTGAAATATTCAGTCTTATTTTATATGTTAATTTACATTCAAAATTCATCAAAACAAAAACTTTAGAGCACTATTTTATAAACCTGTCTACACTCAGCTAATAAAATAATAAGTGGTTAGTTAGTTTGATTCTTTGTTTACTCATTACTGGTATTCTGAGGTAGGTATTAAAAATCTAGTTAATTAATTTTATCTGTGGGTTAGGTAAATTGTTTGTTTTGTATATATCGATTACGTAATCTATCATCAAATATGAGCTTTGTTGCAGACGATATAATAAAATAATGTAATTATTATGATAATTAAAAAAAAACTGGTGTCTATCGTGAATGCGTAAACCCTGTATATAATCCTATTTCTTCGTAAAAATCTGCAATCAGAAGGGCTACTACGAAACGTAAATCGACAAGGTATTTCATGGTTATTTTAGTAATTCCTTGAATTCTATCCATGAAATACCTTGTACTTTATAGTTATTTTAGTAGCCGAAGAATCGGGTTTACTTTTTAGTAGCCCTCCTGAACTGGTGGTGGTAGAAAAAAAAGTGACGATTCGAAAGTGCTTAAATAGGCCAATTTCAATAAAAAAAGTTTAACCGTGACTTATTTATACATAATTATGATACCTATGTTAATGATACATGAAGTCTCATCTTTGTATCTCTTTAGGGTTCCGTAGTAAACTACAAGGAACCTGTAAAATGTTTAATATATTTAACACACTAGACGTACGTAGCAGACCTAGTTACATGCGCACGCGACCACAGTCTCAGTATTTGCGCATCGGTCAGTATACTACAGAACCCTTATAGTTTCGTCATGTCCGTCTGTCTGTCTGTCCGTCCGCGGTCTAGCGCATAGACGCTTTATGCTAGAAAGCTAAAATTTGGTATGTACCTATACAATGCTAACAAGGTGGTAAAACAAAATTTAGAAGAAAATAAATTTGGGGTGCCTCCCGTACATGTAAAGTGAGAATAAAATATTTTAAAAACATCAAGGGTGTGGGTAGATAATTTTTCGATACAATGATCCGTTTCGGAATTATTTACATTTATCGTGTGAATTTTTGTTTTGCCCCCCCCCCCCCCCCTTTATCTCCGAAAGTATTATGTTTAGAAATTTTAAAAAAATCTTGGTAGTAATCCATATTTAGAGCAAACTAATAATTTAGTCTGCTCTAAATATGGATCATGATCTACAGACAGAAACAAAAGATCAAAATGTCCTTGACCAAAATCTAAAGTATGAAATCAATGAAATAGATTGTCTAAAACAATATTGTGAAAAAATAAAATATGATATGATTTTTTTATCGTGTATTCAAAATTATTTGCAAAATGTCAGTGTCAATAAATGGATGTGTACACGGAAAGAGGATTCCCACAAAAAAAGAAGGGTTTCATAGATTTGACTGTTGACTTTTAATAAGCTACATCACACCTCAACATCACGCTATCACTCTTGGAAACTGAACATGAACGGGTAAAACACACAAAAAACAGCTACCTAATTAATTTATAATGAACACTAACGGAGCTAATAGACTTCACAAAATACTTCCGTATTCCGTAACTTTTAAAACAACACAAATTTTATTATCGTACATTAATGACATTCCGGCTTTCCCACAATAACCTGTCTGGTGCATCATTATGAAATGATTTAATTTTATATTACTAAATTCTAAACTATTACATTTTAGGCCTTAGATAACGTTGCAAACATCACTTAGGAGCGGTTCTGCTTCCAGAGGAGATACAATAGCTCTCTGCCCAGCACATCTGGAAGTTCCTAGAGGCAACCGGTCTGGACAGGGAAATTTAATTAAAGGGCACCACAAAAGATCAGCAATGGTCGAAGCAGTATCTTTGAAACCCACAGCAACAAATAATAATAATAATAATAGGAGCGGTAGGGCACAGCGGATAATCTGTTCAAATCGGAGTCGCCCGTCTGGTGAAGGACCTCGACCTTACAGAAGATCGTAGCCAAATAGCATTGGTCTCGGCCATGTTGTGTTCAGTACGGTGAGTAAGGTCTCCAGAGCTCTACTTGGGGGGTTGGGAGGATTGGCAACGCGTGAGTGATCCCCCCGGTATTGCAAGCGTCTATAGACTACGGTGATGCTTACCATCAAGCGGGCCGTATGCTCGTTGGTCACCTTTGTGGCATAAAAATACCATCAAAGTAGTCAAAACTAAATGAATACGAAGTTCAACGACCGATCCCGACTATTGTATATGATACGATAGGTGTATTGTTGTACACGATAGGTGATGCCAATGAAAACATATTGGCAGCAGCGAATCTGCACTGTGCGGCAATTCACGTAACAAGAACCGATTTTAGTTCGATTCAACGACACTCGCTGTCTCACTCATACAAAATAGGAATTGAACGGGACAGTAGGACAGCGAGTGTCGTTGAATCGAACTAGAATCAGTTCTTGTTACGTGAATTGCCCCACTGGTCTCCCATTACTGAAAGCACAAAGCCCTGCGTGGCTTAAGTCGTGCGGTAAATATAAATAAATAAAAAAAATAAAATAAAAACATGAGAAAGAGAAGAAGTATTACACGTTCTTGCGATAATAACAAGCGATGCTAACGACTGTGTTCACAATTTCTTGATTATTTAAAATTTGTTTGATTAATTGTCAGTTTTTGTATGTGTTTTAACAGCGGCTCTATTCTAGTAACAGAAATCGTTCAAATATCGTGTCAATCTCAATCGCTGTCTCATTCATACATAATAGAAATTGAGCAAGATAGTGTTCTATACTTGTTCAGCTAGTAAATTTAACAGAAAAATGACGAATTTCGACAAAAAATTAGACTTAAACAGTTTCTATTGCACATATCTTAAATTTTTAATACTAAATAGTACGACGAAAAACTTTTTGTGCACCCAATTGAATTAATTTCGCACTGAGACTTCTATGAAAACTTCCACAACACAACATTAGAATAATTTTGGAAACGTTAAATAAAATTTTGATAAAAAGGAACTTTTCACCATTATTATGTAGGCCGATTAAAACCTTTTATTGCAGTAATCGATATATAGGTACATTTTAATTGTAATTAAATTCGTAAAGATGTTTTTCCATTCGAAAAATCCCAAAAAATAAATCTGCCACTTCAGAACAATCTATGACGCAATACATAATTGATATTTGATTGAATCTCGCGTGAACCAAGGTTTCTCCAAGGGACTATTCACATTGACATGTTTAAAAATATATATGTTATAGTGTAGTGGTAGAAAGTAGAGACTGAAGGAAAAAGTGCAATAAAGACACGTCACTGCATCAAACATCAACAGACCGGTGACGTTTAATTACGTGAATACAAGAATTGCCATTCGGCAAAATATTGATATTACAAATCGTTTCTATAAAATTTCCATTCCATAAAATCAGAACGTTACTATTTACAATTTCGGGACTTTTTAGACTTCGTGTATTTATTAAGTACTCTATATACTATTTAAAAATACGTTTCGTGCAAAATTATGACGTTTTGCTTAATACTCAAATGTATTTCCTCGTTGATTCGTTTTTAATTAATATTAACATTGTTGTGGAATTGATCGTTAATTGTTATCTGTTGTAAGGAAAAGAAAACCTAAAAAAGAGATGGATGTGACAAAAAAAATTAAAACAGTAAACATACCTATTACTTATCTGACTACTTAAAGTTAGGAAATTAGATTCCATTCTGGATCTGAAATGTTGGAATCTATTGAGATCATCCGCCATAGCCTACCAAGTCTCAGTCTTGGTTTGGTACGTACGATACGATACACTCGGGTCGTTTGATTTACTATGCACACTGAAATAAAGTTTAATAGTAATTGTGGATCACGAGCTACTTGAATTAACATAAAAATATCATAAACACCTTATCCATTTATTATATTGCAATTAAAAATCTAATGCGTTTGCCGGTTTGCCTCTTCCGGTGGCTGTATACAATTTGACCTCTAAAGTGTAATAACCAATATACATAAAGAGAAACAATACTAAGATAAAACAATAGCATAGATCAAAAATAGGCACTATTTAGTATTATAGGGACAATTCATACAGATTGAGCTAGCCCCAAAGTAAGTTCGAAACTTGTGTTATGGGGATACTAACTCAACGATATTATATTTTATAACATATACATATATAGATAAACATCCAAGACCCGAGGCCAATCAGAAAAAGTTCATTTTTCATCATGACCCGACCAGGAATCGAACCCGGGACCTCCTGGGTGGCGGTCTGGCGTGGTAACCATTACGGAGGTCGTCAAGTATTTAGTATTATTACGTCCGTTTTCACCAACGTCCACCGTTTATGGTTGGACCAACGCCTCCTAGCATTAACAATAAGCTGAAACAATTTGTATGACATTTGATGACATAACATTTTTCGGGCATTCATTTCGCAAAAACTCGAATTTGAGGATTTTCGTACTTAATTAATAATTACACAATTTACACATGTTACGACATATCATTATTAATTTAGCTCTAAGTGTTCTCATTAAAATAAATTCGAACCATCCAGGATCTTATCTAAAAGATAATCTGTTATAGGATAGGATACGTAATGAAACGTACGTATTCATTTTTTGTCACACGTACGCAATTTTAATGTGCGAACTTTACCTCGTATCCGTGCGCACTTCCGTATTGCGAAATGGGATTAACGTTACGTGGGTGTTTAACAAGAATACCTAATAATTAATCACTAATTTCATTATCTTTTTTATGAAAACAAAATATAAAATTATCCTAATTTACCATAGCCAAAAAAAGTTAGACTATAAAACTACAGGTTAAAAAAATATATGCTACAAACTTAAAAACATCCATCCATAATTCCATCTCAATTAGTTCTACTATTTATTTACATTAAATGAATAAAATTCCCATAATATTTTGGTTTTAAAAGTCGCCGGGTGAGGCCAAACGAGCGTAATTTTGTGAGTTGTTGTGAGTCGCGTATTTTCGGTCACTTATTTAACGTTCAACTGAATTTACAACTCATCGTGTGGTGTCGTCATGTGGCACCAACTGCCTTTTTGTATGAAACGAATGCAGCAGAATTTCTGCTACCGAAATTCTGCTCACAAAATTACGCTCGTTTGGCCTCACCCTAGATCCCACTGGGGGATCGAGCAGTGGATTCAAGTGGAACGACAGCCGAAACCCTATCACCTGTTTTCACGTATCGTTTTATATCGTCTCGCACGATCGGGCTAGAAATCGAATTATGCATGACATGAAGGAAGATGAAAATGAGAAAAAGATGGAGATAATAAGCAATAAAATATTAAACATTGAAAAGGATATCTACGATGTTTAGCTTTATTGATCTTGTAACAAAATATCTCTTTAATTATTCTTAAGTGTACCTAGTGTACTTTGTATGTGGTACGTCGTAGGCAGCCGTGCATTTCCAATAAATGACGAAAGAATTTGTCATAGTCACGGATCTGCCGGCTCTGCCTTAAAATTAATTCCGCCGACATTGCAAGATGACGTGTTTGTTACAATAATTCTCTTCCTGAAGTTTGTTCCGACATGGATTCTGATGAAACATACTGTATTAGTTACAGTCCGTCGTTGATTTTTATAATGACTTTGCAATTTCGTACATTTTTGTAAAAAATATAACATAGCTGCTAGTGTTAATAATAGTATTATTTAAGTTTATGACACTCTTCTTGGCTACGAGCAATTCTCATGAGCATTTGAGCTCGATTGCTAGTCACGCTCAAATAAAGTAAAAAATTATCAGTGAGTCAGATAATTCTAAAATTTAATTAGCTACTCTACTAAGAACTTTAATTTACTTACGAATAATTAATTCACTTTAACAAATTGTTATTGCTTCATTATAAACCTTAATAATACTACAATTAAACTAAGATTTATTTGACAAGGTTTTATTCTTGACATAATTTTGTGGTAACTTGGCTGTGTAAATGGCGACTGTTACATAAGGTCATTGCAGTTACATTTGAATATTGTTTCCTTTTCAGGAATAAATTTGTTGTGTTTGTTCCACCGCCCGCTGGAAGGTGTGAGTCTACCGGGCTATATCCCGTATAGCGGGAGACAGATTGACTAGAACATTGTCTGTTAACAATATCACTGTTCACCTGCTATGTGTTGGTGCAGTAGGAACAAATAGGTAGACCTGATACGTTAAGAGTTGCCTAAGAACATTTATGTTAAAATGAGTAAAATTGCTGGATGCAGGCCGGTGCCAGTCGCATACTGGAAACGGTTGGGGGAGGTCTATGTCCAACAATGGTCTATCTGTGGATGAGATGATGATGAGCAAAATGTTGCTAAGGCTGCCACTAAATGATAATGTATGGAAATTGTTTGATACTGACAGGTAAAGGAACAAACTAAACTGAAAAAACAAAGCTTTACTTTGTTCTTTTGTTCTTTCAGTTCAGCCGTAGTTGTCACTCTACTTTTGGGAACGGTGAAGGCCAGAATATCGACCTTGTTTATAATTCACAGATTATGTCTGGTTTTATTTACTAATGACCAGTTACCCTCAACAGACACACGGTCGCTGTAGACTAAGTCAAATTCTAGTCCATTACGTTTATTTTATTTGTTCAGTCACTTTTTCCTGCACAATATGTGGTGACCAATTCGTAGTAACTTCCACTTTATCCGGAAATCCGTTTAGAAGGGAGACACTGACATTACAAGGTGTTCTGTGTATTGATCTTCAGGCGAAGGCTATATGTAGGATAGTATGAACCCAAAACGTAATAAATACTAATTGATCATCTTACTTATTTCATGTTTGTTTTCTTTCTGTGATAAATTTTTACATACGTCAGTAGTTAATCTGTAATAGCACGATCATAAATACTAAAAATCTGTAAAAACTAACCACTATACTCGACGTTTAATCCTCCGTATTACACGTTTGAAACTAGAGTATGACTTATAATTGCAGCTGTATTAGCATAATATAGTAAACACTGTATAGTTAAGAGAGGTAGGGCACAGCGGATAATCCGCTCAAATCGGAGCAGCCCATCTGGGGAAGGACCTCCACCTTACAGAAGATCGTAGCAAAATAGCATTAGTTTCGGCCATGTTGTGTTCCTACGGTGAGTAAGATCTCCAGAGCTCCACTTGGGGGGTTGGGATGGTTAGCAACGCGCGAGTGATAGAATTATTGCAAGCGTCTTTAGGCTACGGTAATGCTTACCATCAGGCGGGCCGTATGCTTGTTTGCCAACTTTGTGGCATAAAAAAAAGAGACCATCTCCACGAGACGATATGATCGACGCGATTCTTTTGCTTGTTGAGATGGTCCTAAAATCACTCTGTAAAATCTCATTATTTTAATATTTAATTCACGTTTTTGGTGCCGCATAGTCACCAATATCATCAACAACATCTCTCTTTCGTTGAATAACGATTCTGTAACGTTAATTAAGTTTGAATAGAACCATTATTTACCAAAGTAATTTGCCATCATCACATAAATTATTGCATAAGTTACAGTATTATTCAAATAATTATCCAAAACAGTCATAAACGTCAAGCACGTGCTCATGCATCAGATATACATATAATCTGCGATAGTCAAGCAACAAGGCCAGTCACAATGGCATTGGCACATTGGCAGTTTAACAGGTTCTCTTATTCGGTGTAACCGAGCAAAATTATATCAAAGTGCGATCATAAAACTTTGTAAGGAGCATGGTCAGAAATAGTCCGAAACTTCTAAACTAAAACTTACTTTGCCTATATTATAGAGCCACTTAACCTTTTACGAGCGGCCAATAGAGTTTCACTGGTAACATATACATAATAAAAAGTTAAAGAAATTTGTGAAGTGGACTATCAGACTCCAGAACAATATGTTATTACGAATTTTTAAAGATTCTAGGATAACTTTATAATAATTAAATAATTATACAAATTTTGACCGTCCTACAGCTACACTAAACAGATACGAATGTCCGTCATCACCATCTACTCTTACTCCAAACGTAGGTACCTTACTAGTACTAATTTAATAAGAACTAGGGGATACCTAAGGGCTGGTTAATGAAAAAGTTTAAGTGGACTTGTGAGTTGAATGGACAAAAAGATTTATCATAATGTAATTAATATCATACTTGGTGCATCCTCTATACATATTTTCTGTTTAAATCATACTATAACTTTAATCCATTATTACACAGACGTTTTACTTACATAAAGTATCAATTGAACGTTTTTGCACAGCAATGTGAATGAAAAGTATAATTATTAATTTTAATTAATGTTAGTTATAAATTATAAAATAAAAAATGTCATCAATAACGAACCGGATTTACTAATAATTTATTATAATAGCACAAAAAGTGTGAAATACAATTAATGTACAGAAGTTCGCTTATTTATCTCTTTAAACGATCTCCCGGAACGTTAAAATATTAAGGGCGATGAATTATGTTACACGGCAAAAACTCAACGATAAATTAATTAACATTATACAATCACAACAAAGACAATAAACATATTTCTTAAATCATTAATACTTAGCAACTAAACGTGTGTATCTTCGAAGAAGTCAATTTGAAATAGAATTGACTATGGTATCGTCGCAGTCAATCTAAGCCACAAGAAGTCCACTAAATGAACAAGGCCCATAGCCTCGTCCAGACGTTTTCAGTACGTTTATAGGGAAAACGATGCATCGTGGACATCTATACTAATATTTATAGAGGAAAGATTTGTTCGTTTGTTGGTTTGCATGGAATAGGCTCTGAAACTACTGGACCGATTTCAAAAACTCTTTCACCAGTAGAAAGCTACATTATCAGGGAATGACATAGGCTATAGCTATTCCCGAAATTCAATGTGGTTCCCACGGGAACGGGTCCGGAACTTCACGTGGATGAATAATAAATAAGACTACATGTGTATGTGTATCGGGGGCGCTCAACCTAGAAAGCTGAGATTTTGTATTGAGGATATCTTTATGAAGTGGACAATAACAAAGACAGGATTTTTCAAAATTCCCACGGGAAAGGGATTAATAGGACTGTAAGTGTATTATCGCAGGCGCTCAACCTAGAAAGCTGAAATTTTGTAAAGAGGTTCTCTTTATGATGTTGACAAGGATAAAGTCGGGGTTTTTTAAATTCCCACGGGAACGAGAAAAATAGGATTGCACGTGTATTATCGTGGGCGCTCAACCTAGAAAGCTGAGATTCTTCTTCTTGAGAACTTACCCTCTAAGGGGGTGAAACGGGAGTCCAAAGTTTGTATGGAGAAACAAGATTAGTCAGACAATTTTATTAGAAACTTCGTAGTACTCCTGGCGGTAAATGAGTAAGTACGTGTTTCAGGATTTTTCAAAATTCAACCCCTAAAAGGGGAAATAGGGGTGACAAGCGTGAAAAATCAGGATTGTACATTTTTGAAATCGGCACTTTTGTTAATATAATAATATAATAATAATAATAAAATTATACTTAAAAAGTGGCTAATTGTTAATGTCTTTTACAGCCTTATTTATAACCTTTTAGGCGATACGAAGTTCGCCGGGTCAGCTAGTTCTATTCTAAAAAAAGAAATAAAGTGTAAAAAATATGGTATAATGTTGGTTGAGAGTTTGTATGCAATAAAGCAGACCGTCCTGGATCGGACTAGATATCATACTAATTATTATACATGAGAAAGTGAGTTTGTGTTTGTTATTCCTTTATGGCTTGACTAAGCAGCCGATCATTATAAAAATTTGTATACATATTGTAGAGTACAGAGCAGAACATAGGCAAACATAACAAATTTTTAATCGGGCGAAGCCGCGGGCAACATCTAGTTCCATAATAAGAAGAGCATTAGCAAATGCAGCAAATTTACAATTTATTTGATAAATTATTCAGTAATTATATTGTATTTATTGTCGCCAAATCAATTTTCACGAAAATTCTATCAATGATTGAGATGCAATTTGTAAAGAACCCCAAAAAGTTTTATTATCCCGCGCGGACCGAAACGTACCACCCTAAAATAGAACCTACGAATTATTTACGCGTTCTACGATTTTCAATTCAAATATTGCAACTGACTAAAACAACACATACAGTTAAGTCAGTCAGGAGTAGTCAGAACTTTAAATGTTATAAAATCCTACTAATATTATAAAGGCGAAAGTTTGTATGTATGTTTGTTACTCTTCACGCTCAAATGGCTGGGCCTATTACCCCGCGGCCCTTGGGACAAAGTGTTAGCCACTCGACCACCGGGCCTGTCGATGTTATATAATAAATAAATTATTATTTATTTAGCAAAAACCTTTTACAACATTTTTAAGCTATTGCATAGCTTTTATCGCGGGCTTTGAGCGCGGCGACCGAATCAAGAAATTCCGTAACGAAATCGTTCCGTATTCAATATGCAATTTAATGCAAGCAAACTATAACCGATACAATTTACCACTATTCGCTCATAGAGCACTTGTTAACCAGTGTTATATTTTAAAATTCAATACGCAAATTTAAACGAGATAATACCGCTATTCCCTTATAGAGGACTCTGTTAACCAGTGTTATATTTAAATTTATTTAAATGGCAGTTCCCGAGTGCCACACGTATTTTTTTTATTAGCGGTATAATACACTAAATGTTTGAGTACGTATTTGAACATAGTCGTATTATTTGCTGTAGTAAATGCAAGACTGACAACCCTATCACTATTATGATTTGATTTATTGCAGCGCTGCAGCGGTCCGCACAGCTGGCCGGACCGGAGCCCTACGTTCGACCCGGCGCGGCGGCATGGTGACGACTCGAAACGGAACTCGGAAATGATAGAAGTAAGATAAAAAGAATATCTATACCACAGATATTATATTCATACTTCCATACTTAATATTATAAATGTGAAAGTGTGTTTGTTTGTTCGTTTGTCCTCCCTTCACGTCGAAAGTAATGAACGAATTGATATGATTTTTTTATTGAGGAAAGTTTAAGGTCTGGAGAGTGACATACTACATGCTACTTTTTATCCTGGAAAAACATCTTATTCCCACGAGAAAAAATAAAGTATATATATTTTTACTCTTCTTTCACGTCAAAAGAAACCTAAGTACCGACATGATTTTTTTTAACAGAGATGATTTAAGGTCTGAGTGACATAGGCTACTTTTTATCCCGGAAAAACATCTCATTCCCACGGGAAAAAAGTTTAACATTATTTTTTCATATTTTTTTAATTTACGGTCTGGAGAGTGACATAAGGCTACTTTTTCCCACGGGATAAAGAGATTCCCATGGGAAACATTATTGACATTTTCCCTTGACCACGCGGGCGGGGCCGCGGGTAACAGCTACTTACTTACATAAATATTATAAAGGGGAAACATTTGTACTTTTGTTTATATTTATTTAATTAATTCTTAAACTACTGGACCGATTTCAAAAATTCTTTCACCGTTGCATATGTACATTAGCACCGGGTAACATAGGCTAAATTTCATTAATGGGGATTCTTAGTAAAGTAAAACCCATGTGAAGCCGGAGCGGTCCGCTTGTAAATTATAAACAGAAACTCCTGAAGCATTTCTTTTCAGACACATATTTTGATTTTTAGACTTATCTTATTGAGTCCTTTCAGTCCTTTGTCATTGAGTTAGTCCTATAGATGACTTGCGATGTCGACGTATGAAATTTTAAGTCTTAAACATAAGAAAAAGAGATTCATAATGTTGAGATTGAGAATAGTGAATAGTCGGAATACAAAATCTGCAAATAAATAAGTAAATACATCTTTACATAGCATAAAATGAAGTCTCTTTCTGCTGTCTGTCTATCTGTCCCAATGTATGCTTAAATCTTTAAAACTACGCAACGGATTTTGATGCGTTTTTTTGATAGATAGAGTGATTCAAGAGGAAGGTTTTTAGGTGGAATTCCCACGGGAAAGCGGGATGCACAAATACATCTATTACAAGGTAAATATGTGGAATAATTGGCTAATTCTATTCCACCGTAAGTCATACTTCCATGTCGGTTATAATGCAATTTTGTGACGTGCCCCGGCACTTCGCTCCAATTACTACCTTCGTGATACGATACTAAGATAAAAAAAATATTGCTAGACTTTGAACGCTATTCAAGACTCGATCTTTTTTGTAATTACTTTGTGTAAATGCAAGGGCATTATTCAGGTACTATAACAAAAATATTTTACATTTTCAATTACGAAATGACTTACCTACGATAAACAATACTGTAAGAACGTAATGTTGTCGGTGCTGCATGCCTATTTTCTTGGCTAAAATTATATTATCTTTGTGAGAAAAACTGTCAAAATTTAAGCACCATCTCGCTATACGAACATCTATTATAATACCAGTACTATAGGTAATCAGGACAAGCCCACCACACATTCTCTCGGGATGTGTCTCCTATGTAGCCAGGATTAACAACGGTGACCTCAGATTGACAATAAGAAATGAAGCTAAAGCTTCCCTATCCCCTCTTTCCCCCTCCTTCTTTCCCTTCCCTTTCTTTCCTCCTTGGTGGACAACGCATTGGTAGCGCTCCTGGTGTTACTGATGTCCATAGGCGGCGGTGACCGCTTTCCATCAATGATGAAAAATTTTAAAATTTAAGAAATTGTTTGATATTTAAATATTTTTAAATAAATATAATCTGCACCTAGAAATATTTAATAGCGTTATCTTTTATTTATAAAATTCAGTATTCGTAATTAAAACATTTATCTGCTTGCTTTAAAATATTACTGCTGATAATTGGCACTTAGCGTTTCAGATAACAATAAAAAGATTTCGAAAAATCCTTTTTTTAGTGCCGCATTTTCAAATGATTGACCGAATAATTGTTTAATCACGCTATCCTCTATTGAAAAACTCAAAACTATGTATAATCACGAACAGAGATGGGTACTGGGTAATCTGCATAGATAGGAATGTTTTGAAGAAGGTCTTAGGAAGTTTTGTTTTGTAAATAGTATCGTTGGAAATAACAATGGAGAAATTTATAATTAAAGTATGGCTGAAATAATAAATCACATTTGACACTTGAAGACACACGATGCATCTTTTTCCCTATAAACGTGCATTATGCACATTCATAATGAGAAGAGCCAATATTTATAATTTATATGATGATTATTCAGTATATATATTGTTTTTGTTGTCAAACCAAACCAAACCAATTTTCGTGAAAATTCTATCAATGATTAAGATGCAATTTGTAAAAACCCCCAAAAAATTTGAATTTCCCGCGCGTTCCGAAACATACCACCTTAAGGAAACTGAAACATAAGTACTTAGGGTTTTTACGTTAATACTTTCCTGTACACAACACTTTGCAATCTTGTGATTCTGATTATACAAATTGAGTAAAATAAAAACATTGAATATTATTACTCAAATTATTATAAACAATTATGTATTGTGTACTACCCGTACTAAATAAGGACAGGAGAAAGATGTAAAGCTCTTCTTTAAAAAGAGACGCGCTCTTGTCGGTGAAGCAGTCTCCATTTTCCTCATTCCTGTGTCAGCTCCTTCACCTCCCTATAAAATTAAATAGTAAAACAAATGTTTTTTTTCTGTTTTGACACATGTTCCTTTAATTCCTATTCTTATAAGAAACTTATAGTAATGATGATTGAATCGCTATTGATATAAACCGTAAGTATATTCATAAAGTGCCGTTTATCTCGGAACTGCCAAGATAGATATTGATGTCACTTATCATGAGTGTCTAGTGGAGGTATACCGTCATAAATTGCATACCCACATTGCTATTGATATACTAGAATGTGAAAAAATCATAGCAGAAAAGATATTAATAAACTGCCATTTATCTCGGAACTGCCGGGACAGATTTTGATGCCTCTCCGCATGAGTGTCTAGGAGAGGTACCCTATGAAAAATTGCATACCGACATTGCTATTGGTCCGTAGTAAACTACAAGGAACCCTTATAGTTTCGCCATGTCCGTCTGTCCGTCTGTCCATCCGCGGTCTAGCGCCTAAACGCTTGATGCTAGAAAGCCGTAATTTGGTATGTATACTTATACTCATATTAACAATGCTAACAAAGTGGTAGAATAAAATTTTGAAAAATATATTTTTTTTCGGTGTCTCCCCTACATGTAAAGTGGGAATGAAATTTTTTTTTCGCACCGACCAAATGTTGTGGGGTATCGTTAGATAGTTCTCTTAAAAACATAGAGGGTGTGGGAAGATCATTTTCCGATACAATGATCCGTTTGCGAATTATTTACATTTAACGTGTCAATATTCATTTTGCACGGTGCCCCCACCTAGTTAGCGACTATGGGGCGAGAGGGCAAGATATATAGACACAATAATTAATGGTAACAGTAAAGTTCCTGCAAAAAACACACGTAATGACAAACGACATGAACGTTCTTATACAACATCTATTAAAACCTCATAATCTAAATGTATAATTATTCACGTTTTTCCAACTCCGCTTATCAATAACGATGTAATTATATGTATATAAGTAATTTAATACGTATCATGTTAAATAGATTATATTATAGAATTAGATAATAATAACAGTAGGTTAGTTATAGCACCGATTATAAGTCATTCTCGTAAACCAATACCTATTTTCCGGTTTTTTATAATACGGAGTCAGTATCCTGGCAACCAAGATCGACAGAACAGCTTTTATAACTAAGTTCATTTATGACGCAAAACCGTAAATGTACGAGCTAGCCGTCTAGCCCACAATGAATTATTTCATTCAACCACCCACCCCACCACACATACATTACTATCGACTGATAACAGTGCATTGATAAGCATCAACGTCCCGAAAATATATTGTAACTGTCTTGTCTCACATCGTAAAAATATTACACGTATGATAGAGTGGACCACGTGGTACTGAAGGGTGGTCGCGTTGGGTGTTGTAACCTGTAATGAAGTTGGTAATTAAATGATGGAATACTCATTACATTTAGCACATACGTCGTTCAATTCCGTGCAATAACCATCTCTACTTTCATAGTATTAAAAATATATTATTGGCTCATGCTCGCTCCCTTTAAAAAATCCAAGATCGTACTTATTGATTCCAATAAAATTATTTTTTGCAACCTCAAAGTCTTGTAAGGCACTATAGTTTATCAAACTTTCACAAAAGATAACATTGGTCCATACTGTTTAAAGAAATTGAAAGAAGTTAATTCCTGAAAATTCATGTTCATAGGACATAAGCTGATTTGAATCAGAGCTCCTCAATCATATAAGTCGTTAAACGTCTAAGACGCAGGTCAATAAGAAAAAGTTAGTTTTTTGTCATGACCCGACCGGGATTCGAACCCGGGACCTCCTGGGTGGCGGTCCGGCATGGTAACCATTACGCCACGGAGGTCGTCAATGTGGGGTACCAGCTATTATATTATGCATTTACCGAGCAAAAAGTGATATTGTACATTCATAATGAAACGGTATCTTTCGGAACATGAGAAATAAAATTTAATATTCAATATCTTGACCTCTACATCTAATGGATCCTCCACAGAAGTCAAGTTCATTGAGTTTATTTTAAATAACTCATTTATCTCGTCATTTTAAAGTATATTCTAAGGAAGTAGATTTTTATTAAGTATATTTTTTGTAATAAACTTAGCGAAGGTGAGATAAGGATTGCTCTAGATTTAATTTATACAGAATCATGTTTACAAACAAATAACGATCAGGAAGGTGACAATATCCAGGAAGAAATTAGTTGAGCTAGAAATATTTTGGAAATAAAAAATGCAAATTTTGAAGGTGCTATTTTTTATTCTGCGACCTTTAAAGTCAGTTATCGATAGTATCGATACTTCTTCATTGACCCCTAACATAAATAGAATATACTTACTTTATTTGCAATATACATACAAATATGGTTATACAATTAATATGAATGAATAGATTACAAACTAGTGTGTTAATACGGCCGTACTGCTGGAAGCAAAGTCCTTTCCAGGTATTAGAAATAGCAAGGCACGCCACTAAACATCATCTACCAACCTGATCATAGTGTTAAATCGGATTTTGCCTTTCATTTAATTTAAAAATCTACAAAAAAATGTTAAGTGGCGATTAAAGCCTTGACATATTTCAGATAATAATGTCATTATAATACGGCTAGTTTCCAAAATTTCCTGATTTTTTATGTCCTGAATACGACAAGATTATATATTATGCGTCGTAATCTATAATTTAACCTTGCTTAACGAGTACAATGATGGATTGCTAACAGTTTGCAAATTTAGTCGATCATCAGTCAAAATCAATGGGAGCAGAGTAGGTATGTCATTATCACTCAAATCCTTTGATAGCCAGCCTAAGGTCGAAATAGTAATGAGTTGTTCACCTCCCATAAAGAGTCTTGACTTTCGAATAGACAGACAGATTACAAATTTGTTTTAAAGAATCCCATTCTAAGTGTGCGGAAAGAAAACTAATTTCTCTTTTTATTTTTATATAACTGAAGATCAACAGCTGGGTTTTTAGTCTTAGTTAAACTAAAAGACACATAATATGGTAAAAATAAAACAAAAAGCCAATTATAGATCTTCACTAATAGACAATGATTACGTTTACACAAAACATTGAAAAATGAAATTTAGGAAATTGGTGTCTCTGCTGTGGAAACTTAATGTAGTTGCTATTATTTTTTTGAGTTAATGTTTTTGTCTAGTCTCAAAATTGTTAATAAATAAATTCTACGTAGGGTCACCACCAACGTACCGCCGCCGCCGGGCTGTCAAAAATAATACGTTTATTAAACAATACAATAGTTATAAAATAAGATTAAAATAAACTCGTACAAATAAATCAGACCTGATAAGTATTTAAAAGGTTTTAACCGGCAAAGGCTTCCTCCTTCCGTTTCCTAAGTCTTTTTTGTTTAAAACACGTTTCTTATGTTAGGTCAATGTCGAAGATTTTGGTCCAAGAAGGTATACTTGACGGGACCTTGGGTGTTGAGAGACCTAGGGCACGCTCACCTACGAGAAAAAATCCTGATGGTCCTTGACAGAGTATTGTTGGCTATTATTGCACGCTATGATTTTGTATATTTCTCAACTGAATACAGTCGGATCAAATTGGAATATAATTATCAATAAAACATTACATAATTACAAATTAATCGTAGAGAAGAGAACATAATCATCCTATTGTCGTCGCTATTAATCCCCAAATATAAATTATTTGCGTTCCCGCAAGAATTTCGTAAAATTTTACATTATACTCCGTGAAAAAAAAAAGACGTCAAAAGTCGTTGTTTGTTTAATAAATAAATAGATTGTAGACGGAAAGCTGTATTTTGATGATATTTTATTCAAGGAAAAATATTATATTAACCACAAATTATTGCCGTTACAGATTCACACAATGAGTCAGTATGAGAAACTTTCCGCAGTTCCCGGCGACCTTCAGCGTGCAGCCAAACTATCAAAAATTCAAATTATTTTTTGGATTCAAAATGCCAAGAAACCGGCAAATATCCAAAACAGAAGAAACTGTGTTCCTCTATCATAATTTAAATATAATTTTAATTTTTCACATTGTGACAATAGAATCGTTTTTAAATCAAAATGTTATAAGTGAATATTAAATGTTGCAAGTATAAAGTATTATTATTAACTATTCTCATTTCACAACTTTGACCTTTCTTTGCTTAGTTGCAGGGTATTTATTGTCTGTAACATTAACTTCTTTTTTTATACTACTAAGGTGGCAAACAAGCATACGGCCCACCTGATGGTAAGCATCACCGTAGCCTATAGACATAGACGCTTGCAATACCGGGGGTATCACTCACGCATTGCCAACCCCAACCCTCCCAACCCCCCCAAGTGGAGCTCCTGGAGACCTTACTCACCGTAGGAACACAGCATGGAAGAGACCAATGCTATTTGGCTACGATCTCCTGTAAGGTGGAGGTCCAGACGGGCTGCTCCGATTTGAGCGGATTATCCGCTGTGCCCTACCTTTCTTTAAAAACTTCTTACTGAAATCATTTCATCAAAAGATATATTTACGGTTACCGATTTGTACAGCACTTTACTTTAGTAGTAGTTTTGTAGATCACTCGTTGACAATTATTACATGAGTTCGATGATAATTTACATAAACATAAAAAGAGAATTCGGGATATGATCAATGTACAACCACAGAATAATAAATAGTTGGTACAACGTAAACGTTTGAACTTTAGAAAATTGAAATTTTGCATTTAAATGTAGTTCCTTTATGGTGTAGAAAGGATTAATGACAAAAATATAGTGAAGTCTAATTGAACACCGCATTTCTTACTTGCAGATGAGTACAATGCCATATTCTATGACATTTGTACGTTATATAAAAAAAAAATTACTTCATAAGTTCGTCGGCTAATACTCGGTAACTAGTAGTGCCTACTTAACCGTTATAGTTTTCCTTATAGGTTCACTATATGGACTACTTCCAATGATTTTTTTTTAATTTCTAAACACAAGACTTTCGGAGATAGAGGGGGGGGGGGACCACCGTGGACAGACGGACATGGCGAAACTATAAGGATTCCTTGTAGTTTACTACGGATTCCTAAAAAGCAGGCCATGAGTTAATCTAAGTTTACATACATTACGCATCGCGGCCTGCACTCGTCTATGATAGTCAACTCAGCTCTGCAAACTAAGCTAAACAAACTTTCAGTCAGTAAACGACATTATTAAGGAACATCGAAATAATATTACTACGTATAGAACGGACACCGCGAACAAAATTTTTGTCCCCATACGTTGAGGCCAATAGACATCAACTCGTTTAGAAACTTGCCGACGCTCAATGAGATTTTATACATTTTATGACAAGAGAAGTAACGTCATACAAAGCATTCGTAAAAAGCCGCAACCACTTTAGAGTGTTATAGACGTAGCTTTGAAACCGACACATATTCCGAGCACATTCCAAAGTAAACTATATTTGTCTCTTTTTCTAGAGTCAAACTAATTATGTTAAAATGAGATAAAAGCATTACTCCCAGAAAAATTGTCAGAGTTGCCAGCTCATGAATAATTTTCCCATTGAATGAATGTTATTTAAGTCAATTATTAAAAAAAAAGAAAGTTTTCATATTAGTCGATCATCAGTCAAAATCAATGGGAGCAGAGTAGGTATGTCATTATCACTCAAATCCTTTGATAGCCAGCCTAAGGTCGAAATAGTAATGAGTTGTTCACCTCCCATAAAGAGTCTTGACTTTCGAATAGACAGACAGATTACAAATTTGTTTTAAAGAATCCCATTCTAAGTGTGCGGAAAGAAAACTAATTTCTCTTTTTATTTTTATATAACTGAAGATCAACAGCTGGGTTTTTAGTCTTAGTTAAACTAAAAGACACATAATATGGTAAAAATAAAACAAAAAGCCAATTATAGATCTTCACTAATAGACAATGATTACGTTTACACAAAACATTGAAAAATGAAATTTAGGAAATTGGTGTCTCTGCTGTGGAAACTTAATGTAGTTGCTATTATTTTTTTGAGTTAATGTTTTTGTCTAGTCTCAAAATTGTTAATAAATAAATTCTACGTAGGGTCACCACCAACGTACCGCCGCCGCCGGGCTGTCAAAAATAATACGTTTATTAAACAATACAATAGTTATAAAATAAGATTAAAATAAACTCGTACAAATAAATCAGACCTGATAAGTATTTAAAAGGTTTTAACCGGCAAAGGCTTCCTCCTTCCGTTTCCTAAGTCTTTTTTGTTTAAAACACGTTTCTTATGTTAGGTCAATGTCGAAGATTTTGGTCCAAGAAGGTATACTTGACGGGACCTTGGGTGTTGAGAGACCTAGGGCACGCTCACCTACGAGAAAAAATCCTGATGGTCCTTGACAGAGTATTGTTGGCTATTATTGCACGCTATGATTTTGTATATTTCTCAACTGAATACAGTCGGATCAAATTGGAATATAATTATCAATAAAACATTACATAATTACAAATTAATCGTAGAGAAGAGAACATAATCATCCTATTGTCGTCGCTATTAATCCCCAAATATAAATTATTTGCGTTCCCGCAAGAATTTCGTAAAATTTTACATTATACTCCGTGAAAAAAAAAAGACGTCAAAAGTCGTTGTTTGTTTAATAAATAAATAGATTGTAGACGGAAAGCTGTATTTTGATGATATTTTATTCAAGGAAAAATATTATATTAACCACAAATTATTGCCGTTACAGATTCACACAATGAGTCAGTATGAGAAACTTTCCGCAGTTCCCGGCGACCTTCAGCGTGCAGCCAAACTATCAAAAATTCAAATTATTTTTTGGATTCAAAATGCCAAGAAACCGGCAAATATCCAAAACAGAAGAAACTGTGTTCCTCTATCATAATTTAAATATAATTTTAATTTTTCACATTGTGACAATAGAATCGTTTTTAAATCAAAATGTTATAAGTGAATATTAAATGTTGCAAGTATAAAGTATTATTATTAACTATTCTCATTTCACAACTTTGACCTTTCTTTGCTTAGTTGCAGGGTATTTATTGTCTGTAACATTAACTTCTTTTTTTATACTACTAAGGTGGCAAACAAGCATACGGCCCACCTGATGGTAAGCATCACCGTAGCCTATAGACATAGACGCTTGCAATACCGGGGGTATCACTCACGCATTGCCAACCCCAACCCTCCCAACCCCCCCAAGTGGAGCTCCTGGAGACCTTACTCACCGTAGGAACACAGCATGGAAGAGACCAATGCTATTTGGCTACGATCTCCTGTAAGGTGGAGGTCCAGACGGGCTGCTCCGATTTGAGCGGATTATCCGCTGTGCCCTACCTTTCTTTAAAAACTTCTTACTGAAATCATTTCATCAAAAGATATATTTACGGTTACCGATTTGTACAGCACTTTACTTTAGTAGTAGTTTTGTAGATCACTCGTTGACAATTATTACATGAGTTCGATGATAATTTACATAAACATAAAAAGAGAATTCGGGATATGATCAATGTACAACCACAGAATAATAAATAGTTGGTACAACGTAAACGTTTGAACTTTAGAAAATTGAAATTTTGCATTTAAATGTAGTTCCTTTATGGTGTAGAAAGGATTAATGACAAAAATATAGTGAAGTCTAATTGAACACCGCATTTCTTACTTGCAGATGAGTACAATGCCATATTCTATGACATTTGTACGTTATATAAAAAAAAAATTACTTCATAAGTTCGTCGGCTAATACTCGGTAACTAGTAGTGCCTACTTAACCGTTATAGTTTTCCTTATAGGTTCACTATATGGACTACTTCCAATGATTTTTTTTTAATTTCTAAACACAAGACTTTCGGAGATAGAGGGGGGGGGGGACCACCGTGGACAGACGGACATGGCGAAACTATAAGGATTCCTTGTAGTTTACTACGGATTCCTAAAAAGCAGGCCATGAGTTAATCTAAGTTTACATACATTACGCATCGCGGCCTGCACTCGTCTATGATAGTCAACTCAGCTCTGCAAACTAAGCTAAACAAACTTTCAGTCAGTAAACGACATTATTAAGGAACATCGAAATAATATTACTACGTATAGAACGGACACCGCGAACAAAATTTTTGTCCCCATACGTTGAGGCCAATAGACATCAACTCGTTTAGAAACTTGCCGACGCTCAATGAGATTTTATACATTTTATGACAAGAGAAGTAACGTCATACAAAGCATTCGTAAAAAGCCGCAACCACTTTAGAGTGTTATAGACGTAGCTTTGAAACCGACACATATTCCGAGCACATTCCAAAGTAAACTATATTTGTCTCTTTTTCTAGAGTCAAACTAATTATGTTAAAATGAGATAAAAGCATTACTCCCAGAAAAATTGTCAGAGTTGCCAGCTCATGAATAATTTTCCCATTGAATGAATGTTATTTAAGTCAATTATTTAAAAAAAAGAAAGTTTTCATACTATGTATATTGTTTCTTAGGTGACAGAAGAATGAAAGATAGGAAGAAATAAAATATAGATGCGTAAAAATTGGTACATACATATTATATTTCAAGAATGAATCATGGCGGAATGGAGAAGTTTATTTTTTGTTTATCGATGAATCTCTAAAACTAAATGAATCTTTAAGAGACTTTATATGACAGCTGTCAAAATAATAATATGACGAAGTACTAATGGCAAAATAAAATGAAGAAAATAGTAGATTTTACAACAAGTGCACAAAACGAATCATTCCTATCCGAGATTTTTAGCAGCCCGAGCCGAAGGCGAGGGCTGATAGTAATGTCGAGGATAGAAATGGTTTTGTGGACGAGTTATAAACTCTGCTTTTCACTTCGATTGCGAGGAAATAAATAAATAAACGCACGAAAAACAAGACCTGTTTCCCCATTCCCGCCGCTTTTTTTTTTAAATCTTACGACATTGAAATTAGGCTTGGGCTGCAGACCTATACAGCCTACTATTAAATTAATTTTGTAATAAAATAATTTTCTTAAATTAATTAAATAACCTACCGTACTGTAATTTAAATTCTAATATCTTTTATGACTTAAAAAACACATAAGGCAAATAAATTAAAGTAAATATTATAAAATAACAAATTCTATCTCTGAACTTTTTATTGTGTTTGGCTGTATGGGTCATTTCCTTTGCCTTAATATAGATACATTTATGAGTTTACTTTTCTGCCCTTGTGCACAAAATTCGGTTTTGTGCAGCCTATATCCTGCGCAAATAAGCACTTTCTGAGCATGAGAAGTGAAAAAAAATATTTTACCTTTTTTCCTAAAAATCATTAAATAATAATAATAATTCGTTACTTCAGGTAAACGAATTAAAGACGAGTGAAAGAACGTAACACAGTAGAAATAATACCAGTGTGGAAACTAAGACATTTTTTCGAAACAAATAGGTACCTAAACTTACACAATTTCTTATGTTCGCGGATGACACAAAAATCTTTAGGAAAATAATTTTGTTATAAAATAGTTATCAGAAGATAATTGTAATTCATAAGTCTTTTTAAGTAAATTATTTAATACAGTCGGATAACAGACTTCTACCCGCACGTATGCAACTATCGGTATAATCAGGGAAACCTGTTATTGGCCTTATTGTTTGTTTAAAATTGTGATTCATTATCTATAACGCGGTTGTTTTTCTCAATAAATAAAATAAGAATAAAATACAACATAAAACAAATAAACTATTGTACTCAACCGAACATTTGATAATGGCAGAAACACTTTAAATTAAACACCGTTACCACAATAAAAAAGATGAAATTGTTATGTCACTATCATAGTAGTTATGTCAAATGTCAGTTAAAAGCTATGGCTTTGGTATGCCAAAAAGAGCTTGCTTATATTTTTTGTTTTTTCTTGTCTTGACGTTGCTACGCACGCTAGCTAGCGATTGATTTTATTATCAACCAATTTTATTCTAAGTTAATAATTAATTCTAGTTTGAGCCTGGTTGTAGGTTTACTTCTTTCTAATACTTACAGGCGTATAAGTTCATCATTCACTCTTTCATTCACTAAACTCCCAACATTTGGGAAAATTAAAATCGTTTTTACTGGCAACACTGCTGGCAAAAACAATGCGTATTATATTAATTTCGATTTTAATGCTATTTTCGTATAATTTGAACACAAATAAGAATTCTTATTTGTGAAAAGTGATACCACATGCTTTGTTATTAGTTTGGGACCGCGATATACATGTTTTGACAGTGCATTTAACCATTTTTGTGATATTATTGTGAGATACGCATTCACTGAACGTCAAACTACGACTGAGTCGGAAGAAATTCAACTAAGACTGTGGCCTCAGTCGACGTGGCGACAGGTATGTGTCAAACGTTACGAATCTATAGTAAATAACAAATCACTGCCGACGCTCATCGTGATTGGTCCTCGGATTTATGTCAAAAAAAATTTTGGAAAACGCCGTCATGTTCGATAAAAACTTGTAAAAACCGTTCAACAGTAAGGAAGAAAGATAGCGGCGTAACTTATCATCGCTAAGTATACAAAAAATTAAGTAAAACCAACCAAAACAATTTTTTTTCATTATTTTCTAATGCATCATGATTGCATCCGCCATTTCTATGTGAAAATCATAGATTATCAAAAATTAATCGTACAGATGGGATACGTAGGTACTAAGCGTCAGTCAATTTTATAATATAATTTAGGTATTTCTGAATTTTTTGTAGCTTTTTTTTTAACCGACTTCAAAAAAGGAGGAGGTTCTATGTTTTTTTTTGGAGGTCCGCCGATTACTCCTTCAATTTTGGACCGATTTTAATCATTCTTTTTAAAAATAATATGTAATTTAAATATTGATTTTTTTAAACTATATTTCCAAAATATTTTTAAATACTAGGTAAAATACGTAAATGTGGATAAAGTTACTAACTAAGTAAAAAAAATAAGTTTCTAGAAAACAAAAAGATGGAAAACGAAACAGCATTTTAAATTTCGACCAACCATTTTCGAACAAATGAAATTCGGGCAAACAAGTTTCGGAGTAAAGGTACGTTACCATTCTTGAAATTCAACACAACTCCTCTTGTCTGGCAGGCGACCGTCTCCTGGTTATTGCATATATTACAAAATACTACAATATATAAATAGCTTCACTATAAAGTTAGTTTTGATTTAATCTCAGTTTATTTTTGACTAATATTAAGTTAAGAACTAAAATGTAATGTAGCTTCCTACCTATAAAGCTAATATTATACCTATTTTCTATTAAATTTATCTACTAAGTAAAATAAAATATTGTAATAAAATAAAATAATCAGTTGGATGTCCAATAGGCAGAATATAAACAAAGTGTCGCCCCTGCGTAGTAATGTCATATTCTATGACTCGGTTGGGGGCGGGGCCAGGGAGGGGCGCGCCCCTCACGGCCGAACGCGGCGCCAAAATTTGAAGGCGCTGTCATTTCTATACGTAGTAATATTATTTCGATGTTAAGGAAGGAAACTATTTTATCTATTTGTAAATTTTAGTATGCGTCTGTTTTACCTAACATAAAACGTCTCTCAACTCTAAAACATTAGTGACTAACCATTTACCTGTGGGATTTTACTTTATCAATATTTTATCATATTTCTCATAACAGTTTATGTAAATGGTACATTTTTTTATTACGTATCCAGCGTTTCTAACCGCAAAATAGTTGAAGCAAATTAAAATCATTCAGTTTTCTGACCTTTTCTGACGCAATGAATGTTCTAGGAACACGCAAATATTCCATATAAATAACTATTGTAAACATAATTGAGCAAAAAACACATAATTGACTTAATTTATGCTGAGTTTAGATATATTCACCCAATCTACTTCTTTTCGTGCGCTTCCTGCAATTAGTGTCAACTGCGGGAAGCATGGCAACAGTGTTTCCAACTCACCTAACGGCCACTGACTTGCTTGACGACTGTTACCTAATTGACAACAGTCGGGGCAGACCGAAAACCTCAAAATTTATCATATAAAAGATTTATGCATTTACATTGCACTACTTTGAGTCTACGACGGGTTATTATAACTATTTGGGATCGGATCTCGGCATCTCTGTTGAAACAAACGAAATGTGTAGGTGTAACAATGAAGACTATGTAGAGTTTTTGTAACATAATAAAAAAATATGAAGGAAAATAAATACACTCATTTTGTTTCAGTTAGATTCTATGGTTTAAATGTGACAAAACATAAATGCATTAGGAATATTCCTAATTGGAACTCATTATTTCTTACCCAACCATATTTAATTGTTTTTACATCACTACGCTAGGAAGTCAAGCCTCCATGTAAATACCCGTGGGAAACCCCATTAATATGCGAATATCAAGAAATATAATAACATAAAATGTCATTATAATAATCAATTATCAATACTCATTAACATT
The DNA here is from genome assembly GCA_905163395.2 of Endotricha flammealis. NCBI lineage: Eukaryota > Metazoa > Arthropoda > Insecta > Lepidoptera > Pyralidae > Endotricha > Endotricha flammealis. The sequence goes on along the minus strand of LR990852.1, from coordinate 10,063,709 downwards.
ATTAATAACTAGCTGATACCTGCAGTTTCACTGGTGACTAGTGGCTCCTGTTGATTCCGGATTTTTCTACGGAACGTGAAAAAGTTTTCAGGCCGACAAGGTGAGACTGATCGGTGACTGTCGGCGGTGCCGATGGGTCTCACTTCTGGACTCCACCACTGCTCAATATCAGGTGGGGGTCAACTTGTTTAGCTAAATAAATAAAAAATAACATAGGTATCCTTTGGTTTTATGACATCAGAACCTTTAGCAGAGTCTAGTTGGTGAAAATCCTGCAATACGTGGAAAATAGCAGGGGAGACTTTATCCTAACATTGGAGAAAGAATCTTTTAAAATATGATACAGTTTACGTCAATACAAAAATAAACGGTAAAAATCGGTGTGATTCATTTGATTGGCTTGACGTCAATACCCAAAGAAAGCGTTCTGCGTCCAAGAACTCGGTACATACCCGACATAAAGTGATCGTGCAAATAACCAGTTTTGGGCGTCATTCAGTTCAATGTTTTGGAAAAAAAACATTGCATGGATAAAAATATAACATATAAACTTTCGCGTTACGACTTACGAATTCTTTTTTATGTTCTCAGGATTGATGATAAATCTTTCCACGATAGTTCCATTTTATATAATTTTTGAAGCATAAATATTTTTATCTGCCAATAGGGTAAATGTTACTAAAAATTATTAAAAAAAAAGGCCAATGTTATTCTACTTACTTTGAAAGACAGAACGAAACAACGAAAAAGTAATTGAACTTTTTTAGTCTACATATTACCCATTGAGCAATATAAAATATATATGCTCAAACTAGAAGCAAAAAGTAATTAGTCTAAGACGGTCCTAAGGTAGGTAATGATCTTTTTATGCATAATAAATAGTAAAAAAAGGAACGATTGACAGTGTAAGCTGTTTTGGACGTAGCTAATTTAAATGAGCATCGTGCACTATGAGCCAATAATAATGTCCTTTTAAAAACAAAACAAAAGTCAAAACTGGACAATCTGGCCCATTATAGACGGGCCAGTTAAAAACAAACACATGTGAATGAAGATTCGAGTTCATGACGCGATGTAGGTCAATGACCGGCTGCGATGAGAGGGCGTCACGTCGCTCGTCACTAGGAAGTGCATTCAATCGCCGAAAGCGTGAGTACCTTCGAGACAATCCACTTTCGCACGATACTGTATCATGTCTGACCTATATTTGATGATAAAGGCTTTAACACACTTTATTTACCTGAATTTTTGTAGCCTTCTATAAAACTGCGTAATACGATATGGAACACAAAGCTTCTGTTATCGTCATAGATGTCCTAGAATATCATTATGAAGTGTTCGCCTCTAAATTAAATATTAATTTAAGATTGTATAAATGTTACCAGCTGTTGGTGATTCAATAAATAAATAAATTATACGACAGAATAGATGTACTGAATATATGACTAGCCAACTAGACAATATAACTTTTTAAATGGAAAAGTTTATAAGCTCTTCAGCAACATTTGGAGAAGTCAGTTAAAGTTATTTGTAGAAACGCATTTTGATTCCACGTTAAGTTTATTATTACGAGTATAACCTATTTTTACTTTACATAAGTATCTAGTTTTTTGACAGTGACAGCCATAATCACCATATGTCCCTTCAACCATCGAAATATACAAATCACCGTTTCACACCCCAATCAATTAAACTAAGTATTTAAAAAAAAACAATGTTTTAAAATGTTTCACTGTTGAATTACGGCGCATAATCGAAGGTCGTCACACACTTCTCGCCTGTGTGATGCGTCACTCTCCTGTGACCGCACCTGTGCCCACTGGGGAATCACTCACTGCATAGGTTATGATAAAAAGTTTTAGAAGCTCATTGGTCTTTGGTTACTCACACGAGTAGGTACATGGGTGTCTTACAGTCAGCTCACATTGAAATTTATACTCGTATACTCGTATAGTTCAGAGTGCTTAGTAAGACTTTTTGGTCACATTCGATCATGTCAACGTAAATAAACCAACCAAACAGAGAACAATTTCTCATATTGTGAATTTACAAGACGCGTGATGCATATTAAAATTATGTGTCTTACTTGCTAACATTTGGAAGTGAGTAACCCGGCTAATTTGGATATGTAACACGCGTCTATAGTAAATTGACAATATGAAACTTTTTTTTCAATTCAGTCGGCTTGTAAACGTTAACACGTTCGAATGTGATTAAAAAACTCGTACGAAGCACTCGTACTAAGTTATTGTTACAGATTACAGCACTGCAAATGGGAAGATTTTAATACTAATAACATTTTACAAGTTGCGATAAAATACAATAAATAATAATCGTAAAGAATTATGAAGTATCTCGCATAGTTTCGTATCATGAATTATTAATTCAATAACAACGCTGTAATTCACCTTGGCTATTCATGACACTGTCAACATTGTATTATTAAAGTTAAATATCGTAATAGACCGTCGACTAAACCTCATTTTGCGTACCAATCGTATCATAAGAAGATACGATTGGTAGACACTGTAATGTTATGCACACTTGATTGCTGTATTCAATTTATCGTCTATGTCCAACCGTAAAGAGGCATATAGCCGAGAGTGTTACATTTAAAAAAATATTTATTAGAATCCCCACCATCATTATTAACAGATTAGACAATATTCCGGCAATATGTTTGGAGATAGCACCGCTATACTGACTGAATTTTGTATGTCAGATTTGAGAATTTGACTTCCTGTTTCACTCGCCAGAAGGCAATATTTAGGCATTATTTAGTATATCAATCAAGTCTGAGTACGAATATTATAGTCTCAAGCAAATAATGGTTTTGTTGTACGGAATTAAGGCTTGGACGATGGTCTATAAGGGTCTAACATCAAATCGTCTATTATTTTGTTGTGGGAATTTTGAACAATGCACAAACAATCGCTAGAAATTGACATAATCACTAAAATGACATAATCAATAATCATTTTCAAGAAGCTGTTAACTAATTTAATGGATTTTAAAATATGATCTTTAAAATTAAAACTAGAAAAAATGGTACGTTTCGTGATAGCCAAACAAGCTTAACAACTTTATCGTAGCTTGAGTTTGTGTCGGGTCGAGCAATAAAAACTCGGAATTTACATTTGTTTTTCATTAAATAGATGCAGGTATTATAGGTACCATTTCAGAACGTAGGTAACGATTTTTTTTTTTAGTGACAATGTTGGTGAAGCGCTAACGGGATACGCTTCACCAGCAACATTGGTTTTACGTGGGCGAGGTGTCAACACGCCGCGCCGCACAACTCCCGAAATGCTGGAGGACCACACCCGTCGTTGGTCAGCGAGTCCATCGGACTTAGCCGGTTAGTGTAGCTAGGCTGTACTACCGATACCGACCATTCCCCTATCCGCCACACGTAGGTAACGATTACGAATATAATTACAGATCTGCGACTGCATTCTGTGGACTTTCGTCGGCGGCTGCGAAATGGTATGGTACCTACCTTTAGCGTTATCTATTTTAATTAATGCCTATGGAATCAATCTATTAATTACGAACTAAACCTTCATGGTAATTAGGATTAGCAGCCTTACATTTAACAGTTGATTTACTTAGTAGTTACTATTTTAAATATTTTCGCCCACCGGCACTAATTGCAGTTCAAGCTTCAGTAGCTCAACACCGATATAACTAAATAAAAAAACTTCAAATGATACTATTTTTCTAAAAATAGTGAATAAACAATTCCCACAAACAAATCATAGAACTGATTTTTTTTTGTTGATTTTAAAGTAGATAACCAGCAGCCCAAATAGTCTCATCAATAGATTTCAAACTTTGGATTCATGGTTTAAAAATCAATATAATTTTAATCAAAGTGTCTTATAATAAATTCGGTAGCCTGATGAGCTGTCAATACATTTTTTTTTTACAAATCACACAGACTGAGCTAGCCCCAAAGTAAGTTCGAAACTTGTGTTAAGGGATACTAAGTCTACGATATTCTATTTTATGACAAAAAATTATATAGATAAACATCCAAGACCCCAGGCCAATCAGAAAAAGTTTGTTTTTCATCATGACCCGACCGGGATTCGAACCCGGGACCTCCTGCAACAATTGTTAAATTTGCAGGCAGTTGGAGGGTAGATAACAAAGACAAGGGCAGCGCTGTGTACATTATGATGGTTGAATAACTGCCTGATACCTGCAGTTTCTCTCGTGACTCCTGTTGTTCCCATTCCTGGACTGATATAAAAACTATCTGCTAATCTATGGAGCCTGTGAGGCCTTTCGTATGCAAGTTGCATACATGATTAATTTAGACTCTGCCCCCAAAGGGCGTTATGCGATAGCGTTGGCGAACTACTAGGCTACAGATTGCTAAAATAGTTACTGTCTAATCGCTAGTTCTGTGGCCATACCGAATATTAAATTTTAAATATCGGCCATTTTGAGAAAAAGAAGACTGTATTCCAAGGTCATCAGGAAGTCAAATAAGACGCATTTTTGATTTTTTTAAAACAAGACTCGTTTTGTTATCAAAATATTTAATTGCATTCCACCGTGTTATAATCGGTTCCTTACAGGTTGAAATTTAATGTAGGTAGTTCTTTCTTCCATCTTTAAAGTCAATTTTGACTTACTGTGAAGACTGCAAGACAAGCATTGGATTTTATAAGATTTTTTATTGATAACAAATAGGTAATAAAATAAAATTATAAATGAATCCCTGTGGCAGGGTATCCAAAACGCTTGCAGCGTTACCTCGCTGAATGGCATTAGAAATGTGAAGTAACTTTCAGCTTTTGTATCACCCGTGATTTTACGCAGGCAGTTGGCGATGTCCTTAAATAAGGACAATGGGTTTGGGAGCCCAAGAGCCTTATTACGTTAGCCACTTAGCACGTCTTCTTCTTTTCGTATGCCTCCTGCAATTGGTGTAAACTGCGGGTGAGTTGATGTCATTGTTTCCATGGCACTGCTTTAGGCGTAAAACATACAGAAATGGCGTAAGGCGCGGTGAAGGTACGGCATGACTGTGTCGCGCCTGCACCGCGTTGGCGTCGCTTCAGTATAATTTACATCTATATGAAAACATTTTGAAGCGACATCCTGCGGGGTGCCGCGCCCTCACCGTAAGCCGTTTCTGTATAATTGAGGCCTTTAGAAAGGTTAGGATACTGAAAATATTATGACTAATAGGTAACTGTTTAATATTTATAACAATACTTGCTGTTACCCGCGGCTCCGCCCGCGTTGTCAATAATTTTTCCCGTGGGAATGAGATGTTTTTCCGGGATAAAAAGTAGCCTATGTCACTAAACAGACCTTAAATTATCCCCAATAAAAAAATCATCTCAATCCGTTCATTACTTTTGACGTAAAGAGAGGACAAACAAACAAACAAACACACTTTCACATTTATAATATTAGTATGGATCTATTTACGCGATTAAATCAAGGAGCTTAAAACGTCAGAGAAACAACACTATTATGAGAAGTGCTTTCTAAATAAAAACATAATACTTACACAAAATTATATTAAACTTTATAAAATACTATTACTAAGCAAAAATTTTAAATACTTATTCTATAAAATCCACATGAAATGCATGCTATATTATTGGGTAATACGTGTAGTCTGAATGGTTAGGGTTGTTTCCAGGGTCAAAATAATTACATTATATTTAGTCCGTATTTTAGATTATAAAAAAATATTGGACAAGTATTTTTTCTTTTTTCGACTAAACAAAAAAATACCAAAGATACAAGGCATAAAAATTTAGGAGTGGGGGCCTTTGCACACGGCGTGACGTCACACGTAACTTTAATGGGCTATATCTTTGTCATTTTTGGTCTAATTTACAAATGAAAAAATGAGTTGCCCTTTTTTGAATAATCTAAAAGACGGACTAATTACATTTTTACGGCATCTAGCCTATTGTACACACTATAAACCTACGAACGAGCTACAAGTGGGCGGAAACGACAACAGGTTGGGCGGGTGCACCTCCAAGCTGGCGGAAAATAACACTTAGAAGCCGTACAAAATTGTTCTTAATAGAACTCCATAGTTTTTACAACAAAAAAACTTCTTTTTCCTAGCCTGGAGGTGTTATGTTATGTCCCACTGGTGGGCGAAAACCTCCCACCCTACTTTCTGCCTCGTCAGGGTCCAAATTCGCTTCTGTATATTAAGTTCTGTGTAACAAAAATACTAATAAAATCGAAATAATTAAACAATCTTTTATTTTGCAAGTGTCAGTATTTTGATCCTACTAGCACATCGACGTGAAGGGTCTGGGTGAGAAGAAATCTAATAGTTACTTTTATTAAAAACGAGCTGTTACTCGCGACTTCGTCCGCGTGAAATGTTAAAGTAAGGATAACTCCTTTTCCTGACATACGATTTAAATGAAACAAAGCCTATATCTGCTCCATCCCGAGTTCTATCTTCCGATGAAAACAGCATTAAAATCCGTTCCGTAACTTAGAAGATGTGCGCGTTCAAACAGACAGACAGACAGACAAAAAAATTCAAAAATTTTTTTTTGCTTTTATTACTTTACTCTATGTTCCCTCTCCATTTTTGCCAAATATGTCCAATGTACAGACATATCGGGGTCTACTGTTTTATTATATGTATAGATATAGATATAGAGGAAGTATTTAAAAAATATTTATATATCTATATTAGGGTATAGAACCGGGAAATCCCGGTACCGAAAATCCCGGGAATTCCCGGTTCTTTTATAGCTGTAAAAGAACCGGGAATTGAAATACAAGAACCGGGATTTTCCGGTACTTTCGGGATTTTTTTATTTATTCAATTACATGGCAATTGGCAACACTGACGCTAGTGACGCTACGTGCGATCGAATATATTTTGATGGTCAACAAACAATCGAGTATGTTTTCAAGAAAAAGTAAAAAAAATATCTAAACTATGACTTTTTTGCAATTTTGCCAAAAAAAATGTTGTCTTTAAAAACACCTATGTTTACAATGGTTCTGAAACGGTTTTTATGCTTCGAATCAAGATCACGAAGTCTCAATTTTCCCAAGAATTGTCTCAAGTCCTGTTAAGATGCAAAAAAATTGCTCTTCAGTCTCAATGTTTGTGGAGGAAGCATGTTCTATGCGTTCTTTTTGGGATTTTGGTCTGGTGATTGCGCAGGCCAGTCTAAGAAATGTCATGCATGCTCCTGAAGCCAGCTGGTCACCACTCGCGCTGTCTGCGTACGGACATTAACACCACAACCTTTCAGTCAGTTGCGAGCGAGCGACAGAATCAGTGGTGTCCAATCGTCAATTTTTATTTAACACAAACAACTGGTGCTCTGACGAGAGCATTTGAAGAAACAGCATTGCCGTAACATTTGGCTGTTTTTTCGCATCAGTTAGCAAAAATCGGTCTTCGTGCGTATGGTCCTTGCGCTTCTGGCCATGGCATTCTTTCACTTACTTCCCCAGTAGCATGATAACGTTACTTTAACCTTGATTGCTGCAAGCCTTGCGACAAGAGAAACTTTTTAGCATCATACTAGGACTTGGGTAATGTCGCCCAAAAAGATTTGATTTATGACATGAAATAGTTATTTGTTATGCAAGGCTGCAAAGTTGTTTTTTGGCGCGAGTACTTTATTGAAACCTGAGCTAGCGAAGGATTCTAGGATTGAACCACGAGCGAAGCGAGTGGTTTCAAATATAGAATCCTGAGCGTAGCGAGGGTTTCAAAGGTACGAGACGCAGAATAACTTTGCTGCCGAGCGAAACACAGAACTTTTCACCTCACTACTAGGAAAATGCTAGGTGCAAGAAAAACGCAAATAATATAGGTATTAAATAAGTGTTTATTTTCTTTCATGCGGTGTCGTGCTGGCCACAGTTCGATTATTCTAAAAATAAGGTTGGCGCACTGGCATGAAATAAGTATTAATCCATTTTTAGAGGACTGGCGGTATAAAAAATTATAGAATAGAAAGGTTCGAATTTTAAAAATACTTTCCACCCTAGGGCACAAAATGCACTTTAGCTCGGAAAAAATCTGTTTGTCATTCGAAAAATATTTTTTCACCTCACAAGCTCTGAAAAAATCTGTTTGTCATTCGAAATCTGAGCGCCAAAGTGCATTTTGTGCCCTAGCGTGGAAAGAATTTTTAAAATTCGAACCTTTCTATTCTATAATTTTTTATACCGCCAGTCCTCTAAAAATGGATTAATACTTATTTCATGCCAGTGCGCCAACCTTATTTTTAGAATAATCGAACTGGCCAGCTCGACACCGCATGAAAAAAATAAACACTTATTTAATATATTATTTGCGTTTTTCTTGCACCTAGCATTTTCCTCGCTGTAGTGAGGTGAAAAGTTGTGTGTTTCGCTTGGCAGCAAAGTTATTCTGCGTCTCGTACCTTTGAAACCCTCGCTACGCTCAGGATTCTATATTTGAATCACTCGCTTCGCTCGTGGTTCAATCCTAGAAACCTTCGCTAGCTCGGGTTTCAATATAAGTACTCGCGCCAAAAAACAACTTTGCAGACTTGCATAACAAATAACTATTATTGATAACTGATTTTTCGCATAATTGCAAAAAACTGCATAATTTTTTCTTTTTTCTTTGTGACGACCGTATTAAACAAATACGGTCGTTACTTGTATCATTATTTCACTTTTTTAAAAATATTTACGCAATAAATATAATATTCTTTTACTTTTACATGTACCTAGTCCAATAAATGAGCTTTCTAAAAATAAGTATGTCTAACAAAAAATGTGTAAATTGAGCAAAATCAAAACATCCCTAGGCGGTGTTGATGTATTGAAAAAAAATCCCGAAAGTACCGAAATTCCCGGGAAATCCCGGGAAATCCCGGTTCCAGCATAGTCCGGTACCGAAAATCCCGGTTCCTTGAGATAGTACCGGTTCTCTATACCCTAATCTATATGTCGGATAGCCTAGCGGTAATTCGATGTGCAATTCAACATCACAAGGGCGTAACGAGGGTAGTCGTGATATGAGAGAAACAACAGTTTTAGTTTTACTTAAAGAATGTTTATTGAATTTACTAGCACTTCGGAATGACCACTGATGGAAAAGAAATGCCGCAAGAAAAACCTCAGTCTAGGTCTCTTTTTCAAATCTTTGTTACAACACACATTTTATTAGGTACAGTTTCTTAATATGACTCGATACCAAATAGACACTAGGTAAAACGCGACAGTTCCGTGACTACGAGTATTACTCTCTATGGCGCTCGACAACCATCTGTGTCCAATCGCACCCGCCAACCGCCACGGCTCCGTCCGAGCGCGCCAAAGCAACGTTTTCTCAACACGCCGCTAGATGGCGCACCCTCGTTCTGCTTAGCGTCCATGTCCATACTCATGACCGTATGCGACACTGCGACACGGCCATTCTGCAAGACACGCGTCCTCGCGTGTGATTCTGAAACAATCAACACTCACACAGCATCACAACGTTCGGTCACTCCTGACCACACATAGGACTTTTTCTCTAACTCAAATCCAAAGTTTCAATATCAAGTCCAATTTACTTCTATTCTAAGTAAACATACTTAGCAAATCAAGTACCTAACCATGAAGAGCTTAGTACCAATAATGAAAATAAAATCAATTAACAACCGAATATAACGGATTTCATCAAAAGCAAGGTGCCATAACCATCCCTGTGGTTACAGCTGATCATCCCTGTGACCTTGTTTCATCAAACAATCATGTACAAACAACATACTGGTTTTAGAACCTCAATAATGTTGTATCACTTGACCAAACTCTTTTTTTTTGTTTACACTATCATTTGACTTTTTTTTTTCGTCGTTACTTGACCAGCATTGAATTTAGTAGTCATTTGACCAGCGACCATCCTAAAATTTTACGCTTAACCAGCGATTTTGCTTGACCAGCGATTTTACTTTACCAGTGATAGGATGCATAGTTAGATGCGCACCGCGCACTCTTCGGTTAGACCGGAGCTACGACTACATGCCAACATATGCAGCTTGAAGTCATGAAACCAGTTTTGACAAAATTAAAAAAAAAACAAAACTAAATCACTTACAGTAAAATAATCATTACTCACGTCAATAAAATTGGTACTTAGACTTCATGTATTTTGCCAATACCATCTACTTAGTTCTCTTGACCTTAACAACAGAGGGATCGGTTGTAGTAATGAGAAAACTTTACTCAAAGAAACTTAATTAACATACTACAATGCATTACATTGCATCACTTCTCATACCAACAGTGTTGGTCCAACACACAAATTCAATCCTATCCATAGGCATTGAGTCACACAATAAGTTCAGTCCATCGAACATACAATGTCAAGTCCATCGGACACATCGGACACAAAACGTCCGGTCATTACATTACATTTCAATACAGTAACTCGTAATTAAATCAACTAAACTTTTCTCATTACTCAAAACTTATTTGTCACTATTTCACCAATAGAAACCTTATTAAGATTTGCCTTCGTTTCATCAAAACTCTTAAATAAAAATGACTCAATTTTAAATAATGGAGCTAACTCTCGCTCGGCTTAACCTGACTAAAAGGTTAGTAGGTACACAGAAAAATAAGGAAGAAAGTATGCCTCATAGTAAGTTAACATAGGTAATCAAAATTTTAAAATCAAAGTCACACGATCAACACACATTACTAACAGGCCACAAACAAGGATTCCCACATGGAATCGGTATACTTAATATACCTGGTCATCTGTGGTCATCACAATGACATGGTCATCTGTGGTCATCACAATTCTGTGGTCATCACAATGACATGGTCATCTGTGGTCATCACAATGACATGGTCATCTGTGCTCATCACAATGACATGGTCTCCCATGAGACATAAAGACAAGGATTCCCATATGGAATCGGTATACTCAATATACATGGTCATCTGTGGTCATCACAATGACATGGTCATCTGTGGTCATCACAATTCTGTGGTCATCACAACGACATGGTCATCTGTGGTCATCACAATGACATGGTCATCTGTGCTCATCACAATGACATGGTCTCCCATGAGACATAAAGACAAGGATTCCCACATGGAATCGGTATACTCAATATACATGGTCATCTGTGGTCATCACAATGACATGGTCATCTGTGGTCATCACAATTCTGTGGTCATCACAACGACACGGTCATCTGTGGTCATCACAATGACATGGTCATCTGTGCTCATCACAATGACATGGTCTCCCATGAGACATAGACTGCCACACCCTCAGCCGCGCATCGCGCCCTGTACGAAAATTCGCAGTTACGACTACGACTGAAGCGTGTGGTTTAATCAAATGAGTAGCCATGACAGTAAGTGTTCACACACAGTTAGAAGGGCCTTCACCGGCACTGTCCTCATCAGACTCAACATTATAAATTGGTACGTTAACTTAAAATGGCACATTACTTTCTGAGCACAATTTGAACTAAACTCTAAATTATACTCCACAATCGAAACCATTGAGCAACTATCTCTCAAAATTTAATTTTAAGTGTCTCTCACTTTACATAAAAACAAAACTTTTCAAAATTCATAACTTAAAATTCATCGTCATTGCTCAGTAGTCTCCACTTTAAAATTATCAAACAATACTCTCCTCAAGAAATCCCGGGCACCTCGTCTGCGCCGGTGGTCCCGTCTGCCTCGCCAGCTCGCCACCATCACGAGCAAACCTGGTCCACTTCAGAGTCTGCACACGGCTGACCCGCTGATCCCCGTCTCGCTCCATTGTCCGGAAATCGAAAATAAAACATTGTTTGAGTTCATTGAAGTTACTAAGTGAAAATAATTTAAAAAAAACGTTTATCTCGAAAACGGTGCGTCCTAGCGATAAAAGGATGAAAATTTTGAACCCCTTTTAGGAACCCCTTTTAGGAACCCCACTCTCCACGTGATACATTTGATTTTGACCTCCAAAGTCAAAAATCTCAAAGTCAAAGTTAAAGCCAAAAACTTTATTCTGTGTGCATTAACCTTTAAATGACCTTGACCTTTAAATCCATGTGTGCATTAACCTCTAAATCATTAGGTAGTTTCAATTAATAGTGCTAAATAACCAATGAGCTTAACTTCATACACAGTTTCAGCCTCAACTTACACAGCTTCAGCTCAACTTAACACTTTAAGCTTAAAATCAACACTGACCTTTTTTATAATATCGGAGGGTATACTTTACCAGTCCGCCACGGGCACACACACCCGTGTTTACTCGTGTCGTGGCACGTCTCTGCCTCAATTGCACTGCGACTCGGGGCACGCCGCCGCCACCACGCCGCCGCCGCTGCACCGCCAGTACCGCCACCGCCTGGTGCGCGTCGCGTCTCAGCCTCAGCTACCCGTCACACATCGTCGAGTATCGCACGGTCATACACCTGAAATTACACCATATTAGAATCTCCATACATTTTGAGGTTAAGTACCCACCCACCATACGATACTCTTTGTCGGTAGAATCCGCTACTCGTAGTCCGCAAACTCCACCACTCGTAGTCGACGATAGTAGACTGTCCGTCGTACATCGAACACGTACTTTCTTGATTTGTCACGTTAATTTGTCACGCTTTACATTAGTGAGACCAGACTGATCTGTTAAACTCTCAATACCACGACTTACATCTCACTTCTGATGTCGGATAGCCTAGCGGTAATTCGATGTGCAATTCAACATCACAAGGGCGTAACGAGGGTAGTCGTGATATGAGAGAAACAACAGTTTTAGTTTTACTTAAAGAATGTTTATTGAATTTACTAGCACTTCGGAATGACCACTGATGGAAAAGAAATGCCGCAAGAAAAACCTCAGTCTAGGTCTCTTTTTCAAATCTTTGTTACAACACACATTTTATTAGGTACAGTTTCTTAATATGACTCGATACCAAATAGACACTAGGTAAAACGCGACAGTTCCGTGACTACGAGTATTACTCTCTATGGCGCTCGACAACCATCTGTGTCCAATCGCACCCGCCAACCGCCACGGCTCCGTCCGAGCGCGCCAAAGCAACGTTTTCTCAACACGCCGCTAGATGGCGCACCCTCGTTCTGCTTAGCGTCCATGTCCATACTCATGACCGTATGCGACACTGCGACATCTATATTATATATATATAAAATGCTTTGTCCTGACTGACTGACTGACTGACTGACTGACTGAGAATCAACGCACAGCCTAAACCGCTCATCGTAAAAATCTGAAATTTGGCAGGTAGAACTATTATAAGACGTAGGCGTCCGATAAGAAAGGATTTTTCGAAATTCAAACTCTAAGGGGGTAAAAAAGGGGGGTAAAGTTACTATGGGACAACTTGATTCCTTGGTCCAATCTACTTCAAATTTTGCATAAAAATTGTTTAAGAGAATTGATGGAAGACGTGATTCTTATTTTATTGAAATTCTTGAAAAATATGTATTTTGTGGGTAGTTTTCTTCGATTTGATATCAATACTCATACTCATTAGTGCTTTTGATTTCAATTAAATTTCATTTTGACACATTCGTGAAGTGAAGTATGTCATCTGTCATGTAATATTTTTATAAATTGTGAATATTCAAACAAAATGATTTCATAATGTCGTCGTAGGTCTTCGTACTATTTATTCTGTTTGTGATCTCGGAAAAACAGCTAAAATTCTAACTATGTATAAAGCGGACTGAAGCATATTCATCGATAATAAACAGTAAGTAATTAAATATTACATTTTATAATATTTGACAGGGGTCAAGTTAAATTGGTCAATTGTTAAATGGCATATTGATATTGTCTCTTTCACACTTATAGGAAATATTATTACGTCGACTCGCTCTATTATTTCGTAGTGTTGTTTTATGGATGGTTGTAGGCTGAGGTTGTAGGTATTGAAATACCCATATACTTATACATTTTTTTTACGGAAGTGGTTGGAAAACAAGCTCAGGAATATGGATCACCTAAGTGATTACCGTCGACTATGGAGCACATAGATTCTAGGGTCCCTGACCCGTTGCCGACCTATAACAGGAAAAGACAGGATATATAGCGAGAAATAGTATAAGGAAGGAGTTAGATTTTTTTTATACAACAAAGGTGGCAAACAAGAATTTCGGATATTTCACTCTCCGAACGAAACGCATTACTGCTTCACGTCAATATTCTGTATGAGGGTGGTACTTCACCGGTCGGGCTAGCCTATTTCATAAACGCCCACTCCAAAGATTGTAATGAGAAATAGAAAAATAATCATGTATACATATGAAAATGTTTTGTCTTGACCGTAGAGACCTGAAATTTGGGTGTGTGATGTAGGCAACCGTTATGAAAGGATTTTTTGAAATTCCCACGGGAAAGCGGGATAAACGCAAACGAAGTTGCGCGGGTTTCTCTAGTCATTTATAAATTTGTGAGATACACACTTGATACACATAATATTTAAAAAACTTAATCATAAATTTTATACATATGAAAGTAACTTTGTGTGCATGCCAATATAAAATGATAATAATCCGCTAATATACTGTCTGTTACAAAGTAATTTTTATCTATATATATAAAATGCTTTGTCCTGACTGACTGACTGACTGACTGAGAATCAACGCACAGCCTAAACCGCTCATCGTAAAAATCTGAAACTTGGAGGGTGGATTGTTTGTATGACGTAGGCGTCCGATAAGAAAGGATTTTTCGAAATTCTAACTCTAAGGGGGTAAAAAAGGGGTGCAAAGTTACTATGGGACAACTTGATTCCTTGGTCCAATCTACTTCAAATTTTGCAAAAAAATTGTTTAAGAGAATTGATGGAAGACGTGATTCTTATTTTATTGAAACTCTTGAAAAATATGTATTTTGTGGGTAATTTTCTTCGATTTGATATCAATACTCATACTCCTTAGTGCTTTTGATTTCAATTACATTTCATTTTGACACATTCGTGAAGTGAAGATGTCATCTGTCATGTAATATTTTTATAAATTGTGAATATTCAAACAAAATGATTTCATAATGTCGTCGTAGGTCATCGTACTATTTATTCTGTTTGTGATCTCGGAAAAACAGCTAAAATTCTAACTATGTATAAAGCGGACTGAATCATATTCATCGATAATAAACAGTAAGTAATTAAATATTAAATTTTATAATATTTGACAGGGGTCAAGTTAAATTGGTCAATGGTTAAATGGCATATTGATATTGTCTCTTTCTTACTTATAGGAAATATCATTACGTCGACTCGCTCTATTATTTCGTAGTGTTGTTGTAGGGATGGTTGTAGGCTGAGGTTGTAGTAGGTATTGAAACACCAAGTTGAAGTGGTTGGAAAACAAGCTCAGGAATATGGATCATTTGATATTAGGTGATTATCGTCGACTATGGAGCACATAGATTCTAGGGTCCCTGACCTGTTGCCGACCTATAATAGGAAAAGACAGGATATATAGCGAGAAATAGTATAAGGAAGGAGATAGATATTTTTTTTATACCACAAAGGTGGCAAACAAGAATTTCGGATATTTCACTCTCCGAACGAAACGCATTGCTGCTTCACGTCAATATTCTGTAAAAGGGTGGTACTTCACCGGTCGGGATAGCCTATTTCATAAACGCCCACCCCAAAGATTGTAATGAGAAGTATTTAAATAGAAAAATAATCATGTATACATATGAAAATGTTTTTTCTTGACCGTAGAGACCTGAAATTTGGGTGTGTGATGTAGGCAACCGATAAGAAAGGATTTTTTGAAATTCCCACGGGAAAGCGGGATAAACGCAAACGAAGTTGCGCGGGTTTCTCTAGTCTATATATATATAATGATTTGTCCTGACTGACTGGACTGACTGACGGAAACTTGGAGGGTGGATTGTTTGTATGACGTAGGCGTCCGATAAGAAAGGATTTTTCGAAATTCTAACTCTAAAGGGGTAAAAAAGGGGGCAAAGGTTACTATGGGACAACTTGATTCCTTGGTCCAATCTACTTCAAATTTTGCATAAAAATTGTTTAAGAGAATTTATGGAAGACATGATTCTTATTTTATCGAAATTCTTGAAAAAAAGGTATTTTGTGGGTAATTTTCTTCGAGTTCATATCAATACTCATACTCCTTAGTGCTTTTGATTTCAATTGCATTTCATTTTGACACATCCGTGGTATTTTTATAAATTGTGAATATTCAAACAAAATGATTTCATAATGTCGTCGTTATAACTATATAGCGGACTGAATCATATTCGTCGATAGAACAGTAAGTAATTAAAAATTAAATTCTATGTTATTTGATTTGTCAGGGTTCAAGTTAAATTGGTCATTGGTTAAATGGCATGGCTGGGGCGATCGAACTATATGGCCGGAAGGGAGCTGAGTGGCATGGCATAAATTGATGTTGTATCTTTTTCACTTGTAGTAAACCTCATTACGATGACAATTTTTTTAGGTACTGAAATTCCGATATCTAAGGCTTATGGAATGGGAATATGAAATTGTTATCTCGGCTTGCAATTTTTTCCCATCTAAATAAGAGCAGTTGAAAATGCCTGTTTGCCAATTGTGTTTACAAAAAAAACCTCAGATTCAGCTATAGGTACTAGTCGGAAGTTAAAGTCATGTAAACTGACAATAATTAATTGAATTCCATCGATAGCACTCGAAGATATATAACGTAGAAATGGACGTCAGCATGAATCGTAAAACAGTGTGAGGGCTCATTTACATTAAGTTGTTGATGGAAGGTTGTTGATGGACTCACTTGCAACCATACAAACGTCATCTACTAGGCCTAGGATTTCAAAGAGACACTAAGCTTTTATAGGTTTCTCTTACAACTCGTTCGGAACAAGCAAAATGGTCCCCGCTAAAAGAAATGGTGAAAGAAAACTAATATGTATAAATAAAAAAAAACGACGGGTTGCACTCCGGGAGTGCCGGCAGAAGTGAAAACTTAAACATCAACCTTGTGCATTTTTGAATATTTCGGAATGGTTAATTAAATTTAAATCTTACGCTTTTTCGATGAGGCTACGGATCTGACACGCGAGTTTAACTTTTTTTTTAAAGTGCCAAGTGCCGCTAATAGAAGAAGAAAGAAGACGCGAAAGAAGTTTTCACTTCAAATGCAATCGTTACAATAATGTAATTAGGTACAAAACATGTAAATAAAATTTTATAAATGAGTACCGACAAGAGTGAACAGACCAGCCCCCCCGTAGGCGGCACTCGTTCACAATAATGAAATCTACAGAAATGTTCAATAAAAAATCTTCGAAATGTAATAAGATAAGCAAGAACATATTGGAAAAAGACAACCGAAGTAAAGCTTTCGTGAAAAAAGATGTAGGTAGGAAGAATGCAATCATGGAAGTGAACGAAATAGCTTATATTAGGCCTATTTAAATAAAAATATTTTGAATTTTTTTTGAACGTTGAATAAGTAATGAAAAAATAGACATGTTGCGCCCCCAAATATTGGGAGTAGGGCAAATGAATGATAATGAGCATAAAACCATTATATTATGTAACAACTTGCATGAAATACTAGCAATGAACTAGACCTTGCTGTAAAATGAATGTTTCAATTTGCATTTGTTAATAAATTATGATATAACAGTCTTTGACCAATATGAGAGCTATAATAATAATTTACCATACTGCTAGTCGTTTCATTAATTCTAGATAGCGTATATGTCACCCTAATTTAAAAAATAAATTATGTGACTGGCTAATGAATATTAAGAATTTGTTTTCTGTGACACAATTATTAAAGATATTTTATAAAATTACTATGACTATATGCACGTAGGTCAGCGCTCCTACAATTATCTATAAAATGAATATTTAATAAAAAAAAAATAGTTCCCTTTAATCTATTCATGATACTCAACAACGGATTTCCGGGTACTGCGATTGCTGTTGTTAAGCCTACAGCAGAAACGGAAATAAATTAAATTCCCTTTTATCTGATTTTACTTCGCTGGGGTCAGGTCAGCTTAAAAGGTATTACGGCCAATTACGGGACGACTCAACCGTAATCGAAAAAGGTGGATCAAGTGAATGGAATTCTTTCTAGATGCATGGACGTAACTAGGTTTCTGTTTTTTTATAGCACTAAGGTGGCAAACAAGCATATTGCCCGCTTGATGGTAAGCAGTCACCGTAACCTTGCAATACCGGGGTATTGCCAGTAGGAACACAACATGGCCGACCGAAACCAATCCTATTTGGCTACGATCTTCTGTAAGGTGGCGGCGGTCCTTTCCCAGACGGGCTGGATTTGAGGGGAGTATCCACTGTGCTCTTCTACCTCTTTTAAAACTCTGTTACGGGGAGGTGGGCTAGATCTCGCTTGATAAGGTATTTATAACAATGACAATGTCAGAATTGGCAATAGATCCCATTAACGATCGCGTAATTATTATTGCGATCGCGAATATAAAAACATCGGTCACACTCTTTGTCAAATTACTTTGAATACATTGTGTCAATAAATTAGCAATTACTTATATAGGTACAGAAAATTTTGATTGTTTGTACTGTCAAAGAATCTATTTTGGTATCGAATAAAAAACCAGATACATATAAAACAATGACTAACGTTTTCTAATGGTAGTTCGTAACTAATAATATCTGCTTGGGAATAATAAAAAATAACTATTTAGGTGGCAAAAATACTCGATAGTTGTAGTACTCAACTAATCAATAGTTGCAATACTAAAATCTACTTTTTTAACGGACCATTTACCTCCTGCTGGAGGTCTTTTGCTATTACAGCGAGCGAGCACTAGTTTCATGTCGTCTCGAAACCCATTATCGAAAGCAAGTAGATTCTTTCCTTGACAACAAAACTGTTAATACAGCTGCTAGTCGTGTGTTTTCTCGGCTTGATACAGTATGAATTACATTGATTGTTTATACTTTTAGTGACATCCTCTGCGTTATCTTGAGTCAGTATTTTCTGCGAGTCTCTAGCGCGTCAGTGATTGGAGGAATGTGATTAGTAAACACAAACATCTCGAGTAAACGCAGGCCATAGCCACAGCCATCGCCTAATCCGAGGTAAACGTAAAAAAATGGTCTTTAATTTGATTCCGATTATTTTTTCAAGAATTGATTTATTCATTCATAATTACGACATTCTAGGGCATGGAATACTAATTGTCTATTGTTAATAAAGCCTATTATTGTCGTTAAGGCTAAAATTATAATAGGAAGATTACAATAATTAGAGTAGGTAGCTAAAAAAAACAAATCTGATAATATAAATTTCAATATGAAAACTACGATACTGCCCTGCCCTTTATTGATTTTAAAACTAGCAATGCGATAATAAAATATTTTTGCGCGATTTTAAAGTAAATCATTAACTGACTGTAACAATTAAAATATGTAAGTTCACCTTTTTGTAGTCCACGGTATCCTCATAATATGAGAATTAGATAGGTATTATATTTGTTATGTTTGTCACTCTTTCACACAAAAAACGCCCATAAATGGTTTTATTAATAAAAGAACTGTATTTTCCAGGTACCACTAAATCCATCGGGATCGGTATTCCAATCAATATTAAGTATGAGAAAATTTCAAATAATATAAAATAGAGTAACATTGATGATAGTTATGGGAAAATCAGTCAGTCAGATACGGAAATTGAATACGATGTACTAATACATAAATACTTTTAATTAAATAAAAAAATGAAATATTATAAAATTATTTTATTAAATACTCATGCAATATTTGTTTTGTGATTACGTACAGCCTTTACAATTGTTTTCCTCCTTAGTTTAATACCTAGATTAAAAGTATTGCAAAACTTGACGACATCTTTAAAACCGTTTTCCGTTAAGTTTTGTTCGGCCAATGCTGGGAGTTCCCGTATGCACTAAGTTAACTTTCTGTTATTAGATGCCGTAAAGCCTCGTAATTATTTGAGCCGCTGGAAAACCCAAGTCGCAAATCACCCTGTCTGTATTTTATGCAAGCCCACATCTGATATCTGTTCACTTTTTTGCCTTAGATAAACAGTGCATCGTGTAATTTATAAGGAAAATACCTCTAGAAAATCATTAAAATCGACAAAATATTATGAAGTGTGGGAAAATTTTTGGGACACTAACCTACCCACGCAAACTTAATATTATTAAAACCAATTCAGATACATTTTTACATCTTATGAGAAGAGACTGCTTCAGTGCAACAAAGTCACACAAAACACTTTCTGTAATTTTACAGCAAAAAAAGCCTCCTCGCGGAGTTAGCTGAGGCGAAGGTAGACGAAGTTAAACGACAAAGGAAAAGTAAAGACGAAGTGCCTGTCTACACGCACATATTTGCATAAATTCGATCAACTTCGCCGGTAGAGAACCGGGGTTATTGCGGAAACGAAACAAAGTAAGAGCAGTCCGGTGGCATGCACGTATGTACCTACCAACCAAACAAGCGAATTCAACAACGGTCAACGGTGAATCAACAACGATTCCAGCCAGTATTTGGATGAATTTTAATGCAATTCTAAACAACTTGTTCTGCATCATTTAGACACATCAATATCATTTTACTATTAATTTTTATGGATTCGACAACAAAGAGATTGCTTACATCATAAAACGTAAGTAATATAAAATCTCTTTGTACACTGATAAATAATGTATAATTATTTAATAATGGCAGTTAACTATTTAATTTAACAAAATTCTTTGAAAAATCACAATGTCCCAGTTATTCAAATATATTCATGACAATGACGAATTGGTAAACGTAAAGGAGATAAAACAAGTACATCTAAAGCGATATTTATTAAATAATCATGTACCAAGTTGAAACAAAACTCGTTGTTCGCGTTTAGCTAATCAATAATTTGGTATTATATTACTGTATTATCTAGTCAAATCGTAGGCAATTTGTTTTATTTAAATAAACGACTTTTTAAATGTTTACGAATAAAATATGCAGTAGTATTATTTCTAAATATACTTCATTAAGTAGTGAGCAATCTCCCAGAGCCCAGGAGTAGTAAGTCAGTATGTTGCTCTCCTTCTCACCAACACTGTTTGCCACGGTCAAACTAGAACATTCTGGCGAACCTAGCATGAACTGTATCGCAAGGTTTGTCGCTTAGTCTGCAGTTCTGCACAGAGTTAAAAGAGTAGTTTCCGTATTAAAGGAAGTAAATAAAAAAAACCGGGCAAGTACGTGTCGGGCCACGCACAATGTAGGGTTCCGTATTGGCTACGCATTTCTTGCTTGCAGATGAGTACAATGCCATGCCATATTCTATAACATTTGTACGTTTTCGTCACAGAAATTTTACTTTATAAGTTCGTCGGCTATTACTCGGTAACTAGTAGTGCCTACTTAACCATTATAGTTTTCCTTGTAGGTTCACTATGTGGACTACTACCATGAATTTTTTTAAATTTCTAAACGCAAGACTTTCGGAGATTGACCACCGCGCAAAACGAAAATTGACACGTTTAATGTAAATAATTCGCAAACGGATCATTATATCGGATATTAAAATGATCTTCCCACACCCTCAATGTTTTTAAGAGACCTATCTAACGATACCACACAACATGGGGTCGGTGTGAAAAAAATTTTTCATCAGAATATCATATAAATCTTATGTATAGGCGTTGTATCTGTCAGATAAATTGTCTAACAAAAATTTACAAAAAAAAAGGACGGATTGCACTCCGGGAGTGACGGCAGAATTGAAAACTTAAACATAAACGTTGTGCATTTTTGAATATTTTGGAATGGTTAGGGAATCTTAACGCTTTTTCGATCAGGCTACGGATCTGACGCGAGTTTAACATATTTTACCCATCTAAAAAAAGTTCCAAGCGCCACTAAAGAAGTTTTCACTTCAAAAACAACATTTATCTGATAGATAACTAGAATTTATCAAAATATTGTGAAATTCCTGGAACAAGCTGTAGGTAGAGCCAGAGCCAATTAGTACTTGAAATTAAAAATTGAAAGAGCAAAAAATGGGTTAAAATCTATATCCGTAAAAATATTAACTTTTCACAGAATATCCACGGAAAGAATCCAAGACATCATGATGGTTTTAATTTTAATTTGGCTAAGGCTGCGTTTACACCTGCGATAAACACACAATATACGCTCACGACTGCTCGCCAGACAGCACCTTGTGTTTTTTTTTTTAATTTAACCTATAACATGGATCCTAAACCTACCAATACCATGGATGCGTATTTGCGCCATCTGGCGACAGTTCTCGGTTTAGTTTCATATATTTCTTGAACTTGCAAAAACAGCTTTGCGTAGTTCACAAAATATACGGAAGAACGGTAAGAAATTTCCGATGTAGCCGCAGCTCTGCCACTTCTTTCGCTTTCTCAACCTCACTCCCTATTCCATTGAAAGGCGATGGCGGCGGCGGTGGTGCAATTGCAAGTGCAGCAGTCTAAGATGCCTAACCGCCAAGGATCTCTCGTTAAAAATTACCAATACAACACACACATACTAGTAAGTTACTCATTGAAGTCATAACTAGTGAATCCTGCCACATCGGTCCAGCCTTATAACATATATAAACATATAAAAATGCAAATAAAGAGACACGTATCTAATATTTTTTTTAATTCTCAATTAAAATAATATAGAATTTCTAAACATTTACACCTATGCAGTTAGTAAAAGGTGATTTTGGCATTAAGACTTCCTTATTGTTAGTATTTTATTACCTAGCCAAAAACATAATCGTCTATAAGTGACACAAATTAATTTCTAGACGTATTCACGTGGGAAACCCTGTCATAGATTTCGTAGTGTAAAATCACCTCGGACCTGTACTAGCCACGGCGCACGCGGTAAATCCAAATGACTTGTGACGTCAATGTTCACGGTCAATGCAACAACAACACCAAAAATGTGTCATTCATTGACAACTCAATCTGTGACCATATCACGTGTCACGAAACCACCTAGGTATATGACTCCCCGTAAATTACTTATTTAATAAGGAAATATTCAATTAATAGGAAACTAATACTATTATACGTTTTCCTTTACAGTTCATTCATAATATTAGTAATAGTATTGTTTTTTTTTCAACTAAACCTCAATCCCTGTACCTATAGATTTACACGAATTGAGTATGATACCTACTTACTCCGATAGACAATGATAAATCATTATCATCAATTTAATCAGAAAGAATATTATCACAGAGGATCAAAATAAGATTTAAGTCTGCACTAATATATTATACTAGCTTTTTTGCCCGCGACTTCGTCCGCGTGAAGTTCCGGACCCGTTCCCGTGGGAACGACATTGAATTTCGAGAAAAGCTATAGCCTATGTCATTCCCTGATAATGTAGCTTTCTACTGGTGAAAGAATTTTTGAAATCGGTCCAGTAGTTTCGGAGCCTATTCAATTAAAACAAACAAACCAACAAACAATAAAATCTTTCATTATTAGTATAGATTAATGCAGACTCAAAGTTAGTGTAAATTTATAAAAATAACTGAGCTACAAAATTTATAGAAAATACGCAATTTTTAACTTATCTCTCTGGAAACCACTTAAAATCCCGGTTGGATGCACTTTGAGTTAGCGCTAATATAATTTTGACCAAAGGGAATACGGGCTGCAGTAGCATCGCTTGGTCTGACATAAAATCTAAACGATGTCTGCACTTATATCTACAGGTACTTACTATAACTTTCATCTTCGATTGACATACTGCACACTGTCAAATCGGTAAAAGAGGCAATGAAAACATTATAAAGCGCATCACAGACGGTGAAGATGCTATAATATTTTATCTTAAGATAAAAAAATCGCTCGCCATACAATTCAATGGACCATCACAGACGGCGAAGATAATATATATTTTCATATTAAACATCGCGATATGGAAAAGATATCAAACGATGAAAATATATCGTAAGAACGAAATATATCGTAAGATGATATCATACGATATATTATAATATAAGATATAAAATCTTTCCTCTTTATAATAAGTATTATTAGTATAGACAAAACAAAACACAATACCGTTTTGCACGGACAAATACAAAAATTAAAATTCCATCAATTATTTTTCTAAAGAATAACCGTAAAGGGAAAGGTAAAGTAACTACTTTTTGCGTGAAGCCTTAATAACTAAATATGGGGATAAAATAAATAATTAAATTAAAATAAAATAATTTATTTTGCAAGCAGATTTACTGAAAATAACTACTTTCGCACGTAAATTTTTTCACTTCACACTACACTTCGACGATAGATATTGATTATGATTGATTATTTGACGATATTTCCTTGTAAGTAAACCTTATGGAAACATATATATTTACATATAAAGCTTGTCTATCTTGTGAATTTTAAAATTTACATATATGTATAAGTATTGGAAAATATATAAATAACTAGCTGACCCGTGCCCACTTCGTTGGGCATAATGTTAAAAGCCTTTTTGTTTTTTGGTTTTTTATATAACCTATGACACTCAGCAATAATGTGGCTTTCTATTGGTGAAAGAATTTTTAAAATCGGTTCACCCGGATTACCCGTTACAATTTAACAAATACACAAACTTTACCTCTTTATAATATTAATTAATAATTAATAAGTAATAAGTATAGATTAAGTTTTATAACTTTGCAATGAAATCACTACATAGTCGCTTCCCACTGTCTGTCCCTATTTATGCTTAGATCTCTATATATGACTACGCAACGGATTTTGATGCTTTAATTTAATAGATAGAGTCCATTAGGCTGGTTTCAAGGTTTTCCGAAAATTTTACGGGGAAGCGGAATACACGCAAAAGAAGATGCGCGGCTTTCGCTAGTAAGTAATAACTACCTGTGTCAGCCTACATAAAAAATTAAACGTTGATTATTTTCTATCTTGTAAGTTAAAAATTGTAAAACAAGAACATTACAGTACGAATTGATGCATAAAAGCGGATGTGATGAAGGATCTAATATTTCCCTTTGCTTTGCATTATGGGTAATTAATATCCGCCTTTCAAGTTTCTATGATAAATTAACAGTTAAACCTTTGTTAAAAGAGTTATGTTTTTTATCTGCAATTTTCAAATTCATATAGGTAATACACAACCCATTGTCACTTTTAACATCATTTTATAATAATAGATAAAAAAAGAAAACGGTATCAAGGAAGAAATCACATATCGGGATCAAGCTGCTGGAAAATCCGCGCGTTGCCGGGGAAATACCACTCTTTAGGTCATTGACATACGTCAGACCCACATACATAACCAACCTCAACACGCTATGTATTACGTAGGTACGCAGATAATAACAATATTTGATTTATTGATCCCATAATCTCCAAAAATGGGAGAAGAATATAATATTTTAAAAGTACTTATTACTTCAATGTTTCAGCTGATGGTTGTTTTTATTACAAATTATAATCCACCGAAAAATATCAAAATTACAAAGATTCTATGAGATTTTTCGTAATAACTGTATATTATGAAGCAAGGGTTGTATGCTGGCCGGTGCTGGTCCAACCAGCAGGACTCGCAGGAGCCGGCGAGGGCCGCGCGGGACGCGGGCAGTGACGCATGCGCGACGAAAGGCGCTGCGGGGTGGGAGGCGAGCGCCTAACACTATTTAAACTGTTCTTGCGAACGGTCATCATGCATTGGTCTGTTTGCAATCCAAAGTTTAGTTAGCCTTAGTATTACGACAGCTCTAGTCGCAGACAGACAGGCCCTAGCCCGTGGTCGAGACGATAAAGCTCTCGCAGACTTACGCTAGCTAAGCGCGCAGTGAACTCAAGTTCAGGCCGTACGATCCCAGTGGTGTGTTGTTAGAGCAATGGCCGTCGCAGCAGCCCAGAAGAACCGCGAAATGTTCGCCATCAAGAAGTCTTACAGCATCGAGGTGAGGAGCGGCTCCGTTGGCCAGGCTCCCCGGAGCCCGCGCCTCTCGCTTGCTAACTCTGGATCACTCATCAAAGTTTTTGTGAACGGTCGACAAAAGTTACAAGTTGCTTAAATTTGTGTTTTTTAAAAAGTTCTAATTTATTATAATCGATGTTAAATCTCATTCTAGATTGCTAATCAAAACGTCTTCCAGTGACCGCCCACAAAAGTTTTTCAAAACAAATAATATCATTGATATCATTTATGTACTAATATTTTTACCAAAACATCATTTTGCTTGCACTCATCACGTAAGTTTAGGTAAACAGTACCTTAAATCACGTCAGAAGTATCTCTTATCAATGCCGCATGAAAATAATTACATAATTCAATCATTTACTTGTTCGCCAAAAGTTTTCCCATTCATCAAATTTCTATTTAAAATTGCACATCAACAGTGTTTTTGTCAATGAACACACGTGTTCGGTATATTGTTTACATTTTCGGCTAGTGTTGGTAATGGTGGATGGATAAATTTCATGGCACTTATTAACTCACCATATTTGCAGTAATGTCACATCCAGCTTCTCAAGTACTTCCATCTATAATAAGTTATGAATGACCTCTGCCCGACGTCACTTCCACAAATCGCAATGGCCTACTCATTACGTGTCAAACCAAACCCCGGCCTTGCATGAACAATGAACGAAGTAGTAAAACTGTTGTTGTAATTATCCAACAAACATTTTGTATTTAACGCAAAACATTAAAGCAAGCACCCGTATGTCGAAGAAATCGCGAGAAAGCGTGCAAAAAAAATTGGAAGTTGTCAAATTAAAAATAAAAAGTTTTCTCCGAAAATACTTCGATTGTAGTTTAATAACATTGCGATTTTGCAATTTTGTCATCTGACATTATGGCAGGCGAAATAGGGTCATGATAATAATATTCCGAGCTGAGTGAATCCACTATTAAACGTATAATAACACTTTCACGAAAAATAACAATGTCGTGTGACAAATTGCATAATATCTCGCGTAACAATTAATATTTCAAGAAGATAGCCATTGTTGACAGACATTCCCCGCCGAAATGCAGTCGTTACCGTTACCACGTCGTATCTGCTCTAAATGCGATGAAAAAATTCCACCAATAAAATCACATCATTGTCCGGATTAATTCCTATTGTCAATATTCAAGCCGTTGACACGTAATCGTTACCTTATATCAATTATGTTCTTGTCACCATTGCAATCTTAACTGCAATAATTATGAAGTAAATAACTATTAGATATCCACTACTTATTCATATGCTACTGCGAAATGTTGCGAATTTTTACTTAACTAATTTAATATGTTTTATATTTGTCATAAACGCATGAGTTTACGATGAATATGTTGCATTGTTTCAAATTGCAGCGCAATGTTTATGTTTTCCGATTGTCTGTATTATGTGCTGTGCGATAATCAGATCTGTAGCTAAACTGTTATAATTAGCGTTTATTTTGTAATTTACGCCTAAATGATTGTATTTCCTTGACCATCGAAGGTCGGAATGCAAAGAGGTGCGACTCTCACCGCTACAACTGCAATCGGTAAAGATCGTTAAAATTCAATCATGTGCCACGACCAACGCACTTCTTATCTACATAATGATATAATAGAAATACTGAGGTAACGATATACGTTAATCACTCTATATTCCCCTAATATCTGAATTCGTGACCTAGTTTCCTACCGTTGCACCAATGCAACAATATTTATAAACGAACCGCGGGCGAATAACAAAGGACCCTGTTAATACGTTTCGTTCATAACGAATTCGAGGTTTTGTTTTTGCCCTTGACCAATAGTTCTTCGCCACGGCCAAGTTATCAACGTGGAAAAAAAAACATCTTTTTAGTGAGGTAATTTGCGAGTAATTAAACTTTTTGTATCGGTAAACCCTTGCATTAATCATTGTAAACGGGGACTTCCGTTCTTAATTAATGGTTCAATTACTGTTGATGATTGATTCGGTGATTTATTGTGTCGATATTTGGATGGAGAGTGCATACGGTTCGATAGGTAGATAACGCGGGTGGTGGAGGCAGGTCCGCAGCGCTCTCCGGCTTCAGTTAATTACCGGTCGACCGATTGGAACGGTGAAGTGGCCACTCAGACAAACCAAGGTTATATCAACCGGATTCCGAGTCCTGTCCGCTCCAGTTAGGCGGACCTTTAACTTCACAATATGCGACACGTTTCCGCAATTTCGATGGCGGTCACCTTGCGAATAAAATTGAATTCGCACGTTTGTGAACAAAGCTTTCAGCTTGGTGTATAGTTTGTGTTTGCGGCTGCATTTCAGGGGCTCGGTAACAATTGTGGGTGATTTGCACAACCCTTGACATACATAGGCTCGCGCGCCCACTCTGCTGGAAAATGCTAGATCTCAAGTCGCGTCGCCCGCTTGTGGGACAGACGCATACGCGCCGCGCGTCACAATCAGTCGTGCGCTAGACATGCGACGCGCTCTGTAACTTAGACCCCACTGCGCAAATTACATTACTAATAACATTTAGGTATAGTAGAAAATTCACAAATGACAATTCTAAATGAGTTGGACAATATTGTGTCACCTTCGTGATATATTGCGAACGTGCGCATTCTCATAAAAGACTCCTTGTTATCAATTTAAATGTC
Organism: Endotricha flammealis; assembly: GCA_905163395.2. Lineage (NCBI taxonomy): Eukaryota > Metazoa > Arthropoda > Insecta > Lepidoptera > Pyralidae > Endotricha > Endotricha flammealis. Next base: position 10,035,138 of record LR990852.1, on the reverse strand, counting down.
ATTTATGTGATACCTCCGGTATTGCAAGCGTCTATAGGCTACGGCTTACCATCAGGCCGGCCGTATACTTGTTTGCCACCTTTGTAGTATAAAAAAAAATTAATTCAACTAAGTAGGTGTTATATTTATGAACAGAGAAAAAAAATGATCTCGGCAAACACTTATTTACATAAAACCATAAATAATGTTCGACAGTTTTTTGGGTCGAAAAGTCATAATTATTAAAATATCAGACGATACAACGCGATAAATCTTTGTTACAAAATATTTAACGTCTGCTAAATGCTGAAAAGTTGAATGAGCTCTTTAGACTTAGCACTGTTATAAGTTGTAGTAATTGGTTTCATTCAAGAGCACTGATCCAGAAAGTGAAGTTCCTTTGAAAGATTTCCGACAAGACCCGTTTCCGGGGCGCCGCGCCGCGACTGGAAACGCGCAAGGCGGGGGCGGCGTAATGGGAGCACTTTACGGCCCGGCCACACTCAGGAAATAAGCTTAGGAACTTCGTAAAAGCAATTCCTACTCTCACATGAAATATAATGCGATGTGACCGCTTTATATTTATAAGGATTTAGAAGATCAACCTATTTCTCGCGTTCCTTTGTGCTAGAACCTCTAGGGTACTCATCATTTTCATTCGAAAATCACTACAAAGCTTACGAAGGTTAAAATCAATCGTCTTATAAAATTGCATAACGTTCTAAGTAGCAATATTTATAACCGCAATTAAAATTGGTTTTCTAGCTCCAACGGGCTCATTAATTTAATAAATGGACACTAAGTACGCTGAATTGTATTGTAAATTACAGCACGGTATCATTGACACACTTAAAGCGTTTCAGTGAATGCTAAAAGGCAAAAGAAATCACGTATTTGGAATAAAATATACTTTTTATTATCCACCTTCCACCTTGAGATAAGTTTAATAAGCTCGTAAATAATTTCGGCGTTGATATCATGAATAACCTAAATTTGCATTGTTATGTATAAGAAATTATGACTTGCACAAATTAAAGAATGTAAGTTGTAAACAAGGCAGTTTAGACTTAGAATATAATATTTTGTTACAGAATGGTTATCCATCTCGTCGCCGATCTCTTGTTGACGACGCTCGCTTCGAAACACTGGTAGTCAAACAGACCAAGCAAAGCGTTTTGGAGGAGGCAAGAGCTCGTGCCAATGGTACGTAACAAACAAAAGATTTTGAAAAGCTGCACATTTCGGATTATTTTTTTGTTTCTTTGATTAATTTTATAATTTACAATTTTTCTTTTGTTTATGTTTTTCTATTATTCTTTTGTTTATTTTTATTTTTCCTTAATTTAGACTCTGGCTTGGACTCCGAATTTATCCAAGATGGAGTTCATATTGGTAATGAAGATAAAACACCAACTGTCGTAGATGGTACTCACCAAGATGACACTAAGAACGGACAACTCGGTAATATTTATTTTCTTCTGTTCCATGTTTTTTTATTTTTTTTATTTTATAAGTTTCTTATTTTTGTTTTCTTTTTATTTTATTTTTAGCTGATACTGATATTGACGATGACACCACTAAGTCGGACGATGGTCAGTATTTTATTTTTATATTACTTATATTATAAATAAAAACAAGTTTCGTTTTGAAATATGCAATATAGCAATTTTATAAACAAGACATAAATTAAACGGTCAATAATATTACAGATTATACGCTGACCGAGGAAGAGGTTATTCTGCAAAACGCTGCCAGTGAATCCCCTGAGGCGGAGCAGGTCATCCAGCAGGCGGCCTTGTTGTTGCGTATGCGCGACGGCATGGGCTCATTGGCACGCATCCTTAAGACCGTCGATAACTACAAGGGCTGCGTTCAACATCTGGAAACTCGTCCGTCCCAACTTACCGGTGTTCAATTCGATGCCCTCGTGAAAGTGAGCATGTCACGTGTCAATATGCTCCAACTCATAAGATCTCTTCGTCAGTCTACTGCTTTTGCCGGAATCAATCTTGTATCTGAAAACAACATCTCCAGCAAGACGCCGTGGTTCCCTCGCCACGCATCCGATCTGGACAACTGCAACCATCTGATGACTAAATACGAGCCTGAGCTCGACATGAACCACCCTGGTTTCGCAGACAAGGATTACAGAGAGCGCAGGAAGCAAATTGCTGAGATCGCTTTCGGTTACAAGTACGGTGACCCAATCCCATCCATCACCTACACTACAAGCGAGAATGGTACCTGGCAGCGAGTGTTCAACACTGTTTTGGATCTGATGCCTAAACATGCTTGCTTGGAATACAAAGCCGCATTCGGAAAACTTCAAGAGGCTGATATCTTCGTCCCTCACCGTATTCCACAATTGGAAGACGTGAGCAACTTCCTCCGTAAACACACCGGATTCACGCTCCGCCCTGCCGCTGGTCTGCTGACCGCTCGCGATTTCCTTGCCTCACTCGCATTCCGTGTCTTCCAGTCTACCCAGTACGTGCGTCATGCAAATTCACCATTCCACACCCCAGAACCGTAAGTATTTAAAAATTTTTTTCATTTAGATTTTTTCTTCGTTCTTTATTTTTTGCTGCAATCACCATGATACAAGTTTTTGTTGTCATAATTAGGTCGGAACACGTGCATAAATCTTAACCGATCTTGGCCTTACGTTTTTTCGCCTGTATTAACTTACAAGTAGGTGATTAAATTTTAATCCGGTGTCTTATATACACGGAAACACCAATAAACCTGTCAAACAAGTTGTGCATAGGTTCAAGTTATTATTGCTAATAATTTAATTAGGCTTAGAATTGTTAATTACATGACAACTACCTTGACGGGTCTTTTTTACGGAAATGTTACGTAATGAGTCCTTGTAGATGTTATGTAAATTGAGTCGATCCACAATCAAATGTAGATCAAATCGTATGTACTTATTCAATGTCGTAATATTGAAAATAGGAAATAGGATCTATTTCCTATTTTTTTTTACAATAAAACGCAGTGTAATTGACTCAGAGTAGTATCGTTAAAATGAGGAAGGCACCATAGCAACGCCTCGTCTCCTGATGAAACTTTAACGCTGTTAACGCCTCGCTTAATGAACTACTTCCTATGTTCCCGTATAAAGTTTTCGATCCAAGGCTTTATAATAGCTAGTCAAAGGATCTCTTGAACACCTAGCATTTTTTTTAATTACTTCCAGAAATTACTTATAGAATAACAGTTAATTTCATTTGGAAAACTTTTATTTTCCAGGGATTGCATCCATGAACTTCTAGGTCATATCCCACTGTTGGCCGACCCGAGCTTCGCTCAATTTTCACAAGAAATTGGATTGGCATCCCTCGGTGCTTCGGACGCTGAAATTGAGAAGCTCTCTACCGTAAGTTTATAGTTGTGATTTTGAATGTAAACAGTCATGTACCTTTTATGCTGTATCGAAAGTATTTTGGGCCCAAGCTGTGCGATTTTGTACAACAAATTAAATACAGTTGAACCAGTTTGTAATTTAATTATATGTTTGCGCAGGTGTATTGGTTCACCGTTGAATTCGGACTCTGCAAAGAGAACCATCAATTGAAAGCTTATGGCGCTGCTCTGCTGTCGTCCATTGGTGAACTGCTGCACGCTCTGAGTGACAAGCCCGAGCTGCGACCTTTCGAGCCCGCATCTACCTCGGTGCAACCCTATCAAGACCAGGAGTATCAGCCAATATATTATGTTGCTGAGAGCTTCGAAGATGCCAAAGACAAGTTCAGGTACAGTAGAGATCCTCAGTATTTCTATAAATCTTCCAAGAGCAGATATTTAGAAAAGAAGTCCTCTTTAAATCTTAAAGGAATTTGAGTTTATACGGATTAATCTATTCCAGACGCTGGGTATCCACCATGTCGCGACCTTTCGAGGTCCGCTTCAACCCGCACACAGAGCGCGTCGAGGTGCTGGACTCCGTTGACAAACTGGAGACCCTCATCTGGCAGCTCAACACTGAGATGCTGCATCTCACCAACGCCGTCAAGAAGCTTAAGGGCTCTCAGTTCGAGTGATCACCCTGCCTTTAGTACACATAAATGGTTCATTGCACGCGGCCTCGCCGCATTCTGTATAGCTAGTGATATTATAGATGTAAGACTGTTGTTGGCGTGTGTGGAGCGTGTGTGAAAGTGTGAAAACCATCGGATGGTACTTCGTTAAAAACCTTTTTGTACCTTATTGTATTATTTATTGCCGAGCTCATTGCCCTGGCCTCTAAAACTGCACAGAGCTCCCGATTGCCCATTTACGGAGGCTGTGCGTGTTTTGAGAGACCTTTAACTACTACTAGTATTATTTATAATTTAAAACGACACAGATAAAAATGGAGCACCAAAAAATAAAATATATCAAACCGAAAATATATGTGTTTGAGTGGATTCAGCTGTTTCATTCCCCTCCTGTTTATTGTACCTACCTATACACAACAGTGTAATTTCATTTAATTTAGTTTTTATTACCCGGATACTCTAAATACTATGAAATGAGATCTTCCAAAGAACAAAATTAATAGAATTTTTTGATAATGCGTGTCATGTGAGTGACATGACAAGACAATCAAAACTAATTATGTATTAACTCATATTACAAATTGATATTATAAAACAGTTTTTGCCGACTCTACAAAAGAATTATGAATTTTACACAATTGAAGAACATTTAACAGAGAACCTGAAAATATTAATTTAAAGTCACTTTAATTTCAATAAAGTGAATAAAAGCAATCGGAAAAAGGGGAGTCGGGTCGTACCTGTAATAAGATTTCCGTAGGTCTCCAAGGGATGTGATCGCTCCGAGCATAATCGGATTCCGGGAAATACAATATTACTTAATTGTCTACAAAAGTAGGTTTAGATATAGAGACGTATTTGAAATTTACAAAACATCAGTGTAAGTCTTACAGAACTAGAGTGTAAGTCCAATAATTAGAGCCTATAAAGTTCCTTGTCCTTATTTAAAGACAGATATAGGTACGTAAAAAAAGCAAAATATAATGAGAACAGGTTAACCCGCAGTAGATTGAGCAACCTAGCAAAGTTGCTAAAAAGGTAAAAATGTTCAATGTATAGTGTGCCTGGTTAAATAAAAAGGTCGGTGTTGTGCGTTGACATTAAAACGAGGGAAGTTGAGAGGTACGGCCTCTATGCGAGTTGCGAGCAAGGGCGCAGGCCAAGCGGCCGGCAGTGTAGTTAGTGTTGGTATGTTATCGATAATTTTCATTCGATTATGCCGCCGTATACAATATCTACCGCTCTACCGAATGTCGTAATAGTATTTATAATTATTATTCACAATTGTAATCAGCTACTATTTCATAGTAATTATTAACAGTATTGGTTCTCTGTTCGTTGGTGTTTCTGAACTTTTGACCCATAGTCGGGGTGCGAGAGATTTCGGCTAACAAACAAAGAAGTCACAAGTCGTCATAGTGCTCGTTACACCGTCTGCGAATAATATAGACGAAAATACAAATTGAGGCGATCGAGGATTCCTCTGCGGTAGTGTAAGTTAAACCTTAACGATGTGATAGTATCGATACGATCACTATCGATAAGCTATGGCTGGACAACACTAAGTGGAGGCGGTGATTACGGAATGAACGGTCATTATGCATGCAATAAGTATTACACGTAATATTTGCACTTGGCTATTTAAATTATATTCGGCAAGTGCAAAATTACTTTTTTAAGGAAACAGTTCAGACGAACATTTTGTGGGTGGAAGTGACGGTTACGAAATAAATTACAAAAAAAGATTATACAACGGTAATTCCCGAACTGGTAAGTAGAGCGTCGCGTCGTGCTCATCGGACAACAGTTAAAGATGGATCAATGTTTGGTGGTATTTGCAACAGTGATTAATCTAATGATATACGCATGAATTTCACATATTATTCTCATATTAATATATTAAAGCCCGTTTGCACAGGTTCCAGTTATCCTATCTGTTAGAGAAATAGACTTGTATATAATACCATGCCGACCATTTTTTAATAGCCTGCGAAACCTTTAAAACTTTGGTTATGCACATGCCGATAGTAAATGAAACACAATGGAAAAATAAATGAAAATATAATTAATTTATTATTATAAAGAAAATATTAAAAACAGAAACAATAATACTATGCAGTTTTTATGTTCTGGCAATTTTGTTCAGATCGCAACTCTCGTCTTCGTCGGCCAATATGACCGTGTAACTACTTTTTAGTGAGGCGACCTGATTCTGGAGTGCACGGAGCCTTATCTCCACGAGCTCGAAGTTTTCTTGCAAATTATTCAATTGTATTTGCATGCGTTGCCGAATCTGAAAATTGAAATCATTATAGTTTATCGGGCAGAAACTAATTAGGTACGTTCACATGATGGTAAGTGCTTCGGAGGGCACGTTAAGCCGTCGGTCCCGGCTGTTATCGGTAGATGACAGTCGTTATGCCAAGTCGGTGGCAGACCCGTATCCCTGCAGTGGGATGATTATGGGATATGTTGATGACATGATGGTAAGTGATTACCGCCGCACATGGAGCACAGAGACTCGAGAGTAAGGACCAACTTTAGAAAGGAATAAATAGGTAATAAGTAGAAAACGGACAGGGGAGGAATAGATACATTTGGCTTGCGGATTACTCACCGAAAGAAACGCATTGCTGCTTCAAGCCGATATACTACGGGTGTGGTCCTTCTCCGGTCGAGGTAGCCCATTGCATAAATGCTCTACCATTCCAAAAACTCTACTAATAGTTTTCGATTGTGTTTTTTTAAATGAATAATAGTTAAACAGCTTTATAAAACTGCTTTATGTATAGAGTTATTTATATATCGAAACTACTATTCAATTTATTTTAAATAACCTTCCTTACCATTGGTAAATTTTTACGTAGTATAAAATGAAGTCGCTTTTGTTGTCTGTGCGTCTGTGTGTTCCTATGTATGGTTAAATCTTTAAAACTACGCAAAGGATTTTCATGCGTTTTTTTTATAGATAGAGTGATTCAAGGGGAAGGTTTTTAAGTGTAATACTATCCAAAATTCCCACGGGAAAGCGGGTTACACGCAAGCAAAGTTGCGCGGGTTTCGCCAGTACCGAAAAAAATCTTCAGTGATACTTAAATGCTGTTTTAATTTATAATACATGCAAATGGTGTATGCAATCCACATTTTAAAGATAAAAAGAGCTCATTAGGGTATCGAACGGTCAGTATACATTGCAGTTTCCACTATTTCCACCGCATATAACGATCAAACAGTGTATCAATAACAAATTTGGCTATTTTATTTACAATTATAGATTACTGGACTCAAAGTGATAAATAAAAACGTGCAGAGCCGAAAATTTTACGTCCCAGTAATGTAACAATAGACCACAGTGCTCAAAAAACTTTACTAGATTTGTCGTCTCTCTAGAACTTTTCAAACGCGTTATCTTGAAGGAAAGTCCTGCTGTGATTTAACTCGTCTTATTGAATTCGTTGTAAATTCCAAGAGAATTGTAATATTTCCCAGGGGGAAATGTTGAAGAATTAAATACTTGATTCTTCAATCTGTGGTCACCGTTGCTAATTTTAGCTATATAGACACTGGGAACTGGAAACGAGTTGTGGACTATCTAATCTTCTCTGTCTGTCTGTATCTGTCTAGTCCTGATATCTAAAGACGAATATACAAATATAAAAAGAGCTATTTCTTTTAGCGTTACGTTGGTTTTATTTCCGAAAAAGTGGTAGTTTAATTATTTAGGTAATGTATTTATAGAATTGAATTTTGCATTCATTCAATTAATGACCATGTGCCTAAGAAAACCTAGTTTCTGAATACACGATTTGATTTTGATTATATTAATTTAACATATGTTTACCTCGTCTCTCTCCTTTTGACAGGCTCTGCATTGTGCACGACTCTGAATCAATTGCCTCTCAAGTTCCGAAATCTGAGTCTGTAAATATCTTCGCATAGAATCAGATCTGTCTTTATTGCGAGACAGAGAACGGGTACTTTCCTGTCTGAGCTCATCAATGTCCTTTAATATCTTAGAGCATTCGTTAGCTTTTTCTTGAAATCTCAAATCCAATTGCGATAATTTTTCTTCGAGTCTAAGTATTTTACACCTGTCGAATTTATTGAATGTCAATATTTGTTTGATTAAGTCGATTTACATCCAGCTACAGAAAATTTTTCGATACGATTCATAAAATTAATGCAGTCATTTTGTCAATTATACAAGTTACTAAATAAGTATTAATCTGACGCCTAAACTTTTAAGAGAGGTAGAGCATAGCGGATAATCCGCTTAACTCGGAGCAGCCCGTCTGGGAAAGGACCTCCACCTTACAGAAGATCGTAGCCAAATAGCATTGGTCTCGGCCATGTTGTGTTACTACGGTGAGTAAAGTCTCCAGAGCTCCACTTGGGGGGGTTGGGAGGGTTGGCAACGCGTGAGTGATACCCCCGGTATTGCAAGCGTCTATAGGCTACGGTGATGCTTACCAACAGGCGGGCCGGGCCGTATGCTTGTTTGCCACCTTTGTGGTATAAAAAAAACCGGGTGGTAGGATCAAAAAAGAATTGTCTTTTCTATTAAAAACTCTTTAGAATTGTCAAATTAGCCTGTTTATAGGCCGGCCTATTTGTAAAAAATATTTTGTATTGTATTTGTCATGCTTTAAAAAAACAATGTTTAAAAAGCATTTAGTTTATAGAATAATACAAACCTGCTCTCTTCCATATTTTTTAATAAATCGTCAATTTCATGTTGTTTCTCATCTATAGTAACTTTCAAAGTTTTATTGTCTTCTAAAACTTTTAGTTTATCAACTTTTTCTTGATTATAATTATTTACCGCAATGACTAGCTGAAATTATAGATTTGGGTCTACATTTACTAGCCTCTATTTGGTGCTTCGATTTTTCCAACATTATTACAAGATGATTGCTACATAGGAGTTCTACATAATATTGTTCTTTAAGATTTCATTAAGTGATAGCTTTCTAGAATTTAACACCTTACGTGGATTTTAAATAACACTGCTGATTTGGCTTAAGATTGTTATCATACTTACAATGATAAATAAACATGTGTTTTTTAAAAGTCTGTGTGGTTTTTAATGTAGGTAGATTTATACCTATGTTATGTTTGCACCTACATTCTTAGCGGTTATACAGAGCAGTGATTAGTGCGCCCTAAAATTATCATTATGTTGCCATGCAAGTTTCTCGGTAAATGAATTTGCAATTCTTTTGAGAAAAAAAATATTCTTTAAACATATTCCAAAGTACAAAATTATTCGTGTCATCTATTTTTTTCTTTTCTTTATTCATGTCTTACTTTTTCCTTGACCCTGTGTAGTTCGGCAGAGAGCTGGTGCGCGCTGTCTTCAGCTAATCTCTGTAGCTGATTGGCCTCGTGCAACTGCATTTGTGCTCCTTTAAGGAGGTCTGGAAGTGGTGCTAGTTCTTGCAACTTTTCTTGAAACTGCATCTGTTTCCATTTAATATAAATTAGTTTAAGCATTTTTTTTTATTCTATACAGCACGCCATCTGATCCCAATGTAAGCTTAAACTGTTTAAACGGATCAGACAACGCCAAATGTATAATATTAATACCTACATACTTAGTAAACACCCAGACTTGAGACAAACATGAATGCCCTTTACATGTTTGCTCCGTGCGAGGATCGAATCCTTTGACGCCAAAAGTAGTCTGATCACTAATTTTACATTACCATAAATCTTACTACATTATTATTAGGTTAAGTTTCTGTGTGTAATGTCATATTTTTATTGCCCTGTATTAATTTATTTAGCTGCTTAAGATATTGTTATATTCCCCAGTGGACTAATAATAATTTAGTTCGAAATGAAGATAATGAAGAGAAGATGATGAAGATAAATAGAATTCATTATTACGGTTACGTACCTCAAAACTACTCAGAAGGAAAAAAACGGAGCCATGAAATCTAAGACCTACATAATGAATGTGATTTGACGAACGCATTGCATCTTAACTGCATCTAACACACATTATTCATTCACTACTATTTAAAAATGAAAATGATATTACTGTCAATTTAACTGATGGAATGGCTGACCTTATTGAATCAGCAAGTGGTGAAACAGAAGAAACTTTATTTTATTATACACTCGAGAGCAATGAATGCGGGTCACATAAAGAAACCTATAAATCTCGGAAACTAAGAATGCTAGCCTAATAAAATAAACAGTGATTATTAGACATTATAATTTTTTTAAGAGCGCGCAACAGCAATATTTGAAATGTTAACAAAGCGATATAATTATACCTACTTCATCGTCTATTCTAATGCGTAATAGAACATTATTTTACTTTTTCATCTACGTTTAACAGCTATCACTCTAGTTTCAATGGCGGCGCTAGTGGACGGAATACGCGAATAAAATTTATAAGTCACTACACTACATTTTATTTATTTTAAAAAACTGTTGATCTCACTGCTGAACAAAAATACATGACATTTTTGTACAACAATATGATTTTCTTGAATTGAAGCTTCAAGTGTAATTGCAATTAAGTAGGTAGGTACCTATTCTCCAATCAATTCAACTTTGATAATAGGTAGGTAAAGTAGGTATCTCCGACAAACTAGACAAATTAATTATAACACAAAATATACAAACTAGGTACTGTAGGATGACTGTAGGTGGATCATTACTTGATGCGAGGTTCGTTGAATGTTGAATGACTGGTGGTTGAGGAATTTAAGTAGGCTAATACATAGATTCGATACTTCTAATGACATCTATCGATAATATATCGAACTAAAATAAACTTAATTTAAAGCGAGCGAACACCAAAGAAAAATGCACTTTCCTCTTATGAGCGCCATCTACCGAACAATCAATACAACAAGTACCTTCATTTTTTGAATTTCAATTTGTATTTGATCCGAAACTTGTTTATTGTCGAAATCTATTATATCTAATTGTCTCTTCAATTCTTCTACTTGCTGTTGGGCTTGTAGATACTGAAATGTTCATACGTATAACCTTCTATAGTGACTGACAAAACACTTGTGGAATGCACAAGGACTATTTTGGAATTAAAGATACCCAGGCCAGGGTACATGTTTGTAGAAAGGGATTCTTATGGGTTAATGTGGGTGGAATGTTCTAGGGTTAGACAGGAATGGAAAAAATCAAGGCTTTAATATTATTATAGCACGTTATTTTGGCGAAACTTCTGATGCTAGAAATAATCCAAATGTTTAACGATGCCGCAATGCTTACATTATTACATTTTGTTGTTATTACTTTACACTGCATGCATACCTACCTATTGCCTGTTGTCTTTGCCATGTACCCAGCCTAGGTAACCCATATTACCGCTCGATATAGGTAGTACCTGCGCAGTAGAAACCAGGAAAAGTTATAATACCTTGATGCGATATTCCTGCAATTGTTCATTTTTCTCAATAACAGTAATTTTCATTTCCTCCATCTCCTCTTTCATGTCCCTGATCGCAGACTTTAGAGATGCTACCTCCTCTTCGGAAATTTTCCGAGTATCCTATTGTTATAACGCAACGATCTTTATTAATTAACTAATTGTATGTGATTAGCTATCAATGCTAATGAAGCAAGAATAGGTACATAGTATAATTTGCTGCCAATTAAAAATACCTGAAGGTTCGTTTGACTTGGTGCGTGACAGTTATTATCTCGTTAGTATTAGTAGGTACCTATGTATGATATTTCGACATAAAAACTATAAGGCTTATTTCACAGGTTCCCCCAGTTAACCTATCTGTGACAGTATGATACATTGACAGTCATGTAATACATTGAAATTCCGATGAAACTCCGTTCTGCCCAAGATGGGATAAAAATTAACTCTATACGTGTTATTCTAGGATATAAAATATCTGTTACTTCCAGCAAATTTGTGTACTTAGCCGTTATTTCTCGACAGCGTAAAAACATACAGTCATTCATACAATCTTTTCCATTTATAATTATTATAGTAGGTTTTTTCAACAATTTAGCTGCAAGTAACTGAAACATAATATCAGGATATTTTGTAGCCTATGCAAAATCTTGGAGATTTTTGGATTTATTACTTTACCGGTGAATTTGGGGCAATTTCGGGGCAACAGATAGTATTTAGTTTTAATTCCAAATCCTTTAGTTTCTTTTCATATAATTCCTTCTGAAACTTCTCTTCTTCTGCTATATTTTTCATTTTAATAACTTCTGCTTTCAGTTTTGATATCTATGAAAAAAATATTACATATTTTTTTATAAATTATGTCCTAGATCCCTTAAAAGAAAACACAGTTATATTTGTGCTATGGTGCACAACATAAACGCTGATTCTGAGATCCAAACTAAATAGCAAGGGATGATTTGAAAACGAGAAGGGAGTCTTTTGCACAGCAGTGTGACTTACATGGCAAAAAAAAAGTGTAGATAATACGTAAATGTTACAAAAAGCAGGTACCACAGACATTAAATAGAAAAAAATATAATATAATTCCGCATTCCGCATTATATGTATATCAATATAATTACACTGTTAACAAAACAAATTATTGTTAAAAGAACTTCATTTTCTGCATTGAACTATCGTAAAATACATCTCACTGATATTCTGTATTAAACATTACTTCCATGACTAATTCTTTCTTTGCCCATGACATCTCACTCAAACAAAGCTCAAAAATTATGGAAACTAAGCTGGAATGTTTACACAATACAAAATATTATACGTTTATTGAAGACGTCCTTATGAGGTCGAGTGGCTCAATTAGTCACCAGACAGTGACAGGTACCTACACCAAGTTCTGTTGACTTACATAGCTATTTAAGAAGGTATAAAATTTAGTATTTGTTATGACAGAAATAGGATTTTTACTAGAACGTCAACGTTTCATTCTTGTTTCCGCGGTGATTCCCAGGGCGAAACTTTTATCAGGTAAATGAATATTCCTGGTCATAAACTATTGTAAGGTTACATGATAGAAGACAATAATATAGTATTAGAAGAGATGAAAACTATGTAAACAAGTGCCTATTTTTTATCTTTTTATTGTGATCTAATAATTAGTTAAAATAATTTAAAAGGAAACTTACGGCGTAAAGAAAAGCTAGAAAAGTTAGAAAAGCTTAGTATTCACCTCGGGCGCTTGATGAGACAAATTATGAAGATAATATGTCTCCTCATGATGTCGCTTATCATCTTTCTCTTCTTTTATAGCTTCTTGCGAGTCCTAAACCCACAAAATACAGATGTTAAATACCTAGTATTTTTTTTTGGAATTGTAGAGCATTTGAAATGGGCTAATTCGACCGGGAAAGTACCACCCTCGCACAGAACATCGGCTTGAAGCAACAATGTGTAGCGTTCGGATCGGACGGTGTGACATTCGGAATCCTATCCAGTTCCTCTCCTATCCTTTTTAGGGTTCCGTAGTAAACTACAAGGAACCCCTATCGTTTCGCCATGTCCGTCTGTCTGTCTGTCCGTCCGCGGTCTAGCGTCTAGACGCTAAATGCTAGAAGCTGTAATTTGGTATGTATACGCATCTTAACAATGCTAACAAAGTGGTAGAATAAAATTGAAAAATAATTTTTTTGGGATGCCTCACTCCACTTTCCAGGTAAAGTGGAAATGAAATTTTTTTTTCGCACCGACCCCATGTTGTGTGGTATCGTTAGATAGGTCTCTTAAAAACATTGAGGGTGTGGGAAGATCATTTTCCGATACAATGATCCGTTTACGAATTATTTCCATTTAACGTGTCAATTTTTGTTTTGCACGGTGGTACCAAGAAAAATTTTTCTTCGTACCACCGTGCAAAAGAATCGTTTTTGACAAATGTCAAAAACTATTCCATTGATACACTATCGGCATTCTTTTGAGACACGAGTGAGACACCATTGAGAGTCCGTTGGTGCATTTGTGTTAGTAGAATCGGGCCCCAGATGGCTCACGATCGAGGCAAATGACTCTTAGAAGAGATCTATGTTCAGCAGTAAACGGTAGTAAAATGAACTAATAGCTAAGTACTTATTTAATTTAATTTAATGAACATGCGAAATAGCTCTAACCATTATCGGTTTAACTTGACTTCGGGTGTGCAAATCTAATCGATCTCGTCTTATGGCTGCCAATTCCATTTGGATCTCTTTGACTTCACCTTCCATGGCGCCCAACTGCTTTTGCTGGATTTATAAAATTAAATTACTTGTAAAACTACCCAATGATAGTAAGTTGTTGTTAATATTATTCGTTCTAGAATTGGAATTATATGTATACTAGCTGTTACCCGCGGCTTCGCCCGCGTCAAAATTTGCCTATATTGGGCTGTACCCCTGACAATCCATACTAATATTATAAATGTGAAAGTGTGTTTGTTTGTTAGTTTGTACTCCCTTCACTTCGAAAGTAATCAACGGATTGATATGATTTTGATAATGGGGATAGTTTCAGATCTGGATCTGCCATAAGGCTACTTTTTTCCCAAGGGTTAGAGATTCCCATGGGAAAAATTATTGTCATTTTCCCTTGACCACGCAAGCGGAGCCGCGGGCAACAGCTAGTAATGTATAAAAATTTACATAATGATCGGCTGCTTAGTCAAGCCGTGAAGGAATTACAATCAAACTCACTTTCTCATTTATAATTATTAGTATGATTTAATTTTATTCATGATAATATGAAGGCTGCCGTCAGGCGGAGTGCATCGCACCAACTTCACGGAGCACTTCGTGCAGTCATGATATCAACCTTGCTGCGGCGGTGGACAGCATTCGGTGACACTACCTACACGACTGGTAGTAGCCGACTGCGCGAAGTTGAAGGTACGACAGCATGCAATTGATATTGACTTCACACAACTGCAGCCGACCGCGTGCAGTTGATATCATGACTGCACAAAGTCGAACGTACAATTTGCATACACCGATTGCGTGAAGCTGGTGGGATACAGGTACAGTCCATCTGATGGCAGTCTAACTAATGTTATGTAGGTACATTAATACCTACTCCAATAGATATGTGCTCAAAACATTGAGGAATATTTTGTAATGATTCATGGGACAGGCAGGAATATTAAAAAGTATCTAATCCGCGATCAGAAGACCAGTCTTTCAGCCAATTTTTGAAACGCACTTTTAAAGTTAATGACAATAAATTATAGCAGTCACTATCAAACTAAAGAAAAAGAAAAAAACCGGGCAAGTACGTGTCGGGCCACGCACAATGTAGGGTTTCGTATTTGCTACGCTTTGCTTGCTTGCAGATGAGTATAATGCCATATTCTATGACATTTGTACGTTTTCGTCAAAGAAATTTTACTTAATAAGTACCTCGGCTATTACTCGGTAACTAGTAGAGCCTACTTAACCGTTATAGTTTTCCTTGTAGGTTCACTATATGGACTACAACCATGTTTTTTTTTTCGAATTTCTAAACATAAAACTTTCGGAGATAGAAGGGGGGGGGGGACCACCTATAAATGTAAATAATTCGCAAACGGATCATTGTATCTAAAAATGATCTTCCCACACCCTCGATGTTTTTAATAGACCTATCTAACGATACCACACAACATGGGGTCGGCGCGAAAAAAAAAAATCATTCCTACTTTACATGTAGGAGAGGGACACCAAAAAAATTTTTTTTTTCAAAATTTTATTCTATCACTTTGTTAGCATTGTTAATATGCGTATACATACCAAATTACAGCTTTCTAGGCCCTAGACCGAGGACGGACGGACAGACGGACATGGCGAAACTATAAGGGTTCCTTGTAGTTTACTACGGAACCCTAAAAAGGAGATGGCTAAAGATTTAATGTACAATCAAATTTAAACGCGTTTCAGAAACTGGTTGTTTGTTCGCTATTTCGAACAGGACGCAACAAGAGCAAATCCGCGGGATACATACTAGTATGGATGGTTCTCCCTTGACATCAACATCATCTCTAGGAAACGGCCAGAATTCAGTTCTAGGCATTGATGTTTTTAATCACACGAAGTTTTCGATAAAAACTGTACTGAAATTCACAATTTCAGTACAGTTTTGCAATAATTTGTAAAATGATAATAAAATTAAATCTTTTACAGATAAATATGTCTACTTGGCAACGTCATATTTTACTTTTAAAAATTCGCAAATATTACCAGTAAGTAAATTAAAATAAAAAAACAAGACAGTAGGTACCTACCACAGATTAAATAAACTAATAGATATGCAATGCAATGTGGGCATGGATTCTCTGGTCATAACATTGACGAATCTGTACGTAAGTACAGATTCGTCAATTATGTATATAATATCAGTGCCACAAATCTGTGCCGATGGCGATGGCGGCGGGGGCGCTAGAGTAGAAGATATTGAAAGTAACTGTCAAGGTATGTACCTGTTCAAGGCAAGGCATATCTATATATATAAAAGAGAAAATCACTGACTGATTCATCACGAAATCTCCGAAACCACAAGTGCCAGAAGTCTCAAATTTTGCATGGGGGTTCCTTTTGGGGAGTAGGTGCTCACTAAGAAAGGATTTTTGGAAATTCATCCCCTAAGGGGTAAAACTGGGGTGCAAAGTTAGTATGAAACTTTGCCGTTTTTGAAGTTATTCGAATGAAATTCAGCATGAAAGTTCTTTATTGAAAGGCATTACACACAAACAAAAATTTTTTTTTTAAAATCATCCCTTAGGGGGTTAAATGGGGGCGCAAAGTTAGTATGAAACTTTGCCGTTTTTTGAAGTTATTCAAATGAAATTCAGTATTAAGGTTCTTTACTGAAATCATCCCAGATACTGACTGATTGGTGACTGACATATCAACGCACAGCCCAAACCGCTGGGTCTAAAGACTCCAAATTTGGCACATAGGTTCCCCATGAAGTCTAGGGGTGCACTAAGAAAGGATTTTTCAAAACTCACATCCTAAGGTGGTGAAACGGGGGTCCAAAGTTTGTATGAAGAAACTAGATTAGTTAAATCATTTTATTTGAAACTTCGCAGGAATTCTCCTTCAAAATTCAACCCCTAGACTAGAGGGATGAAATGGGGTAAACTCTACACGTGTATTATAGAGGGCGCTCGACCTAGAAAGCTGAAATTTTGTATAGAGGTTCCCTTTATGATGTTGACAAGGATAAAAATGGGGTTTTACGACATTCCCACGGGAAAGGGAGTAATAGGACTTCAAGTGTTTTATCGCAGGCGCTCAACCTAGAAAGCTGAAATTTTGTATAGAGGTTCTCTTTATGATGTTGACAAGGATAAAGATGGGATTTTATGAAATTGCCTCAGGAAAGGGAGTAATAGGACTGTAAGTGTATTATCGCAGGCGCTCAACCAAGAAAGCTGAAATTTTGTATATAAGTAGGTTCCCTTTATGATGTTGACTAGGATAAAGATGGGATTTTATGAAATTCCCACGGGAAAGGGAGTAATAGGACTGTAAGCGTATTATCGCAGGCGCTCAACCTAGAAAGCGGAAATTTCGTATAGATGTTCCTTTTATGATGTTGAGAAGGATGGTAACGGGTTTTTTTTTCCCACGGGAACGGGACAAATAGAACCTAGAACGCCTAGATTTTCTATTAAGCTTCCCTTTATAAAGTAGACAATAAAGATGTTTTTTTTTTTAAATTCCCACGGGATAAGGAATAATTAGACTACGCGTGTATTATCGGAAGCGCTTAACCTGAAAAGCTGATTTTTTTTATAGAGAATCCCTTTATGATATTGACAAGGATAAAGTCGGGGTTTTTTTAATTCCCACGGGAACGAAATTATTGGCATTTTCGCTTGACCACGCGGGCGGAGCCGCACGTAACAGCTATTAAAATAATAAAACAACAGGATTTTGTACACAGTAGGTAGCCAAGATTAACAGCGGCGAGCAAATAGACAATGAGCAATGAAGAACACAGACGTCTCGGGAAAAACTACAGTAATTCACAAGTCCAATTCCACGCGGGCGAAGCCGCGGACACAGCTAGTTCATTATAATAGGCGAGCCCAAGAGGGGATTTTTGCAGTTATTCGAGCGCGCCAGCCTTAGATATAGGGGATATCTGGTACCTATACCTTCCCTATTAAGTATCAACACCACGTTTTCAACTCTTCAACTAGGGAGGTTCTCGTAGGGCACCCTGTCAGAATAGTAAAAAAAATCGAAATCCTTTTACTTGTTAACAATATCCATTTCTATGCAGATGATAGCACGGCACATCTGAGCTATGAGGGTCGTACTGGAATTAAGCGCGAAGAGGTCGAAAAGCTACGTAGAACGAAGGTGTTACAGCTGAACGACATCCTATCAAGGGGGCAAACATAATCGTCAGCTTTAGCCCAAAGAAAACACAGGCTTGTGCGTTCACAGTGAAGATGGTTCCTTTCTCCCGAGTCCCGACTCTCCTGAACACTCCTCTCGACATCAATGATCACATTTCTATTCTCGGTTTGATCTGAATCATAGAGATTACATCCAAAGCGTCATCCTAAACGCCTCTCGCAAACTCGGAATCCTGAAAAGGGTGCGTCAATAGTTCACACCAACACAACGACTTCTACTTTACAAAACGCAAATTAGATCGTGTGTGGAGTATTGCTCGCATCTCTG
The DNA here is from genome assembly GCA_905163395.2 of Endotricha flammealis. NCBI lineage: Eukaryota > Metazoa > Arthropoda > Insecta > Lepidoptera > Pyralidae > Endotricha > Endotricha flammealis. Next base: position 10,016,515 of record LR990852.1, on the reverse strand, counting down.
GGAAAGTTCTGCAAAGTACCTACCTTATGGATGATCTTGATTCACTGCAAAGACGCGCCATCAGAATGATAGATAATCCGAAGTTTGGTACAACTCTCGAATCTTTAGAACTCCGCAGGGAAGTCGGTGCGTTGACTCACTTTTATCGGCTATACCATGGTGAGTGTTCGAATGAGTTACTCGACCTAATACCTCCTTCCCCGTTCAAGCACAGAACCTACCCGCTCATTCACATATGGTGGACTATCTCAACCCCCCACCTCGCACAAAAAGATTCGGTCAATCATTCTTGTGTCGAACCATTGAACGGTGGAACAAACTGCCCGACGATGTGTTCCCTGCGCCACACGTGTACGACATGGGGTCCTTCAAGCGGAGCGTGAAGAGGCACCTTTCAGGCCATAGTAGAAGCGACGAGACACCTTAAAGGATATCTCGTCGCTCCTATTCCTGGACCGGACCCCAGTGACCTGCGGCCCATCTGGCAGACGCTGGTGTCACATGCTGTGTCCCAATAAATAAAAATAAAAAACCACACAAAAAGGCATAACTGCAAAAATCCCCTCTTGGACTCAACTACTATTAGTTCTAATTTTGGCCACCGGCACAGATAAGTTCGTGGCACTGTAGTTTAGATAGTTTTAAAATACATTAGGAATTCGATTCTTTGAGGGCGTGGTTCTAGATGTTTAACTAACGTTTATCTTACAGACATGGTTCGCGTGGAGTAAAACCAAGTAAAACTGCCCCGTTTTATTGATCTGTGGTAGGTACAGTCAGGTGCACGTCGAGCTTACACTTGCAGTACAATATTGTCTCTTATCATCTTATGACCTTTAGAGAGGGAACGCACGAGCAACTATGTCTCCCAGCAATTTATTTGTCTATGTCGCCGTCTCCTTGCAGCAATTTGAAAGGTGCGCACGAGAGCGACAGCAGCACAACTTTTTCTCAGCGTTGCCAACATTTTGCGCTTTTTGTAGGTTTCAAATAAACAATTTTTAACCCTTGCTTTCGCTCATTTTATTTGTATTTATGTTTTTAGACGTTTCTAGCCCTTATTTTGGCAAAATTTGCTCTAATAAAAAAATCTAGCTCTTTTTAGCTCGTCCGACTTTTTCAAAAACCAAGGTGGCAACACTGCTTTTTCTATAAAATTTTACGTTATAAGTTGGCAACCCTGAACATTTATTTTGTCGCCGTGCGGGCTCCCGCGAACATAAAAGTCTCCCGTGTGTTGCGTCGCTACGTGCGCACACTTTCATACTAACCCATAGACTTGATGTAAGAAAGTTGCTCGTGCGTTCCCTCACTTAAATAGCTTAAGAATGGTACAAAATCCACTAAGTAATGGTCGACCTGTTCTTGACTGTACATTCTTTCATTCGATTTTAAAGCCGAACTACACTATCGGGAAATCGAACAAAGTAAAGTGAAGTCAAGCACGAAGACAAAGGAAAAGTGTAGAGTAGGTCGAACAGCCGTCCACACAGCACACACACAAGATTAATTTCGTTTCACCCTCCTCGAATCTCGTCTCTAAACTGAAGAGTGGATTGCCAAAAAATAAACGTCGGTACCATAGACATAAACCTATTGTCTTGTCATTTCACACCACACCCTCCCCCAACGCCTCGCTCTACTCCGCGTCGTCGCGCATGTAGGACCTACCCATAAAATTGGTTTTGCAGAACTTGTATCTCGAATTTGCAAATCTATGAATAAAATTGATTATTTCTTGATTAAGATAGTGTAAAAAAAGTGAATCGTTTCAGTTTATAACACAGAATTAGGTTGAGTTCATTGATGGCTATGGTGCATTTACAAATTTATGACTTCTATTATTCCGGAAAATAGAAAAAATTATAAAATAATTTGCAGACGTGGAAGTTAAAGGTAATAATTTATGAAAATATTGTGTTTATTAAGAATAAATCACTTATTTTAAATATACGCTAATTGAGGAGGATTTCACTAAACCTAGTAAGTATTGTTAATTTTTAAATATTTTTAAATCTCCATTCGTCTAAAAGTAGATAGAGTACCCTACAAGATTGTGTAATTCAGGCATAGTGTAATTTCTCAATCAGGACCATCTGCATTAGCTTTGCGGGATTTTTATTCCATCGAGGGCAGACGCGCCCTTTTTCCATATGGCGAGGATGAGGGCCGGGTTTCACTACATCAATCACATACCACCGGCGACTGGATGTCCCTCCCTTGAATCTTAACTAGGTCCATCTGATAGGTACACAGCCATAATATTATATAAATAAATTCTACACATTTCACACAGCACCACCTGGTCCCAAAGTAAGCTAGGCTTACCCAACTTGTGTTAAGGGTACCAAACAACGAATATATTATTGTAATTATATACCTATCTCTAAATACCATTAGTTATTTGTTTTTTACCGTTACTATCACCATGACCTCTCTTTCAGTTGTCAATACTTGTCAGAATATTTTACTAGGTGCGTATAGTATGTATATGTAAGTTTATTATTAATATATATTTGTATGTGTATGTTTATAGCCGTATATATAAGTTTTTAGGTAACCAGATATTTCCCTTCAATTTTTGTCCCACCAACAATGTTTCTGCATTACCCGATGGTTGACTGGTAGAGAATGTCTTTAGGCATTAAGTCCGCCAATTGTACTCTTAATCGTGCAATAAAGAATAAATAAATAAATATAAAAGAAAGTCGTATACACCATTTATAACTCAAGAACGGCTTAAGTGATTTAACTGAAAATTGGTGGAGTGGTAGCTTATATTCAGGAGCAGGTCATAGGAAACTTTTTATCCCATCGGGGTAGGGTAGGGTAGTGCCTCTGAGGCGGAACAAAGTTTGCCGGGTCAGCTAGTAATATACAGAAAACACACAAGCTCTAGAAAAAACACAAATGCCTTCACTTAAATTTTTGGCCATCGAACCCGCACTACCATGCTGTCAATATTTTAACTCACAAACATTTTAGTAAAGCTGTTTCTTAAGCACCTATATTAATGAGTCCTCATATTTTCATTTTTCAAACAGGTTTAAAATGGATTTACACCACAGGATATAAAGAATATTAGTATGATGATGAACCTAGGCCAGGATACCGATGTTGATCATAAACAGCAAGCAACGGGTCTTGTGAAATGGGATTCCAAGAGTGATACGTCAATATTCATTGCAGATCAAAACCAAGCTATTTCACATAGGAAAATAATAAGGGTAAGTGTAACTGATTGCACTATGTGGACTTCCGTCGCCCCATTCTCTGGTCTGACATAAAATCTATGACCGTCGCTATAAAGTAAACTATGTCCTTCTAAAGATTTACTGGTTAACACTTTGTAATTCTTTAGAGCAGGATTACAATTAAAATTTGTATTAATAAATTTTAATTGTAATACAGCTTATTTGAAATTTCATCTTTTTTTTTTTTTTTTATACCACACAGGTGGCAAACAAGCATACGGTCGGCCTGATGGTCATCTACAAATAATACATGACACTTTCGACATGTATGTAACCAAATGTTTATAAACATAAATCTCTCATAAATATTTGTTTGTCCCAAATTATATAAAAGTTATTTATGGTTATATTTTTTTTGTGTTTCTCTGTTCCATGCAGAAAATGATATGTTGTTTATACAACTGTTATGTAATCAACAATTGTTACTTGACGTTTCCAAGTAATTTATACAGCAGTATTTCCCAACTGTTGCATCTCAGTGATGGGTTCCGAGTAAAAATTAGATGAAACGTTATTATTATTATATTCTTTAACTCACCAGCAGCAAAGCGGGTGCATGTGTGTCTCGATGCGTGTAGATTCTGCAGAGATGGTTCTTGAAGCTGCTGTGCATTATTAACAGTCCCCGGAAGTTTGTGTGATCCATTGGTCAGAAAATGTTGTAATGGAATTGTTTTGCTGATTTGCTGTTTGCATCTTTTATTTATTATAAATTTTGTCATAATCTAAAAAAGCAGATTTTTTTATGTTTGCCGTCATACATTGTAATTGTAACTTTTATTAGTAGCATTTTAAAAGAGCAAGTGCTAAGTTTCTTGCCAGTTCTTCAATTATCGAGTATTTTTCTTTTTTTTTTTTTACAATTATACAGATTGAGCTAGCCCCAAAGTAAGTTCGAAACTTGTGTTATGGGATACTAACTCAACGATATTATATTTTATAACAAGTACATAAATAGATAAACATTCAAGACCCAAGGCCAATCAGAAAAAGTTCGTTTTTCATCATGACCCGACCGGGATTCGAACCCGGGACCTCCTGGGTGGCGGTCTGGCGTGGTAACCATTACGCCACGGAGGTCGTCGTATGTATCCCTTCTTATAGTTTCGCCATGTCTGTCTGTCCGCGGTCTAGCGCCTAGACGTTTAATGCTGGGAAGCTGTAATTTAGTACGTATACACATACTAGCAATGCTAACAAAGTGCTGGAACAAAATTTTGAAAAAATAATTTTTTTTCGAAGTCCCCTACATGTAAAGAAGAAATTAAATTTTTTTTCGCACCCACCCTATGTTGTGTATCGTTATATAGGTCTCTTCAAAACATTGAGGTGTGGAAAGACTATTTTTTGATACAATGATCCGTTTCGGAATTATTTACATTTATATATATTATAGTGTCAATTTTCGTTTTGCACGGTGCCCCCCCCCCCTCTATTCTCCGAAAGTCTTGTGTTTAGAAATTTGAAAAAAATGGTAGTAGTCAATATGCTGAACCTTCAATGAAAACTATAACGGTTAAGTAGGCTCCACTAGTTACCGAGTAATTAGCCAACGAACTTATAAAATAAAATTTATTTGATGTAAACATACAAATCTCATAGGATATGTCATTGTACTCATCTGTAAGCAAGCCATGCGTAGCCAATACGGAACCCTACAATGTGCGTGGCCCGACACGTACTTGCCCGGTTTTTATAGTACAAATTTGCCGTCTGAACTGGTGGTGGGAAAAAATTGTGACGAGCATAATTAGCGGAACATTGAACAGTTTCTATAAAAATATGCATTTTCAACAAGCTAAAACTTGGAGTCCGCTACACAAAGAAAAAAATAGTAATATTATTTTGTTACAGTACATATCTTAACTAAAATTAGATGTGACCAAATAAACACTTTCTTAGCTCCCCGTTTTGCTCGTGATTTTGAGGAGTCAAATAGAAATAAAATTTAATTGAACATTGTGTAATTAAATCACAATTTAATTATAAGACGATGTAGTCTTATAGATTCAGACTAAATTACGTCGATATTTTTAAATGTTTACATTTTGCATATAAGTTGCAGCCTTTAATTTTGGTTCCGCTAAATATTCCGCTGTGTATAGGTAGCTGTAACCGCATAGTAGGTAATACAGTAGATAAAAAAGTGGAATGTGTAGGTCTAATACCGATCTATGCACACGCGACATAGTTACGATAAGTAGGTGTGCTATAATGTGTGTACACAAGTACTTTAATTTACTAAGTACTTCTATGGCAATGTCCATTCATATTGTATGAGATCAGAGTCACATGTGATGTTACTCATCTACAGTGATCTCGTTGTTACGTTCCCTTTACAAAATGGAAATCTCTAAAATTTACTTTTCATTTTAAGTTTTAATGCAGTGCTAAAATGACTTTTATGGATATCCAAGCTGAAAATGTACGTGTGCCAGTTTTTGTTCGTTTTATGAAATAATCGTGTAACTTGCTTTACGAATACTATACATTTTTTAAATTTTAGATGTAAAAGTGTATTTGTTTGTCCTTCTTTCATATCGAAAGGAACTCATTGACAATGCTAACAAAGTGCTGGAACAAAATTGTGAAAAATATTTATTTTCGGGGTACATGTAAAGCATAAATTAATTTTTTTCTCCATTTTTTTTGCCCCATTTTTTTTGAATATTTTAATAAAACCCTGACAGGATTTACTGGCAGACAACCCATCACCATCACTTTCGAGAAAAAAAACGTTACTAAGACCAAGTTTCAAAAACAGCTTACGACTTTCCGTTCAGAGTTATTTTACCTCTGACAGATGTAAAAAAAAATCAGGTTTAAAACACTCAAAATGTGTCACAGGAATAATTCTATGTGTGAGCCGACATAGATGCACTGCTTGAGCAGTTGGCCATTGATCAACATAGCCGCACCGCTCTAATTTTGAGTGTTTTAAACCTGTTCATAAAATCAAAATATTTTTATTCAAATAGACATATTATATACAAGCACTTTCGAATCATCTACACGATTTTTCGAATCATTACATCCTGTTAGTGGTATAGTGCTACAAAGGTCTTTATGTCTTTATGAACGTGGCCGAAATTGTAACTACAATTCCCGTTCATATTGTATGTCACTTTTTAAGAGTTCGCCTTTGACAAAATGTATGAAAATATGCCACAGTAACGCCCTCCTACAAACGTCACTCACGTTTATAAACATCCTTGTACATCAACATCTGTAAAATAACTGTGAATGGTCTATACAATGGAATGGAATGGAAGCGCCTTTTTGCAACGAAATTGTACAATACAATGGCATAATGAACTTGATGTCTGGTGTCAATACTCTGTCGATCATACAAAATATAAAGGGTAAAATTGGGTAAAATTAGGGTAAAATACGTAAAATATGAAAATGAGCCAGAAGAAGTAGACTTCTCGAGAATGCGCGAGGATTCTCCAGCAGACGTGCGACATTTTAACATTTATTACCATTACCTACCTACTACGAGCACAATGTACCTCTCTAGTAATGTCTACACTGTGAGTTCGTTGATTGTATTAAGGCGCTGTCCCACTGCTGCGCACGCTGCGCACGAACACGTGGGCCACGTGGCACATTACAGCTGCGTGGATGACTACGTGGGTCTACGTTTCCACTGCAGTACAAGCTATACACGAATATAAAACCACGACTACGTACAGCTGTAGCGTGGCCCACCACGGCGAACGGAGAGGCTACGCATTGATTGTCATAGTTTTTGGTTGGTGTCGGAGCATTGAACCCTGTATTCCAAATTAAAACGTGCGCAGCGATGTGCACGCTTTGTGGAACAAGCTGTGTACCGCATTCACTGCGTGCATGGCGTTGACAGCGTTGAGCTATGTTGAGCAAGCCACGCGTGTATCAATGACGTCACTTGATGGTTAACGTGTCCGTGGGTTGCAGTGGACACAATCACGTACATCCTCTTGCAAAGCGAAGCTTAAGACACGTGCGTAGCCTCATCGTGCGCAGCAGTGGGACAGCGCCTTTATTGTAATTTATCAGAAAAATCTTAGTTTTTCATTAATAAAATTATTTTTGTTTCAGAGATGGAATCGACTATCCCGACTGCAAAGGTCTTTAATATATGCTGTTATTATTATATTTGTGACGGTGATATGTATCGTGTATTCATTAAAATTAAGGCCTGTTCATAAAAATAAATTTAACGATAATAATATATTTGCGGTGAGTACCTTTTTATTTTATGGGCCATTTATTAGAGCTCAGATTCGGCGGCGCGGTGACGGTGTGTTGCGCACCTTACTTCATTTGAATTCGGTCAACTTTGCAAGAGTAGAGACGGCGATACTTTTGAGGAGCGCTACTCGCCGCGCCGCCGACACCGAGTGTGTACAATAATAAAATAGTAGTAACTAGCGGCCCGGCCCGGCTTCGCACGGGTTATAACTATCTGCCTGTGTTAAACAGTCGTATACTTACGTATAAAGAAATATTTTAGATTGTAGATATGAAAAGAAGCCCAAACAAATGACTAAATTAAAAGTTTATAAGTCTATCTACTTACAATCAATTCTACTAAAAATAATAACACGAAACAAAATAACTCAAAATGTGAAAAGAAGCCCAAACAAATGACTAAATTAAAAGTTTATAAGTCTATCTACTTACAATCAATTCTACTAAAAATAATAACATGAAACAAAATAACTCAAGATGTGAAAAGAAGCCCAAACAAAGGTTTATAATAAAAGTACCTATTGAGAATATTAACTATCTATTTACAATCAATTCTAGCAAAAATAATAACACTAAACCAATAAATATTAACTTTAAAATTATTCAAGATGTGAAAAGAAGCCCAAACAAAGGTTTAAATTAAATGTTTATAAGTCTATCTACTTACAATCAATTCTACCAAAAATTATGACACGAAACAAAATGCGCCCTTAATGTTAATTTTACTATAATGCAAGATGTGAAAAGAAATCCAAACAAAGTAGGTTAGGTACTATAAATTAAAAGTACATTAAACTTTTATATAGGTACATACTTTTTGTAAAAGTACCTATCTCTATCTATCTATACAATCAATATATTAAACCAAACAATCAATATATTATACCAAATACCGCGAAACAAATAAATAAATAAAATGCGCCTAAAAAGAAACCAATAAACCTTATCTATAATATAATTTTTAAACAGCGCCACTTTCAGTAATATTACAAAGTACTCTGTGAGCACCACCTAGCGTAATAGATTCAAAGTGCTTTAATTTTCGCGCGATATTTATAATTTAATGAATACGTAACCATAACTCGATGTAACTTTTGAATAGCGCCATCTAGCGTAGAATAGAAAAAACTTGAACTAATTTCGGCAAGCGCGTAAATTTTTTGCTATAACTTCTAAAGTATCTATTTAAATAATATGATGTAAAGATTATAATAATGTACATGAAATACTTAAGGTAACTAACGTAGTTAACTGGATAAGGATTAATATTGTATACGTCAAAATCGGTTTCCAATTCAAGTTCTTTCTATTCTACGCTAGATGGCGCTATTTCCGCATTATTACTCGGAAATCGCTTTTTATACATCTAGCGTAGAATAGAAAGAACTTGAACTAATTTCGGCAAGCGCGTAAATTTTTTGCTATAACTTCTAAAGTATCTATTTAAATAATATGATGTAAAGATTATAATAATGTACATGAAATACTTAAGGTAACTAACGTAGTTAACTGGATAAGGATTAATATTGTATACGTCAAAATCGGTTTCCAATTCAAGTTCTTTCTATTCTACGCTAGATGGCGCTATTTCCGCATTATTACTCGGAAATCGCTTTTTATTTTATAGTAAGTTATCCGTAAACGATAAATATATGCTATCGCGGACTTTTTTGGAGTCCTAAATAAGAGGAATATCCTATAATTTTTGTTTTGTTATATCTCAAAGGGTTTAGCCAGCGTTTTCGTCGACAGCTCCCAAGCGGTTGATTTTTTCCGACACTCCCAACAATAATCTTTATATTTCAGCCAATTTACATAAAATCCTGACAAATTTTATACATAAACCTTCCTCATGAACCAGGCTATCCGTTGATGAAAACCGCAAGAAAATCCGTTGGGTAGTTTTTGAGTTTATCGCGAACAGACAGACAGACAGACAGACGCGCGGGAGGACTTTGTTTTATAATATGTAAGGATAAATCTATCTAAACGCATATTATTTTGTACAAAAATATAAACACTATTGACGTCAACTTATAATCTTCTTTTCGTCTACTTCCAACAATATCAATGGGTTGATATCTAAGCGCGATAGCTGGTGTCAATATTTTCAAGCCACTAAGATAGGGATCTTAGTGGCTTGAAAATATTGACACCAGGGGGCTTGGCTTAACGGTTGTCATCTATCGATAAAAGTCGGCCACCCACGTACTGAACTGACTGCAGTCGGTGCTTGACCATCGTGTTCATTCAGCTCTTATGATTACTTCTATTTAATCTTTATTCGATGACATTATAATAGAATTACAATGCGCTAGTAGATAATTGTTGCCGGTTTGTGTAGCCCGTTTAGTAGTCTGTATCATGGGCCAAACTGTTGCAGACATATTGCAAGGTGTGGCCCAGGTCCAGCCATAGATTGTTTGGCCATCAGTATGGCGCATGGCGGGGCAATTTGTTGCCAATAGTGCAGCCACAAACACTGCTCGTTTGAAACCCCTTTATAATTCTTATCTATAATGATTACACTACTATGTATAGGTATAAAAATTGTTTAATTTACGTAAAACAGAATTTATTATCATTATTTAGTTTAAACAGCTACCAGCTTCTGTTTGTGATACGAGGCCCCTAGAGTTCAATTACGTCATACACGTAGGTACTCAAATTATGAGTGTGTGCTGGAATATAAGGTTTTGTGTGTGTTTTAGTTTTTATACCAGTGTTTTGTGTTTTATATAATAATAAGTAGGTATAAAATTTAAAATAACAAAGCAAGTGTTGTGTTAAATGCCATTTCTAACTATATTATTATTATTTGGGTGTGAATGATAATTTTAATTGTCTATTTTCGTTAAAAAGACATGCTATGATTGTTTACTACATTGGTCAAGTTAGAAGAAACAGGGTTTAGTAAAGAATACCTTTTAGTACTTACGTAAAAGTAAGTAAAAAGGCAACAATAGGTTTCCGCTGATAAAAAAGATTTGCTGTCATTAGAGTAATTACTGACTATAAGGCCTATTGTACACGCTAAGAAAAGTCGCCGGGCCTACGCAAGAATTTGTCTCGTTTCTAAACACGACCTGTGTACACTGCGCCGGCGATGAATAAGAAAATAATCTAGTCTGCGCTAGACACGACGCGCGAGGTTTTGCTGCGGTGCGGTGGGGGCGGGGTAGCTCAGGTCAATCAGGTATATAATGAATAACAGACGTGTCTAGTTTATCTCACCCTACGAACGACTGCCCGAAAATAATCTTATTGTTTACACGTTCATATTTGTCTTGTCTGCAGCAGACACGACAAGTTTTCTTGCCTAGGTCCGACAAGATTCTTGGCGTTTACACGATGACTCTGTCCTGTCTGCAGCAGTCACGGCGACTTTTCTTAGCGTGTACAAAAGCCGTAAGGCTAAGTATGTGTTCGTGCACATCGCTGCGCACGCTGTGCACGAACACGTGGGCCACGTGGCACATTACAGCTGCGTGGATGACTACACCAACCGAAAACTATGACAATCAATGCGTAGCCTCTCCGTGCGCCGTGGTGGGCCACGCTACAGCTGTACGTAGTCGTGGTTTTGTATTCGTGTATAGCTTGCTGCAGTGGAAACGTAGACCCACGTAGTCATCCACGCAGCTGTAATGTGCCACGTGGCCCACGTGTTCGTGCGCAGCAGTGGGACAGCGCCTTTACCGTTTACTTTGGTCTTGTACCGCGCGGTCATATGAACTTAGCCGAATGAATAGAGAAATTGATGTCGCTATTTCAATTATGTAAATCGAATATTTTCAGGCGGTACAAAAATACCTCGAATTTGAGTATTATGTAGGTACATACGAGTAAAACGATTCAGGTAGACTTGAGTCGGAATATAAATTTAAGATTTGGTCTGGACAGATTAGCTGCCTTGAATGCATCGAAAAACAAGATAGAATCGCTCAAAAACGCCACTTAAAGGTAGCAGTCTGGTCGGGCTCATTAGTTTATAATTAAACTGATACCTATAACTATATTTTAGTAAGCAAGTATTATTTTGAATTCGCCGTACATACCGTTGAATAACAAATGCTATTTCGTCAAACTTCCGGCTGAAAGCTGAAAACGTGAGCCCCTTTCAGTCTATTTGCGTCATATTAATAATATACAACATTGTATGTAATGTACAAATGTTTGTTATTTCTTTATTTAATTTGAACCCACAATACGAGGAAAATATTATTTTGGTGGCTTCAGCCAAAGGCTACCTCTACTCTCAATGGCCACTGAATATTTGTAACTTATACAGACTTGTATAATATTTTTTGCTATAAGCTACTCAATTAGTTATTTTATTGAAAAATTTATAGTTACACAAGAATTTTGAATAAGATCACTTTTATCTTTTATTCTAAGACTTCTTTTCGAAAGATGTTTGGGTTTCATAGTGACATAATCCCATTGGTGGATTATCTTCTTGCTCACTCCTAAATTTCTACCCACATCTTTGGTCTGGAGACGACACCATTTCTCTCTAAAGCGTGACGAAGCATAGGATGTCGCTCAATACAAACTTTGGCTATTTAATAGATCATAGCCTAAGAAAAAATACTATAGATAAAATATTGATTTCCCGCGACGTTGTTGGCCACACGGATGGAGGGAGACGGCAAATTAAATGCAATAAAACGATTCTAAACGTTTATTGCATTCCGTCATGTGCAGCACGTATAGTACCGAACCGACAATGCTTAAATCACGCTCTTCGCATCGATCACATTGGCAAATTGTAATTTTCCGTAAAAATCACAACATAGGTCCAGATTCCATTTATTAACTGACACTACTGACAGCAGATTCGCGTTGCCGTCAAACAGTTTCATAAAAGTGGTCAGCTACCTAAAACAATCCCTTTGCTCATAAATAAACGATTAGTGTCGAGGTCCATTCTGTGCACTGATAGAGACTTATTCAAAAACCTCTCAAATCTTTATAAGTAATAAAAATATACAGGAATCTATTTACGGCTTTCAAAATAGAACCGACGAATTATTTACACCTCTTATGATTTTCTATTGAAATATTGCAACTGACCAAATCAACACCTTGTATCACAAAATAAAATCATAAAACTTATTTTTCATAATGACTTCCTTAGATCGAGCAAAGATTTACTATAATACAAAATTGTTTAATATTACTCAATCTTACATTTACATCACATGCATTTTAATAAGAAAAATATTAAGATGTTCATTGTCATTTAAGCTTTACCAAAAAATCACAAGTACTAAAAAGTACAAGGCAGGAAAATCACCTAACACTCCGTACAAATAGAACTAATTATGGAAAGAGCATTCTATACGAAGGAGCCCTATTATACAACAAACTACTAACTGAAAAAGACGAAAAATCACAAAATTTTTTTAAATTGGGTCCTAAACATTATTATTTATAAGAATTGTTCTAATTAGAAAGGCATGCAATAAATTTCAATAATACATAATGTATAACAATGAATTAAATTATCTATCTAATTTAATTTATACTAATAAATCACAATCAATAATAAGAAAATAGTATACATATCTTATACATATATACAGCAAATAAACCACCACCTTGAAAGTCTAACCCGATTTTTAAAAAACTATAAAACCTTCAAATGTCCCACAGAAAGTGCTTTTATGACAGTTAAAATGAATGGAAACACATTAGGATTTATCAAGCGTTTATTAGCGAACAAGAGTCATTTTCCATCAGTGTTTTTGTTAACTTCTAGGAAAACAAATTATTAAACTCTCATAGTGACACCAGCCCGTCAATGTATGACGTACGATGATGGCGCTTGCGACGCGTGAACCACGGTGCCATCGGCACAGTCTATTTAGGAACGTCTTTAAAACTACCCGCGATGTTTTTTGTTAAAATTATATTAATAATATTATATTTCTCAGTAAGTGATTGAAATAAATAAATTTTAAACCGTAAAGAAAATGAAACCGGCCCTTTGTCTTTGAAAAATAAAATTAATATGATATTTATTGTTCCAGGAACCACTAAAGAATGTTTCTCTAGTCATTGAACCTGTTGAGAACTCGGTTCAACCCAAGAAGACTGTAGTTGAAATTGAAAATAGTGAAAGGCCCGTTTTTACAGGTAATTAAAAATATACTTTATTAAACAGTTAATGTCTCTGTTTACGAACCAGCCATCAGGCTGGAAATGTAAATGTTACCGGAAATGTATGTAATCCGCCATTGTAAACAATTCCTAGGAAATGTATTATTATAAAGAGGGCCTCGGTCCCTTCAGTCGCTCGGCTTTTGATGGTCACAAGCTAACCCTAACCTAATCCAGCACCTAACCCAGCTTTGTCTTATGAACAACGTGTCTCAATTATTTTATTTACAGATATTTCTGATTCTCTGGGTTAGGTTAGGGTTAGCTTGTGAAAGCCAAGCGACCGAAGGGAGCGAGGTCCTCTTTGTAATAACAACATTAACATTTCCTAGGAATTGTATACAATGACGGACATTTCCGGTAACATAAATCAACGGTTCCTACGTATAAAGAGTAATTTCGAAAATGCAATTTTTTTTATTGCATAATTAGCTTTATTTTGATCATACGCGTACATATCCATGTAAAAAAATCACAAATATTGTTTGGTTTACGAGACATACATGACGTATATGGGAACAAGTATACTAATTACAAAGAATTGGTGTCATATATACGGATATCTCATACACGACCCTTTTTATTGGCAACGCTGTACAAAAGGACATGAATGGGGACACGCCGTTTTGACGAACTTTCCGCCATTTGCGAGAGATTCTCCAATAAGATGTAACTGTGTTTAGTCGCTATAAGTAACTATAGCTATTGAATCGTACATACCATGACCGTAAAAGGACCATAACCATCCGCATTATTTTGCTCTTTTCGCAGCAGGTATCTAAGATTTATCTGACGTGGTTAACAGCGTTGAAACAGTCATATAGCAGTTTTACCAAAAAAAATATTTAAATACTTCATAAAACCAGTAACACATTATAAAAAGATATGATTATGATTGTAGATGGAATTGTTTCAAAAACTTGAAACTTAAAAACGCTCTCCTGAAAATCTCGGTTCTAGACATGTCGCTTTGTACGTAGGGGCCGTCGAAATACTTTTTGATAGATTCATTATTTTTTAAAGTTTTTTATAATTTGATATAATCTGTCATTATTGTCTTTTGCTTATTATTCCTTTGTAATTTTCTGGTTTACGTGTATTTTACATTGAGCCCCAGTTCTTCCACTTGCTCTCTTCCCCTCCTTTACAGTCTGTAACTTAAAACAATTAAAGATTTATACGAACGATAATACTTAATTGGCAATGCATACTCTTTGAATTAAAAAAGCTAGTAACTCTTACGCAGAACGTCTAAATTTTTTCATTATTTTGCACCATACTATTTATCTTATTATTGTGGGCGTTATTTGCACAAAATAAACATTATCCAACTCAAGTATATATCCAGTTGTATGAATATTTGTCAAACTTAGTGTACAGTTTGATCATTGCCCCCAAGGATCAATCGCCCATGTAATTTTGTCGTAATCACGAACTGAGATGAAATTAAAGAGAACAAATAACATTTCTCATGGTAATAAATGTATGCATAATTACTGAAATCGTATTGTACAATTACATAAATGTTAATTCGGATAAACCTTATAGGATATTCGGATGTACATAGGCAGCGGTGATTGCCTACCATCATGTAATCAGCTCGTTTGGCCTCCCGGGCATAAAAAAAACTTTAATTTTGTTTATTTTGATGCAATTGAAGGTTTTTTATTATGGTAAACGGGAGCTCGACTGGCATAACAACACAAGATTTATTTTTTTATTTTTTTAGGGCCAACCAACGCTCGTCAGTATGCTGTGGTAGAAAGCTTCAAGCATGCATGGAAAGGATACAAGGAACATGCATGGGGCCATGATAATCTGAAGCCAGTGTCGGGGATGGCTTTCGACTGGTTTTCACTTGGACTTACCATCGTAGACTCCTTGGACACAGCATATATTATGGGACTGAATGAAGGTATTTTGTTTGTTTATTATGAAATCATGCCTTAACCATGGTATAATAAAACAAGGACAACTCTTCCCGTGACAGCTAGGTCACGTGAGTGGCCCAAGATTACGTCATCGGCTGTGATGCGGTTATATTAAGCTTGAATATGTCACACTGATCGTGACTTAGTCTTGGGCCATATCGACGGAAGAGAAACCAGACGCAGTATAATATTATTGTACCAGTCGATAAAAAAATGTAAACATGTTGTCAGCTGTGTGGAAGACGGGCTACCTACTTATCCCGTGAAATTAACTCATTCTCACGGATAATCGAAAAAAGTATAATTATTTGCTTTAGATGGCTGTTTCAGTGTCCGCCTGTTGACTTTAGTTCATAAGCTAAACACAATGATATTTGGTATGGAGATAGTTTAACACTTGATTAAAAAAGGATAATTTCTCATCCCTGAAATCACCCTAAGGCGCGGGACATATACAAGCGGCGTGGCGCCGGCGCGGTGCGATTCGTATAGAAGCGGCCGGGGCGCCCGCCCGCCCGCCGGCGTGCCATGCCCGCGCCACGCCGCTTGTATATGTCCCGCGCCTTAGGAACAGCGGGATTTCGTGTGGTTTTCTATTAGGTATAATAAGCTTGTAAACTTTATCCATATGCTTCAAAATATACTTATTATAATTAATGAATTAATCGTTATTCTAATTACAGAATATGAAGATGGCAAGCAATGGATAAAAAATGAGCTAGTTTTCACAAAAAGTAAAGATGTGAATTTCTTTGAAGTTACTATCAGGGTTTTGGGTGCATTGTTGACAAACTACCATTTCTCGCAAGATGAAATGTTTGTCAATAAAGCTGTAAGTATATTTTGATTAAAAGAAATGAAAATTTACATTAGAAATATGCAACAGCATTCTTATATTGTTAAATGCCGTATTCAGTTTCTCGCCAGTTCTTCTTGGAACCAATCATGAAGCAATTACTAAGAGGAGTTGCCCTAAGCGGTGTAGTCCAGCACGTTCAATTGGGCACTGACGTCACGCATTGTCGGGCTGTGCGGGGGTGCGGCACAGTTGCGGGAGGGTGATTAGACAGGTTAAACGCCCTCCCGCACCCCCTCCCGTCAGCGACAAGGTCGTTTATACGTACGGCTCATTGCAGCCACCTCTTAGTAATTTATTCATGGTACCAATAGACAGTACAGTGCCGTTTGGACTGCTAAGAAAAATGGACGAATTAAATAAACTCATCTTAATTATACTTCATAATTCCCAAATATAACAAGATACACCTTTATGACTAGGTTTTATTATGGTATAACAAAACCAGGTATTCTCTTCCCGTGACACCTAAGTCACGTGATTGGCCCAAGATAACGTCATCGGCTGTGGTGCGGTTATAATAAGGTTGAATCATTATGTCACATTCATTGTGACGTAGTTTAAGGCCATCGACGGAAGAGAATACCAGGCGCAGTATATTATTGTACCATGGGTTTTAAATTGTCCATAGAAAGACCTTGGAGACCGCCTTATGGCAGCTTTCTCATCACCCTCTGGTATACCATATTCGGACGTGAATCTCGGCACGAAGACAGCTCATGCGCCGGAATGGTCGCCATACAGTACCACAGCAGAGGTCACAACTGTGCAATTGGAATTCAGGGAACTATCAAGGGCTACCAATGATCCAGGATATGAGGTTACTAGCTAGCTTTATCATATCGATAATCGGGAACGCCCGCAGGCGGGCTAAGGCTGCATTTAAAATGCTTACAATAATTGCGCTCGCCACCTGCGAGTCTTTTTTAATACACAATAGGACACATGAAATAGATGGTCACCGGATAGCAAGCAATCAACGGTGCCCATGGACGGCCATGGACATCACGACCAAAAATCTTGGATGCGTTGCCCACCTATAAAGGAATGAAAATAGAAAATTTATTCACATGAAAAAACTCAATTCGTAGTACAGTTTACTTGAAGTTTACTTTTAGTTATTATGAACTTGTAAACTTGTTGTTTTTCTTATAAATTAGAATTTAAAAACATTACTTACTACTTACTGTTCCATCTATATTTAGGACGCAGCGGCAGCAGTCTCAGAAAAGATACATCAGCTACCAAAGAAGCACGGTTTAGTGCCTATCTTTATAAATCCCAACACTGGACACTTCTTGCCACATGCTACCATCACTCTCGGGGCCAGAGGAGACAGCTACTACGAGTACTTGCTAAAACAATGGCTGCAAACTGGGAAAACAATTAATTAGTAAGTATCTTATATTAGTATTAAGTTCCGCTTTTATTTTTAAAGTAATATTTCCGTATACCCACTGGGTTTTCTAATGCAAATGGTAGCTAATATCTCTTAGGATTATTGACAATTGATTTATAACTGCAATTAAGTGTTTTTGTTTTTGGCCTCTGTATACATACACTTTCATAAATACGCTTCAATCACGTAGTGCGTAGAGACATTGGCAATGGCTTTAATCAATCTCCAAGGCGAAAGTACGGGAGGAAGAAGGTTTTTTTTACGTTTTAGGGCGCGTTCGCATAGAACATCCGTTTTACAGGACCCTTTTTAACGGATCCATCGCTATGCGGATCGCGATCCGGAATACTGTATTATGTGTGAACCCTTAAAACGGATCGCTATGCCAATGCACCCTTAGTTGTAATCGTGTTACCTTCATTCTGTAATCTGTATTTGCTATGCGAAATATCATGATAATAATAATAATATAAATCCATCTCATTATTTATAGAAAAATACAGTTTTAATTGTAAATTACTAGCGAAATCCGCGCAACTTCATCCCGCTATCCCGCGAGAAATTCGGAGTATCCTTGTATGTATTATACATACAAACCTTTCTTTTGGTTCACTCTATCTAATAAAAAAAACTGCATTAAAATCTGTTGCGTAGCTATAAAGATTTAAGCGTACATAGGAACATACTGACAACGGGAAGCAACTGTTGTATACTATTTAAGGATATTCGTATAACTATTATACGTTATACATTGTACTTTTATACATCCGTTATATTTTTGCTGCAAGCGCTTACGAATGCAAATTTTAATGGTATATAAAGGTGATAATTTACTGAGTAATTGAGTCATTTTCAACGTGTTCGCTGTATGGCTATTGCGTTCACTTGTGGCGAAGGTCAATTTATTGATGCAATCGTTTGCGAATGTTTGTGATAGATCGTATTACATTGTTACTGAAAATCTATGTTTTCGTTTGCATTTGCATTGCGATATTTTTTTTTACATTACAATAACTTTGTAAAACTTTTGTTTGATACACATTTAACGTGATCATAGCATACCTAACGTTTCGATCAAGCGAGGGGACGCCGGCCGTGATTATGACCATACTTACACCCGTTTTATAACTAATTCAAAAGTTTAAAATTATTACATTATTGTAATGTTTCTCTGATAATCTTGATATAATTTCTTGTTATAATTCGTTTACAGTCTTCTAGATGACTATATGACTGCGATGGAGGGCGTTCGAGAATTTCTAGCAAAGCGATCGTCACCAAACAAGCACTTGTTCATTGGTGAATTGTCCGCTGGATCTGAGGTGAGCAATTTATCTGATCGGCTATATAATTCTGACTTTACATTACGGGGAATGTGTGGTGGGCTTGTCTCGATCTGATTGGCTAATTTTAAACTACAACCCGGTGGCGCGTTTGTTGTGACCCTACCTTAGGCACTGGAGGGTGTAGGTTCAATCCCCGCATGCAGAAATACAGACTGTTTTTTGTACGGTTAAAATACGAATTTTTATAAATAGATCACTTTTTAACGTCCATGAGCTTCTCTTCCTACATAATTATCTAAAATAATATTATAGATGCGAAAATAACTCTTGTCTGTCAGTATCGTTTTTAAGGTTAAGCCGCTGAAACGATTTAAATGAAAATACCCTGTATCACACATACAATAAATAGTTTTTTATACCGAATAAATAATTGTGGATGGAAACAACGAGACTACGTATGTAAAACAGCCGACGTAAGCTATAGCCTATTTTATGTATTATTCCAGTCATTCAACCCAAAAATGGACCATCTGACTTGCTTCCTGCCGGGCACGCTGGCGCTAGGCCACGCGAACGGTCTGCCCGACTGGCATATGACAATGGCTGAGGAACTTATGCACACCTGTTATCTGACCTACGCTGCACATCCTACCTTCTTGGCACCGGAGATCACACATTTTAATTTGGTATGATTCATTGAATATATTCTTTACTAGCGCCCCGTCCCAGCTTCGCACGGGTTTTTGTAAGGATCACTATTAAAATATATATATATATATATATATGTATATATATATATATATATGTATATATATATAATATAGACTATGTCACCCGCGGATAATGTAGCTTCCCAACGGTTAAAGAATTTTTGATATCGGTCCCATAGTTTTTGAGTCTATTCATTACAAACAAAATACAAAATCTTTTCTCTTTAAACTATTAGTACTTATAGCTGACGAGTGCAGTTATAGAACTAAAACAAGTTTGCATAGACGGCGTACATTATGTCTTTTTTATACTTGAATGCAGATTGCAATGCACAATGTGTGTTAATAATTGAATAAAATTATAATGTAGGTACTGGTTTTTATTAATTAGTGAAACAAAATTTTGCTACGATCGGTACCGACCGACCCGCACGGATACCTGTTGCCCTATATAAGCACCCATTTGATAGTGTTTATCCCTTAAAATCACCCCATAAAGGGATATTTTTTGTTTGGGTTTACTTACACTTGAGAGAGAGAGAGAAGTGTAGGAAAGCGGAGAGGGTAAGAGGGGGAAAAGAGTGGAGAGGAGACGGGACTCATTTTGCGAACATACATCATAAAAAATTTGCGTAGTACATACATCATAAATGCATTTGCTTCTGTTACAGGCGAGCATTATAGATGACATGTATACTAAAACAGCGGATGCTCACAGCCTCCTGCGACCCGAGTTTGTCGAGAGCCTCTGGTACATGTACCAGATCACAGGGAACACAACGTACCAAGAATGGGGATGGCAGATATATCAGGTAACAATAACATGGCGATATAGTCATAGTAGGCCAAACCCAATATGCTATCACAATCCTCTGTCGATTTTTCGTGATTGACGGAAGTATTCATTCGTTGTTTACTTCCATAGATTAAAAATACAATGATTGGTTATAAAGACGTGTAATGTGACTTTTTCAATCTGATATAGAAAAGAAAGGATTGAGATTGCATATTGGGTTCGGGCGTAAGATACGTAGAGAGACGATTTAAATCAAGCGCGTTGCGAAACTTTGAGCCGGTTTTACCAAATGATAATAAAAGTCCCGAATAGGCTAATCATCAATTTACAGGCGCAAGTCTAGTTTCGAGCATCAGACTCCACAAACTTCTGTCTGCTTCATCCTGTTACATGTAGTTGCATATATTATACTGTTTTTAGGGGAAAATAATATAGTAGAACTTTACTGTCAAAAAACTGTCAGTTTTTTTGGCTATTATGCTATTCGGGCGGGAGTAGTGAAACCGTAATAATGTACTTTTTACGAAAGCTCACAGTTTTTGTACATTGTTCACCAAGAGAAGAAAGTGATCGATTCCTACGAGAGTGTACACTTTTTTCCATAGTGCTACACCTTCGAGGAAAGAAAAGTAAGGTGCGGTAATATTCGTTTATCATAATATGACATTGTGTATTTCAGGGTCTAGAAACATATGCCAGAGTGCCAAACGGTTACACCTCACTGTCCAACGTAAAGTCTGAGAAGCCGCTTCAACGTGACATGATGGAGTCCTTTTTCTTATCGGAAACCCTTAAATACTTATACCTCCTCTTCAGTGAAGACAGGTTCCTTATAGACTTGAGCAAATACGTTATCAACTCGGAAGCACACCCTTTACCGATACACAAGAATTAATTTCCCAAAGACAAATGATATATTTTCAAATTATGAAACTGTAATGTAGATTAATTTTGTTATTTGACACAACATCGTGAATCGTGAAAAAAATGTGATCCTGTTGGGTTGTTAGGACCAGTTATAAAATTCGGATAACCTCTAACAATGTAGTAAAAAGTCTTTACAATTACAACATTTTAAAAAGGTTTTAAGACAAATTGCAAAGTTAATTCAATTAATGGGCAAATAACCTAATGAAAATGAGACATTTGAAATATAAATGATAGTTATGGCCATTGGAAATTCGCATTTCGCTGTGATTAGAGTTATCTTAATTAGAAAAAATGTACACTTTAAAAAGTCTTCACCTTCATAAGGTTTTGAGACTGATGAGCATGGAATTATGTGATATTTATTTACATTATTATTTTATTTATAAGTGTAGATGTTTCTAATTTTGCGGTAATGGGAGTGTGAGATTAAAATGTGTGATTAGAGCTTATGAAGGCATTCTTATGGTGCTTTTATCGAATAGAATTTTGAATTGATTATCATGGAACACGAATACTTTACGTACAAGGTTTTTATTCAAAAACTAGCGAAGCCCGCGTAACTTTGTTTGTGAGTGTCCCGCTTTCTCCTTAGGAACCATCCTAGTGCTTCGAGGTTAAAAGAATATCAATATTCTAAAAAAAGAATTAGCGAAATCGGTTCAGCTGTTCTCGAGATTTGAGCTTAGCAACACATTCAGCGATTCATTTTTATATTATAGATATCCGAAAAACAGTTTGCTTTTTTACGAAACAGCAACAACGTGAGCAGCACAAAAACGTTTTAAAGTTAATTTCTAGTCTCACAAATTCAGACGAAAGATTCCTACTAAGAAGAACAAAGAGATTTATCATTTGTTCTTTTAAAATTGTAAAGAATAGCAAATAAATACTAGTCAACCTAAACAGACTGTCGTCCAACTCGTTTTTTGATCCAATCTTATCTTAGAGGACAATAATTTTCGTATTTGCATATTGCTGTGTCTAACTTTAGCGCCAAATACGAATCTTCTAGGAGTTCATGCACCTTTAATTTACTAAATAATAATTATTTCATAAAACGTCCTAACAACATTATAAACAGCTTAATCTAAATATAAGGATATTTAGCACACACTGAATTAAATGTTGGTCTGCTGGTTTCAGCAGAAGACAACCACTCGAGATGATATGATTAGAATAAAATATGAGCTTTGAACAGCAGTTTGAAATCTATTGTATAAATATAATACATGACGTTAGAATATTCGTGAAACATGATATATTGAGATGAATGATTTAGCATTGTAAATATAGTGAGAAGAAAAGGTGCTTCCACGAAATTGTAAATTATACTTTTTATTAGTTTCAAATTGTTTATTAAATTAATTTTTGGATTAGACTTTAGGTTTAAACATTTTCATAATTTGAAAATATAGCCATTGAAGAATAAACATAATTGTTAGATTACTATATTTAATATAGCAACACTGTATTAGTAGAAATGATATAAAAACTATTGCACACGTATGAAGTAATTTCATGTTTTTTTTATTATTGTGTTTTTTTTTTCAGAGTTTCTTTCTATTGTATATTTTTCTGACGTTCCGGTAGAATTAACGAAAAGCACGTTCTTTCGTCAAAGTAGCAAGATATTCATATTTAATAATTTATTTATTTAAAAAAATATTTAAATCATACTAATATTATAAATGAGAAAGTGAGTTTGTTTGTTTGTTATTTCTTCAAGGCTTGATTAAGCAGCCGATCTTTATAAATATTAGTATACATATTGTCAGGGGTATGGAGCCCAATATAGGCTACTTTTTATCCGGTGAAAGTATGTCATTCCAATGGAAAATATTTTTTCTACTATAGAGGGCGCTGAATGGGATGAGCTATCGGCCAACAGATGGCACCACAAGTCGGGCTATGGGTTGTTTTGTTGTGAAACGAGATCTATGACATAAAATAAACGCGAGCGATGCCGCGGCGAAAAGCTAGTAGTAAAACAAAACGAAAAATCACCCGGTCGATTACCTATTGAAACAGTCAATAACGAAAGTATATTAACATACACTGATATAAAATATCCAATGTTTCCAATCAAAAGACGGTCCATGTCTCAAACAAGAACTTATCAAGACATTGTGAATAAGTGGCCAATATACAATATTAAAAATACGTAAACATTGTATCCTCAGGCCACGAAACTGGATGTGAGCGATCGCGGGGCGACGGCGACATCGGGGCGGGCGCGGAGCGACCTAACGCGTAAATTCTTT
Source organism: Endotricha flammealis (assembly GCA_905163395.2). Classification (NCBI taxonomy): domain Eukaryota; kingdom Metazoa; phylum Arthropoda; class Insecta; order Lepidoptera; family Pyralidae; genus Endotricha; species Endotricha flammealis. The sequence goes on along the minus strand of LR990852.1, from coordinate 9,992,691 downwards.
ATTAGCCAAACCACATCAGACCAAATCCAGATCGTCTGGTGTGGATTGGATCCGGTTATAGAAGTGAACTGGATGCGGGGGCGACGCGGCGTATGGTCGCCGCGCCCGCGCCCGCTCTGCTGTCGCCGTCGTCCCGCAGATCGCTGACATCCTGTTTGAAGCCTAAGAGCAATACAAAGGTAATAAATAAGGTTAATCATTATCGTCTATAGCAGTATGTATAAAGAATGTCATACATTATAGCGGGCTGCAATTCATAGTGTGAGGACAAGTAATTAAATTGTTAAAAATTCTATGCAGCGTGGTCCGCCATAATGTGCGCTATTATTTAAAAAAAGAATTATCAATCTGAATGTTTTGTGCGTAATACATGTTATATGTATACTTATATAATAATGTTTTATGTGTACTTACTTTTTTTAATATCGACGTATGTGTGAATGTATGTACCCTGAATACCTAACCTATACTATGTATACCTACCTGAGAAACCTATTTCCCTACTTTAGCCGTAACATACATAACAGTAAGTGTAAGTACCAAGTATTACTCGATGTTTATAGGTGATAAGAAAATTAATACAAAATGAAATATGTCTGTTTCATGGAATTTTATATGTTGTGATTATACAATCGATGTTTAGTGATCTTTTAAAATATATAACTAAACGTACATAAACATAATAGATATACAGAGCCAGTGTTACAATATAATCTACTCTATCCATTTCTATGTTTGTTACCTTATTTATTAAATAAGTAATGTAAGTACATCCGTCAATGCATAACCACAATTGAATGTATAAACAGGAGTAATAATATTAAGAACAGACAAACCACTTTTGGCTAGTCCCGCCTTAAATGTTTTACGGTGCATTGCTCAAAATAATTTTTAACGTTAATAGCACATTATTTTATGGCTGTCACTATCAAACTGGGATAGCTTGAGATTTAATGTGGAATTAAAATTAAAACGACCGTGGGTTGATTTTTGGTCGAGATTGAAGACGTAGCGCCTGAAATATTATCTTTAGTTTATTTAAAGAAAATATTAATTGACCAACTTGCGTAGGCCGTATTTTAAGCTAATATTGCATCTAATAAAATAACATTATCAGTTTTTTTTTATATAATAGTATTATTATAAAATGATGTTCTATAATATTCAAACGAGTTATTCTTTTTAACTCTGGCATTTATTTTTTTTATATTATGAGTTTATAATCATCAATCAACATGTCATGACATTTTTATTTTGTATGAATGTCGGTTGTGTGCCGTTGAGTCTACACTCTTAGACACTTCTTAATTTTATATCATAATTTTAATCGAAATAGGTGTGTACAGTTAAGAGCAGGTTGACCTTTACATATCGCACCATTCTTAAGTTCTATGTCATAAGAACCAAAATTGTACTGCAAATGTAAAGCTCAACGTGCTCCTGACTGTACAATGCAAAAATTTTAATACAAATAATAAAAAATGCAATTTTACAGGCTATGTTATATTTTCCTAATAACATACATACAAATTTAAAAAGTATTTAACTTTTATTCAGTATATATCTCATTTTTTTATAACAATACCTACTTACTTTATCGTCTCTACACGGTGTTGTGAATTATCAAGTGATGTTTTGTCATAACATTTGTTATTCATTTATTTATTAATATCATGTAAGTACTCAATATTTACTACTTTTCTATGAAAACTAAAAATAATGTGTAGACTTGTATTTTATACTTATTTATACTGTGCTTTATTTATTTTTAAAGATAATATATTTTTTTTTGTAATGAAAGTATGGTTGATTTTTAGGTAAATTTGTTTAAATTTTTGGGGTTGAAAAATGCAATTAGGTACAATAAATTGTCTTTGTTCTCGAGTCTGGGTGTTTTCTATGTATTATAAGTATATATTTATAATAATAATGTCCGTTGCACAAGCAGGTTGAGCTTAGCTTATTTTGGGACCTGCCCCCGTACTCTTGAAGATAATTCCGCACGATCGCCATTGGATTGCTAAACTAGCGCTAACTAAATACTAAATGAAATCGGATTGTATGCTAACCAAATAGAAAAGAATAAAATTTCAATGGTACGAATTAGGATTTGCTGTTAATTTTGCATTTGAAATTATACAGAATTGAAATTAAAATCGAGATTGCTATGCAGAGTAACCGAACCGAGTAGGTAGCGATGGGTGAATGGTGTAGAATTTTATTTATCTAGTGATATTTTTTTCACACCTTGTCCGTTACTTAATAATTATAATTTGATTTTAAAATGGTATTTTAAAAAAATCTAACATTACTTGAGAAATCAAGCATTTTTGTGTTGTAGCATGCTTTTGGCGTTCTACTATTTTACTACCTCTCCTTAACCCTGTCGTTTATTTGTGAATATAAGTTTTAAGTAGGTATATAATTGTGTAATAACAATGATTATGAATAACATTACTCAAATTGCAATTTTTGGAGTAAATTTTGTACCTAATAAAATAATAAACTTCTTTATTTTATTTACCAAAAAGTTAAGGTAACAGATTAAGTCTTATGCCCGTTTTCACCAAGCAACCCCTAGCGTAGGTATTCCCTAACTCATTTTATTAGATTTAGGTAGTGTCTACGCTAGGGCTGGCGGTGGAATAGGCATTAGAAGTTCAATCACGTTTTTGTACAAAAAATATTTCGTTAATATTAATTAGTTACCATGAAACTAGTTGCGGCACTAGTAATAGTGCATAGAAGCAATTTCAGGCTTCGTTTATAGAGTTTGAGTGAAAAAAAAATGTGCTGATGTTAATATTATTATAAATAGTTTAGGCTGTATTCACTAACGCCTGAACCCAATATGCGATCTCGATCCGTTTTTCCTATGTCATATTGAAAAAGACACATTACGCGTCTCTTTAACCAATCGATGCATTGTATTTTTATCTGTGGAAGTATACTACAAATCAATACTTCCGTCAATCACGAACAATTATCGATGGCGGATTGAGATCGCATATTAGGTTCACTGTTATACGCTGCTGTGTTCTGATTGTGAACAAAGGCTGACTTTTTAATTATGGTATAGTTAATTAATGTTTCTTTTGAGTGTAATGTCATATACACGGCGTACGCAGTCGCCGTCGTTTGCTTGAACTCCTCGCTGTTCGCGCCAATCAGGACACAGGCTGAAATCTGTGACACTGCAAGGACACTGCATTTAAACTTTTCATAATGTCCTAATGACAATGTTTTGTTTCATTACGATGGATCCAATATTGTATTTCACAATGGTTGTATGGAATACTGGCATTAAATTTTTTGCTCACTCTGTTTTACTTTTATTTAACTTGACATTTTGTGTAGTTTTCCCCCATTACAGCATCTAATAGTGCATTGGATTTATTATTATAATGATACGATACAATCCCTATACAGCACTGAAGTCGATAAAACTTCAAAAATGAAAGAGATCTTTTGTATTTCTGTTACATATAACTCCAAAGAACAAATTCACAGTCCCCTATCCCTATATTAATGATATGTTTTTTTTTTAGTTATACGAAATGTCGAGTACGGTAATAAAGGGAAATAACGAATAATAAGCACATAATTGCAGATAGCGTTTTTGAAATTCCAAAAACAATGTGTGGTCGATGGAATAAGGATATCGGTATTCGCTAGATTGTAGTTGTTTTTTTTTCTATAAATTATCTAAGTTTCCATTTTTATTATAGCAAGTGTGAGTTCAGATGGCAGAGTGGGTTGCTCTCAAGATCATATACCGTGTTATCGTTCACATGGGAGAGCGTTATAATTCCTACAAGTGTACTCTCATTTGGATACGTGCTAAAGTGTAGTGTAATATCGCTATCAACTTCGAAAACAAGTAAAACAATTTAAATTGTCAAATTTATTTTAATGTCTCTACATTTAAGAAAGTACAAAATTGTAAATCTTTACAAATTCCACTAAAATGTAATATTGGTAAGTAGACATGGTTACATCGTTTAATTTCGATTAATACTGCTTATAATTAAAGGCATTTTACTATGTTATGAGATTTTTCCGATATTATAATATCACTTGGATTTCATGAGTCAAAACATATTGAAAATTCAGAATAGTTAGATATAAAAACAATGTTTTCAGTGAAAGATTTACATTTAGATACAAATTTCATAAAATAGTGACATTTCACGTATAATGTGCATGGTCACTTAACGTTTAAACTTACAAAAATAAAACACTTTTGAGCACCCGCCTAATATTAATAGCAGACTTACAAAAATAAGATCTTAAGAATTTCAATCTCACCATTATCTCTAAATAAAACTATTACACTAACTTTACATTATTTATCAAAATACATGTAAAATCGTGGATATAAAAATATATACTTCATCACAAGTATAGTAAGATTTACATGGAATACTTTGGAATGTATGATATTGGGATAAGTCTATGAATACAATTCATTCTAACATTAAAACATACGGTAGTATAAAAATGCACAATTATTTCATTGTTAATGATATGAGTAAGTAGAGTGAATTTAAGTTGGTTCAGTTTTTCAATTAGAAGACTTTATACTTACGAAATTTGCATTAACAGGTAACTTGTGTATTTTTGTTACCATAATTATACTTGATTTAATGGCTACAGTAAGAGTACATGGCTATTTAAATGCTTACACTTGACAATAAATGAACATGGCAATGGTACTATCAGAATACAGAATAAATCAGGGGGGGCAACCATAAAAGTGTCCTTTCGAAACAACGAAACACATAGTCCTGTCAAAAGACATTATAGACACAACTACATAAGAATCAAAACTGGTTAGAATTCATCGAAACGTCAGTACGTATTTCGAAATTTCGTTCCACGGGCAAAAAAGGGTTTCATGGTTGGCAGAAACTTTCAACGCGTTCAAATGTGTGGCATTAAAAACCACACCGAAACGGTGGTGGTTGTCCGTAACGAGCCTTTTTATCCTGGTGTTGTCGTTCACGCGGCGTCATGTGCAATCACGTACGAAACAAACCAGCAATGCGTCCAAAATTTCAAGTCAATTGTTTGAGTAGCATCACATTCTTTGTTCTGTACATAACTGCATAGTTAACCAACGACAACACTGAACAAACGCCAGTCCAAAGGAACTCTTAAATGTCAATGGCGAAACAAGCAGGTGGAGAAATATTTAGGACATAATGCGCCACCATACAAATTAAACTTTTCTGGTTTATAATGTATTCTGCGAGGATAAAAATAGTAAATTTAGATAAATTCATACAAGACAAAAATAATAATAATGTACTGTCTACAATGGACCTGCCAAAGGGAATTAAGAGATCAATAATGTATAACAGAATAAAATCATAGCTAAAAGTAAAATTACAATATTGAATATGAATAACATTTTATCAACTTTTTAGTTTAAAATATGATCTTCATACACAAAGTATTCACAGGGTTAAAAAAGTTGCATTTCATTTAAACTAAAATTTAAATAACCATATTTTGAATAATCATTTGTCATGTTTAAATTCATAAATATTTAAATGTCTAGTAATATTAGAGTATTTTATGATTTAATAATTACCTATAAGCATAAAGTTTAAAAGTTGATAAAATGGAAAAATCTATCACATTGTTATCTTGCTATGAAACTTCTGTTTTCAACTAAGCAGTAAGAGACAGGTGGCTTTGAATTACAGTTGAATGAACCATACACATACCTATGATTTTGTAGTATACTGTAACTGCAAAAGGGGACACACCAAAATTCTAAATAAATGATAGAAGATGGAGGTCACCTGCAACTAACTGCTTATTCGAAAAAACCCTATGTGGCATAAAGCTAAAATGCACAATATGCTATGTTGTGTAGTGACACTAGTATTGTATCAGTTTCATTCATCTGGTATGGATAGAAATAAATTATTAGTGTTATGTTTATTACTGACACAACACAACATAGAAGCATGTTTATAGCTTAAAAACTGTCTGTTTACATTAACACACAATCACAACATTGGAGTGTATAGTAAAGGCATTTTATACCACAGTCTTCTTCTTCTGGTGCAGTAGATGTTGTGGAGCGGGCCTTATGTGGTGGCGGTGGCCTCAAGTAAACAGCATCTACTTTGTCACCATATTTATCATTCTCCCATTTGCTTTCCGGTGACTTCTTATCAATAGCTTCATTGTTATCAAGTTCCTTGTCACTTTTATATTTTTTCTCGTTCGAATCTCCTGAAGCTTCCTGGAATCGTAACAAACATTTTGTGAACGTGTTAATTTTGTTAGTGAACAAATAACTTGAACCTGGACTTGTTGAAAAACTGGCCAGTATTTGGTTTTCATTCAAAAAACTAGCTAGTATTGTTCCACCATGTTGAGGAGGATACATAAGGCTGTCCATACCATCAATAAATGGCAGTTTTAGGTGGCATGAAAATGAGCAGAAAATTCCCTAAATAAATTCATTCCTAAGAAGTCAAACACAGCTGATGATTTCTAGTATCAATTAAGAAATTATTATGCGAGTTCTTACTTTAGTCTCTTCTTTGTCGTGTTTTATGAATTCTTGCTTTTCCTCGCGGTCTTTCTCCTGTGGTACATCAAGGGCTACAGAAGCCACTTCTGCAGTGGCAACTGTCGCTTTTACCTTATCAGGAACCAACAAACTGGCTTCTTCTTCCTTTTTTTTAAACAGCTCGTAATCAGGGGAATCGCCGGACATACTGGAATAATAAGACATTTTCATGTACAGTCGCGAATGTAACAATGCGGAATGAGTAAAATACAATATTAAATTGCTGACTTGGTAGATTGCTCGCCGATCATGTTACTGCGGAACAATGCACTCACACATCCTTATAGTAAACAACACTCGATAAAACGCAAACACTGACCTATTCTTTGAAACTCTTGCAGACTTTAAAATTTTACGAATTACCTTACTAATGTGGAATCTATTTGTTCTCCTGACAATCGGCGCCATGTGCTAATGATTGTTTGAAAGTTATTGTTGTCTTGCATCTTGGTAGCGAAAAAAACATCGACCAAAGAGTTTATAGATCTATGAACTTTTAACTCGCCAACGTTATAAACAAAGCAAAATGAAATTCTGGTTTATTCTATTTTTTTTATAATTTGTTTAATAGCAGAGTTTAATTCAGTAAACACACGATTTAGAAAAAAAATGTGAATCCGGATTGAAATAACGAGACCTCGCCTTAAATTTATTATTTACCAATAAAGATACGGTCGAATGACATTTTGTTTTTTAATGGGAGCGTAAGCTTTGACAGCTCTGGATACAAAGTTTTTTAGTAAGAAGCACAGAATGAGCAGTTTTCTTTTAGGTATTTTCAGTTGGTTTTTAAAATCATCAAAAGATGGCGCTTAGCTTCACTTTTGGTATTGTTGACGCCAAATATTTAGTCTGTGGCAAGAACGAACTGACCGAATGTCAACACAATATTAACAAAAGGAGTCCTTTCTCACACGCAATATAAAAACAACAATTCGCACCAGTTTGCAAATACAGTTTTTAGGGACCATGAAAAATGTTATTTTTTTTTATGTTTTATTTATGGCAAAAACTTTTTTTTCTTTAAAATAAATTACGACTTTTCTTTGTAGCAAAACGGTCACTCCACCCACCTACTCTTCTATTACCAAAAGTGCTGGGCTGCGCCATCTATCGAGTGTTTAGGAAAGCTATAAAACACAAAAGAAAACTCTCATTATGATTTATTTTAGCCTATGGTAGTCATGCATCTATGATTATTTGGTTATTACTGCGGGCGGGATCCTTAGTGAGGGAACGCACGAGCAACTTTGTCTCTACGACTTAAGGCCTATCCGCACACAACAGTGCCGGCACCTAGGACCAAGTATAAGAATTCTTCGGATAGGCCTTATGTCGTAGAGACAAAGTTGCTCGTGCGTTCATCCCTTAGAGTATAAATAAATAAGACAAGGCTCCTTGTATTGGAAGGTCTGTCTTGACTTTCCTGCTGCAGGGTTGTTCTTGTTCTTTTTGTTTTCCTTTTTTCTCTTTTTTTAAATTCGAAGTTTTTTTATTTTATCTTTTCATTACAAATTACGTTGATATATAACTATAGAATTAAGGATATTTTTTTTTTTCTGTATCTTGTGTAAACTGTCATAAATAAATATTGTATCTGTTCAGGCGGATGGCATTTTGGCCAGAGCCTTAATAAATTTAAAAAAAAAGTCTATGGTAGCAATTGATTGTTATTTCAACTTTTTCAAACAAATATAAAAAATATTATGGCGTATCCACACGCGCTCGTCAAACAACGGCAAACAGGGAACACAAACAGCAAACACGAACGTGTGGACAGCCTGTTTGTCTGTTTTTGTTTGTGTTTGCCAGTGTTCGGCGTCGGTGTCGGTTTTTGTGCACAAATCAAAGGGTGTTCGACGAACATGTTTGGGATGTATCCAGACGCTTGTGAAGCAGTCAGTAGTAATTGCCAAACGAAAGCTTTGTTTCCTTCTTTTTCTGATTATTATTTTAAAGTAGTTGCCAAATTATTTAAATTTCAATACCTAAATAATTTTTAGGTACTATTTTTTATTTATTTAATTTTATATAATACGGTTTTTATTTTTTTATTAAATTAGAAATATAATTTTATTTATTGTTTCAGAATTTTTTTTCTGTCTTTTTTTTTGAGCTTTTTTCCACAGAAGTTTTGAGGCAACTAGCCGTTCATATTACGAAATTGATTTTTTGAAAGAAAAATTTCACCCCTCAGGTGGGATTCGAACTCACGACCCCTCGATATCCGGCCGAGTGCTCTCCTTCTTTTTCGTTTAATTTCACTTTCCTTTTTTTTATAAAGTAAGTCATGCCAAAAGTGATCGCTGCCCGCCACCACAAGTTCGTCGTCCACCTTGTTTGCTAAACCGGCATGGTTGGCACGGCACGTTCGCCAAGCGTGTGGATACGGATACGTGCGTTAGTGTTCGGTGTTTGGCATATGGTGTTCGGTGTTTGGTGTTTGTGGCGAACAGCAAACGTGTGGAGGCCCCATTATACATATAGATAACTAGCTTTTGCCCGCGGCTTCGCTCGCGTTAATTTTATGGCTGTATAGATCTTATTTGACAACAAAACAACCCATAGAGCGACTTGTGGCGCCATCTGTTGGCCGATACAGCGCCCTCTATAGTAGAAAAATTATTATCCCATTGGAACGACATACTTTCACGGGATAAAAAGTAGCCTATGTTGGGCTCTGTACCCTTAACAATATGTATGCAAATTTTCATAATGATCGACTGCTTATTCAAGCGGTGAAGGAATAACAAACAAACTCACTTTCTCATTTATAATATTAGTAAGGATTCTTTAAAAGTATTAATAACAAATTTTTAACTCAAGTTTTTAAAATGTTAGCTTTACAAAAATGAATGTGTTACTGCGATTTCACATGGACTTCACTAATAATAAATTATGATTATGTCAATAATTATTAAACTATACCTAGTAATTTATATAGTACTATTATAATTTATATTATAAAGTATACATGTTATTATTGTATTAGGTACTTACTATTTGTACATCGACGGTGTTCGATCCGAATAGTCATATTTAGGATTATGAGGATTGTAAACGATGTCTTTCTTCTTATTCTTCCTTGTAGGTATCCATATAATACCTAAACTAACAGAAGGCTTATTACTCTTTTGTGGGGTGAACGAAGGATAGTTTTTACTAGAGCTTGTAAGGCTACTAGTGGGTTTGTTGCCTATCACACTCGATGATTTACCACCAAGTTTTGGCATAAGAGCACTCCCGGAGCTTTTTCCTAAGCTTCCACTTTTTCCATAAGAGCTAGAGCTTTTGCCGGTCCCACTTTTGCTCGTGGAACCGGCTCCTGTCTTTTTAATGACAGGCGCCACTTTGATGAGTCTAGAAAAAGAAAAAAGGCTTTTTTGGTAGGTACCTTCTTCTGAGTTAACGAGCGAATTTGACTATCTGTGGTAACGGTAACCCTACTTCTACTCTACTCATGAAGTTGATCGTGAGCGTATCGAGAGTGTGGAGAGTACAATTTGACTTACTTTTTCTTGGTGATGTGTCAATTGTCATTAACTTTAAAATTAGTTTCTGCATCTCTCTGGGTGTCAGTTTAAACTACAACCCTTCAGTTATTAGTCAAATCAAATCATTATTTATTTGCCAGTATAAACAATATTTTCATGAGGTGTTAGTAACGTGCAAATATTAGTGCGTATTTTTGTCACAGTAGGTACCTATTCTACAAATTCCATTACTATAAAAAACAATTTCTTATGTACTTAGTGTCTATAAGAAACAGGTGTATATAGTAGGTTCATTATTAGTTTTTCATTATTTTACAGTATATTTAATATACTTAAGTAAGGGCACAACAAATCTCATTGCGATGTTCAAAAGAGCAGTAGCATAAATAAGTAATCAAGTACAAATGCAGTCGTTGAACCCGTAGCGTATGTGTTAGCTTAGCTGAGCATGAACACTTTCAAGTAGGGGGGCAAGCATGTGTCTTCATCAACATAAAAAGACAATAACACTCAACTACGCGACGCACTACGAATAAATTGTCAGGTGGCTTTCCGAATAGAAAATTTGATATTTTGTAAAGAAAAAGCGTGTAAAAAGGAACAAACAAATGACACAGATTGAGCGAGCCTCAAAAGTTCGAAACTTGTGTTATGGTATGGGATACTAACTCAACGATACTATATTTTATAACAAATACATAATATAGATAAACATTCAAGATTCAGGCCCATCAGAAAGTCTTTTTTCATCATCGTTTCGAACCCGGGACCTCGTGGGTGGCGGTCTGTCATGGTAACCATTACGCCAAGGAGGTCGTCAAATATCGTCAATATTGAGAATTCCAATAGCTTTATTTGCATCGGCGGAAGAGATGTTACTATAATATTTGTACACGTGAAATAACTGGTTGGGGAATTACTTGTCACAAAATATATTGTGTAATAGTTATTTAGAATATAGAAGACGACAAAACTTTAATAACCCACTTTGTCAGTGTGTAATTATTATTACTACACTATTATCTTATTACAAAGGTGTGCTATTACCATGCTATTATACATACGTGTTTACTATCTTAATAAGTGTCATTCCATTGAATAAGTACTTTACAACTTTTAAAAACAATTTGCTATAATTTGTTACGTAGATACATATAATGAAATTCCCATCCTATTAATAATATTACACCTGTTACTGTTACGAGATATTATTATTGACAAATCACTATAATATTAAAACTATGAAGTGCGCAGAAAGAACTTGTTGTTTTTGTTTTGTTGCATATCGTGTATAAAAATTCAAATATAATGTACTGGCACAGAATAATAAATAATACTGGCAAATAAATATAAATTGGGTAAGTATAAAGGACTGGAAATCGCATTGCAATATTATGAGTTACTTATAGTATTTACAGATAAACTTGCGAGATTAGGTCAAGGAGTTCAATCTTATATTTTCATTATCAAATACAATAATAACAGAAAGTTGAAACTACATACCAATTAAAAGCAGCTGTATTGTTCTGCGTGGTATTTCAACAATAGTTTCACATTTAGTGGAAACGGTAAATTCGCGGTTTCTAATTTGTTCCGTCTGCGTGGCGTGTGTAGAATGCGTGCGCGTCGAACTCCGTCCGTTCTCGACTGGTTTTGTATGTGTTACCATGAGAAGTGTTTATGAATTTTACTCTAAGAATATTGAATCAACTTGGAGACATTTCGTATACTTACTTACCTTGGTAGTTTCGTTAGCTTTAAGTTTATATTCATACACAATAAAATCAGAAGTTCTAATTGTGTGACTAGAGGTACTTGGCTGTAGTTTTACATTCTTTTGTAAATAATTATTCTTCTAATTATCTAAAATTTACTTCATGTGCTTGTCGTACGTAAACTCCCTTTTAATATTTCTCTCCCTGACAACATTTGCAATCTGTGACTGTGCTGTGTTATATATCATGAAATTGCACCAGCGTACTCCAGTCAGACCATCTCTATTTTAAATAACAATATCTGAAAAAGATCATGCACAAAACAATAAGTACTAAAAAGGAAGTCTTTTGTAATTGTTAAAAGAAAACGTTGCTTGAACGGAAAACTTTCTTTTCTTGGGTAATTATTATGAAATATCGGCTTTCAACGTGACTTGAAAAATTAAGTCTAGTCTTATGTTTACCAAAAACTTTATCAAAATAATTATTGTTTTAATGGTAGGAGATACAGATAGTTTAGGTCAAGAAAGAAACAAGTTTTATGATCTTCATAGAGATAAATAAAATTAATTACTTAATTGAAATTAGCAATATTGATTGTGATACATTAAAGTTTTGATTTGGATTAGTACAAGCAAAAATAACATAGAATTACTTCATAAAAGAATAGGTAGATGTAGTACATAATATATATAATAACAAAAATAATAAATTTAATAAATACATAAGTAACCTGTTCTAAAAAAGGTATGTACCTACTTATTTTCTTTAAAGTTGAGTGAGACTGCATCAAAAATACACAAAGTGTATTAACGTTCTGCGATGGTATCCCTGCTAACGAGAGTATCAATCAACTACGCGAGACTCACTTTCGCAATTTATTGTTATTGTAGTATTAAGAAATTACGTCATCACTGAATAGAATGACTGAGTCGGTATATTCGGGTATACGTTCATGACCTTTCTCAAACCAGCTTTTGACTCACGACTGCAACGACCAATGACTATAATCAGAAAATGTTTCTACAAGTCGTAGGTACTTACAAAATGCATTGTCCTTGACTTAATTCAAGTTTCAGTTAGAGAATATGTATCCCATTTTCGACAAGGACTGTGAGGGCTTAATCCCTTATTAAAATAATTTTATCTTATCTATGTTCCAAAGAACGAAGAACTTTCTAGCAATATGTGTTACCAGTGATGACTTATGGATCGGAGACGTGGTCTCGCACTATGGGCTTCATAAGAAGGCTCAAAGTCACCCAGCGAGCCATGGAGAAAGCTATGCTCGGGGTTTCTCTGCGAGATCGAATCTGGAGTGAGGAGATCCGTAGCAGAACCAAAATAAACCGATAAAGCCAAACGGATCAGCAAACTGAAGTGATAGTGGGCATCACCGATGGCCGATGGGGCAAGGCAAGAGGGTTCTAGAATGGTGACCAGGCAGGACGGCCGCCTACAAGGTGGTCAGACGACCTAAGGTATGTTGCAGGAAGCCGCCGCATGCAGGCCGCTGCCAACAGGTTGCAATGGAAACGTTTAGGGGAAGCCTATGTCCAGCAGTGGACTTCTTGTGGCTGATTTGATGATGATGTTCCAAAGAGCCTTTTGTGTTTCTCAGAAAACAAATCGCGCCTGCGCGCTCTCGTTGTTTCTGCTCTAGGGGGCTTTTCTGGGATTTCTGGGATAAAAATATTATGTGCCCTTTCTCAAACTATCACCATAATAAAATATCACAATTGTTTAAACAAATTAGTATTAGTAGGTATAATAAGGATAAATCAGTCGGTTTTTTTTTCAGGTATCGACTTACTCAAAATACGCAATGATTTCATTGTGATGAGAATTTATGTAATAGATCGGTTCTTGAGGTCTAACACATTGTGTTTTTAAATCGACTGGTCCTCGGCTGGCCAATTGACTTCAATAATTGAATTAATCAACGCCTATTCTCAACTAAATTTTTATCTTTCACTAACGATGTCCTATAAAACTTTATACAATCATTGTCAAATTCTTCCCAAGGTCGATAACGTGAGCCATAATTGGATAATTTCGGTTTAGTCATAAAACAGTTAATTCCATGAGGAGATTGCCTTCCAATCACATCAAGGGCAGTCTAGTACAGTGCCACCTGTGGCCCATTGTCCGACAATGACTGGGTATTATATTACCTACTGTGATAATTATAGGATAGGTGCCATACTTAGAATAGAAAAATGCGTTTACTGACAGATGAGCTTAAAGCTTTAAAAGTTAAGTAATAAAATATAGATAAATTGATAGAACTTAACAAATTTTATTTAACATTTTATGGAATCTTGTAAGTATTTATAACAAGCAAACCATTGAGTTAAAAAACCTCAAAATATGAAATCCTTATATTTTTATATAATTACTAGCTTTTTTGCCCGCGACTTCGTCCGCGTGAAGTTCCGGACCCGTTCCCGTGGGAACCACATTGAATTTCGGGAAAAGCTATATAGCCTATGTCACTCCCTGAGGTGAAAGAATTTTTGAAATCGGTCCAGTGGTCTCGGAGCCTATTCATTTCAAACAAACAATCAAATCTTTCCTCTATAAAATATTAGTATAGATTAAGTTACCGGAAGTTCTTTGAGTTAGAAACGTGGCATTATTGCTCACTTAATCGGGATCTAAGTTTTCGCCCGAAAACTAATTGTGCTGGTGAGGTACCAGTAGTGCCATTTAAGGAATTTCGATAGTTAAATAAAAATTTTGATAAACGCATTTGAAAATCAAGTTCTTTACAAGTTTCTTTACAAGGTAACATTAAAATAGATTTAATTTCTTTCTTAACTATTTTTACAAATGATTCTGCCTATCCATTTGCTGCGTTGTACACTGGAAAACACAAGTGTTCGATCTCAATTATTTTTACAAAAAAAAACAAATTCTTGAGAAACAAAGGAAGTTCCATAATTACTTACCTCCTAGGCATACCGAGCTGTGACATAAAATCACATAGTCTGGTAATAACTGCTTTTGTTGTTATATTATTTATTCATACAATAACATTCTACGCATTTAGAAAAAGCATCGACGATTATAGGTTTTACCAATCAGGGGGCCTAACATATCATGTCAATGTGAAGATCTAAGAAACGCCGCAGGTGTGTGTGGCCATGGCGCTAACTAAGGGCGCACGAATCGGGGAGGGATGTAGACGATGCAGTGCAGCTGTGCGCATACGCTGCAGGCACTTGCTAGATTTTCTATTTCAGCAGGAAACCAAAATCGTGCACGAGCTTAAGCTTTGAGGAATAATGACTTTATGGCCCCGTAAAAGAATTCCATTCTCCAAAGCTATTAAAGTTTGTTGTCGGCTTAGACAATATGGTTTCATACCTACCAGTGGCGAAGGGTGAAATTTTACTCAGGGGAAGCCGGAGCAAAAAAAAAATAGTGTTATCTTACCACAGGGATGGAGAATTCCGAATACCATATTACCATTACCATACATAAAAGCACTGATAGGTATAATATGGAAAACCAAAACAGTGTTTTAAGTTTACAACTACCTACCTGTGAGCCACGAATACTTTTCGTACAAATTACAATGAAAATGTTTAGTAAAGCCATCTTTCCGTTTATAATCTATTTTCATAGAAGGAAAAGCACGGGCGAGCTGTATAATATGTTTTTTATTTTCAAAACTGTATGTTTGAAAATTATTATCTAATAAAAAGTCTGTGAGACAACAACCCACGTCTAAAATTGCAGCCATTACGAATGTAAACAAAACAGACTAAACCAAAATAAACAATTAACTACTTACAACTGAAACCGATAAATTCTATAACTATAACACAATTCACACCGAGCCCTGTCCAACATTTAACCACGAAGTCACTCTAATCTATTCAAATTTACTAAATTAACAACAAACAAATAAAAAAAAACTAACAACAGTACGAGCGAAAGCACAGGCGAAAGTGAATTGAAAAAATGTCATAATTTTGACAATTACAACGCGACAAAATTATAGTTGTTTTATTATTCAAGCACTAAACACATAATTAACTATATTTTTTACTTCTCAGGTTAATACCTCTGTTTATCTTTGTCGCACTAACGTAATCTGATACATGCCATTCTTGTCGTAACTCGGCGACTACCGGCTTAATATGTTCATATGATCGGCGTGAGAAAGAGACCGCGCTAGGAACAAAATGTACGCGTAAGAAAGAGACAGCCGCTCCTAAAACTGTATGCAGCTATAACTCGGGAATTACCGGCTTTCGACGCACAGGCTAAGCGACGAATAAATAGCAATATCACAATATTGCTATTTATTATTGTATAGGCGTTTGGCGACGTGTGATATTGCTATTTATTATTGTATAGGCGTTTGGGTATCATTATTATGTATGAAGCGAAATCTTGTTATTAGCAGAGTCGATGCTGTTAGATAATTCACTATTTTTAAGCCGACAGGAATCGTGTTATTAGGACCCCTCGCCACTGATACCTACTATTATTGTTACAACGTTTTGGCCATCCTTTTAACAACTCAGAAACTTTATTTAAGTAATACCTATGTTATCGCGAACTGTCTCATTTTTCTACTCGTTAGTTGTTACAGGAAGACAGCAATCAACAATAAAATAAACCTAACCTAAGCCGCTGAGTCGTCGGAATATCGTAGGCCGTGCCGCTCACGCTCGTCATCTCGTTATTCGAACACTAATAAGAAGTCAGCATACTGCCTGACTTCTTCTCAGGAGACTTCTCGACATGTCCCGTATCGCTAGGAACAAATGGGAACGTTGGAGTATATTGGTCTAGGAAATCCGCTACTTGCTACGCGTTATGACCATTTTTTTTTCTCTATTGGTTCAAAATTAATTAATATTTTTACCTTTTTGGAAAGGTCGTGAAATTCCGCAGTTGTTTACGTACCTAATTTGTACGCCAAGTGACATAATTTTTTTTTTGTAATTCATGCCGATGGTAGAAGTCACTTGACTGCGGAGAAACAAATACTATTTTAGTTAAGGGGGAATTTCCATTCCAAGTCGGAAAATTTCGAAAAAACCTAAAAACATCAATATCTCTTTAACCGGTCACTTTCGACCCCCTATTGATGGGGGCTAATTTGTTACGAATGACCTCTTAGTTTAATCAGTTTTAAGGAATAGGACTTAAAACCTGTCACCCTGTATAATAGCCGTAGCTTCTTTTTGTATTCTTTGAAACACTGCATAGTCAAGCCAAACGTTAAACGCGTATATTGAAAAGGCCTAGTGGCGTATTGATGCAGGTTATGTTTTGCGAGTCTTCATGGATTAGGCCATTGACAAATCATGCTTACTAAATTGTTCACCTCCATGTAATTTAGCAAATAATTCCTGTACCGTGGGCAAAGGGTATTTTTCTATTTGTAGCTGCTTATTAATTGTAATAGAATAATCAGCAGAAGTCACGCTTTAACAATGGGCGAGGCGTAATCGGAGTAAGGAACCGGCTTCAAAATACTAGGGTATAGAGAACCGGTACTATCTCAAGGAACCGGGATTTTCGGTACCGGACTATGCTGGAACCGGGATTTCCCGGGAATTTCGGTACCGTCGGGATTTTTTTTCTGTTGGATGGATCTGGATGTTTTGATTTTGCTTAATTTACACATTTTTTGTTAGACATACTTATTTTTAGAAAGCTCATTTATTGGACTAGGTACATGTAAAAGTAAAATAATATTATATTTATTGCGTAAATATTTTTTAAAAGTGAAATAATGATACAAGTAACGACCGTATTTGTTTAATACGGTCGTTACAAAGAAAAATAAAAAAAAGACTTATGCAGTTTTTGCAATTATGCGAAAAATCAAATATCAATAAAATATCCCATGATTCATACAATGGTTCTGCATCGATTTTTCATGTCATAAATAAAATCTGGCGACATTACCCAAGTCCTGGTATGATGCTAAAAAGTTGCTCTTGTCGCAAGGCTTGAGGTAATCAAGGTTAAAGTAACGTTAACATGCTACTGGGGAAGTAAGTGAAAGAATGCCATGACCAGAAGCGCAAGGACCATACGCACGAAGACCGATTTTTGCTAACTGATGCGAAAAAACAGCCAAATGCTACGGCAATGCTGTTTCTTCAAATGCTCTCGTCAGAGCACCAGTTGTTTGTGTTAAATAAAAATTGTCAATTGGACACCACTGCTTCTGTCGCTCGCTCGTAACTGACTGAAGGGTTGTGGTGTTAATGTCCGTACGCAGACACCGCGAGTGGTGACCAGCTGGCTTCAGGAGCACGCACGACATTTCGGTCTTAGACTGGCCTGCGCAATCACCAGACCAAAATCCCAAAAAGAACGCATAGAATGCTTCCTCCACAAACATTGAGACTGAAGAGCAATTTTTTTGCATCTTAACAGGACTTGAGACAATTCTTGGGAAAATTGAGACTTCGTGATTCGAAGCATAAAAACCGTTTCAGAACCATTGTAAACATAGGTGTTTTGCTGGTTTGTTTGTGATTAGCTGGAGCAGGGATACATATACCCAGTAATCCGGCTAAAGATGTGGTCATAGCATTGGGTACGTACGCCAGCGTTTTCCAGGCGGAGGTTCTAGCCATAAAGGAATGTGCAGAAATGGTGCTGACTGACTCCAGGTTGGAGACGCAAAGCACCATTATCTATTCAGACAGCCAAGCGGCAATCAAAGCATTGGCCAAGGTAGAGACCGTTTCAGGGCTGGTCAGTGAGTGCAAGTCTGCTCTCAATAAACTAGCCGAGGTAACGGCGGTCACTGTAGCATGGGTCCCAGGCCATCAAGGAACATTAGGGAATGAAAGAGCAGACGAGCTCGCAAGAGAAGGTGCCAGCTCGAGACCTATAGGACCGGAGCCCCAGCTCCCGATATCTGCCACCGTCACTAAGGGAGTGATAAACGAACTTATGAAACGCGAGGCACAGGACGCTTGGGCAGGGAGTAACAGCTGCAGACAAGCAAAATTGTTTGTAAAAGAAAAGAACCACAAAAGAACCCGGTCACTACTATCATTAAGCCGGGAAAGACTGGGCATAGTCATGGGCATCATCACGGGCCATTGCAGACTTAACCGACATATGTCCCTCATAGACAACAGCATAGATCCCGCTTGTCCCGAATGCGGTGAACCAGAGACTAGCCAGCATTTCCTGGCTGAATGCACACACTACAGCAGGCTGAGGTGGGAAAATTTTGAAGCCAATAGGATCGAAGAAGGAAGACTATGCGACCTAGACACTGGTCGCATTGCGGAGTTCTGCAGAAGGAGTTCAAGGTTTTCGGGGGGGAGGTCTTCGGGGCCACAGTAACAACCGTACCCACACGGGAATAGGGTGTAATGAGTCCAACAAGCGACTTGAACACCCGCCTGTGCCCCGCAGGCGTCTCACCCTACAATAATAATAATAATAAAAACATAGGTGTTTTTAAAGACAACATTTTCTTTGGCAAAATTGCAAAAAAGGCATAGTTTAGATATTTTTTTTACTTTTTCTTGAAAACATACTCGATCGTTTGTTGACCATCAAAATATATTCGATCGCACGTAGCGTCACTAGCGTCAGTGTTGCCAATTGCCATATAATTGAATAAATAAAAAAATCCCGAAAGTACCGAAAATCCCGGTTCTTGTATTTCAATTCCCGGTTCTTTTACAGCTATAAAAGAACCGGGAATTCCCGGGATTTTCGGTACCGGGATTTCCCGGTTCTATACCCTACAAAATACCTAACAAAACCATTCTGTTTAATTCATTGTTTACTTTATCTCGTATGGCAAAGGGCTTTGAAAAAAACCGGTTTGGCATCGCTCTGAGATAATTTAATGAAACTATTTTTTAGAATTTAAATTTTTGTATGATGTATGTCGAATATAATTTCTTACTATTAATTTATTTTTTATGTCTAAATATTATAAAATTTTGTTTATATTTGCATGCTATTATGTGGCAGTCAAAGTAGAACGTACAAACTTGCTTTTTAAGACCTAATGTACCTTTGTATAAATATATTCATTCATTCATAAATTTTCATAATGATCGGCTGCTTAGTCAAGCCGAGAAGGAACAATAAACAAACAAACTCACTTTCTCATTTATAATATTAGTTTAATAAGATACTACGTTCTTTATAATGACTGTTTGTGCAAAAATATAGAATAAAAATTTAAACCACCTTTTTATCCGTGATCCTCATTAGATATTGGCTACAGTAGAAGTGTTTAAATGGCGAATTAGGCTAAGCTCGCTACCAGAAGGACATTACCAGATAGAAGCTGTACCTAAATGCTGCAATGCCTAGGCAGGTACTAACCAACCTCGCTCGAGGCTGTTGTTATCGTCGACTATATAAATTACATACCCGCATAATGTGTACCTAGATACACATATATATATACTTACTAGTTGTATTCAGCACGTCACTAAGTTATCTTGTTTCGACCATGGAGGTCAAACCGATCAGCCTAGTAACATTATTAAATTAATTAATACTTAGATTGAAGGAAACCGAGATACTCTACTTATAGGTACTAATATTTTATAGAAATACATACCAGCCAATATAATGCAAAAGTAACTCTGTCCGACTTGAGTTGATTTAATATGAAAATTCCGAAAATAATAATATTGTGGAAAAATCTAAGGGAAAAATATAAATTTATTTAGGATAGTTTTTATCTTGGTAACTATCCCGTTAACAATGAGATTTTACGAGTAAATGAGTGCTTGCTTACTCCTAGCATTTCCAGATATGTTAGATATTTTAAGTAGGTAGGTAGGTACTATGTGAACAAAGAAACAACTTGATGTTGACGTAGACAGCTGTATTAATGACGATAGAAATATCGAGCAATGTGTAAAAAGATGCTTTTATACCACTAAAGTGGTCAGCCTGATGGTAAGAAGCAGTCACCTCACCGTAGCCTATGGACGCATGCAACACCGAGGGCATCACTCGCTCGTTGCCGACCCTGTAACAAGTGGAGCTCTGGAGATCTTACTCACCGTAGGAACACAACACGGCCGAGACCAATTATTATTATTATTATTATTGTAGGGTGGGACGCCTGCGGGGCACAGGCGGGTGTTCAAGTCGCTTGTTGGACTCATTACATCCTATTCCCGTGTGGGTACGGTTGTTACTGTGGCCCCGATGACCTCCCCCCCGAAAACCTTGAACTCCTTCTGCAGAACTCCGCAATGCGACCAGTGTCTAGGTCGCATAGTCTTCCTTCTTCGATCCTATCGGCTTCAAAAGTTTCCCACCTGAGCCTGCTGTAGTGTGTGCATTCATCCAGGAAATGCTGGCTGGTCTCTGGTTCACCGCATTCGGGACAAGCGGGATCTATGCTGTTGTCTATGAGGGACATATGTCGGTTAAGTCTGCAATGACCCGTGATGATGCCCATGACTATGCCCAGTCTTTCCCGGCTTAATGATAGTAATGACCGGGTTCTTTTGTGGTTCTTTTCTTTTACAAACAATTTTGCTTGTCTGCAGCTGTTACTCCCTGCCCAAGCGTCCTGTGCCTCGCGTTTCATAAGTTCGTTTATCACTCCCTTAGTGACGGTGGCTGATATCGGGAGCTGGGGCTCCGGTCCTATAGGTCTCGAACTGGCACCTTTTCTTGCGAGCTCGTCTGCTCTTTCGTTCCCTAATGTTCCTTGATGGCCTGGGATCCATGCTACAGTGACCGCCGTTACCTCGGCTAGTTTATTGAGGGCAGACTTGCACTCACTGACCAGCCCTGAAACGGTCTCGGCCGAGACCAATGCTATACAGTATTAATATTACACCAACTTTACTGAACTTGACGACCTCCGTGGCGTAATGGTTACCACGCCAGACCGCCACCCAGGAGGTCCCGGGTTCGATCCCCGGTCGGGTCATGATGAAAAACGAACTTTTTCTGATTGGCCATATGTATCTATAAATATAAAATGCTTTGTCCTGACTGACTGACTGACTGACTGACTGACTGACTGAGAATCAACGCACAGCCTAAACCGCTCATCGTAAAAATCTGAAACTTGGCAGGTGGACCTATTGTGTGACGTAGGCGTCCGATAAGAAAGGATTTTTTGAAATTCGAACTCTAAGGGGGTAAAAAAGGGGGGTAAAGTTACTATGGGACAACTTGATTCCTTGGTCCAATCTTCTTCAAATTTTGCATAAAAATTGTTTAAGAGAATTGATGGAAGACGTGATTCTTATTTTACTGAAATTCTTGAAAAAAATGTATTTTGTGGGTAATTTTCTTCGAGTTGATATCAATACTCATACTCCTTAGTGCTTTTGATTTCAATTACATTTCATTTTGACACATCCGTGAAGTGAAGTGTGTCATCAGCTGTCATGTAATATTTTTATAAATTGTGAATATTCAAACAAAATGATTTCATATGTCGTCGTACTATTTATTCTGTTTGTGATGTCGGAAAAACAGCTAAAATTCTAATTACATTATGTATAAAGCGGACTGAATCATATTCATCGATAATAAACAGTAAGTAATTAAATATTAAATTTTATAAAATTTGACAGGGGTCAAGTTAAATTAGCCAATGGTTAAATGGCATATTGATATTGTCTCTTTCTCACTTATAGGAAATATCATTACGTCGACTCGCTCTATTAGTTTCGTAGTGTTGTTGTAGGGATGGTTGTAGGCTGAGGTTGTAGGTATTGAAATACCGATTTACTTTTTTTTTTTTTTACGGAAGTGGTTGGAAAACGAGCTCAGGAATATGGATCATTTGATATTAGGTGATTACCGTCGACTATGGAGCACATAGATTCTAGGGTCCCTGACCCGTTGCCGACCTATAACAGGAAAAGACAGGATATATAGCATAAGGAAGGAGTTAGATTTTTTTTATACCACAAAGGTGGCAAACAAGAATTTCGGATATTTCACTCTCCGAACGAAACGCATTGCTGCTTCACGTCAATATTCTGTAAAAGGGTGGCACTTCACCGGTTGGGCTAGCCTATTTCATAAACGCCCACTCCAAAGATTGTAATGAGAAGTACCTATATAAATAGAAAATTAATCATCTATACATATAAAAATGTTTTGCCTTGACCGTATAGAGACCTGAAACTTGCGTGTGCTCTGAAAAGTGTGGTGTATGATGTAGGCAACCGATAAGAAAGGATTTTTTGAAATTCCCACGGGAAAGCGGGATAAACGCAAACGAAGTTGCGCGGGTTTATCTAGTTTGTTATAAAATATAATATCGTTGAGTTAGTATCCCATAACACAAGTTTCGAACTTACTTTGGGGCTAGCTCAATCTGTATGAATTGTCCCTATATATTTATATTTATTTATTTATTTATCTAATTATTTTCAATGTCAATTGGGATAACTTTGATAACAAACAACCAGTTTGTCCATAAATACTTAGAAAAAAACAGCATATTATTTTAATTTTATTGACTTTTACCAAATTCTCTAACAATGCTTTACAGCTACAATATTTTTTGTAATTATTGTGAAACATAAAAACAGCTGTGCTGAATAAACGTTATGGACTTAGTGGTTTAACATAAAATACAAAAGCCAAATTTTGAAGCGTGACACCATCGTGTATGAATAGTTAACACGTGGCCTAACTTCAAGAACATTATGTGAAGTAATAAAAAAATAATTTGTACAGTATTGTGCATCCGTCAAATGGCGGGGACGTGACGGCGCCGGCGCGGCGGCGACACGCGACCACAACACAACTTGTATAATTGTCACTGATCATGTTATGGCAACAGTTAAAGTGTGGTGCGAAAAAAGATTTTTTTTTCATACATCTAATATGGCTACAATTACATAATGTACCGAGTGTTGTGGCGCGTGATCGGCGTGATGACGTAGAGCATGGGGGGTAATTCAGCGACTGACACCACGAAGGATTGGAACCATGGTGTCAATCGCGGAAGGACTCTTTTCGAATTGACTGATTGACACCATGGTGTCAATCGAGTAACATATAATTGGGACGTGGTCGATTGACACCATGGTGTCAATCACGGCAGGCGTTTTTTGACTTGCTCGATTGGAACCAAGTACATTTTATTGCAACTAAACAGTTATGTAAAAAAGTGCTAACATGCTTTTTTAAATTACCTATATCGCAATTTAAAAATAATTTATTTTTAATAGTGGTAACTTCAAAAAAAAAATTAAACATAAACCCATCAATACCGTAGCGACATTCTTTGAGTAATCGGTCAGTGTCAAAGTGCGTGCATTTTTTTAATACTTTTACTTCTAAACAAATTATTTATATCCTACTTACGTTTTTAAATTTATACATATTTTGTTTTGTTCTGAACGACTGACTGACTGAGAATCAACGTACAGCCCAAATCGTTGATCTTAATAATCTGAAACTTGGAAGGTGTGTTTTTTTCTATGATGTACGCCTCCGGTAAGAAAGGATTTTCCGAAATTTTACCTCTAGGGGGACAAAGTTCGTATGGGACAACGTGATTCCTTGGTCTAATCTACTTCAAATGCATAAAAATTCTTTAAGAAGATTGATGAAAGACGTCTCTCGTATTTTATTAAAATTGTCGAAAGTAAGGTATTGTGTGGGTAATTTTCTTCAAAGTTGATATCAATACTCCTTGGTGCTTTTGATTTAATATTTTTTGACACATTCGTCAAGTGTATCATCGGACATGTCAAATATTTAAAAAGAAATTGAGAATATTCAAATAAATAATTCAATGATATCGTACTATTTCTGTTCGTGATCTCGGAGAAACAGCAAAAATTTGAACTACAAAGCGGACTAAATCATATTTCATCGATAATGACAGTAAGTAATTAAAATATTGTTATTTGTCAAGTTAAATTGGTAGAAATGGCAATATTGATATTGTTTCTTATTTACTTACGGGAAACTTCATTATATCTTTCGTCTCACTCTATCGTACTGAAATTCCGATATTGATTTTTTTCTATAGAAAAGGTTGGAAATGTCAAAACTTCACAATTATTTCCCTTGATTGACTGTAAATGACTTAATTTGTTTGAATAATATTTAATCATTTTGGTAAATATAAATCTCAAAATTGTACATAATTTAATTATATTAAAGTAGCGGCACGCTATGATGGCCGTTTTGACATATTACAATAGTGATGTGAACTGTCAATTTCTTCTCGAAAAAAATGTAATCAAATCTATAAGTTTTATGTACTTCATTAAAAAGTTTTAATAAAACAAAAATATAAATGTTTACATTTGAACGAACTGAATATTGGAATGAAAATGAATATACTTTATATGCACACTTTGAGTTTCGAAAAACAAATGCAGAGTTGTGTGGTAATTTGGTAAATAAGTATACCAATAATTATAATCTTATAAAAATAAATGATAAATGTTCGCGGGACTCTAACATACATAGTTTAGAAATCAATGTAATAAATAAATTTTGTGTCCTAAAATCATACATTCGATAAATTATATGACTAACTGAACGTCACTATTGACAATAAAGAACAGCAATGTAATGCTCCTTCAAATGTAATTATTATTTAATACGAAACTTCATGAGTGGACAGACGTCAAAACGGCCATCATAGCGTGCCGCTACTTTAAGTAATATTTTATACCAATAATTTGTTTCATTTCAACAAGTATTTTCTATCCGACTGTACAAAAAAAAACCCATTATTTAAAAAAATAAAAAATCGTGGTTCCAATCAAGCAAGTCAAAAAACGCCTGCCGTGATTGACACCATGGTGTCAATCAACTATGTCTCAATTATATGTTACTCGATTGACACCATGGTGTCAATCAGTCAATTCAGAAAGAGTCCTTCCGCGATTGACGCCATGGTTTCAATCCTTCGTGGTGTCAGTCGCTGAATTACCCGGGCCAGGGCCAGACTTACTCCTCCACGAAGTTCTAAGGGCCAGGACTTAATATATATTAAAATATATCGCAGGCATCTGGTTGAATCCGCCATTTGATTGAATGACGGCATTCAATTGAATGACTAGGCCAAACGTTGATTGAACAAACGTCACTTAACGTCCTACTAGTTAGTTGATTGTAAACATAGCCCATTTAACAGAGCGGACGTAAATCAGTCAGGTGATTCAAATTTAAATTTTTTTGGTTGTCTGTCTGAACACCTGTTCAGACAGACATTGGTCGGTCAGGTTAAGGCTATCACGCGACCATAATAAACGCGGGATTTTTTTGTATATTATAGTTTCTTTAAGTCGGCTATATTCCATTCAACGACTTCGCTAAATGACGTTCAGTCAAGACGTTGAACTTTACATTCAACGACTTGACGAGTTGTCCTTTAGTCATTCAATCAAATGGCGAATTAAACCAGATGCCTGCGACATGTATACATAGAAAACACCCAGACTTGAGACATAGACAAATGTTCATCACATAAATGTTTGCCTCGTGCGGGAATCGAACCCGGGCCCTCTGGCGCCGGCGCTATTTAAAACAGTTTATGGCGGGCCAGATATTAAGTAAATCCGATCCGATTACGCCGGCCGGATTGTTGGTGCTCGCGGGCCGCAGCTGGCCCGCGGGCCGTAGTTTGGAGACCCATGACGCAGAGCATAATGACGCATGCCGATAAATGTAAGTTCAAAAAAACGACGAAACGTTTCGAGAAAAGGTAGGTAGTGCCCTTGCGCTCCGCTTGGCTCGTCTTGGCGGGGGCACTACCGTGCCCCCAGATGTAATGATGGGGGCCGTCTATCAAAAAGATTTTGTTTGAAGTTATTTTTCTATGTTTTTTTCGTTCACTGGCGTTGCCAGTTACGCGTCACGTTGCCGTATCGCACTCTGTCCGTTGTTTGACGGAATCATTATTTACGAGCAGTCGTTGTTACCGACTTTCGAGGTAACATTTTGTTGATAACAATAGCATACGTGACTTATCAATTACCTTTACGATGTTAGTCATAATATACCACATACGTACTAATGTAAGCAAGCAATACAGGGTGGCTGATTGAACAACGGACCCATTAAAGGAGGTGAATAAGAAGCTGATGCCTATTCCATTAAGTGTTAAAAACCACCACCTTATTTTTTTTAATTTTTATTTATTTTAATGTTCATTCTACGTTTTTTACATTATACTATGCATGAACTCTCATGACCCGGCAATCCCCCCGCGCCCCGCCCGGCGACCCGCCCGCACCCCAGCGCAAACGCAACCCGATCGCCGACCTCGCTCCCGCGCTCCCACCACCCCCCAGTCGCAAACTTGTTTTGGCATCGATCGCACGTCGCGTACGTACCCGTCCGTTTCAAGTTTGCCGCTTCCGCAGTTGCTCGGACTGTTAGCTTATCGCAAAACAACGAAAGACAATTGATTATCAATCGGCGAGAGCGACACTGAATCGAGTAATAGCGAAAGATATTATTTTCGCTATTACTCGATTATTCTGTTTTTTTTATTTCTACTCGTTAATGTGACGTCATAACGGTCGACACCGGCAAACTTGAGGCGAACTTGATTGGAATCGCGTGTGCCGCGCTTGTGTTGTGAACTTGTGTGTGAGTGAACTAGTGAGTAGTGATAATGGCTTATCAATACACCAATGAGGAGTATTGGGACATGGTGCAATGTTACGCGAGGGCAAATAACGTTGTTAGACACGCAATTACGTTGTATCGCGAGACGTTCCCAAACCGGCGAGTACCATCATAATATGATTTGATGTTAGGACTCAATTTTAGATTAAGAGCGTTCGGCCAGTTTACCGTGCCCACTCATGCCCAAGCACGAGGAGCAGAACCTTATCCGGTAGACTTGCATGAAGCCATTTTAGAATACTTTGACCACAACCCACGCGAGAGTACGCGGAATGCCGCAAGACGTTTTAATGTGTCACAGTATACGGTGTGGAATCTGCTACATACAGACAGACGACATCCGTTTCATTATCGACCCGTCCAAGAACTTGGTGTGAACGATTACGAGTGTAGTGATGTGTTGTGTTGTGTAGTAGAACAATTATTGTGATTTTCTTGATTTTCATATGATTTGAACAATTGCAAGAAGGCCACGTAGTTGGTAAGTAAAAATTTTAAATGTAATGTGATTAAAAATAACTAATAACTAGCCACCTACTTACCTACCTCATTCGATTCATTCTTCGCGCAAATTTATTTTTTGTCATTCGTAGCAACGGCAACGTAGCATACCTAGACCATCCTAGACTAAGTAGTAAATGAATGAATGGCCCCCGCCCGCGCACTCCGCGCAGGCCGCGGCGCGGCGAGGGCAGGGGCGGGCGGCGGCGCTCGCGCGACTTCGACATTCGACACCACGTGACACCACAGTATACGTAAATTGGCCGATTTTAATATTTTTTTAAAATACGCATATCTCGCCTATTTTAATTTTTTTTTTGTTTTTTTTTATGCAGAAGGGATATAAATTAATTACTTTTTTATCTATTAAAATGCGTACGATGTTTAACCAGTCACCCTGTATATTATAAGACATTTTTATTCGTAGCTAAAGAAAATTAAGCCCAATTATGGCATTCAGGATAAATAAATTCGTGTAGTTTTGAAAATTGGTATTAAGTTTTTAATTATTTGACAAGACATTTTTTATGACAGTATACTTGAGTATACGAACACTAATGTTTTTAAAATTGTCTATGAGGTATTAGTAACTCATTTTATCTAAACAACATTATTACTTCACACCGAAAAAAAACGCGGTTTTTCACTTTATATTAACGCTCTGCTACCATATTAGGTTTTTAATTATTTTAATTATTTGACAAGACATTTTTTATGACAGTATACTTGAGTATACGAACACTAATGTTTTTAAAATTGTCTATGAGGTATTAGTAACTCATTTTATCTAAAAAACATTATTACTTCACAATTGGCACAGTTATACCACAGAGTGTTATACCCTATGGAGTCCCTTCGACCTCCCCATCCCCCCTATCCCGTTAGCGGAGTCCCCACTCTCGATGACTTTAGGTAGTATATTGTTCTCGACTCTATAAGGTATAACTGTGCCAATTTTCAAAACTACACGAATTATTTCCGCTGATTTTATATTAATTTTCTCGAACTATTGGTTTTCGTTGAAATTCCGTAAAATGTTTGTACTGTAATTAATACATTCTCGTCGCTGTATTTTTATACATAACTTTGCGAAAAAAGCTAGCCTAAACAGATGGATTTTATTTTTACTCTATGGGATAAAGAAAGAATATTATAATGAATAGTCAAGAAATTTATTTTCTTTTAATAATACCTTATGAATAATTTAATCATAAAATTAGTGAAAGAACACAAGACATAATCAATATCAGTCAGTACATACAACGTTAAATAAATCTAATATAATAATTATATTTAAAATATTTATAAAAGTTTAAAACATTAAACATTAATTTTGTTCGATGATGTCATGTGAGCATGTTAACAATTTATGAATATAAAAATTTGAATTATTATGTAGATTAAATACAAATAGCTTTGTGACAAGTTTGTGTCCATTGTTTTAGGATCTATTTAATGCTTAGAACACACAGACCACGGGAAATATAAAGCATGGATCGTGATTCGGAAGCGTCAATTTATACTGGGTGGAACAGAACGACCGATACTGCCGAAATTTCTTATTCTTTCTACTATCGCTACTTTATGCTGGTGAAATAATTTTTTTTCTAAGTCTAATAGTTTCGGAGTAATTTAACATCAAACATTTTGTTGTGTCATCCCTAAAAATCAGCCATAAGGCTTATATGTATTTATTTCAAAATCGGCCGTTGACCAAGATTATTTTTAACCTGTGTGTTGTTTAGTGTTTAAGTGTTTTTTATCCTGAAAAAACCCGTCTGTTTATGTATCTTTGTCGAATGCATTATTGACGCGTGGAATTAGGGTTATAAATACGAAGGAAATTAACAGGTCAGTGCATTTTTTTTTAAAATAAACCATTTTTAAATTAAACCTATGCAAAAGGCACGTCTATAAAGATACCTAACATGAAACTTTCGGCTGTGTCCATCGTTTTTTTTCACCCTGTATGAAACCTTGAGGTGGTAGTTATAAAATGAGCTAGTTTGATCGGGGAAGTAGAACCCTCTCATAGATCAGCGTTTCGTTTGGTGAGTAAGAGATCTGGAAGCCCTACTGATCAGTCCCCTTATCAGGTAACCCGCATTCTGGTTTGACTGACACGTTGTCATTAGAAAACGGGCTCAACCGCTCATGTATGTTGACGTTCGGCGCTGTGAAAATATAAAATGTAGTTTTCTTTAAGAAGTACTTAATAATACTACTCCGAAAGTAAATTACAGTAATAAAATACTAGCTGTATATATTAAAAAATATTAATATAAATGCCATTTGATTGCCGCATAATAATTTATAATATGTTCTAATACCTACGTACCTAAGTATTTCAAGTATTATTTAATGAACGACAAAGAGAGAATTTCTCTGTAAACATTATTTGTGTGTAAATATTGACTTTATTGACCCATATCGTTTGCAGACCCAGATTTGAGCTAATTTGGTTCCGATATCGTGAATTTAAATAGCTAGCCTGTAAACTAAGCTAACTTTAGCAATAATATTAATTTTACTTATATTTAGCTTAGTTTTTGGTCTGCAATTGGCATCAAAGGTATTATGTTTTGGTCCGTATATGTCATTCTACAGATTGTTTATAAAGAACTTAATGATTCACTCTTAATTGTCATTTTCGCACTTCAGACAGTGACAAAGCAGTGAACTAAGCCCCACTCTCAGAGGCCACGCTAAACAACGATCATTAACAAAAAGGCAGTGTTTAATATCCATTTTCGCCACCCAGCCCTAAGCGTAGGTATTCCCTAAGGGCACTAGCCCACGACGACTTTTGGTAGCGCTGCAGTAGCGATACGGTCGCGAATTCTCATCGATACAGTCGCTATCCTATCCTGAGATTCGAACGCGAAAAATGCGCCTAGCCGTTAGCGACGCAGAAGCGCGTATTCAAAACGCGCGACTGCATCGCTGCAAAAAGTCGTCGTGGACTAGCGCCCTACTCGATCTTTGTATAAATTTTAATGATGACTGCTCGAGCGACTATTCAAACAAAGGCACAAGACGGTTTTTATTTCAATGCTCGACACTGAGCACCCCAATCATAAAATATAGACAATATATGGCACTACAGATATTTTCTAAATTCTTATTTTTAGCGAGACAGCGTAATTTTGGAAATGTATTTTTTTTACTTTCAACTTTCAAGCCTTATTAGATTCACGCAAAACATTCGATTATTCTATAAAAATTCGGCTGGCAATTTAATTATTTTACTCCAAGTTATTCCCTATACGAATCTCAGCAGCGTCATCTGAGCCCGTAATTACACAATAAGATGACAGTAGAAATATTTTCAATAAAAAATATTTGGTCGCTGTATGTAATTAATTATGATCTAACTATTCTATACTATTAGTAAATCTATCAGCTAAACGCCAAGGTACACCTAGAAATGCAATATCGTTTTTGTTCCGTTAGCATTTTAAAATAATGTATTTCAAAAATAATTGAGGTTATCACAAATTTAAAATGTAAGATACTAAAATATCGTGTTAATTAAATGGACATTACTGTAAAAAACTTCAATCACAACTATAGGAAGCACCTAAGTGTACATTGTTATTGGAGATCATTTGTAAAAAGTATGTGTTCCATTGCAATACAAAATTTACAAAATTTTATGGTGGTCGTAGTCTCATGATTTTGTATCAGTCACTGATAGTTTTTCAATTGATTTTATATTATTAAGATATTACGAATTGTATACAGTCATCCAAATGTTTGATTATAATAATAATACTTTTTAGAACCGTACAATTTATTACCTAAGTAAATTTAAACTTATTAAAAATTGCACTACATTAAAACACGTGCGCTGTCCAACATTGTTCACACAATCCTTCAGTTCTATAAATAAAACAATACAATCGCACACATAACACATATTTCAGACTACACTATAATATTAAAGTATAAAATATCGTTTGCTTTGTAAGCACAGCGTTTTGTGAAAATAATCGTAGGTACTGTTATTTTGAATTATTTAATTTGCGAAGATTTAGTACCTATATATTTATTTTTATCCGGGAATAATATAATAAATTCTTCACTACTATTTCTAGATAAATAAGTAGGTATATGTAACCAAATAATTATTTTGTAATAATAACCCGTGATATATCCAAATAACCCCCTCATGAAATATGAAAAGCAGACAACTTCAGAGACAAATTTTGTGACAGCTTCTTGTAAAAAATAAAATATCAAATTACGTTTCGGTCCGCGCGGGAAATTCAAAATTTTTTGGGGTTTTTACAAATTGCATCTCAATCATTGATAGAATTTTCGTGAAAATTGATTTGGCACATAACAAATACAATATATCTACTGAATAATAATCATATAAATTATAAATATTGGCTCTTCTCATTATGAATGTGCATAATGCACGTTTATAGGGGAAAAGATGCATCGTGGACATTCATAATAAGAAGAGCTAATATTTATGATTTATTTGATAATTATATTGTACTTGTTGTCGCCAAATCAATTTTCACGAAAATTCTATCAATGATTGAGATGCAATTTGTAAAAAACCCCAAAAAATGAGAATTTCCCGCGCGGACCGAAACGTACCACCTTAACATAATTATTTACTATGGAATGTGACTCTTGTTCCTAAACTTTGGCCATGGCAGATAGTGATTACATAAATATTATTATTAAATCAACCTCATTATGTTTTGCTAAACGATTGGGTGGCGACCCCTGTGCTGACATTAATATTTGCTTAAATTAATTTAATAGTGTAGTTTGAATTGGGCTTAATTTCTGAAAACAATGACACAGGTCAGAGCAGACTTACTTTTAGCGTCAGTCATTAATTTTTTTTTCAAATTGTTCATTCATTATAAAGAATGTAGGTACCTACGGTGACCTACACACACAGTATACAATACATACAGTAAAACATTGTAGACGCTTTCTTTTTTGACGTCAATTAAAAGTAGAGTTTGTACGCTGACTCTCAAAATACATACCATAAAGAAAATTACTTTTTATATAATTAAACTTATCCAATAAGTAAAACAGTCTTTTTTATCTTTGACACCAGAATAAGGATTCAATTTTTTTTGACTAAGTATTATTGACTATAATAAAAGCACACGTCAAATTATTTCTAATATGTAGCTACCTAATGTTGGCGTTTGACTGTAATCGCAGAAGTAAATTGCATATATATGCCTCTCTATAATCAGAAGGCGCTTGTTGGCCCTTACCTATATCATCTCTTAAACACAATGCCAAGTTACAATCTAAACCCACCAATACTTACTTTCTAAACAGATAATTTTATCACTAGGATTATTGAACAGCGCACATTGACAAAAAATATTATTAACTAAAGTCTTAAGCTTCTTCTGAAGCGTAACGGTAGGAGCTTCCGTTTTTTCTTAGCTCCAAGTTGTATAAGTAGTCTCTTGGCTTCTGCTAGTGTAACGGCGTCTGCGTCTTCTACTCCGGATATGAAACCACTTTCGGGTCGCGAGAGTGCTGGTCCAGCGGGTAGAAGGGAGAACCATCGGTCAATTTTAGCGTTCGAAGACAACTGCAAAATAAACAGAAAAATAAGCATTACAAAAGGTTTAGTTTAATTACCCTGAATTAGCACTAACGCAATCAAACAAATGCTTGGAATACACGTTATGGCCAATGTGCGTTCAGATTTTGGACCACTTATATGGTTATGTCAAGAAATAGGAGTTTACACCATTTTGCAACCGACGAAAGATCGTGAACGGTATTGGCAGACTACTTTATAGCTTTAAAAAATCAGTTGTCTCGCCAGCTACGAAAGTAATTTCACAGAGCCACAGGTGGTCAACTCCATATAAACTAAACGTAGTTCAACCCTAAATAATATAGATGGCGTTAAGTGTATCGATTGTAATTGAAGATTATGTAAATCCAAAATAAAGTAAAATTACGCACTGAAAACAATATTTTAATAGTTTTTATAATTTTATAATGAAATACAATCCTGAAAATAGCGAAGAATGTACTGTAAAATAGAATTGGTTAATTTTGTTTCGTAATTTATTACTAAATATTTTACTTGATGTCACAAACTCACAACAGATGTCGCTTGCTTTAAAACAAAAAGATAAAGATAGGTTTAATCAGCCACAGATAGATGGCGCTAAATTTAATTCTTGACAAGCAAATCAAATTATTATTTAAAATAAAAAAAAATCTTTAAGTACCTACCTATATATTTTTTCTTTTAATTTTTAATATTTGCATTGTATTAAACACTTGATTTACTAGTACTTTTCTTTTACAAAATTATCTCATACTTACCTACCTATCATTTTGCATTTTGTTTTACAATTTGTAAGAGTTTTTTTATCTTTCAAAATTTCAATAATATTTTTAATTTTTCAAAGAAGACTTCTTTTTTTAAAATATAATTGTGTTAAATTCGTAAAGTTGGTATGTATATATAAGTAGGTAAGTACCTAAGTAGTAAGCATTGAAGTAGGTATACTGTACTGACGTATTTAATTTACGGACATATTCCTGTATTATGCGTGTATGTATATTGAATATACATATATATATACAATATACATACACGCATAATAGCGTAGTCGTCCGCGGAGTGACGTAAACAAAAGCACAGTATGTATACATATTATAGAAAGCTTTTTAAATAATTATGTACCTACTAACAACGTCATAATCACGAGGCGCGTGCGCCGTTGCCACACGGCTACAACGTATGTACATGGCGCGAAGCGCTTGCTACGCATCGTTGCCACACCGCCTGCTTCTGCGTTCGCGCGCTCGGTTTATCTCTGCGTGGAATGAATTGATGCGCGTAGCGTAGTTGCTCAACGCTGGTAGGTACAGTCACCTCCATAAATATGTAATCACTTTGATCCTGGAGAGCGAACAGTGAATCGATTTTGTCAGTTTTCACAACTTTTTCGAAGTTGCATATTTGAATTCAGACTACCCTAACTAACATTACCATACAACATACCAAAAACGCAGAACTACATCACGCTTTGCGAATTTAGCCTCGTTTTTTGTATAATTCCAGCAGCCTAATGATCCTAAATAAATTTCTAATCCAATCTAAAAACAATCCAAGTCAGGTGCACGTCGAGCTTTATACTTGCAGTACCTACATTTATAGCTCTTATAACATAGAACTTAAGAACGGCACAAAATCCAATATAAAGGTCGACGTGTTTTTTTATACCACTAAGGTGGCAAACAAGCATACGGCCGCCTGATGCCTCTTGACGGTACGTGTACATAGATACATACATCTTACTACTTTAAATTACAAAATCGTCCGAGTCGCATAAATAAAAATTTGAAAGTAGTAAACTCGGACACGGATCAGTTTTTTGTATCCGAGTTGCCCCACTTGACTATTATAATAGAGTCGGCAACGCATCCATAGGAATTATGTGATACGGTATGTAACCGTTTGCCACCTTAGTGGTATAAAAAATATTTTATTTTTAATTTACTTTCGCATTTATAATATTCGTAAGGATAAGGACTACTCAGATCTGCAGACTGCGCCTGCGCGGCTTTTGTGGTGCGGCATTTTTGTTGTTATATTTTGTTTTTTACCTTGAATAAACGATTTAAAAAAAACGGGCAAGTACCTGCCGGGCCACGCACAATGCAGGGTTCCGTATTGGCTACGCATTTCTTGCTTGCAGATGAGTACAATGCCATATAGGTACTATGACATTTATAAATAAATAAATAAATAAAATAAAATACTCTTTATTGCACCAAAACATTATCAAAAATAACAAAATCAAAAAAATCGGGTGAAATATACAATAGGCGGCCTTATCGCATAGCAATTTCTTCCAGGCAACCTGAGAG
This sequence comes from Endotricha flammealis, assembly GCA_905163395.2. Taxonomy (NCBI): domain Eukaryota; kingdom Metazoa; phylum Arthropoda; class Insecta; order Lepidoptera; family Pyralidae; genus Endotricha; species Endotricha flammealis. Next base: position 9,956,887 of record LR990852.1, on the reverse strand, counting down.
AAAGGATTAAGAGGTAGAAATAGGTAGGTGGCGCAGTAGTACCGAAACAATACTAAAAAGAAAAATAATTACATATAAACAAGAGAAAGGGAAAAACAAAACAAAAATAAGGTAATAATATAGATGCATATACTTACATATAAAATATAAGATAAATAAAATGAACATTATAATTATGTGGACAAATAGTGACGCTTGATCAAATTTTTAAAAGAATGAAGCGACTGAGCTTGTCGAACATTGAGAAGAAGGGAATTCCAAAGACGGACAGCTCGGACAGAAAAGGAATTTGTGAAAAAGTTAGTGGAGTGTGGAGGGGTAACAAGGCGAAGATTAAATTTGCTGCGAAGAGTGGGACCATTAGTGTTGCTGTGATAAGCAAAGCATTCCTTTAAATAAGGTGGTGTAGAAGGATTAAAGAGGATAGAATAAAGTAGGGAAAGAATATGTAGGTTTCTGCGATAACGGACAGGGAGCCACTTGAGTTGAGAACGGTATTGGGAGACGTGGTCATATTTCCGAAGGCCAAAAATGAAGCGAATGCCGAGATTTTGGAGACGCTCTAGTTTATTAAGCTGCGCTTCAGAGAGATCAATGTAACAGCAATCCGCATAATCAAGGACCGGAAGGAGTAGCGATTGCGCAAGCAAAATTTTAGTCTCCATTGGCATAAAGTACTTAAAGCGACGTAGGGAGCTCGTGATCGCGAACATTTTTCTACTAACCTCACTAATCTGGTGAGACCAAGAAAGGGTCGTATCAAAAAGGATGCCAAGATTTTTAACCTTATCGCTAAAAGGGATATGCACGCCTTCAAAAATGATTGGTGTGATGTTAGACCAGTCAATTTTGGATATAAAACGGGAACTGCCAATAATGATCGCCTGAGATTTAGAGGGGTTAACTATCAAACCGTGGGCTTTACTCCAATCGGAAATGGCTTGCAGATCATAATTTATCGCACCAATAACTGCAGGTAGATCGTTAATGTGACCCTGCTGATAGATCTGTAGGTCATCAGCATAAAGGTGATAAGAGGAGCTAAGGCGAGAAGTAATAGAATTAATGAAGAGAGAAAAAAGTAACGGAGATAATACGCCACCCTGCGGAACGCCGGCTGATAAGGTACACCACGAAGAAAAGACACTGTTATCGATCTTAATGCGTTGTCGGCGTCCGCAAAGATAACTACGAAACCAATCGATGACCGCAGGAGATATGTTAAGAGAACGCAGAAAGCCCAAGAGTACGTCGAAGTCGACGGTGTTAAAGGCATTACTAAAGTCTAAAAGTGTCATAACCGTGACTTGGGAGTTGTTCATCCCTAGACGAATATCGTCCGTAATTTTGACAAGAGCGGTAGTGGTGCTATGGCCTTGCCTAAAGCCAGATTGGAAAGGATTCAACAGGTTATTATTAGAGAGGAAATTGTTGAGTTGGTGTAGGATAAGACGCTCAAAAACTTTGGACAGGAAAGAAAGGATAGATATAGGACGATACTCGGAATAGGAAGACGGATTACTTTTTTTAGGCAAGGGAGTTATGTTAGCATCTTTCCAAACAGTAGGAAAGACGGAGTTCGAGATGGAGTTGTTAAAAATGGCTGTGATTACAGGAAGGAGAGTATCTATGAGAGGCAAGATCATAGCACGACTGATGTCATCAGCACCTGTCGCGTTGGAGGAGATGGCCAATATGTTCTTCTTAACATCACTAACGGTAAATTGACTAAATGAAAAGGGAGGAAAGTCAGGAGTTGGAGAGGCAGAAAGTGAGTTTAAAGTTTTAGATTTAGTTTCGCTATCAAAAACAGCGGACGAGGAGAAATGCCTGTTAAGACAGTCGAAGTCAATGTTATTAGGATTAGAATGCTGATTTTTCCCAACTCCTAAAGACTTAAGAAACCGCCAGACCTTGGCAGGGTCACCGTTTTCAACTGCAGAATGGAAATGTCTACGCTGAGCCTCTCTACACATTCTATTACAACGGTTGCGGGCAAGAACGTACAGGTCTCGAAACTTGACAGGATCGCGTTTGAATTTCCCTTTGAGATGGTTTTTTTTGGCAATGGCTGATTTGATCTCCTCAGTACGTTTATACGTTTTCATCAAAGAAATTTTACTTCATAAGTTCCTCGGCTATTACTCGGTAACTAGTAGAGCTTACATAGCCGTTATAGTTTTCCTTGTAGGCCCAAAAAATATATTTTTCAAAATTTTGTTCTACCACTTTGTTAGCATTGTTAATATGAGTGTAGGACCGAGGACGGACAGATGGACATGGCGAAACTATAAGGGTTCCTTGTAGTTTACTACGGAACCCTAAAAACTTATTTTTGAAATATCAAAAGTAGGTATTTACCTACATATAACTATTTGAAAAACGGCACGGCAATATTAGCTAAAGATTCAATCTACAAGCCGAATACGACGCGACGCGACGACGATGACGAGCAACGGCGCGATGCGGCGGCGGCGGTACTGTGCGCGCCGTTGCTCGCCGTTGCTCGCGCGCCCTAAAGCGCCTCCCTCGCCGCCGAAACGCATTTCATTCACCTTAATTTGCACTCGGTGTTCTAAGTAGGTAGATACATTATGGGTTAAATAGATAGGCAAAAAGCAGAAATAAAAACATTGTAAACGACAATAATAAAATTGACCATCAAGTAGATACTATACTACCTATTTACACTAACTTTTTAAAAATATGGCAGTGCCCGTAATTACGTAAGTACCTATACTTAGGTACTTTCTACTTATCGTAAATATGAATTTACCTGATGCGTGCAAGATGTACGATTACAAATGTGTAATTTAAGACGACCTCCGTGGCGTAATGGTTACCACGCCAGATCGCCACCCAGGAGGTCCCGGGTTCGATCCCCGGTCGGGTCATGATGAAAAACGAACTTTTTCGAATTTTATTATTTAAGTAATAAGTAAGTACATACCTATAATCTAATTTTGAAAAAAAAAACGGATTAGTGCTCTGATTATTTTACGCCACTACTGCCATCTATTGGTTCGACTGTAAGCGCAAAAGCATTTTAGTTGTCTGTGATGTTTTTTTCGGGCGGCATCTAGTTTTCCATTTTGGTACTAAAAATTGCCCGAGCAATAAGCGCACTTAGAACGGCTACGTTTAATGTATGGAGTGAGCTATCTGTACTGTTAAGTATGTATTATAATATCTGTGACAGAGCTGTTCTTATCAGGCAACAGTTAAGGGCCTAAGTCGTAAAATAATTGCGGCCGACTGAGCCCGCCGTGCGACGCATATATCAATCCCTGCTTCGAGAGACAGAGATGGGACACCGTGAACCCGGCGAATTTTTACGCCAAAACACATTAAGGCTTATTTAAAATTCATTAATTGAGTTTTTTAATATTTGTTTTTACAATATCTAGAAAACATTAATGTCTTTCTTTATATGAAGTTTAAAATTTCTATTATTTATCGTTTAGAAGTTACAAGAGTTCTGAAAAAAAAACAGAGGTTAATTCGGATTTTTCGGAGGAAATGTGTCACAATCGTGTTTTGGCTCTTTCCAAAATTTCGATCATATGATGAAATTAATACATATCCAAAAATCTAAGTCAAAGTTTTAGTAGTTTAGAAGATATTTGGTTTTTAAGGACCCTTCTTTTCTTCACATAGCCCCTTAACTGTTGCGTTTGTAGCAATGAACGTAATTTCATAGAGCTGTAATTGCATATCTTTAACAGTTACTTTTGTTACATCTTACAGTTACATCTTTTACAGTTACTATAGATAGCAACGAACGTAATTTATAGAGCTGTAATTTCCTAGCTGGCGACAGTTAGCGTTGCGTTTGTAGCATCGAAAGTAATTTCATAGCTGGCGACAGTGGCGTCTGTAGCAACGAATGTAATTTCATATAGCTTTACAGAACCCAGTTTAGTCGCTTGCGATTACGTAGTAACTATTTAATATATAGCTTTTTAATCTGTGGTTTCGATCTGCTGCTATCAACAGTCATCGGCTGCGGAATGGTCAAAGACCTTAAATCGGAATGGTATCTTTAGTTCAATGAAGATTAGAAATCGCATTATTCGTGATTGTTGTCATTTTATTGACTAACTCCAATTATTTATTTATATAGATATAAAAGACTATCATTATACGATACTTAGGACGTGTTTAGAAAAAATAAAACTATTATGTGTACAGTGAACCGATGAAAGTAGATTTTTATGCTAATAATGTAAGCATCGTTATGAAACTTGGTCATTACATAGTACAATATGAAAACTATTGTCATAATATAGAAATTCGAGTAAATCCCTTCACGCAATATTTAGAAAACCCTTATGGCCCTGCCGACCTCTTTTATTGTCTGACTGTAGATAATATTAATTTTTTTGTATATATAACGTTTTAAAATAGAAACTTTAAAAAAACTAAGAATTCACTGCCGGAACAGATGCTCATATTTTGGCCCAAGAAGCAGATGTGAAATTTCTATGAAGTTAAAAAAATACTTTGCTCTTTACGTAACACGCGATTCGGCTCAATTTAGATTGTGTGTGGAATTAGGATCTGAAAAGTACATTACCTCTCTCATCCATCATAAACGTTTGGCATGTGAAAAGAAGCGTAAGCTTTAGTAAAACAGTTTCAGCATCGTGATTGATTTAACGTTAGCGTAACTTACAGGCAAATGGTTCTTGTCACCTCTCCTCCTTAGAAATAAGTTAGCATGGCAAGTTATTTAAGGAATCTAATGACAGTTAGAACAGAAAAGTATTTATTTCGGTAATAACATGATAGCTACTACCTACATTAAACAATTTGTTCTTTTGTGAATAGTTCAGTACCTATGTTCTTTTCTTGTTAACTACCTCTATTAAATATTAAACTGTAATGTTCAACAAAATGATTAAATGAACTCAATACAGCAAGCAGAAGAAGTATGTATCAATGTAAATGTCTTTAGTTTAGTTAAAGGCAAATTTCGAAGTTCTAGACTAGAAAAACAAGTACTTTTACAACCAAAATGCAAATTGTTCATAATTTTTCCAATATGTTGGAAATCATATTAAGAGTAGTCATATTAAAGGAGATATTAAATCTCTAATGAAAATGTGCTTCAACTTGTGAAACAAATCAATTTTGAACCTAAACTAAAGTTGAAAATGCGAAATGATAATAACAGTTGCGATAACTTTTCAATTTAATGACTCGATTCACATTTTGGGACGAGTTCGATTTATATCAATTTCAGCTGTTAGCCATTTTACATTGATTTAATGTCACTTCAATAGATCACGTCATAACATTTGATATATAAATCAATTAAAAATATGATGGATGGAATATGTTCTAACTTTTGCTGAAGCCTTTACGAAATTACGCATGATAAGGCAGATCATGAAATTCTTTGAAATGTGGATACATACGTTTTTCTAATTATCACGTGATTTTATATCTCTTACATGACATCTGTGTACATAATGGACTCTGTCTACTCTTTCAGAGAATACAGATGTAACCCCTGTCGAAAGTTCTCGTAGAAATTTGCTATTTACGATGTAGGTAGATGATCCAATGTGATGTCGGAAGGATCAATCACAGCTTGAGTACTGTAAACACCACTCCAACTCTAGGGGGCACACTTTGAGAGTGTTTACTTTGTGTACAGTTTCAAAATCCACGTTGGAAGGTTACATTTTCTTTGTAAAACTAAATAATACTTTAATAAAATCTTTGTCTACAACTACTTACTAATACTTACATACCCTTGTATTTACTGTGCTCGTTTTACCACTCTGTAATAATCTATTCGGGACGGAATAATATAAACTGACAGTTTTAAGAAAGTTCTTATATGAATTTGACATTTCTTATTTGCCAAAATAGCATATAAGTATATTAATAAGTGGTAAACTGGCTCCTGGGGACCATCTCCATGAGAATCGCGAGGATAATATCGATGTGCCACCAAATTCTAAACAGTATTTAGAACTTAAAACGTGTCTCATGATTTAATCGCGGCGATATTTATTTATTCGCGCTCGTAGCGATTCTCTCGCACGTGGAGATGGTCACTTGGTGTGTTTAAATGATCGCACGACAACGCGCGGTTACAGCGCGCGTTATCGGTTGTTGTGCAAGATCTATGGGTAAAAGGTATAAATCATATGCGCGGTTTGTGCTGTCTAGTTATACTATGACTGGCATTAGCGCGCCCAGTGCCGCGTGCTCATGTGAACTCTTACATATTTCCTGTCTCTATTGATAAAACACTACTGGTGTCAAATGGTGTCCGCGACTCCATCCGCATGACGGATGTTCTGTATAGGGAAAACAAGGACCTTTTGCCTCTTCCCCTGTGCCCTTTCCCCTTATACTATATTATCAGATGACCCGCTAGATCTTTAGCCTCCAATCGTAATGTATTTCTCCAATCTTTTGACGACCTCCGTGGCGTAATGGTTACCACGCCAGACCGTCACCCAGGAGGCCCCGGTTTGAATCCCGGACGGGTCATGATGAAAAACGAACTTTTCCTGATTGGCCTCGAGTCTTGGATGTTTATCGATATATGTATTTGTTATAAAATATAGTATTGTTGAGTTAGTATCCCATAACACAAGTTTCGAACTTACTTTGGGGCTAGCTCAATTTGTGTGATTTGTCCCTATGTATTTATTTATTTATAATCCAAGAATATTTATTTTGTCAGTAGATAAATTTTTAAAAGAAATCTTTCAATAACCTGCAGTTTAGGATTGATGAAGGAACGTTATTTCTCTCTATATAGCTATCTGAGTTTTTATTTACATTCCCAACAAGAATATCGGATTACCGAAACCTTTATAAGGAAAAACATTAAGTAGGATTATGCCTGTTTCCACTTAGTTTCGGCGGGGCGAGGTAGACAGCCCTAATCCCTGTTACAATTATTTAATAAACGATTACCTTGTATCCCGGGGCCTGATGGTAGAATTGTATAACTTATCTGGCGTAACAAATAGCCAATTATTTATATACGCTACATAATTACTAATTACTTATTCAATTTATTTATTAGGATAGAAAAGATTAGAATAAACTATCGTGCTGATTACCTATAACGTCATGTATATCCGCTACCAGAGACGAATGGAGTTGCTGCCGACTAGGTTATGTAATATGGGATAGGTGACATAAAGGAAATAAATAAACAAATAATATTATATTGACCTTACCTGTTTTAAGGGTCATGCCCGTTTTCATCAAGCAATCCTAGCGTAGATAATGTCTACTAGATATTCCCTAACTCAATTTGTTCAATTAAGTGAATGTTATGGCTGATTGGTGAAAACTATGGAAATAGTATGCTTATGCACACTGTCCTTCCAGACAGACCGTTAATTATAAGAGAGAATTTTTTTAATCGCATTTAAAATAGAGTTTTTAAATCATTTAAATAAAGTTCACATTTACATTTCACTTCTTATTTAAGCAAAATGAAATGTAAAAATATACCTTTATAAACACTATTTTAGACAAGGTCAATAATTTGGTCTCTACCTCTTTGGTTTGGAACGGAAGAGCGCGACGATGGTTCCAATCCTTCGTGGTGTCAGTCGCTGAATTTCCCGACGCCACGCGATGGACTCTTGTAGTATTACATTTTTTATGCAGGTCAATGAAATCTCAAACGCGCAGACAGAAAGCGTTAAAGTTTTTTCAGTTTTGCGTTCTGCGTTCCGCGTTCTTTGAAAGTAAAACAACATCTACAGCGTCGCGTATATCTAGCGACGGTCAACCGCGATGATCAGTGTGTACACGGCACAAGGCCATAGATATGAGTTTTTTCGGTTGAGTTTACCAAACAAAAGTTTTCAAACTGAAAACCGAAGTGCATGTTGAACGATGAACGCTTATGTCTGCGCGTGCCCTTAAAGAAAAAGGAATTAAAAATAAATTATACAACTTCTAACATTCTATGCTTTATTTATTTCCAGATACTATGAAGTGTATGACATTTATGGGAAACCACGGGACAGACAGTACATCTATGGGATCAGATAGTTGGGGTAACAGTAACAACAGCTTTATAATATTTCTAGCCGTTGCCCGCGGCTTTACTTTTGCACGAATATCATAGTCAAATAACTTATGTCAATAATTGTAATATCACATTCTCTATGTATTTTTCAAATACACAGAATTGGCACAAACAAAACAACAAACTTTGCCCTTATTATATAACACAGTATCTAAGATATTACATTACGCTAGGAACAACCGACACCGTCCAGTAATTGTAGAAGTGTTTGAACCAACAGCCTACTATTTCAGGTTTAAATTACATCAATAATTATCAAGTAGGTAATATTAATAACTAATGACACCAATTAAATCATTTCAACTAGAATTATGACTAATCTGTTCAAATTGAATTTTATCGCTACCTTGTTGATAAATAAAATTAAACTAATTATTTTATACACAGCGTTATTTGGTTTGAAGTTAAGCAGGACGTGAACTTACTAGCCAGACCACAACCTCGCGGCTAGAAGCATAGGGCGGAAACTAGTAATAACCAATGTACCAAAAAGTATTCAACAAACCACGAGGCCCACTCTGCACTCCACTGAAAATAATCGCAGCAGCGAAGCGCGGCGCAGAATTTTTATAACATCAACGTTTTTAAGCCTACAAAAGCTGTTTGATTCCCAAATGAATTAACGAAAAGAGAAAGTAAATTTCATTTGTCTAAAATTTATAAGTGTTCAGGTATAATGAAGTTAATAAAATTTTAAACAAGTTAAGGAATAAGGCTTTTAACTTATACCTTTTACATTCAGAAATTAATTAGTACTAAACTGACTTTAATTGGTTATTTATATGGTGAGAATTTCTTTTCAGTCTGGTAATCATTTTTATTCAGTACCTACATTAGCAAATACGTTATGTAAATAGATGTAAAAGACTCCTCATATAAAGCATATAAAATGCTAGTGTATCAAAAGAATATGTTTACATAAAAGCATTCGTAAAGTTATCACTGAGTTAATAATTTACCAAGAACTAAACTGATATTTTTATATTAAAAATGTTTTTGAAACACGTTTCATTTAGCTTTCAATAATATGAAAGTAATTACAGGAGTGACCCGCTTTAAAGGTAATCTCAAGCGTAATTTAAACATTCGTTTTGATTTTCGGATCGTAATTTTCAGGTTCAATTAACAGCAAATAACGTTAATTTACGTCAACGTTCCCGATGAAAAGAAAAAGCAACGAGCAATTTGATATCAAAACGAAACATGTCATAAAGGAGAGCAAAAGGAATCAGGCTGCCTGCAGCCGACTCTTACAGAAGGAATAATTTCAGCCTTCCTTTGTTAATTACCATTACATCCTTAACACTTACTTTCATACTATTTCCACCATAGTTTTCAGACTTCACATTTATTAACCTTTCGAGCGTACAACGTACGTAAAAAATTTGTATGGAGAAAATGTATGTCGCGGCATACAGTTGAGAGAATAGTCGATGATCGCGCGAAAGTGTTAATTCATGTATCTTTAGACAAACTAAACGTTCCAGCACTCTGATGACTTCTTAGTTCATCGTGGGTCCCATGAGGAAGGTTTTCCATTTGATAAGTATGGAAAAGGATGGTTTGGAGAGGTTTTAGATAGCTAATAAAAACAATAAATAACTGTTTGCAGGTATGCACAAAATTGACTGTGATATAAAAACCTACTTATAATAATAATACCTGATTATTATAGTAGATAACATAAAAAAAATAGTTTTTCTTCGTGGCTTTACTCCTAAAATAATTTACGTATTTAACTTTTTCATTTGCAAGTTCTAGACAGGAAAAAAAAATACTAAGAGATATTATTTTACTTTAACATTGATACTAATATAAAAATTATGCTATTGTAATGAATGTAAATGTCTCTACTTCAATTAACATTAAAATATTACATGAATGACACAGTGCTTATATTTTTTGATATATAATCAATTCTTGAAAATTTTGCTAAACTACGATAAACTGATTTTTTGTAAGCAGTACGTACGTAGATACACATTCTATTAAAATCCTTGTTTTTTTTTACAAAATTTAGTCAACCCATTTAATTAACATGAATTAACATGATGGTAATCTGTATCCCTGCAGTGGGATGATGTTGGGTTGTTGATGATAATTATATTATGAATGGTAATCTTAGTAAAACAAAGACCGAACTCAGTTAATTTTTGTGAAATATAGTTTTTTTTTAGTTTCTCATTCATCTACTTAATCGTACTTGATGTAATGATGTTATACTTAAGAAAGCAACTATAAATCTTATTTTATAAAGTGTAAACATACATTTTAAACAACTAACTCTATTGGCGGCGCCGGTGTTCCTGCTACGTGAGGTTGCTACACACATATGTATGTCTGAGGTTCGCTACACATATTCGGGCTGGCACCTTAGATTCAACAGTATTTTATCAACAACAAAGCCACCCTTGAAACATTTTATTACATTTTTTCGGCAATCAGCTCAATCAGCTCGTGCGATCAACACATAATTCCCGAATATTCGTTATATTCCTACCTGCCTTTATGTTGTCCGGTCAATAGTATAGGTGCGGAAAAGCCAAGCGATTTTAATGCCCGAAGATTAATGCCAACACGTATTGGCAGCATGGCAGTGTCCGCTCTAATCCCCTTCGATTGAAGGAACACCCATGTAGTAGTTGGATGTTTTTGAATTGATAAATAAGATTAATGCCAGCGCGGCCCGAATATGTGTGTACAAAGCCTGAATCAAGTAAATACGACTAGGAGGGTCCGGAGCGGGGTTCGGAGGCGCGGTAAGCGCGGTTCTATTCCTTATCTCTATTTTTATGGCTCTATTTATATGAGCGACAACAAATAGAAAGCGTGTGGTGGACACGGGTTCATTCATACAAATTTTCGGTTCCGACCCGCTCCAGTCCTCTGTATGTTCCAGGTTTTACTTCGTAAAATTTCTTTTTTGTCATCATTTACATAATGTTGTTGAATCAATGACTTCGAAACATTTATAGTGTACACTTTTAATGTTCTTTATAATTTGAATGTTAAAAGCCGTTTGCTATCCATTTTAATTTTCGGATTTTCGCTGACAGCTCTGTATCATTTGCCCGATGATCATCTAGTAATTCTGATATACGAGAATCGACGCTGCAATCAAGTATGAGCGTCTTCATTGTGTGGTTCCATACGATGACATTTCATGATCAAGTTTAAAACATTTTTGCCATACAAAAATATGTAGAATTATGCAAATTATTTGGCACAATTGTAAACTTTTTCTAACACGAACTTCTATCAGTGAATCATTGAAATATCAAGATCACATCTTGTACAAATTGAACGAAGCGGTACTAAATTCCATATATTTGATACATGGCGTACACAGTAACAACTCGAGATGGATAGAAATTTGTGTTAGAGATACAGTCTTTTTTATTTTTTATAGACACAGTAAAACGATGTACAAAATTGTAATTTTATTTTGAGAGGATCAAATTTTTTGTACCAGGATGATTTTGTCCAATTATCAAAGTTTAAAATTTGCTTTTTTTTTTAAATATTGTGACAGCTCTGAAAAGGATTTCTTCCTCTTTGGTCCTAGTGATTGTCACAGACAGACAGACTGTGCCTTTTCCATAAGCATCTATGTCCACCAGATGTCCACCCATGAATTAAAACTAAATGTTTCAAATAACAATATTTTTTATAACAGCATTGAAAGAAAATAACTACCTACCTACATTCATTTAAAGTTTGCGATATTTAATTTTATGAGTAATTAAAAAATATTCAATCATAAATCTATTGGCGAAATAGCTCAACCCTACAAAACAACGACGTTTGGCTAATATACCTATAATAAATAGCATTATGGAAGTATTGACATAATTTCCATCAAACTTCAATCGTTGTTTTTTTATTTACAAACACAAAGTAGTAAATATTTTCTACTTATTTGTTTTTCCTCTCTTTGTTTTCTTGGCAGACATTTTTTATATTTATGAAAAGATGAAGAATTCGGAAAAAGAAAGATTTTTGATAGAAAAGACGGGGCTTTGTTTGGACTAGTTAGGACATAAATAAAAGTTCCCCCTTTTTGGAGGTGAGCACTAGGAGCCCGGGGCACAAAGAAGGTCCCATTTTTTGATTTCTTGCATATAATCTCGTAACCGATTCGTTGTAGGAAATTTTCACAATGAAAGCTAAAAAAAAGCCTCTACACTTTTTACGTACTTCCATCTATTGTCTAGTTATGCGACTTCAAACAGGCGACTTTAAAAAAAAATCTTTTACACTTTGACTTATATTGACCCTACAACTTACAAAATATGTTTGTCTCCCAACTAGTCCAAACAAAGTCCTGATTTATAAATTATCTGTCTTTCATGAGCGTTTATTACCGGTCTTCTAGGAAGATATTACTGAAGTCCTATAAAATAAAATATAAATGGTAGAAAGCTTTACACATAAAATATGATTATCGCAAAGACAAGAAGAATAAAGGTGCGCGAAGACGATCACATTTCTCCGCGATAATACCTTATTATAGACTTTTTATGGCTCATCGAAAACATAAATATCGAGAGGCTTGCACTTTATACTATAACAATATCGTCCATAAAACTAAACCCTATTTTTATTTGGATATGACGATAGATATGTTTATGGATATGGATATAATAATACGCTCATAAAATTGAGTAATGCGTCGGAGATTTGGTATAACAGACACATTGATATGTACAAACAGAAAACATAATTATAATTATCTATTCTAATATTAACGTCTCTGGTCGACGTGGTTTAAATTTGGCACCTTAGTAAATTTTCAATCCGCAGAACTACTTTCTCCTACAGCTCTACAGAAAAGTAATAAATAGTAAAACAATAATATTTAAGTACACCTACAATCCTAGTTTGTAGAAGAAATGAAAGTTTGAAAAGAAAATAAATATTAGGAAAATTATACATTTTAGGTAAGTACATAAAAAAATAAAAAAAAATATATGAAGCTATCTTGAAGGTAACTTGACTCGATATTGTTTTTCTAGGTATAAATTCGTTTATTTAGTGGTGTGCCTCGTCCATTGGGCCCTCAGAGCAGTCATCATTTCACTTCGGTTTGGAACCTTTTCGCTGGTGGTGCGAGTGATGGGAGCGGCTGGTGCTAGCAGTTCGGGCACTTTGAGCGTTATTCCAGAGCACGATGCAGCTTCGGGCTTTGGTTCCGCAACATCAGAAGCACTCTCCGATGGACTTACTGGCACAATCAGCCGCACTCTCCCGTCTTCTCCCGTCGCGGTCAAAGTTCCGTTGTGGGAGAGTGGCATAATAAAAGGTATTCCATCGTCCGAGCTGAACGCTTCAGGAGAAGAGTCTTTGGATGTAGTAGCCTGGCTGGTGCTGTACAAGGAATGTTCAGAATGACCAACACTCATGGCTTGTGCTATTGCGCCAACTTCATCATTGGAACTGCTGGTATCTTTATAAAGCTGATGATTCAATAGACTAGCAAGATCGGAGTTGCTGTAATGATTCGTGAGTGGAGGTATGTTTGGGAAAGCGTTGCTGTTTTGGAAAAATTGTTGATTGGTGGAATTCCTTTTGTTTTCAACGTTACCGTTTGTGTGACTTTCCATATCTTGAAATTTGGATATAAGGAAATTTTGAATCTGCTCATTGGACATTCCTCCTAAGCATGGTGCCAAAGTGGGTCCATTGATCGCGGGTGTTGTAGTCAAGAATGGAGACAACCTGAGGTTATTGTTTTCTACGTTTTCATTTAATTTGTTTGTCTGAGCAATGAGGTTGATCAGTGCGTCCGTGTTGAGCTGTGGTGAATTTCCGTTACAGGCAGGTTCGGTGTTAGCGGCCTCCGTTTTTCCTTTTGCCTGATCTCGCAGCAATAAAAAACAAATGATATAAATAACATATACTTACTTGAAATAAAAAAAGTTAGCCATCAAATTCATAGAGCAGTCACACTTACACAAAGGTTAACACATCACAGGTCACAACAAACAGAACGATAGCAATCATTATTTTTTTCTTTTGCTAAACATGCTATGAAAAAATCAAAATCGGCAAAATATCTAAAAATATAACAGGCAATTCTAAAACGTAAAATACGTTTACGATTTACGATGGAGAAAATATAATAATCTAACTACAAAATGAAAATTACCATGCGTCAATTAATTTGAAAACTTTGCGATGGCGTGATGTGTTGAGTTAATTGTTATACCTGCAATCTAATCTAAATAGATAGATTTTTTGTACAATTTCACAGACGTTGAAAATGGAAAACTAATACAATTTTATATTGCAGATTTTGTTGATGTAAGTAATTGTAACATACAAAAGTTGTTTTCAGTCGCGTATTTTCTGATCCTAAAAACTTTTTACATTTGGCAGGCCCGGTCGTAAAATGGTAAATTAATCTAGATTTGAATAGACAATAAAAGGGTTTATGATGTAATATTACACGAAAAATGTTGAGGACGACCAACGTGGGAATATTATATTTTTTATGGCTTTTACTACATGGAAGATCGCAAATTGACTCGTTTGAAGTGAAGTCTATTTTATTATGCAAGTATAGTCAGATGTTATGAAATGTATAGGTTACCTCTACACCTTTGGTTTTCAGATCTTTTGTTGTAAGGTGTTTTTAATATCCATGTCCTTTTTAATTTAGGTACCTACTAATAATGAGCAGTTTCCTTTTAGGTATAATCAGTTGGTTTTTAAAATCATCAAAAGATGGCGCTAGCATTATTTTTTGGTATTGTTGAGGCCCAATATTTAGTCTGTGGCAATAAAGAACTGACCGAATGTCAATTTGATTAATTTCTGTTTTTGTCATTTGTCATTTCTGAAGCATTGAATGAAGGTTTTTTGTATTGTATGAACATTGTAACCTCAAAAAGTTGTTACTTACAAAATTTTATTAATAATACATTGTAGTAATAATTTTTAATACAGTTGCTCAAAAAGTGGCGTATTGCAGGGACGTATAGCGTTCGGGATGTGGGCCATTACATACTTGTGCTTGTGCGTTCTCTTTCCCAACTGTCAAAATAATGTCTATTAAAAAGAAAAACTCAACCACATGCAAATATTTCTTAACTTATGAAGTTCTTATAATTCATGCAAATATTTCTTAACAGAAGCTACTAATTTGTTTCAATATCAGATTTAATTCAATGAGTTAGGTTAGGTTTCATTTCATTTCATCTCATTTTTCATTTTCATTTCTTATCAATAAAAAAAATCTACTGAAGACTTGGCTGTATGCATAGTTCCCTTTGCCTACCCAGAATGGGTGAAGAAAACAAAAAAAATCTCTGCTTTATATTTTTTTACGATTGGCGCCATTTTCCAAAAAATTTCTTTGCGAGTTTAGTTGTTTGTTGCACAAAATGAATAATTAAATTGCTTAATTTTTTCGCAACAGTATTAAAAATAGTTGTCAGTACACGTGCGGAACCGTCATTGCAACTTGTTCCGACTGTCAACCCGAGCCGAGGCGCAGCCGAAGGTGAGGGCACCTTCGGCTGCGCCTCGGCTCGGGTAGACATTAGTCTCTTTGCAATGACATTCTTTCCGCACTCGTAATGAAATATACTATTCTTTAAACTATTTATTTAAATGTTAAAATAAATGACAACTTTGTAGCAAAAAGCTCACACCCACTCTTTTATTACCAAAAGTGCCAGGCTGCGCTATCTATCGAGTGTTTAGGAAAGCTATAAAATTCCTAAAAGAAAACTGCTCATTATTATTCTTTTTTCCCCCGTAATATTTATTAAAAAATAACTAATTCATTTACACTTTTATAAACACAATAAAATGCGATCGCAGATCAAAATAAAAAATTATTGATTAGATTTTTTTAAACAAAGCAACTTTATGAGAGATGTAAAAGATTCAAAATTAAACGTTCCAATACCTAAATAAATTGGTAGAAGGCAGTTTAATCTTAAATTAAATAAGACAGGCGATGAAATTTTGTGAACATAAAACAAAGTAAGTAAATAGCAATAGGAACTCGTTTGCCATTTCAATTGTATCAGAATCTACAACAGTAACATTTACTGTAGATATCATTATTTTAGACATCATATCCAATTATGTAGGTAAGTACTTATTGATAATATTGTGCATTAACTATGGGTTTGCGGATAATGAATTTTGTACGATCTACAAATTGAAAATAGCAAAAATTGAAATTATGAGCATCTATTTTAATTAGGTAACATTAAAAATGCATTTAACTTAGCTACTTTTAAATAAATTAACATTAAGTAACATCTATAACAAACAATTTCTAAGATCTTGTCATTACGCAAAATAATAATTAATTACTCGTCTGTCGACTTAGTAATTTTCAACTTTTGTTGAAGGGTTGAAGTAATGACAATTTCATAGAAACATTAAATTAAAATCACATTATTTCCAGCTTATGAATAATTTAATTGTCAATGAAAAATTTAATTACCTACCAACCTTTTGTAACAACAGCCTTTGACTTCCGAGATAACCTCAATGTCATTAATTTTTTGAAAAATATAAGTGTACATTCCTCTTTTGAAGATCGTAGTTTTAATTGAGTTTGAATAGGAAACTGTATTTTACATTTTCAAATAGGTACCTAAGTTCCAATTTCGTGAACCATAGGAATCATATTATTATATATTTTAAAATGTTAATGCATCTACATATAAAAATCTTAAAAAAATGAAAAATATTTTATTTTGTAAGCTAGTTACAAATTGTTTGTTGTACCGGCTCACTTTAGGTTTCCCTGTGTTATGGGAGTCAGGCTCTACAATGGACTTAGAGTTACTTACTAAGTTACAATAAAATGTTTTTGGTATTCATAAGCAGAAAATAATCGTGACGATACGGAATGTTTTCGCTAAATAACGTAACCAGCAATAGACTTATAATCAAGGATCAATAATTTTTTGCATTTTTAATTTTATAATTATGTTCGTAACAGGGTAGGATTCCGACATTAGACGTGGCATGCGTACGCATGCTCTCCGACACGGCGTTTATGGAGTGTGCCGTTCGGCAGCCGATAGTATCCGCCACAGAGATTTTATCATTTGAATACATACATTTCAATTTCCTTTTTACGGCATTGTGAAACGCCGTCCGACCAGATACGACCCGATGCGAATGGTTTGAATCGTACCTTATGTTACATTTTGTCATTTTCTATAATTGTAATATTTAGATCGAGATGTATACAAAGATAGACTATTTGAAGGAGCAGTTACGTCATTTACGTTATTCTGGAAGCTATTATAAAACTGAAAATTATGACAATACCTGTGGCAAAAGTGTAAGTTGTTGAGCGCTGATTGGCCGAGAGGTACCGCGTTCGCAATCTTTTAGGTGTGATACTAGAGCCGCGATGTGCTCCAGAAGCTCCTTGTTGTGGACCAAGAGCTGATGGGTGCGAGCCTGGAATAGTTAGTAATAAATGTCAATTTTGTAATAGTGAGATCTTGTGAACGGTGAAAAAACAATGAGGCGTAACTAATTTGGTTTAGTGGCCAACACGCAATACATATATTGTTATAACCATCGAAAGACAAACAGAAAAGAACATTAAAAAGTCCACCCGCCTTCAAAATAAAATTTCATTGTATAAGGATAGATACCGACTGGCTTATGTTACGATGAGGAAGTTATTAATAACTAAGGTATAAATAAAGTGATGTTACCTGAGCCTCACATCGCGCAGCCTGTTCTGCTGCCAACTGGTCACGTAGTAACAACAATTGTGCAACTGCTGCTCGTGTCTGCTGTGCTTGCTGCTCAAGACGCTCTCGTAGCAACTGTACTTGATGTTGTGCACTAAGAGGTGTTGTTGTTTCATTTGTGCTCTCTCCATTGACTGTCACATCAACTTTGGTCACGCATTCAGGGAGGTCAGGTAAATTGATGGTAGGCGCGGGCGTAACACGCTGTAACAAAAATAGAGATAGCCTAATAATTTTTAACCCCCGCCCTAAAAGAGTATGTCAGCATCTAAATACATTACCCGATTTTGATACCGTTTTTTTTTTGTTAAAATGATGATTTGATGGAGACTATTAGGCATTCTTTTATTAGATATTATTCAAGAACATTACAACAAGATTAATTCAAGAACCACCTAGTAGCCAAATAGGCAAATAGCATTGGTCTCGGCCATGTTGTGTTCCTATACGATGAGTAAGGTCTCCAGAGCTCCATTTGGGGGGGTTGGGAGGGTTGGCAACGCGTGAGTGATGCTTACCATCAGGCGGGCCGTATGCTTGTTGCCACCTTTGTGGCATAAAAAACATCTGTAGAGCTGTGTGAAACCCTTTCAATACTTCGTCTAATATCTCTATGATTAAATTGGTTGTGAGTTTCAAGAGCTGTACTACCCGGGACGACCAGGTGGAATGTGTGTTGGGGTTTTCCCGAGCTGTTTGAAGATCATCAGCTTTTTTCTTATTGATGAATGGCTATGGACAACTTTCTATAATTTACAAGAACATGGTGGTCTTGATGTAATGCTGTGGGTAGCATATAAAGAATATGTGGTATACTAATAAACCCCAATCGCACCAAATATACATTCCGCATTTGGGTTTATTGAGTAGGTTATGAAAAATTTTGAAGTGACTATGATTCCGAAAAATCTATTCAACCGTTTGAAGATGCCATTTTCTAGTAGATGGCTTGAGTTCTTAGTGGCGGGATTTCATTTAATTTCTTTAAATGTATTTTATTTACTAAGTACTTGATTAGATTTAAAGCCTACGCACATCGGGAGGGATGGCAAGGGATTTTTTTTTACCAATGGACATTCAAACGTACGAAATAGAAATAAGACATAAATTGATATGCTTCGGTTTTTCAATTGTTATTTTTAGAATTCTATATGACGTTTGTGAGCCTAGTTCAATATTTTTAAATAAATAAATAAATCTACATATATAAAATGCTTTGTCCTGACTGACTGACTGACTGACTAACTGAGAATCAACGCACAGCCTAAACCGCTCATCGTAAAAATCTGAAACTTGGAAGATGGATTGTTTGTATGACGTAGGCGTCCGATAAGAAAGGATTTTTCGAAATTCTAACTTTATGGGGGTAAAAAAGGGGGGCAAAGTTACTAGGGGACAACTTAATTCCTTGGTCCAATCTACTTCAAATTTGGCATAAAAATTGTTTAAGAGAATTGATGGAATACGTGATTCTTATTTTATTGAAATTCTTGAAAAAAATGTATTTTGTGGGTAATTTTATCGAGTTGATATCAATACTCATACTCCTTAGTACTTTTGATTTCAATAACATTTCATTTTGACACATCCGTGAAGTGAAGGGTGTCATCTGTCATGTAATATTTTTATAAATTGTGAATATTCAAACAAAATGATTTCATAATTTCTGTTTGTGATCCCGGAAAAACAGCTAAAATATGGATCATTTGATATTAGGTGATACCGTCGACTATGGAGCACATAGATTCTAGGGTCCCTGACCCATTGCCCACCTATAACAGGAAACAGGATATAGCGAGATATAGTATAAGGCAGTGATTTGTTATTTAACCTACTACAATACCTATATATATTTTAATTTATGTCAATTTATATTATAATTGAATATTATATAAATTGTACTTAAATAAAAAATAACAACGTATATGATTTTCTATAGATTCGTAATGTTTGACACATACCCGCTGCCACGTCGACTGAGGCCACAGTCTTAGTTGAATTTCTTCCGACTTAGTCGTAGTTTGACGTTCAGTGAATGCGTATCTCACAATAATATCACAAAAATGGTTAAATGCACTGTTAAAACATGTATGTCGTGATCCCAAACTAATAACAAAGCAAGTGGTATCACTTTTCACAAATAAGAATGCTTAATTATGTTAAAATTATACCAAAATAGTATTAAAATCGAAATTAATATATTACGCATTGTTTTTGCCAACAGTGTTGCCAGTAAAAACGATTTTAAGTTTCCCAAATGTTGGGAGTTTAGTCAATGACGAACTCATACGCCTTTATGTATCATTAGTAACACAGTAGAAGTAAACCTACAACCAGGCTCAAACTAGAATTAATTATTTACTTAGAATTGATTGATACTAAAATCAATCGCTAGTGCTACGCACGTCAAGACAAAAAAAAACAAATCATTTTCCTCTTTTTGATATGGCTTTTAACTGACATTTGACATAATGATATTATTACTATGACAGTGAAGTAACAATTTCATCTTTTTCATTGTGGTAACAGTGTTTAATTTAAATTGTTTCTGCAATTATCAAATGTTCGATTGAGTACAATAGTTTTTGTTTTATGTCGTATTTTATTCAAATTATTTAAATTTATTATTTTATTTTATTTAAATTTCATTTTCATTTCTTAACAATAAAAAAAATCAGTAGATTTTTTTTATTGTTCAGAGCCAAGTCTTCAGTAGAAGACTTGGCTGTATGGGCATAGTACTCTTTGCCTACCCAGAATGGGTGAAGAAAACAAAAAAAAATCTCTGCTAAAAGTTAGTAGTAGCACAGAATAGATAATAGTAGTTAGGTCTGCATCGGTTAGATTCATCAATGACTAAAAAATGGAAACTTCTCCATTCCGCCATGATTCATTCTTGAAATATAATATGTATGTACCAATATTTACGCATCTATATATTTATTTCTTCCTATCTTTAATTCTTCTGTCACCTAAGAAACAATAATATGGTATAAAAACTTAAAAAAAAAAAAAAAAAGACTCATATAACATTCATTCAATGGGAAAATTGTTCATGAGCTGGCAACTCTGACCATTTTTCTGGGAGTAATGCTTTTGTCTCATTTTGACATAATTAGTTTGACTCTAGAAAAAAAGAGACAAACATATTTTACTTTGGCATATGCTCGGAATATGTATCGGTTTCAAAGCTACGTTTTTAACACTCTGAAGTGGTTGCGGCTTTTTACGAATGCTTTGTATGGCGTTACTTCTCTTGTCTTAGAAGAATATAATAAAACCCCATTGGTATAAGGACGGAGTTAGATTTTTTTATAACACAAAGGTGGCAAACAAGAATTTAGGATATTTCACTCTCCGAACGAAACGCATTGCTGCTACACGTAAATATTCTGTAAAAGGGTGGCACTTCACCGGTCGGGCTAGCCTACTTTTCATAAACGACCACTCCAAAGATTGTAATGAGAAGTACCTATATAAATAGACAACCGATAAAAAAGGATTTTTTGAAATTCCCACGGGAAAGCGGGATAAACGCAAACGAAGTTGTGCGGGTTTCTCTAGTAATCATATACATATACTTCATCGTACACCCATTTTCACACTATCAGGATCCTACATTACTCATGCACACGCAGTTGCATGCAGTTTCTTCTTCCAAGGAATATTTTAATCCCTTAAATGATTGTAATTAAAAATATCTTTTGTATATTAAGAAAGAGCGGGACTCCTAACACAGGTACCTTCGTAATTAAGAGGAGTTCCCACCCACAAGTAGTTGAAACAATGCAAAAAGATACGTAATAAAGATTTTTCATTGTCATTTTATTAACTTTAAAACAGCTTTGTGCAACTCATCAATAATCTCTAAGGCTACTAATCACAGTGATTGCCAAACGAAGAAAACAACTACCTATCATTTTATTAGGAACACCGCACCGCATTACATACAATAAAAATAAACTATAAGATACTAAAGATACTATACAATCGGAACACAAAAGGGTTCCGATTTTCAAAAATTACGATTTAATGTCAAACTTCAGTTCACACAAAATGGCTACGGGCATGGAAATACTTATGACGGCGACGAAAGCGAAACCATAGCGCGATTCAGGAATCTAACAGCGGCATCTGTATTCTGTTATGTGAACTAATGCTGTATGTAATGTTAATAAATTATACGTACTGTTAGCATGGCTCCGTGGGTCGTTTTAACTAAAACTATTTCACTATTTACTGCTTTATTAATTCCAATACAATAATGATATAATTATAATTAATAATTTTATTGTATACGGCGGCGGTTACGTTATGTATGACTCAACTCGCGTTAGGAATGCAATAGGTTTTTATAAAATTATATATACATATTATAAGCTGAGCATGCATGAATTAAACGTGAAGTAATAATATAATGCGTTAATAAAATAATTATAACAATACACACACTGAATACGCTAATAAAAATGTATCCCCGGAGAATAGGTTGTTAATGATTTTTAAGTTCTATACCACGGGATCATCGTAAATATACTTACTGGATAGATTCACGTAAGTATATAATAAAAATGAATCTTAAATCTATAATATTATAAAACCGGTCAAGTGCGTATCGGGCCACGCACAATGTAGGGTTCCGTATTTGCTGTGCATTGCTTGCTTGCAAATGAGACTAAATGAGTCCAATATCATATTCTGTCAAAATTTTGTAATTTTTCATCAAAGAAATTTTATTTTATAAGTTCGTCGGCTATTACTCGGTAACTAGTAGAGCATACCTAACCGTAATAGTTTTCGTTGAAGGTTCAGCATATGGACAAAAAAATCATGTTAGTAGCATGATTTTTTTCAAATTTCTAAACACAATACTCTCAGAAATAGAGGGAAACGGAAACGTTGCAAAACGAAAGTTGAGATAGATAGATAGATAGATAGAATATGCAGGCATCTTTTCAAGGCAACGTAAGCAGGACTAGCAAGATATAAGATTAAAAATATTAAGACATAAAAGCTAACGTATATAATAATAACAATGACATTATACACATAATATAATATATTAATATATATACGTAAATATATATAATATATATGTATACATACATACACATATACGAACATGAAAGAAATAACATACTTTAGAGAGCCAGGAAATGACACTTCAGCAGGTTTTTGTAGTTGTGAATGAATTTTGCATTTCTTATGGATACTGGAAAACTATTCCATAGTCTGACAGCCTGAAAGGTGAAAGACTGATAAAAAAAATTGGAAGAATGGATAGGCATCAGAAGAGTGGAGTGAGAGGCTATGGGCAGAAGAGGAAAATGTTAAGAATTCTTTAAGATAGGAAGGGGTACCAGGATTAAAAAGTATAGAGTAGAGGAGGGAGAGAATGTGCATATCTCTACGCTGACACTGAAACTGGCTGAAAGTTGACACGATAAATGTAAATAATTCCGAAACGGATTATTGTATCGAAAAATATCTTCCCACACCTACGATCTATCTAACGACACAACTTACATTGAGACTAGCTCAATCTGTGCGATTTGTTCCTATATATTTATTTATTTTATTTATTGTTCGGTGTTTATTTACACGAGACCGGTTTCTGGCTTGCAGGCCTGGGCTTCTACTACGAAAAGTCAATTACGAACAATCGGATGCGACCGATAGCCGACCGAAGTTTCCGTTGTGACGTTACCACGAACTTAGTTCGGATCCGATCCTCTTCATCGGAATCATAGACAATTGGTAGACTAATATCGGACCGAATGAAACCTACGCACTAGTGACACAACGTGACACAAAGCTTATCGACATTTTATCGATAATTCATTTCTAAGTCAATATTATTCTATCTAACGAGTAATGTTAATTTGTAAATTATAAAAATGAAATGTTATGTCCATTTCATAATTTTAAATAAGAGAAAAAGCAATAATACTCATGATTTTCTCAATAAACGAAAATTGAATGTATATCCTAATAGTTTAAAAAGTCGTCACGAAGCTAAGCTACTCATTTATCAGAATGACTTTTCAATTTGGTTGCATTATAAGTACGGCACAGTAAAAATTGTATTACCAAAATGGTAGATTTTTATTAGTATTGGCGTACAATTATCGAAGGCAATAATTCTCAATATCGTTTAAAGTTGTTATATTTTTACACTTTTGTATTTAAAAATAATCTTTCAGTATATGGGATTAATTTTTTCACAAAACTTTATTTGATTTTCAAGTTTTGTCAGGCGGTGGTAGAATTTTTGACTACTACACATACATACTATTTGATTATGACATTTAGTCTCGTCTGTCTGTTTGACGCAGCCGTCACTTCACTGCCAGTGACATGACGCGTTGTATAGTGTTTCTGATAAGTTCGTTTCGTATTTATTTATACTCCAAGTTGAAACATGACTGCACCAACGGCGGCGCAAATCGAAGCACTCCTCAATTTCCTCGAGGAGCATCGCGACCTAGCGAGAGGAAATTTGAGGAGTGACTGTTGACACGTCGGCTGTGGGACGAGATCTGCAGCTCCTTAAACGCCATGGGGGTGTACGAAATCCGTAAAACAATGGCAAAAAGTAAGTTTTCTTGGTTTTAAATATGTGTACTTATATCAATTTGCTATGAATTGCGTAGACATACATATAGATAGGTACTCAAATATAATTATTTTGTTGTAGGTGTGGACAGATAGAAAATATTTGGCCAAAAAGGCAGCAGCGGCAGCACGAAGTTCTACATCTTCTACTGGTGGTCTCCGCCTCTCTTCCAATGGGACGAAAAAGTAATTTCTATTATGAGAGATAGGTTTGGTGAGCCGCAGACAACAGCTAGAGTGCCTGCATTTGTTGAGGTTTGTACACATATTTTGCTTGTTTCTTTGTCTATGATGAAAGAACATAATATGTGTATACAATTCTTATCATACACATATTAAAATTCCTAAGACTAAGTTTATGTTTAATTTTTTTAGGTCTTATTCTTCTGAACTATCAAATTTATAAAATTATAGCCTATAAATCTTTATTTACTTTCCAGCTCAGTAAAGAGCCAACTGCTGCCTTATTGCCAACACAAGAAGAAAATACAATTTATGGTATGTAAAACAAATCAATATTAACAAGTTATGTTGAATAAATTTAATAAGATTTATCTAATATAAAAGAGATGATTTCTAACCATGGCATAGTTTCAACACTTCAGTCACTTTTACTATAAAGTGTATATGCTGTGTGCTGTACATATGATGTTGTTTTATACAGTGTGCCCCGTCATAAAGTGCACAAATGGAAATGTGTGTTAAAATAATTCAGTTAGTAAAAAACATACCAAAAAAATCTATATTTTTTTTCAAACTTCTCAAGTACAACAGGCTGTAACTTTTGAACCACTTGTGTTGTACACATGTTGTATTGTTGTCTTGCGGGCCTTCTACGAAATTAGGCAGCCGATGTGCCCTTTGTCTGTGCGATATTAAAAAAGAGTGGTTTTTTACCATGACTATTTATGCTTTGTATTTAATTTATTCTTCAAAACACATTATTCATTATAACAAACTACTCACTAATGTATTTATATTATATTTTTTTAAAGTAGTAGTTATGTTTTTTTAAATTATACTTTTTTAGTACATTCATATTGTTTACCCCCAGGTCCGTTAGAAGAACCAAGAGAACAGCCAGACATTGTCCAGCCGGGTCCAAGTCAAGAAGGTCCCACTCCATGTCGCTGTATGTTATATTACAATTTCTGATTAACAATATTATTACGAGTTCCAATTCCTTTGCAAAATATTTTAAACCAATATTCTGAATATTCTAAACATAAAGCAAGTTATGTTACTAACTGGGAGCACGACAGTACCCCCGCCAAGTCGAGCATCCAAATTTATAGGAAAGTTTGGGTTCCTTTAAAACCCGAAAAAAAGTTTGAAGCTTTTATATTGAAAAGCATTTATTCAACAGCTTATGTAATTTTAATTTTCTTTTTTAGCCACAATACGACGAAGACAGAGGGCCAGCTGTAGCTGCAGCTTCAGCTGACAGATCACTGCGCAACAGACTGTTCCATCTGGAGGAGCAACGTCTGGAGCGCGCGAGGGCTAGAACTGGCGGGCATTAGAATGGCAGTTCAAGAAATGAGTAGCCTTATGAGGCAGTTAATTGAACAATTGAAACACTGACCTCTGCCAAACCGCATTGGAGCAGCGTGGCAGAGTACGCTCTAATCACCTTCAATTGAAGGGATATCCCTGCAGTGGGATGATTATAGGTTGACATGAAGAAAAAATATTTAATTAAATTACTTGTTAAATAAAATATGTATATGTTTTTTTTTACAAAGCCCTTTAATGATATACCTATATGATTTTCATATAAGAAGTGTTTTTCAGATAGCATGGGTACGGTGACGTTTGAGTTATTTTCACGTATTTCATTTCACGCACGTTTTATTCGAAACAAAAAACCGCGAAGTACAAAAAGAAATAGAAAAAGAGTGAAGAATAAGCGACTACAAAAAAGTAGTAAATTCAAATTTGCATAATTAATGATACATTTATTTTTAATTCCCTGTAAATTCCCTTCAAATCCCAAATGTCACCATACCCATGCTATCTGAAAAACATTGTAATTAGTCATTTTTTAAATTTTCTTAGAACAAGAATTATAAAAATAAATAACACAATTAACTAAATTACACAATTGGAAAATTGAGTTTATTGTAGTATATTTCATAATTCAATTATAACTAGGATTCTTGTCGAGAGGCTTCTGCTTGGAGCTCGTCTTCTGACAGTTCGGGAGCAGTCACTCCAGCCGCAATGCCCATATGAAAGCATCGTGCGTCGCTCCACCATAGCGCATAGGAAGCATCCACATTTAGGATTTTACAGTCGGAGTCGCATATCTGTCAAATAAAATTATTGTGTATTTTTACAAAAATATTATTAATCAGTCAGTAGGGGCCTAACCTCCAGAGTGATAGATATTTTTCATAATAACACAAGATTGTATAAGCACTAAGCTTAGGAAGATGTATTTAATTGTCATGATATATCAACATAGGAACATAACTTAACTTACCACTTGAGTGTTGAGTGAGTGAAAATGTTTTCGATTGAAAAATTGCTCCTCATTGTTACATGGCTTTGCGATTGCTACGTGAGTGCAAACAATACATCTAACAACCTCCGGTAAATAGTATTTCATATAAAACCTGTAAGAAAATCAACACATAAAGTTGTACAACAAATATATAAATCATAAATTATTTTAAAGTTTGCAATAATGGTCAGTGACTTCAATTGAACTCAAATAGGTGTGGCTTTAATATTTCTAAAGTAGGGGCCTAACCTCCAGAGTGATAGATATTTTTCATAATAACACAAGATTGTATAAGCACTAAGCTTATGAAGATGTATTTAATTGTCATGATATATCAACATAGGAACATAACTTAACTTACCACTTGGGTGTTGAGCGAGTGAAAATGTTTTAGATTGAAAAATTGCTTCTCATTGTTACTCGGCCTTACGATTGCTACTGAGTGCAATCAATACATCTAACAACCTCCGGTAAATAGTATTTCATATAAAACCTGTAAGAAAATCAACACATAAAGTTGTACAACAAATATATAAATCATAAATTATTTTAAAGTTTGCAATAATGGTCAGTGACTTCAATTGAACTCAAATAGGTGTGGCTTTAATATTTCTAAAGTAGGGGCCTAACCTCCAGAGTGATAGATATTTTTCATAATAACACAAGATTGTATAAGCACTAAGCTTATGAAGATGTATTTAATTGTCATGATATATCAACATAGGAACATAACTTAACTTACCACTTGGGTGTTGAGCGAGTGAAAATGTTTTAGATTGAAAAATTGCTTCTCATTGTTACTCGGCCTTACGATTGCTACTGAGTGCAATCAATACATCTAACAACCTCCGGTAAATAGTATTTCATATAAAACCTGTAAGAAAATCAACACATAAAGTTGTACAACAAATATATAAATCATAAATTATGTTAAAGTTTGCAATAATGGTCAGTGACTTCAATTGAACTCAAATAGGTGTGGCTTTAATATTTCTAATAATTAATGGAAGGAAATACAAAGACATACAAGTTGAAGTCTATTCTTCATACCTTTATTGCAGAGTCAATTCCTCGCCTGTTCCTCTTTGGTGGCATAAGAGGGATAAGTTCTTTACAGAGATCCTCATATAGTGCTCGAGTGAGTCTATAATTCGATATAAACTCAAATCGGGCACTAAATTCATATTAAAGGCATCTCATAATTGGCGGCGATTCCTTGCGCTCCTCCTATCGCCGCCGTTTCAACTAAAAGTATACGAAGTGCCATTTTGCTGTAATATAAAGACATTAAACTGATGTAACTTCAAAAACATTAATTTCATTAAGATGTACACAGTAAATTCATAAATATAATATACTTACCGTAGAGAATTCTTCGATTTTCATGGTTACGATAATCACAAGTTATCTATTTTGATATCGTGAATTTTGACATTAAATCAACGACGAACCTCCTGTCAAACTCAAATAGTCGGTAGCACTTCGTGCGTTCAGAGTAGGGTTTAGGACTAAACAACTGTCAAACAATGTTCGATCGGAACGAATGACAATCGCGCCGACCGACCGACCTATAGACGCGCTCGTAGTAAGAAACGTCCGAAGAATCGGCCGAATCTTCGTAAATCGTATGTTCGTAGTAGACGCCCTGGTCTGCTCCTATATTTAACTTTTTTATTTTATTTTAATTTAGATTATGGCACTATTTATTGACATTCCGTGTGCGTAATGTTGTATGTACCTAGTAAATAAATATATAGGGACAATTCATACAGATTGAGCTAGCCCCAAAGTAAGTGAAACTTGTGTTATGGGATACTAACTCAACGATTTTTTATTTTATTTTTTATAACAATAATACATATATAGATAAACATCCAAGACCCGAGGCCAATCAGAAAAAGTTCGTTTTTCATCATGACCCGACCGGGGATCGAACCCGGGACCTCCTGGGTGGCGGACTGGCGTGGTAAACCATTACGCCACGGAGGTCGTCGATTTTTGATTTTGAATGACTACTTAACGATATACAAGTATATTATTTCAACGAAAAAGCTTCACAAATAGCCAACAATGTAATATCTACTCGTAATATTAAATTATTTTTGTAGATATAAAATATTTTATGACTTTAGTGTTCCAACTGTAGGTAAGTAAAAATAGTCTTTTGTTACTGACAGGACAGTTAGGTATGTCTGTGACATGCCCTTTTGGAACCTTCAACTTAAAAAATGTACAAATTTATGAGTTTTTTTCATACGGTAGAGAAACAAACAAAGCAGACCACCTGAAAACTGTCAATTTATCTTACAGGTAGGCTAACTGGAACTATCAGGAACTTGTGCAACCGGTCTTAATTTCTAGAATGCACCTTTGTTTTTCTATCGAACGATAGTTTGACTATCTCACTCATTCCTTTATAGCTATCTCACTCACTCTCACATAGCTCCGTACGTACAGTCGCCTCGAGGATAGCAGGACCATCTTTAGGATGATTTTTGGTTGCAACATCCAACATCCTAGTGGACACATGTGGCTCTAATAAACAAAAACCGTGTTTGGTAACAAAGAAAAGAACGGAGCTAACAAAAAATCCGCTTACAAGATGTGCAAGGGATTTTTTTCTAAAATGGTCCTCCTATCTTCGAGGCCACCGTACATTATCGCTAAACGAAACCAAACTATCGTTAGAAAATCACAAGTGCCTTCTGTCTCTAACTCTTCCGTTATATATTACGTACCTGTTTGTGGTTCAGGTATTCCTGTGATTCCTCCCCGAGCAAGGGTAATGAAATGAACACAATAAAAACAGGCCAAGTGGAAAAGCACGCTGAAAGGGTTCCGCATTGAAAAATGTTTAAAAGAGCTATTATAAAAATGTGGGCATGGTAATATTCTTTATAAATTTTCTTTTTCCGAAATGTAAAGGAAACAAAAAATATGATTGAACTATTTGGCTTCGGTGTTCCTGTTTCACGGATAAAGCTCATAAAAAACCATTTAACTAGTTCCAAGATAAGTCGGGTTGTTTTTACGTGAAAGAATAACAAACATTCTTAAGCTATGGGCAATATGATTAATCGGGAAATATCATAAAACTTATAGAATTTGACACACTGCCTGGGTATTATGTAAGTATAATCACAGAATAATAAATAGTACTACGTAGTATAATCACGTAATGCCAAATCATCGTTGGGAAATATGATAATGTTATTATAGATAATTCTCAAACAAAATATGTATATGGTATGACATAGTAGGGTATGTCAAGTAATAAATAAGATTGTAAGCACTTTTTAGGGTTCCGCAGTAAACTACAAGGAACCCTTATAGTTTCGCCATGTCCGTCTGTCCGTCCCCGGTCAAGCGCCTAGACGCCTGTAATTTGGTATGTATACTCATATTAACAATGCTAACAAAGCGGTAGAACAAAATTTTGAAAAATATATTTTTTTGGGGTGCCTCCCCTTCAGGTTAAGACCCCATCTCTTTCTGTGTTCTGTGGTCGCCCCCCTCTATCTCCGAAAGTTTTGAATTTAGAAATTTGAAAAATTCATGGTAGTAGTCCATATAGTGAACCTACAAGGAAAACTATAACGGTTAAGTAGGCACTACTAGTTACCGAGTAATAGCCGACGAACTTATGAAGTAAAATTTCTTTGACGAAAACATACAAATGTCATAGATTATGACATTGTACTCATCTGCAAGCAAGAAATGCGTAGCCAATACGGAACCCTACATTGTGCGTGGCCCGACACGTACTTGCCCTGTTTTTTTGGTCGTCAATTATTTTTAAAAATAGGTACTTTTTACACTTTGTACTATACAATGTAATGTAATTTATTTTAAAGAAGTCATGTAAAATATTTCAGCCCAAAGTGGGCATAACCTGGGTTGTGTATATTTTTTTAGTGAATACGATTTATCATATTGCCCTATTAATTATATTGTCCATGACACATACATGATAAAGTACACCTGTGTAAAGTATAAATTGACGACCTCCGTGGCGTAATGGTTACCACGCCAGCCCGCCACGCAGGAGGTCCCGGGTTCGAATCCCGGTCGGGTCATGATGAAAAACGCACTTTTTCTGATTGGCCTCGGGTCTTGGATGTTTATCTATATTATGTATTTGTTATAAAATATAATATCGTTGAGTTAGTATCCCATAACACAAGTTTCGAACTTACTTTGGGGCAAGCTCAATCTGTGTAAATTGTCCCTATATATATATTTATTTATTTATAAATCGTACAGGATAAACAGAAAGGTTACTAGATTTAAGAGTATTCCAGTTTTCCCGTGACAACGGCACTATAGACTATATCTTGTGGTATCTCCGTCGAAATTCCGGGTGTAAAAATAAGTTTATATCTGTGTTTATATGCCAGTTGAAGTCCCGTTGGAATAATAATGTCTCTCCATAATATGATTTTATCCAAGTCCTTTCCCAGTTTAAAATGTACAAAGTGAACAGAAATGTAAGGACCATTGGTCTGTTCGCCTTGTAGCGTACGTACCTATGTAAACTTTTAAAACTTGCACGGTCGCGACCAAGTCCCTGCATAACGACATCGTTGAAAATTCAGACTTCGATAGGGTACCCTAGTTTCTCTTGAAAACTTTATAGCTGAATGAATGAACTCAGTTTATAGCTGAATTGAATTTTAGTTAGTAATTGAAGTGAAAACTTCTTTAGCAGCGCTTGGTATTTTTTTTAGATGGGTAAAAAAAATTAAACTCGCGTCAGATCCGTAGCGTAGCGATCGAAAAAGTGTAATGTAAGATACCATAACCATTCCAAAATATTCAAAAATGCACAATGTTGATGTTTAAGTTTTTACTTCTGCCGGCATTCCCGAAGTGCAACCGGTCCTTTTTTTCATTTTATATTTTTCTTTTTCCGTGTTCCATAAATAAAGTTTTCGATAAAAATATACTATTACGCTAATCCTGTGGATGCTACCAATATTTTACCCTCCTCTGAAGTCAAATTTAATAAAAATTTGTGGATGGTTTAATTATAATACTTACATTAAAATTTCTGTTCTGCATAACATTGTGCTCAAGCAACCAACGGCGACGTCCTAGTCACTTTGACTAAATGTCGTATAAAACGCCGACGTTTAAAGTTTAACACCTGCAGGTTAAAACCGCTCGTTTCCAACTCAATGGAATTTCATTAATGGTTTTTGACAATCGATATGGCTTGTGAGTTTCATTCGATTTAACACAAACAATGAAAATGCAAACGTTGAGAACGAATTGCATATCGGCCAGTTTTCAAGCGTGATTTTTTTTCATGCGGCTATAAATCTGTAACTGTGAATATCGTCGGTGTGCGAGGTAAAAATACATTGAACAATTTTCACTTCGTGTGATAACGATAATAAGTTAATAGTTTTGAACACGATTATACTGCGATAAAATAAATAAAAGTGAAATTGATTTTTAATTTATTCCATATCAATTAGGGTTAGGTTGTCTGGAAGAGATTGCTTTAGCGTTAAGACCGCCTGTTGTACTTTTCCTACCACCTTATACTTTTTTTTGTTATGTTTATTTGGTGCAATAAAGAATATTGTATTGTATTGTATTGTTCCGTAATAAGCTAACAAGGAATATAATATAAACTGTAACAAAACTAATGTATAAACTAACCTAACAAAATGATAGAACAAAATCACGAAATATTTTTTTTGAAGTACCTCCCCTTCATGCTGGAATGATTTTTTTTCGTGTCCACCACTTTTTATTTAGTGTCGTTATAATAGGTCTCTTGAAATAAATTTCCTTTGATTAGAAGTCACAAATCTCACAAAATATCGCATTGGACTCATCTGCAAACAAGCAAAGCGTTAGTAAATAGTAAATAAGGTACCCTACACTGTGCGTGGCCCGACACGCACTTGCCCGGTTTTTTTAAGTTTTTAATGACAAGTAAAGTAATAAAGGAAAATCGGTGCTGCGTTACACGAATTTCATCCCAAGCCACACAGCTAGCGAGCGAGCAAGCGAGCTAGCGATATTTCGTTTTTATCGTTGGTATCGCTGAAGCTGCGCTGGCGTAGCTAAGCTAGCTATTTTGTGGTGTGGTGTGATGCAAAGTATGAAAGTGGAAACGAGGCTCGTCCAGATCACTCGCCAGCTGGCTGTCTGTCCTCTTATGATGGATCATTGTGTGAAAGCGTTGGATACCCCTGTACCTATACACTAGTGAGTAAGGTAATGAATGCCCATCGAATCCCAAAGATTGTCTTTCCGTATCTTTACATAGACATTAAGTTTAAGCTTCATTCTATTCGCTATCTATGCTTAGTTCTTTAAAACTACTCAACGGATTTTGATGCGGTTTTCTTAAAATGAAAGAGTGATTCAAGAGAAAGTGTATTTAGTTGCGCGGTTTCCGCTAGTGTCATTATAATCTCAAAATTATTTATTTATTCAAAATAAGCAATTCAATTTTATCAAGAGATAAATAAATAAATAATATCGAACAACATAGCTCACATAAGCGTATGCGATTTCGTAACGAATTGCGGTCGAGCGGCGCCGTGTGTTGCTCACCGTAATGCACTAATCATTTGAAGCATTGCATCTCGGTCAGTGATTGTGATACGAATATTTCCAATAGGAGTATCAGTTGCAGTAAAAAATCACAATGTCTTAATTAGTGTCGATCGAGTGAGAATGGTTCACGGTTTATATTGATAAAATATTATAACTTTATGAAATTAGATTAACACGTTCGGTGTGAGTTAAGAGCAGAGGTTGTATAACGACGATATTCTCATACTCGTATTGTAGGCCACAATGACCATAACCTTGTAAAAATTAACTAAATTATTAATAAAACAGGAAAAAGGCATTGGCGTGTCGCTCCGCTCCGCCTAAGCGTAGTGTTACCCTAGTAAAGTTAACGTGCCGCGAACGTGGTAAGCAAAGATTGCCACAGAAGTAAGAAGCAAGTATTATTCGAAGCCGATGATATTATTATGGGTATGATTTATTGCACCGATTCTCGGATCCGACTATCCGACGTGGGAGAGCATTTATTATGAGTGTTGGTACCTATTTTCAGATCGGATAATATTGTTTCTATTTTTATCAGGTTTTGTTAAAATTATACAATGCTCTTCAACGTTGAAAATTGAGTGTGAATGACGCCCAAAAATATTTTTTTGTTTAACAAAAATTTCATTTCTAGTTTATGCACGTGAAACGTAGATATATTTATGATCGTTAAATATTTTTTGTGGAGTATTTCTAATCAGGAAACCCGACTAGGTTGTGGAGTTTCGATATCTTGGCTGAATCTTTAGGTTTAGTCTAGGGGATCGGATAATGGAAAGTGAAACACGCGATATTTTCTAATGAATAGTTTAATTTTTGATAGGTAATTTAAAACTTCTAGTAACTTCTGAAGTAACGACGACGCTTATGTCATAACATAAGGTCAGTTATGTCAGCTTGACGAGAATAGTATTTATAAATGTGTATTTTTTATCAGTACTAAAGTACCTGCAGTGCCGTTAGTCAGGTCACTCACATTCAGGTTTTGTTTGATTGGACATATATTCTTGTGACCTTTTGTAAACATTTTGGAGCGAAATATCTTTTTTTAATTGCGGTAATTTCGAGCGTATTGTGTTGTGTAAGAGCGTTCATTAACACACTGTTATTTTAATGAGTTTGCGTTGTTATGTTGCCGTGCCGTCCGAGGTCTGCAAACGATTATAATATGGTGTCGTTAAATACTTGCCATCGCGATCAAAAAAAGAAACTGCTTGCTTTTACCCGCGGAAACGAACAATTCATTTTTAGCTGAAGTCTTAAAACTTATTACCTTCAGGGATCAAGCAACAAAAGATTTGTGTTTAGGTAATGTGTGTTAATGTTAGTATTTTTCTAGAACATTTTACTATCCTAGTATATTATGAATGTGAAAGTTTTTAGATATGCATGATGTATTTTATAGATGTGTGTAGGTAATTCATTTTGATTTGCTTGAAATTTAGCACGTGGATTAATAATATAATAGAATATTTTTTATAAACTCAGCTGATCCTACAGGACAGAAATTAAGAAGCCCTAGAAAAAGGACATCTACGCCCACGCCAACTGTTATTATATATTGACTAATAAGTATTTACGTACATTACACAGTACACAAAACATTTAAACTTTTTATAATAATTAATTAATTAAATAATAATTAATAATATTTTTATAATAAAAATGTGGTTTAACCGTACAGGTTGTTTGCATAAGAACGATACTAAATAATAATAAAAAAAACAAATTTGAATGTATGAAAAAGGTGAAAGGTAAGGGTCGTAAATTTTAGCATATTATCTACGTTGCGAGGAATCGACGCGTGTTAAACCAAGGCTAAACAAAATACCCCTGTATTGTTTTCCCCACTGAATACAAAGCGATCTATACAAGCTTCGTGTTATTCGGGTGGAATTGGAATGGATATTGTTTGATTATCGCCGAGATGAGACTTCAAAAACGAGGGAAGATAGATGCGTCGAAAGGACTGATAGAGCACAGCTGCTAAAATATCGATAGTAAGCTAGGCAACCATAGCGCAAGATGCAAACGTCGAATCTATAACGTTTAGGTAATAAAGATTTTATATAAAATTCACGCTTACCTTATTACGTGATCTAAATTCTACTAATAAAAAATCGAGGTAATGATAACCGACCTCCGGTAGAAGATGGCACTCGAAAAAGTAGAAGTAAGTTACTCGATATGTATCGGGAAAATTATGTGTATTTTGTTTAGCATACTAATATTATAATTGAGAAAGTGATTTTGTTTGTTTGTTATTCCTTCACGGTTTGACTAATCAGCCGATCATTATGAAAATTTGTATAGGTAGGTATATATGGTTAGGGGTACAGAGCCCAACAAAGGCTACTTTTTATCCCGTGAAAGTATGTCATTCCAATGGTTTTTTTTTCTACTATAGAGGGCGCTGTTTGGGATGCTATCGGCCAACAGACGGCGCGCCACAAGTCGCGCTTTGGGTTGTTTTGTTGTAAAACGAGATCTATGTCATAAAATTAACGCGAGCGAAGCCGCGGGGAGAAGCTAGTAAGTTATATAAATATACTAAATGAAAGATAATTTACTTGTTGTTTACGCAATGTTACAATTAATGTATTAATGAAGAAACTGACAATATTAGTTTTATTCAAAACGATACCTATCGGCCCATCGCATCGCAACAACAGTATACCTTTAATAGCAAGTATCGTAATCGTAAATTTACCGTCGACGTTTCTCCAAACAAATTAATCTCTGAACGTTCATTTCAAAATTAACAGCCGTCGTGAATTCGCAATTAACTATATTGAGGACGTAAAGCCTTATCTCCCGGAAGATAAGGACACTCTTCGTTTGATGTAGGTATTTTTGGTTCAGAATGAGATTTATTTCATTGATTCTATCGAAATATACAAAATATCAAATTCAAGTTTTTTTTTTGAAATCCTCATAATCTGCCGCTATCATATGTCCCTATGTCAATTTAACATTATATTATACTACGCGGTATGCCACGCTGCTTAGCTGTAAGAAGTCAGTATTTTCAAGCAGCATTATTTTATTAGACACTTTTCATCTAAAAATACAGGCAAGATGACGCAAGAAAGGTGCTAAAACAAAAACTTCATGGACTTCAAATCAGAACCAGCATAACCAGTAAAGCGTCGTGGATTCCGAAACTAGTCTAGTATCTGTGTAAAATATATAAAATGATTAATTATACAAGACTGAAAATGTGACACGTTTTCTCGTTTAAAATTCCGCGTTCTAATGATTGTTATAGTAATCTATATGTATCCTTTCAGGCATCGCCAATTGTGATGCTTGTCCTATTATAACATGTTTCAAATACAAAACCGTTCATTAGATCAAAATGTATTTTCACAAGAAAAGGTTGACCCCTGGGGCACCAGTCAAAGTAAAACAACGGTTGAACGTTACTCCCTTTAAAAGTAAATAATTCGAGACTGAAAGTCATTTTACGTTACGGTACATTTTCCCCATTGGGAAATCGGATCAACGTTTAAAATAACTTCATAACTACGTTATTCAAAGTTATTCGTTTCGACGATTTCGAAATAGGTACTTATAAATTATTCTGGATTCATGAAATCACCTGTTTGCAATTCATTTTATTTTGTATCTTGTCTACATTTCGTCAGAAGTCACAGATTATGGATATTTTTTTTGTACTGAATAATAACGAGACTAGCGAATACGCGGCGTTCATTTTATGTACATACACCGTAACACAAAATACCTAATTTTTAATACTTCCGGACCCTTAGTTCAAAAGCCGACAATCAACTACACCTACCTACTAGCTCTCAGTGGTAATAACGTGTTACCACAGATTACTTAATAGTGACTACGTAACAGGTAACAGGTAAATGACTCCATGCAAAATTATGTTATAAGTACCTACTGCGATAATAGTGGTGTTACGGCTACAAATCTCCATAGTGAGTACGTGACTCATAATTGAGGACACATTTTGAAAAAAAAGCTATCATAAATATTATAAATGAGAAAGTGATTTTGTTTGTTTGTTATTCCTTCACGGCTTGACTAATCAAATCAGCCGATCATTATGAAAATTTGTATATACATATATTGTCAGGGGTACAGAGCCCTACATAGGCTACTTTTTATCAAGTAAAAGTATGTCATTCCAATGGGAAAATAACTTATCTACTATAGAGGGCGCCGTATGGATGGGCTATCGGCCAACAGATGGCGCCACAAGTCGCGCTATGGGTTGTTTTGTTGTCAAACGAGATCTATGTCATAAAATTAACGCGAGCGAAGCCGCGGGGAAAAGCTAGTACTTACATAAAAGTAAGTAGCAACCGCTTCGCAAGTGTGATCTAAATGAAATCTTTCACTACACTTTTTACACTAAGCATAATGTCCTTTCCTAGCTCTTAAATTAGTTCTATACCAAAATTTCATATAGCATCATCGTTTTAATTTTATTGTGAAAAGACAGACAAACGAAGTAAGTTTCGCATTCAAATAAAAGTATTAAATTGTTGCATAACGTAGAATCTTACGAAAAAGGAATCATGGAACATTTTATGTTTGTTCTTTTAATGCTTTTTAAGAACACTATCTTGGGTTAGACAGTTCTCCTATAAAAGTTTATAATGGACATGACCGTAGTAGGCACATCGACTACAGATAAGAACGTTTCTCAAAGGATTTCACTAAAGTTTCCCATCGTTTATTTTTACAACGCCTCGCGGATACTGCTAGTACGAAAGGGTAACTTCGTAGGGTCCAAAGTGTTGAAATAGTTTCCAAAGAACCGTGCATAAAAGTAAAGTGTAATAAAACCATAGATAAAAATCTAAAAGGATGATTCTGGTTCAAAATTTTAATCAAATTTTAATTAAAATGGTAATTCTTTTTTGTTTGACGCTGTAATATAGGTACCTATAGGCTGCACTCCGAAAACTAGAAAAATGTATTACTTTTGACAAATCGAGCTACATAACTGAGAAACTATGAATTTAGTATATGCACAGCAGTTTGTGAAACTACCGAATACTTTTCAAAGTTCACTCATCCCGTTTGAATCTACAGACGATCCTATTTAGGTGCGTATCAATCGAGTGAAAATATAAATTTTATAGTCTTTTATTAGCATAATTTGAAACAAGGCTGGGTCGGAGGTTTATAAAAGGTACTTACTTGTGATCAACTTTTTCTTTTTTATAGAGATAAAGGATCTTGCGTTGTCTATTTAGTTTTTACGTCTATGATTAGAACATACCTGGGGTGTTCTTTTTCCGTCTTTGCGTGGAGGTGGAGGCAGGAGGTCTAATGTGTTTGGCCTGGGTGATTGCTCCTTACCACCCACTGCGCCGTCGTCAGCAAGCACCTTCGTGGTAGAAGCCGGTCCCGATTCTGAAGCACCACATTCAGATGCTCCTTCTGTTGGTTGGACATTATCTGTTTCGTTATAGTAATTTTTATTCAGAATACTTGCAAAAATCTTTATAACAATAGCGTTTTTAAGGACGACAAAGGGACCTTATAAAAATATTTTTTCATGGTTACAAATTGTATCTCTATGGGGTTTATAGGTTTTGTTACCTATAAACCCCATAGAGATACAATTTCAAGGTACAAGTCCAAGGATCTAGGAGCTTCTCGTGGTCAGCCTAACACCTACACAATCACGAACTCATTAACCCAATAACTACTCGTTTACGACATGTTAAACTAGCAATTGGTAATAATTTTTGTTGTCCCTAATAAACATTAGCTTTATATATTCCCACACCGTTGGGATTTTTTCTCGTAATCAGAACTTTCTGCCAATACGGAAAGGTATAAATATTGTTTCGAGATAATATATTGAAAGATAGTAATCCTTTCAAAATAAACATTCCCTTTTTACAAAGAACCACGAAATACCTACAATATGATTATTATCTATTAGGGGAAGACAAAGGAAAATGAAATAAACTAAAACAATGTTAAACAAATTCTTTTGATAATACTCTTGAACGTGGCTTTTGATGTTAACGGGAATGTAGCTACAGGCAATTAGATGACCGCGTAAGAATTTCGTTTAGTCTTTAACTGAAGTTACGACCGTCGAAACAAATTTCGAAATTATTTTTTGCTGAAAGTTATATGAACGTATAATTATTTTGTAAATATAATTTTATGATATCAAAGACATTAAAACGAAAATGTAACCATTGGCGCGCAAAGTTGTCATTGGTGTGATAACTTGCCACCCTAGTGGAAATGACGGCGTGACGCGACGTTTGTGTTACTGTGAATTTTGGTTATTTTATTAAACCCAACCCGGCCTTAACCCGGTAATCAGTTCATGACGTCACGACAAAAATCATTTAATAATGATGACGTGAAAATATGTGACTATGAATATGGTATTACGGATTGTCACATGGAATTGATTAGCACGAGGTCCCTGATGGGGGACACGTCGAACTGAATGATCTATTTGGATCAAAGATGTACAATATGTAATATGGTTGAAGTTAATAAATATAATTCAAAATACCATTTCATGAACTAAAAAAATAGGTTTATTTTGAAAAGCTCGTGTTGACATTCTTTTACAATAAGGCAATTCAAAATGTATAATATTAATATAATCCATACTAATATTATAAATAGGAAAGTGTGTGTGTCTGTTTGTTTGTCCGTCTTTCGCAAAACGGAGCGACGAATTGACGTGATTTTTTAAGTGGAGATAGTTGAAGGGATGGAGAGTGACATAGGCTACAAAAATCCACGCGTGACTAACAAAAAAATTGTGCATAATTTTTTTTGGAAATCTGCTCCCAACCCCTTTAAAGAAGGGGTGAAATTTTATTTGGGATTATCGCAGTTTTCAAGGTAAAAAGTTAAAAATCGGTACACAGACTCTTTGTTACCAACGAAAAATACCTGCCTTATGTTTTTTTGGAAATCTTCACCCAGCCCCTAAAGTAGGGGATGGAATTTTGTGTGAGACTCTCCGCAAAATTAGTACATGTTCTATGATACAAACGATTAACAAAATAAAACAATATAAAAACATTAAATCTAAACATAATTAAATCAATCAGCTTTTGAGAAAAAAAATCAACATTCGAAACATAAATTAACGCGAGCGAAGCTGCGTGCAAAAGCTAGTATTATATACTTAAAAAATATCTTTCTTTATAATGGCACTAGATTTATAGTTTCAGAAATTTATTACAATGCAACAACTGCCGAAGTAAAATGTAGTTAGAGTAATTACAGTTGACATTGGCAGAGAAAACGTATGTGTATAGTGATTAAGGTATAGACCATAAAATTATGACGTAGCGTGTTAAAACAGCTGTTACCTACCCGTTGCGTCGGATGTCATAAAACAATACATAAAAGCTAATTATAAGCCGCCCACGTGCAACACGGAAAAAGAGAACGTTAGCTAAGATTGTGGGATCTCACATAAACACACGTATCAGTCAAGCCTTAGCTAGCACTTTACCTAAAAGACCTAATTGTAAATTATTTACTCTGAGGGATGGGATAAAATGTGCTAATATCGACCAGTGTGATGCAGGCAACGGAGTACTCTATTTCACTTTGATTGAATTAAGTCATTTGCCAATAGTGTCTTATGTAGTGGTTAACGAGAATAGAATGTTTCCTCACATATTAGGAGCTTTCATCATCAACCATTACTCATTCCATTGCTCAAGTTCAAAACCCCATCGATTGAAGGGAGAACCTCCCTTCAATCGATGGGGTTTTGAACTTTGCATGCTCTTTGGATTCCACTCACACCTAGCCCAGTGGCGCAATTTATAGCAGTACACCTTCTCTGGCGCGGAGTCGATTCCCGAAGAGGACAATGTAAATTTTTGTGTTTGTCTTGATTTTGAGTGTTCTATGTATCATAGATATACTATACATTTATATATAAAAAAGTATCTATTGCCTGGCACCCAACCTGTAATCAAAGCTTGGCTTAAAACTGGTTGTATTAAGCCGGGTTAATCCTAGCTTATTTTGGTATTAGACTACCCTGTGTGAATTGTGTACATTATCTAATTCTAGTTAAAACAAGTAGCGTATTTAATAATATGTAACGTCGCGTCGTACGGTGTGACCAATGTGTAGTCGAGTTTCTATTCAAATAAACCCACATCTGACTTCACAGTTCCATTGGCGGCCAGCACGAGACGTGTCGTTAACTTGACGTCAACGATAGTAAAACAGGCGGATAACGTAATCCATCCAATAACACGTCTTTATGAATTATAACGGTCCGTCTGGCGTCCTTATAATTTACGCTTAACATAACCCTATGACATATACGACGTTATTCAACGAACACAGGGATTTTGAATACGGGGCCTTAATTACTGCCTGTTATAAATTTGTAGCACCAGCTGAAACTGGCACATTCGCTTAGTGCTTAAATAAATAAAATCGCAGGTAGCAATGAATAAAAATAAAATAAAATCGCTTGGCAAAATGAATAATAGGTAGACGAATATCATTGATAGTTAAATATTACAGATCAAACAGTGCACTGTTTAAGTTGAAATCAATTTCACAAAAAAAAAAAACACTAAACTGTACCGTATTGAACCATTAAATACACTTTAAATTAATATGTTTCAGATTCGTGATATTAAAGGTAGGACTTCAATACAATTTTATAGTAGAATTTAATTTTCATAGTTAATATCATTTTGATGGAGTTCAAACTCGATACAGGAAAGTGTTAGTGTATCATAAAATAGGAGACTAAAATACTTCGGTAATAGTTGAAATTATAGTTGCCGCATGCAATAAAAATATAACAATGTATAAACTGGATGGAAAACAGCTTGAAATTTTCAGAGAAAACTTGGATGAGGTTTTTCTGAGTATTGCTTCAAAGGCTTCAAAATAGCAATTACGGGAAACTGATAGCGAATAAAAACTTTATAGTTTTTATATAGGAGTAGATAAATAATCAAACTAGAACTTTATTTAATAGAGAGGTGAGTTTGTGTTTATTTCGTTTTTTTTTTCTCAAGTTAAGACCTTTGGTGGGTGGTACGTCGCTGTGATGGCTGGCTGGCCCCGGCTCATCGATGACAGAGGAAGTAGATGCGACTGGTTGGTCCTCAGGGTTTGATTGCATTTTGTGGCAGACTTCGAACGCCTGGCCCACTGTGCGCACGATTCTCATGGCTTGGCTCTGAAACAAGGAAGAATATATTGTGAAGGCAATTTGAATAATAGCTGCTATTTCTGTTTATTGAAGTAAAATAGGTAACTGAAGGTAAATCATAATTTTCACTGGAAGAAGTTTGACGCCGAACTAATTTAAATGAATTGCATGAACTATCGCAAGAAGTTCGTGCCAAGATCTTTGTTAGAAAGTTATCCACTGTAATCCGACTTGAAAAGAAATACAGAGATGAATATAGTATGAGACTATGTAACTAAATATCTGAATGATTATATAAAGGCCCAGTTTTCACAGATTGGTTTTCAGGTAACCATGCTGGACATATTGTTGTTTTCAATCAATTTATGTGACAGCTAATG
Organism: Endotricha flammealis; assembly: GCA_905163395.2. Lineage (NCBI taxonomy): Eukaryota > Metazoa > Arthropoda > Insecta > Lepidoptera > Pyralidae > Endotricha > Endotricha flammealis. The sequence continues at coordinate 9,913,824 of LR990852.1, read as the reverse complement.
GGAGTGTATCAGAAACCAGTGAAATAATATACTATATTGAATAATTGGCTATCAAAATCGTTTGCAAAGGCTGTCATGTTTAAGTGCCCTCAGGGGTAATATGTTAAGGGAGCATTCAGTGTTCTGCGGCGGAATACCATAACAACGGGCAGAGGGTGAAACGTATGACATTTTACAAAAAGGAGTTGAGACAGCCCGAAGCGTGGGAGATGGCATGTGCCTAATTAATGTTGTACTCATTCGAGCCGCGTAGCGGATTGAAAGAGATTATTCAGGTCGGACGCTTACTCGAATCGTCTGTTATTGAAATAAAATCGTTTTAAAATGAATTAAATATTATTATGTATTTTTTAATTGACGGGAGGTCCAATACTTGCTCCCGAAGTTCGAGGGATCGAATTCTGAATTAACCAAATATTTGCGTGATAAATATATAGCAAATCGCTCCAGTACATACATATAATATATATTTTATTGTCGTGACTATTTTTCTATCACAGATCAAAAGGAAATTACGTAACGTCATGTTATTTATTACATCACATTCTGCCAAGGGTCAATCTACAAAGAATTACCAATAATATAAATCGTTCGCGAAAGAGCATCTGGATTTTCGTAAACAGAACTTTTAGAAATTATTAAGCATATTTGAATGGACACAAGAGCGCGAGCAGGCCTTGGACCGCCGCCAGAGATTGACAAGATATTCCTATACTCGTACATATCTAGACACCAGTAAGTGTCTGTCACGTCTACTTCTAAATAAATTGACACTAATATGACGAATATTTATGGAATCACTCGAAATACTCCTATTTTTACATTATCTTTCCGAAGATTTTACATGCCGACTGTACATTTGACTGAACTGTAACAATGAGGGCCGCACTCCGCTGAAGTAGAGATGTCAGGTAAAACGAATTATATGTAATTTGGAAAACACTGTGTTATTTCAAAAAAAATATTATTAAAATAAAGATTCTAATAATTAGAATTAAGGGAGCATTCAGTGTTCTGCGGCGGAATACCATAACAACAGGCAGAGGGTGAAACGTATGATATTTTTCATTTTTTATAAGTCGTGTCTTAATTATTAAGACATGACTTATAAAATGTCTGATATGTGTAGGTATAATCACACAAGTAAATATACTATTAAATTAAAAAACATTAATAAATATTTTTTTATTATGACACTAGCTTCTGCCCGCGGCTTCGCCCGCGTGGCCTAGTAACAATTAGCATATTTTTCTTCAGAAACAAATTCCGGTCCTGCACGGCCCGGTACGGTACGGTTCCATCCGGTCCGGTCGGTCCGGTCAGTCCGGGCCGGTCTGGTCGGTCCGGGCCGGTCTGGTCGGTCCGGTCCTGATATGGAACCTACATGCCAATTAGCATATTTTTCTACAGAAAAAAAAAAACCGGTCCGGTCCGGCACGGCCCGGCACGGTGCGCTTCCTTCCGGACCGATCAGGTCTGATCCGTTCCGGTCGGGTCCGGTCCTTATATGGACCCTACATGACAAATTTGGCATCTCTAGACCCAGCGGTTTGGGCTGTGCGTCCTCTCGCAACTACGTTTGCGCATACCTCGCTTTCCCGTGGGATTTTGAAAAATCCTTTCTTAGTACATCCCTAGACGTCGTAAGGAACCTACATGCCAAATTTGATATAGCCTCGCAACCTCGTTTGCGTATATCTCGGTTTCCCGTGGGAATTTCGAAAAATCCTTTCTTTGTACACCCCTAGACGTCGCCGTCGTAAGGAACCTACAGTCCAAATTTGGAATCTCTAGACCCACCGGTTTGGGCTGTGCGTTGATATATGTATAGTTATGTCAGTCAGGACTTTGAATTTTATATATATATAGTCCGGTCCGATCAGGTCCAGTCGGTCCGCTCCGGTCCGGTCGGTCTGGTCCTGATAAGGTACCTACATACCAATTAACATATTTCTTCAGAAAAAAAAATCGGTGCGAACCGGTACGGTGCGGTTCCTTCCGGACCGATCAGGTCTGATCCGTTCCGGTCCGGTGCGGTCCGTTCCGGTCCGGTCCGATCCGGTCCGTCCGGTCGGTCCGGACCTTATAATGACCCTACATGCCAAATTTGGCAATTTCGTTTGCGTATACCTCGCTTTCCCGTGGGAATTTTGAAAAATCCTTTTTTAGTACATCCCTAGACATCGTAAGGAACCTACATGCCAAATTTGGAATCTAGACCCAGCGGTTTGGGCTGTGCGTTGATATACCCTCGCAACTTCGTTTGCGTATATCTCAGATTCCCGTGAGAATTTTGAAAAGAAACATACACTAAATGTTAAGTTGAGCAAATCGCCACATATTAGTGAAAACCGCATCCAAATCGGTTCAGCCGTTTCTGAGATTAGCGTGTGCAAACATACATACAAACATACAAACAGACGGACAAAAAAAACGGTCCGGTCCGGTTCGGTCCGGTCCGGCACTGGCTCGGTACGGTGCGGTTCCTTCCGGACCGATCAGGTCTGATCCGTTCCGGTCCGGTCCGGTCCGTTCCGGTCCGGTCCGGTCCGGTCCGGTCCGGTCGGTCCGGACCTTATAAGGACCCTACATGTCAAATTTCGCATCTCTAGACCCAGCGGTTTGGGCTGTGCGTCCCCTCGCAACTTCGTATGCGTATATCTCGCTTTCCCGTGGGAATTTTGAAAAATCCTTTCTTAGTACATCCCTAGATGTCGTAAGGAACCTACATGCCAAATTTGGAATCTCTAGACCCAGCGGTTTGGGCTGTGCGTTGATATACCCTCGCAACTTCGTTTGCGTATATCTCGGATTCCCATGGGAATTTTGAAAAGAAACATACACTAAATGTTAAGTTGAGCAAATCGCCACATATTAGTGAAAACCGCATCCAAATCGGTTCAGCCGTTTCCGAGATTAGCGTGTACAAACATACATACAAACATACAAACATACAAACAGACGGACAAAATTTTACGAAATTCTTGTTCTATTGCTTATTCTTCATCGCCCTAAACAATTTTTTTGGAAATATATTCAATGTACAGACAAACTTTTTTTACACTTTTATTATATTATAGATAGATGTGTAATATTACATTATTTGAATCTATGGATTGCCTTCTTATTTGTGATCCACCGCTAGAATATATTTGTATCCGCAAAAGCAGAATAGTAAACGGGGTCAAAGTCAATGTTGCATAAATGTTCTTCCAGTTTATTTATATTTAATTTGTAAACTATTTGTGTACTGTCGTTTCGTTAATATAATTATAAGTGCAACGTTCTTAAAGGACGTAAAGTAAATTTTTATTTTATACTTTTGAAGTGGTAGTACTCCTCGACATCATTTGGAGGCAGTGTGCGCCTGAAAAGTGAACAGACTTCAGTATTGTAAGTCCTTTCAATACTTCCTACTCTGACAATCTTCTTTCTGATTAAATTAGTTGTGAGTTCTAAGACATCTGTAGTTTTCTCCCCCGGGACGTCAATAAGCTTCATCGCTTATTGTCAATCTGAGATCGTCGTTATTGATCCTGGCTACACAGGAGACACATCGGTGGGAATGTGGGGTGAGAATGTCCCGAAAAAAAAAGGTCTTCAGTATGTAACTATCCTGAACCTGATGTACTACACTGTTATATGATGAAGTGCGACATTGAGTCCTCAAAATGGAAGCAATCAGTCGCTCGAAGATCTTTGATGAAAACGAAAGAGAAATACATTGAGGAGAGTCGCTGATCTAATTCAGATGCTCGACTCGACAAAGTAATGTACACTCGAATTGCGCCATTATGACTACATGTGGTGTGTTCACCTGTCTGCAATGAATAGGGACGTTTCCTTCGAAGATTGGCTACGTTAGTCATATTCGAGAATACCAACGTCAAATAAAACAGAGTTCTTCAACTCTGTTTTATTCGATTTAAGCGAGGAAAGAATAGATAATTTCAGAAGTGTAAGACTCGTTAAATTTCACAAATGAATATTGGCATTTATAAATATTAAAGTACTCATATTTATGACATAAAAAAAAAATATTATTGCGCGTGTAGCAATTAACTACAATGATTTGGAGGAATTATTTTTAAACACAACAACATTCCTTCCATCAGGACAGGCAGGGTACATACAGTGCGTCTAATGGCTACGTACTTGATGGTCAAGGCAAATCTTACAAGTGGTGAAGACCATGCTCTAAAAAATCTTCCATTACATTAATACTGCTACATCTATGTATTTATTAAGTAATTTCCGAGAATATTTAACTCATGCGGGTTAAACAGCTGGCAGAAGTTAAATGGTCTTATCGACCTATTAATTCTAAGTCGACTACAATTTGTAGCATTCGTAGAGCTTAACAAGTGCTGACTACTGCTGAATAAGAGACAAATTAAATGCATCGTCACTGATGTTATACGTAAACTTTGTGTCTAAAATGGTGATCATTCACGTATCATTCAATATCCGAATACCGATATAATAAATAGATGTTTGGGAACCCGGTTTATCGAATAATAGGAAAGTAGAGGTGGCGAAATGAATAACTTTGACAGTGATCGATGATATAACATTTGGGACGCCTGAAACCCCCCGCGCTAAACCCCCACCTGGGTGCTAACTTATCAATTTGTTAACTCATATCAGCTTAGTGATACTCTCATAGGAGCAATATTAAGTTAAATATTACATATAAATTATTCCAAAGCTGAAAAAATTTACAGTCAGTCAATGAAAGAGAAGGCCGTAAATATAATTCCAGTTTTATTAATATTAGTGAAAGGATTAACACAAATTTTTATTTACCAATTTATATTCATATTGTACAGTCAGGCAGGAGCACGTGGGATTTACACTTGCAGTACAATTTTAGCTCTTATGACATAGAACTTAAGAATGGTACAAAGTCTGATATGTAAAGGTCGACCTGCTCTTGACTGTACCACAGTATTAAATGCTGCGCAGAGTGGTTTTATTTTAAACTAGCTTTTTTGCCCGCGACTTCGTACGCGTGAAGTTCCGGACCCGCTCACGTGGGACCCACATTGAATTTCGGGAAAAGCTATAGCCTATGTCACTCCCTGATTGAGTCGTGCTCGCGACGCGCCCCGAGCCACACGTTCCCGGTGTCTCCGCGCCACGCTGCACGCCCCGCTCCCAACGGCCGTTTACGTATTACGTAACTGCCACTCCGAATTACGTGTTTCTTTGTTTTTTTGAAAACAAAGAAACATTATCAGGTTTTTAGAAGTTTCTTTTTAACTTCGCGCGATTTTTGATTAAAACCACAGTTTCGTGGTCTGGTTTTGCGCGTAACCTAACGGTGCCAACCGCGCGCAAACACCAGGAGTGCGACCCGGGCACTCGCTGATCCCCTTCTGGGTGAAGCAAGTTACCCGGACGGGGCTAGCACCATCGGCCTAGGGGGCTCCCCTGACCGACGCTAGCTGTCGCCCCCTCCCACCTACCTATTCCCCTTCCTATTCTTAGTGAACGGTTTGGGCGCCTAGGGCTTCGGCTCACAGCTACCCTCCGAGCACTAAGCAGCCAGGGCCCTCTGACACATTGAGATTGGTCAGAGGATAACAAGCTTAGGGCTCACCCAGCTACACCCCCCCCCGCCTCACCCGGCGCGGGGGACTAGGCATACACACCTCGGGTGTTCCCCCCGAGCGCGTTTTATTAGGCACGACTGCCGCAAGGTTTGTTCGCAGACTCTTCCTTGCGGAACGTGACGGGAGGAACTGCGATAAATTCGTTAGTTGTTAGGTCCCTTAAAGTTAGGCCGGTCGCCATGGCGACCGACCCGCGCGAAAACGCCATTATAAATGGCCTCATCGCTCTAATTTTAGAGCAAGATCCCCGTATGTTGCCTCGTATTGAGGAAATAAAGAGAATTGCCTCTCTCTCCCCGGCCCCTCAGGCCACCGAGCCCTGCGCCGCCGTCGCGCCCCCTGTAAACGCCGCGCGCGACGCGCCCGCCTCGCGCCCCGCGGCGCTCTCCGAGATCGCCGCGCGCGACGCACCCGCTGCGCGCGCCGCCCCCGCCTCGACCTCCTCGCACCTTGCGAGTGCCTCGCGCCCCGCCGCGCCCTTTGAGAACGACGCGCGCGACGCACCCGCTGCGCGCGCCGCCCCCGCCTCGACCTCCTCGCACTCTGCGAACGCCGCGCGCACCACTGCGCGCTCCAAAACCCCCGCGCGCGACGCGCCCTCCGCTAATTCGTCTCCGGCCCGTCAGGCCGAAAACGAAGAAATGGAGGTTGTTTCCGAGTCCTCGGAATCCTCCTCAGAGCCCACGTCCGACTCGGACGAATTTGTCATGGCCTCAGGCCGAAAGCGCACCAGGCGCAACAAAGGCGCCGCAAAGAAGGCCGCCAAATTGGCCGACGGCATTACTCCCGCCGCGGCCTCTGACTCCCCTGCTTCGCCCCCCGCGGCTGAACAGGGTGCCGAGGGAGCTTCTCTCCCCACCCCTCCCAAGCGCTCCCAGCGCCCACCGGCGGTTGTCATCACGAACCGCCATAGGTGGATGGCCATCAAGGCCCGATGTGATGCCAAAGGCATCTTCTTTATTGCAGAGACCCGAACTGAGGGTATCCGCCTAAAAACGGAGTCCATCACGGACTACCGTAACCTCACCCGCCTTCTCGACGCTATGTCGATAACCTTCCATACGTGGAGCTTGGAGGAGGACCGGCGCCTCCGCGTAGTCATTCGGGGGGTCCCCAAAGAAATCGAGTGCGAAGACGTGCTCGAGGACCTAAAGGCCCAAAAACTACCCGTGATAGAAGTGCACCGTATGCACCGTGGGCCTTCTGCCCCATTTAACATGGTCCTGGCCATTCTGGACAGGACAAACTTAAAAGAGGCCAAAGCCATCTTTAACCTTCGTAAGGTTTGCGGACTGTCTGGGGTTGTTGTCGAGCCCCCACACCAAAAAGGCACTGTGGGACAATGCCACAGATGCCAGTTATACGGGCATTCCGCAAGAAATTGCCATAACACACCTCGCTGTGTAAAATGTTTAGGAGCCCACTCGACACCGGAGTGTCAAAGGCCTAAAGATCGCGCGCTATGCTCGGAACCTCCGAGCTGCGTAAACTGCGGGGAGGTGGGACACCCGGCGAACTACCGAGGGTGCCCAAAAGCACCCAAGGTGAAGAGCCGGAGGCCCGCTCCCTCCCCACCTATAACTCGAGCCGCCCCTAAGGTGGCCTACGTTAGCCCCCCCCAACCTCAAACTGCCGCGGCCGCCCCGGCTTCAGCAAAGGCACCGGTGCCTACACCAGTTGTGTCGCATTCGTGGCGACACAGAACCAATAAGGTTCCCCCCCCGCAGGGCAGCCCCTCAGGCCAACCTGCACCCGCGGTGGTAGTGGTTGCGACCCCTCCACCTTCTCCCAAAGCGGCACCGCCGCCGCCAAAAGCGGCACCGCTGCCGCCGAAACCCTCCTCCTCCTCCTCCCGTGACAGCGTCGACAATTTCAAAATTGTAATGTCGGTTTTAAACGCCATCGACTTTGACGAAGTCGACCTTTTGGCAGACCGCATCATAGAATGCCAGGGGAACTCAGAGGCCCTCGTCATAGTCCTGAGGCGCGACTTTAGAGCGCTGACGGACACTCTCAAAAATTTTAGGTTTTAGTTATGGATCTACACCATAACACGAGTAGAGTCAAACCGACCTCCCTAAAAATCGGCTACTTCAACGCCAATGGGCTTCGTACCCAGAGGTCTGAGGTAGCCGATTTTCTCTACACCCATCAATTGGACGTTCTCCTCATCCAGGAGACGTTCCTCAAGCCGTCAATTCGCGATCCCAAAATCGCGAATTACAAAATCATTCGTAATGATCGCACAGTCTCTGCCTTCGGTGGCACTCTCATTTACTACAAAGCGACATTACACTGCACGCCTGTGGATACACCAAATCTCGTGCACATCGAAGCCTCTGTCTGTAGATTAGGAATGACAGGTCATCAATCCATATATTTAGTGTCAGCCTATCTAGCTCCCACTAACAATAGCTCCTCAAGCCCTAGATCACTACTTGACAGTGATATACGAAACCTTCTAGATCTTGGTCCGTCTGTTATCATAGCGGGCGATCTAAATGCCAAGCACCTTGCTTGGTGTAGCCAAACCACAAACCAACGTGGTAGACAACTCGAGCGACTCTCAGAGAGCCTCAACTTCGACGTAGTAGCACCTATGTCACCTACTCACTATCCAGACAATGTTAATCATCGTCCGGACGTCCTAGACGTAGCCCTCCTAAAGAACATCAATCTTAGATTGAGTTCTATAGAAGTGCACTCTGCACTCACTTCAGATCATAGGCCTGTCATTATTGCCCTCTCGCCCAGAGTGAGCATTCCTAACGTGGCAGCCTCAGACCCCACAAGAGTCAAGACTGACTGGTTCAGCCTAGGAGAAGGCCTTAAGTCTATCTCATCTCCTTTGTTAGACCCGATTCCAGACGAGATAGTCTCAATTCCCGACGCAATAGGTGCAATTGACTCATTAACAGCGCACGTGCAAAAGGTGGTTAGCGATTGCTCGCGCCGCGTCCCAGTGAACGCTCATCGTCGCTGGGAACTGCCGCCAGATGCCCGTGCTCTGTTAACTGAGAAAAACGCAGCTCAAAGGGCTTACTTCTCTTTTCCCTCTGAGCAGAACCGTGTCCGCATGCGCGCTGCCCAATCAGCGGTTAAGCGTCGCATTAGACAGCTTAGGAACGATCAGTGGGACGAGACACTTACAAATATGGTCCCCTCTCAACAAGCCTTCTGGAACCTCACCAGAGCCCTTAAGGCAGATACAGTGGCTGCCACCCCCCCGTTAGTACAGTCAGATCCCTCCCTCCCCCTCGCCTTCGAGGACGAGGAAAAAGCTGAATGCTTAGCATCCAGTCTTGAGGCACAATGTGCACCTAGCACACTCCCCGTTGATCCAGATCACCTACTCGAGGTCGATACTGAGGTTTTCAACAATCTCGCGAGCCCTCTCACAGATGCCGACCCGCCGATAGAGCCGGTAACCCCCGATGAGGTAGAGTCCCTTATCAGAGATTTACATAATAGGAAGGCCCCGGGGCCTGACGGGATTTCTAATAGAGTCGTCAAGCTCTTCCCCGCGCACCTTATTCTCCTTCTGACCGCCATTTTCAATGCGGCATTAAAAAACAGTATTTTCCCCAAATCTTGGAAGGAAGCCACCGTCATTGGCATTCCAAAACCCGGCAAGCCCAAGGATCAGCCCTCGAGCTATCGCCCAATCAGTCTCCTTAGTTCGATAGGAAAGATCTATGAGCGCATTATTCTCGCTCGTCTCAAAGATTTTTCCCTTGCTAATAATCTTTTACCTGACGCACAGTTTGGTTTTAGAGCCAAACACTCTTGTGTCCAACAAGTGCATCGCATAGTCGAACACGTGTTGGACCGGAGAGCGAACAGATCCCGCCCGCACAAAACGGGCGCTCTCTTTTTCGACGTGGCAAAGGCGTTCGACAAAGTATGGCACAACGGGCTTATCTATAAGCTCTACAAACTTAATGTGCCAAACCGTCTCGTGCTCATCATACGAGACTACTTGTCGAATCGCTCTTTCCGCTATAGGGTGGATGGGGCACTATCCCCCCCTCACACCATTAGAGCCGGAGTACCACAAGGATCCGTGCTCTCCCCCCTCCTATACACGCTTTACACAAGCGACTTCCCTCAATTTAGACCCAGTCCACTTGTGACTCATACTGCCCTTTTCGCAGATGATACAGCCATCTATTGTTCGGCTTCTAGTACACCCGCCATAGTAAAGTCCCTCCAAGCCGCCGCCAACTCCCTTGGCGACTGGTTTAGGAAATGGCGCATAGAAGTTAATCCAGATAAAAGCGCCGCTATCCTCTTCTCCAGAGGTACTACGCCAAATCCCTCCACTAAAGTCAAGATGTTCGGACAACCGATCCCTTGGGAAAAGAAAGTCCGTTATTTAGGTGTCACACTCGATAGGGGACTCACCTTCGAACATCATATAAAGATTGTCCGCGACCGCGCTGCTTTCGCGCTAGGCCGCTTACATTGTCTGCTCAATGGGCGCAGTAAACTCTCTCTTAGAAATAAGGTGAGAGTTTACACAACGTGCATTAGGCCGATAATGACATACGCAAGTCCAGTTTTCGCTCACGCCGCGCCCTCTCATATCCACAGGCTGCAAACCATTCAGAATAGGTTTTTGCGCAAAGCCATCGGTGGGCTTTGGTTCGTTAGGAACAAAAACCTCCACATTGACTTAGGTGTGCCGACCATCTCGCACCACCTAAAGCAATGCTCTGTCAAATACTTCGACTCACTCAATCATCACCCAAATCCGTTGGTGAAAGCCGCAGGGGATTATTCCGCTCCGGCTGACACCAGCAGGTCCAAACGTCGTCCGCGGCACGTCCTCAACGACCCGGATGACTCCATTACAGTCGCCATCGAGGCGTATAAACAATTAGATTCCGCGACACAAACTAGACACACACGTCCGTCATATCGGCCCCGCCGGCGGGGCCGCGCGTCGCGCCACCTTCCTGTAGGGACTCGGTTTTCGCGGTACCGGCACGTGCCCGGCCGCTTCTCTCCAATCCGTTCGCCTTCCCCCAGTGTCGCCATAGGCCGAGGTTCGAGCCCCCCTCTGGGGCGCCCCTAGGCAGACGCTGTAAATTTTTGGCGGTGAGAGCCCTACGCTCCCGCAACAGTCCGGTGTCTCAGAAGAGGGTGTTAGTACACCCGAACTGAACTTTTCAATTAATAAAAAAAAAAAACTCCCTGATAATGTAGCTTTCTACTGGTGAAACAATTTTTGAAATCGGTCCAGTAGTTTCGGAGCCTATTCAATTCAAACAAACAAGCAAACAATCAATCAATCAAATCTTTATAATATTAGTATAGACGAAATACAAAGATTCTCCTTTCTAGCGATATCTCTTTTCCTATTTTATCAGGATTACAAACGAGACATTATGTAAACGAATACTCAAGAGAGTCGAATAACAACTGTTAATTAATACCATTATAATATGCCAAGTCAGTGACCGTTAGGCCTGTCACATTCGGAATTCCGATTCGGGATATCGAACGCCGTATTGGACAGCCATATTCACTCGGAATTCCGATTCGGAACGAAGAAGACTTAATAATCTTCTTCTTAATTATAATTAATATCTATCTGTCAATATGCCGCCATTTTATTATGCGCTCCTAGTATAGTAAATATGTGACGTAATGTGACCTAATAAATATGAAGATAATAAATATGACATTTGAAACGTGTTCTGTAATGCACATAATTTAATACTAATTAAAACTAGTCGGGGGCGTAAACATACGATGTTAACGTATTCGTGAGAATTATAATTATACCTACTACACTTTAGTTGAACTTGTTATTATTACTATTATTGTATTCAGCTATCTCATGGAAATTTCGAATTTTGTCTACATCCGAGAAGGAATCAATGTGAAAACAGCTCTCTAGAATTTTATTTTTAAGCTTTGAATAATTTTTTTTGACTTTATGATATTTTATTATAAAGTTAAGCGTGCGTAAGTAGATTTTTAAACTATTATCAAAATTCAAATTCAGAATTCAAAACTTTTATTAAGAGAATAGGTTTTCACAAACACGTTCTCTTGTCAGAGTATACAGTTGTAATAAATGATTTGTATAAATTAATCTACTATTTAAACACTACCATTTTGGAAACAAAAGCAAAATGACCACTGGTAAAGAATAATAATAAAAGAAATGGCGAAAGAAAACCAGTTACGGCCTTTTTTGTCATTTAAAAATATATCGTACTTTTATTTTACATAAAATTTTAAGCTAGGTACATACAACATTACGCACTCGGAATGTCAATAAATAGTGCCATTAATTTGTCTTAACAAAAAATTAAATCTAAAATATAAAATCGGTGTTAAAGATAGGAGCAGACCAGGCCCACAAGGCAGCAAACGTTCTCGTGTATTTTCGAGTTGACGTGAGAGTCGGCCTGTCAGCCTCCGTTCACCGGCTCACCATCAACAATATTATGAACAATATTGAAGGGAACAACAGTATCAAAATATAATCCCGTTTCATACAGGTTTTTGTAACATAAAAGTGAGTAGCCGCTCTATGGTATGTTTTTTTATTTCTTTTATTTACGTTGCCGATACTTTCACAATAAAATGTTTATTTTTAAAAGTTAGTCTATGCTTGTCTGTAGCAGTAAAACTGCCATTTCAACAATGATATAAGCATCGACGCCACAAAGAAGATACCTACTTTCAAGAATAACACACAAACAACATTTTTTAATCAAACTTATTTGGACATTGTTTTAGTTTCGGAAACGGAAAAGAGAAAATCAGATAATTAAGGTATTTTTCTGTTACAGCTGTAAGAAAAATTATGCCACAAAAAATGTGTAAAAAAGCGAGAGCAAAGTTTCACGGATGAAAACCGCGGGTTCAGAGAAGTTTATTCAGATACAATCGTCAGAGCCAGTCTTGAATGTTCTAACTTTTTGAAAGTTACGGAATATTCACAAGCGGGTAACACTGCCAGTGTTGATAATAATCTTGGTATTTATGACGAAAAAAACCGCCTTCCTATATACCGCATTCAAAATAGATTCAATGCGCCCTTGTGATATTGTTCTATTTATAAACGGAACATTTTATTTTTTTACAATGCAGTGTCGGCTTGTGTTTGCACTAAAACCTATTTTTAAATTTAAATAAATAAATAAGATGCGCGGTTTATTTATTCAGAACAGCTGTACCGAGTATTAAGTTCTATTGGATTACTGTAAAGTCAGCAAATAAAACGGGCAATTATTGCTAGTCCATTCACAGTTTGTCGAAAAATTAATTAAATGTTATCTTGAAATTGTGTATTACTTACTAGTAGCATACAGTGTTCTCAACTTTGAATTGTTTGGTTAGATAGTTTCAGAAACCTTTTCGATTAGTTAAGTAAAACTTTTATGTTGTTATTTTAAGGAAAAAGTGCCACTGGAGCACCTACTGTAGCTTAAATAAGGAGTAATGTTATGAGTAAAGTTTTTAGAGCTTCTTCAACAGGGTTTATTGTATTGTTGTTGAGAAGAAACGCTTCTTTGTAATTATTTACTAATAGGTGACCTGTATATACATTTTTGCTATCACAATTTTAAATACCATCTAACTTTCTTAAACTAAAGCTAACTTTTGTGTTCAAAGTTCAATCAAATCAAGTATCTGCTAGGTTACACTGCATAGCAATCCCGATTTTAATTTCAATTCTGTATAATTTCAAATGCAAAATTAAAATTATAATTTCATACTTTACTAACTATTTGGTTAGCATACAATACGATTTCATTTAGTTTAGTATTTCGTGCGGAATTATCTTCAAGAGTAAGGGGGCTGATAATAATAACATTTTGTTATTGAAAAATGGTCTTGACTAATGACAAACTTATATCCTCGATATTCTAAGTACCTATCACCTTTCATAAAATGTCACCCTTCTAATAACATAAGGGTTGCTTTTGTATTTTCGGTGAGCTGCTTCAGCCGTGCACTGATAGGTCATTCTACTTCTCCTTTTATAATATAGATGAAAATGAAACCTTTTATTGTCGACGGTCCAACAAAATAAAAGTTGGTCAGACCGAGACAATGACCTTTATACGCCGATCATAATTTTTGGCTACCTCATCTCTGAATACGTCAGCTGTCTAATTCTGGAGTCGTCGTCACTGTCGAGGTGAAAGAAACTGGTTAAGATAAAAGCATTGATTCGTGACGACCCCGGCTCCCGACTACGTTACTGTAGTAGACGCATAGGTACATATTATGACAGTTCCTATGAGCCATACGGATCATCGAGTGTTTGTCCAGTTCATTTTGGTAAAGCAACAAAGGTAAAAATAATATTTTAATAGGTACCTATGAAAAAAGACTGTACAATGTTTCACTAACTGATGCGCGAGTGATCTTAGTTTCATTAAAAGTTAGTTACTAATAAACTTGACCACCTATGCCGTGGACCAAAAAAATTATTAAATAAGTTGGTATGGGCAGTGTTGTAACTTTTGTATGTAATGTTAAATAACTATGTTTGTGTGAAAATTAAGTCTTCCATTAAAATAAAACAATTTCTTTTGCAAGTAGATTTACAGAAAATACTAGCACTTCGAAGTTGATGGCCTGTTGAGGAAAAGCGCCGCGACAAATTCAGGAGTTAGCCATAAAAGGAAAAAAGCTGTTTAGCTGGCAAAAACTCAATGACTTGCAACTTACGTTCACTATTTTTTATTACAATTTTCATTCCCTTATGTAATATTGTGGTAAAAAAAGTTAATTTGTTTAACCGCAACTGTGCACAACAAATATTGTATTAAATTTATGGTTTACCACCAAATTTGTTGGTCGGCAATTATCAGAATACGAATTGCATAATAAATATGAAATCCTGTGGTAATTATATTTATTATATTGATTATTGACTAGAGTTATGATAGTGGATAACGACAAAATATGTTAAATCCTTGTATATTGAATTATATTACATTCGTGTTCTGAAAAAAAAAAAAACAAGTGGTAACTAGCATGTTTTAGAAATTGTATCTCGATCTCGACGTCCGTGTCATGGTGAAAGGTTTTCTTCTAAAAGTTTTTTTTATTTTGCACATTTTAATGCAAGGCTTTTTTAATGCAATATTTTTTTTTTTTTAATTTACATCGTATTCGTTCCAGCTTTACACGGGTTTTACTAAGAATCGCATTTTGTTTGAATTATAATATAGCCTATGTTACACGGGGGTCCTTCTTACCTTCCCACCCAACGGTGAAAGAATTTTTGAAATCAGTTCAGTAGTTTTTAAGTTGAATACAAACATTAAAATCTTTCTATTTATAATATTAGTATAGATTATATATGACGCTTTTAATAGGACATCATACTATGAAAATAAGCTTACAATAATATTGCTACAAACGTAGTAGGTAGGCTTTGTATCGTTCAACGCTAACAAGCAGGTAATAATTATTTGCACTACGATTCGGAATGGCCTCATTATTTTCAATTTTATTATAAGACAAATAAATACTAAATGTAATTCTGTGATCTGTAGAGGAAATATTATTTAACAAAATTTTATTAAAATAATTTCAGAGTTTTTTTATTATGCAAAATCATATTTCACTTTTTAAATATCGGGTTATTAAAACAAACAAATAATGGAAGTAATCTGCGAATGAAATAAATGATTGAAATTGAAACAGAATATTGAAACATATCAAACATATCAATATTCTGTCGACATAATTGAAGTTCTCATTATAATACGATAAATTATTTAAAATCTATTATATTATTTGAGAATGAAAAATCATTTCACTTTTAAATATCGGGTTTTACTTATTATTATAATTACTATTACTATATATTTTTACTAAACTATAATTGTGAAGAATCAAAGTACATTTTATATGTTATACAGCAGACAAACAAGCAAGCGAACCACCAAGTACAAATTGTTTCCAATGCGTTGTCAAGTTGGCAATAGAGAAGCAAATCAGTTTTTGAAAACCTTTTTCATATGTTGGCAATAAAAGTAGAAGGTGTGATTTCGTGCTTCGATGCTAAGTCGGTTCCGATGGTTGTGGGTTAATGGATGACAGCTGGTAGCCTTCTGGCGGCTTAAAATTACTGGCCTCTGCCAATAGTTGCAGCACCGTGGCAGAGTACGCTCTAATCCCCATCGAATGAAGCAGGTGCAGAGTCATGATTATAGGTTGATTTAATGATGGAAATTTGATGTCAAGATACACTGTTGACGGCTTTGTAATTACCTATTATTAATTAGAGATATTACGTGTATTAGTGATATTGCTACGCGGTTTATCGGATACTTGGCACAACGATGTTTAATTACTATGAAGATTGTATCTTGTTACGATTAACAATAGTCTATTCTATTATAGTTCATGTTCACGAGTAGGTTAGATTACATTAATAAATTTCAGCTATTTCTCGTTTATTTAAAAAGGCTTCGTTATTTTCGCATAATATAGTACATAGTTGTCAATATTAAACCCGTGGTCTCGAAGGCATATCAAATTCCATTAAAAATAAAAAGGATATTTTTTATCTTCTTTCATACTTCCATATTTTCATAGTTATTTTATAATTTTATCTATAATCAAACTACGAATTTTTAAACACGATTTTTCCCGCGGCTTCGCTACATTTGTATTAATTATTTGAGAAAATCAAACCATAACCGTAGTTATCAAATGATCAGCGCCATCTGTTGGCATAGTATGATATGAATTGTTGGGATTTTGCGATTGCAGCGCCATGCAGCGTTATCTACAGTAGACAATATTTTTTTTCACTCTCCCGTTCGAAGGAGATAATTTCACAGGATAAAAAGTAACCTGATACGTTCTTCCCTATACTCGTGACAATACGTACGTGCTTACACGTACGACGTACCTACATACAAATTTTTCACTGTGATCGGCTGCATAGTCAAGTCGTTATAGAAATAACAAACAAATATAATTGACTTTCACATTTATAATAATAATAATAAATTCTTAAAAAAAAAAAATAAGTACATTAATATAGGCACACGGCAAACGAATAAGCGGCGCCGACCGAAATCGTATGCTTCATTTCACTCCATTAGCACTTGTATGTTGATCTAGCACGTAAACTAAACGCACAGGAGAATTAATGATAGCGAGACCGACTTTGGGATCTACCACGAAAAATCAACAAACACAGAAATATCTTCATTTGATATTCCTTTGTTTTACATTGCTGTTTCACTTCGGGTAAAATCACACACTCCAGAGAGCATCACTGATTCCACTATTCGGATAATTGAACTACATGTTTGCAGTTTCGGCAATAGCCTCTACCATTACTGAAACTACAAGCTATACTAGGGTACCTTTTTAATTAATTTAGTTACGAATCGTGAGATGCACAAAAAAAGTTAAAAACACATTAAATTAAGATTGTGACTTTCAAACTAAATATTAATATGATTAAAAGAGATTGGTTGAGACTTAATGTTCAATTGTGATGAAACTTAATTGCGTAATGATAGAATTATTATGTACATGTTTAATATTTTGTTAAATAGCGATTCTTATGTCCTCTTAGCGTAGGAATAACCTATACAATTTGTTCCAGTTAGGTTATGCCTACCGCTAGGAGGCATTGGTGGAGGCATTAGGCTTTTTGAACACAAGCAAATAGGTTTTCTATTTAAAACTACAAGCGAGACCCACTGTTAGTAATGTATGACAAACAAAATCGTTTTTCACTTTCGTACAGTTCATACAATTTTATTATTCATAGACCCACTGTGTCGGTAATCAAACGCGCAATACGTCCGCGACGTTAGTTCCAAAATATCTCGCACCAAACGGTTTACTAAAGTTTTCTAAATAATAAATGATGCCGACGACGACGGAAGTATCGCCTTTGACGTAATGCCACCGCGAAATAATACGCAGAAAATGTCGCTGGAGATTCGATTTATAATAAGGTCATAGCTTCCGTGAACGTCCACTCAAATCGAAATAAACAGAACAAACTATTATGATTATAGTACAACGGCCGCGTAAACTTGTCAAATGCGTTACATATTGCTTTTTGTTATATTGTTTTTAGTTTATGTGCGTGTGGTTCTCTGTAGGGAACGCCTAATCAACAATGGAATAAGTAAGCTGAATTGAGGACGATGATCACAAGACAATAATACGATCGCTATTTTTTTGTACTTAAGTAGTTGTCGAAAAAAACATTGACATTGGACATTGTAACACAACCCAGGTTCTCATATATGAAATGTCGAAAGAGTAGGCTCTAATTTTTGTGATCATCATTTTTTATGTGCCTGAAAATGTAATCGAAAACTTGCTAACTTTATCGATAACTAGAGTGGTTTTTATATTCAAAAGTTGACATTTTTAATTACCTACCTGCCTAAAATTATTGACATTTTCAAAACGATCTAATCATCATAATTAATATCTACTGACGAAATTACTTACTTATATACTATATCGTATCTATTTATACTCATTTACCTATATCTAAACTAATATTATAAAGAGGAAAGAATTGTATTTTTGTGTGTATGTTTGTAACGAATAAACTCAAAAACCAATAGGCTATTTGACTGATTTTGAAAAACTGTTTTAAATTATTCGTTGGCATATGATTAATACACCACATGTATATTTCTGCGAAATTTGCAGTATTTTCCGTAAAATATCGGTTTAAAATTTAAATTACAATATTCGCGCTAAAAACGCTTTTTCTGTAATGGCGGACGCCGTGACGTCACAGGCAAGTAAACTTGTACCAAAGTGTACATTCAGCGTGTTTAGAATATTTTTTCTGTTATTTTACTGGAAAAAATGGTTTATAAATGGTGTAATTGTGCCACAATGTACAAATACTTCTATAAAAACTCCACAAAAACTGTTTGTTTCTGTGTTAGCTCGAAGAGACCCAAACAGCATTTTATCTCATACAAATATTTTTATGTGTGAAGATCACTTTGATGTAAGTATTCCAGTAATATTTGATTCGAATAGTAATAGATAAAATGATAAAATCACACAAAATGTCGTAACAATGAACAATGTTGACTTGCGTGTGAAGTCACGCGAGGCATAGCCAATCACAGAGCGTTCTTGTGGCTGAAGAAATTTAAAAAATAATTTGGATTTATTTTGTTTATTTTGAAAAATCTATAAATATTTTTGGATATAACAGAGATAAATATGTTTTTTTATGTTATTACCTAATAGGATGACCCCATTTCGTAGCATATTTTTAATAGTGTCAAATAGCCTATTTCAAAAATTCTTTCACCGTTGGGAAGTTGCCCTGGGTAACAATGTAACATAATATTATTTAGCTATATAATATTTATAAAAATATAAACTTTCAGTAGTACTAGTTTAAAATATTTTATGTGGGTAAAACACGATGGTTTACGGATTTATAGTTGTTAATCGGTGACAAAAAGGAAATAAGTACTTACTTATACTCATCTGAGATAAGATCTAAGTTTACAAAGCTATTACTAACATTTACGCTTATTCACTAAGCAGCGGCATACTTAGATATAATATTGATTAAACATAAATATTACACAAGTATATTAATTAAAAATCATGTAAGTATTATTTAATAATGTAATACATAATATGTTTGATAAATAATTAAGAATATTTATAACATAACATAAGCAAATAATTCCCGTTAAATATATCCCTGTCAAAAGTTTTGTTAAATACGTTTAAAATCGGGAAAGAGTTATTCTTAATTAAAATATTATAACTATAAACTTAAAATATTATCCAAAAAACTTACCTCTAAATCAGAATCTAGGCATTCTAAGCTTGAACAATGTGGCTCAGAACGTAATGATACTCTATTCGGTCTTCGCGTTAGACTGTTTACACCCATAAGTTTGTGAGAACGGCCAAGGGTAGCACTGCCTCCTGACACTATCTCCGGTTCACGAAATGATAACTTCTTCCTGGGCCTTCCACTGGTATCTTGCATCTGTGCATCCTGATCATTTAGCCTTTCTATAACAGGTATTACAAGCCGTGACTGAACACAAACATCCTCTGATGAATCGAATTGCCTTTGACGCAACGGTGATACCTCTTTCGGAAAACTGCCACAATGAAAATCATCAACGTCTTTGTCATATCTCTTCGTACATCCTACTGACAAAGGCCGCGGTTTCGTTACAACATATTCTCGAGACGCAGAGTCGATTCTGCTCCTGTGTTTGTTCTTTCGCATTTCACCAAATTCAGGTTCAGAATGACTATTCTTCAACCTGTCGTGAGTTTTCTTGTCCTTGGACTCCTGTTTTGTGAGTTTCGGTCGCTGTTGTTGGTCATGTTTTGGTTTTAATGCACCGCTAAGCGAGAACAGGGTGCTACGGGCTTTCAGTAAAACTTCTGTTGGTAGATTTTTTAACAGATGATCGCTCCTCTTGTTCCTGAGATTATTATCTCTTTGGTTAGACATTTTTACAGGAGATCTTATTTATCGGTATAGTCACGAGTTCACCATCTGTACAGATGCGCACGCGCACGCGCCCTGCATCCCGCGAAGCGACTGAAGTGGCCGCAGCATGGTCGGCGCGTGCGATGCGCGTCGCTTAAAGCACCACAAATAAACACTCCTGTACAAATACATGTCTCTACGTAGACCGTGGAGATAACTGCCGAAACGGGGTGTAAGAAAAAGGCATTAGGCAGCGATCTATAAAGCCGAAACGGAGCCGTAGGTTTTACAGCCGACAGTAAGCTGAAAGGTGAATCGTAACGTAAAACGTGAACCAGAGTCTGACGCACGAATGTTCATTTCTCAGTGAATTGAAAGACGAAAACGGTTGAAATATCGTTTGGGTCTTGGGAAACATTTCCCTGCGATTTAGACGACTATTGAACTATATAATATATGTAAGGAATTTATTGCACATAATGTACAATTCAATAAAATGATATTTTTAATAAGGAACTTTCCAAAAAATCGTAAAAGGCTATCGCTTTTCACTCTTTCGCTTGTAAAGTAAGAGTTTTACTACAGCGCTAACTTGTAGTAGGTACTTTAAACAGTTTATACAGAATGTTACAATTAAAGTGTTAGCAATCAATAACATTAATTAAAACGCAACCGCAAACAACTCTGTTACTCGTTGAATATTTACTGCGCCGGGAAAGTAATCGGCTACTCTAATTGATTCTAAAAGTCAAGCAGCTCCGGATAGAAGATTTATGTAGTCCATAAAGCGGAGTTTGTATGTATTAAAAACTGCATAGTCTTGTTTCTTTTGACATACAAATTTCTTCTAGCCTTTGCGCTTTGGATTGACAAAAAATGATTTTCTTTTCGATTCTCTTCTTATTGTTTTAACATTAAGTGCTGGTTTTACAGGCTCCTGATAAGTTTCAATTAGCATATCAGCTAGATACTTTGACAGTTTTCGCATGTTTTTTTGATAATTTAATCAAATGCTAAATTATTAAATTGCGAAACCAACTCTTATGCTTGGTTTTGTTAATAAAATTAAAGATATAAAAGAAGAAATAATGCACCATCATGGACTAACCAGAAAAATAAAAGTCAGTTATTTTAAATATGATCTAAATAGCAATAAAAAAAGTAATAAGTTACAACAGTTAAAATAAAAATTTTGCGTCCACTTCTAGGATCGTTAAACAGGCCGCTTGTGACATGTTTCGGTTTCGTATAAAATATAAAAATACGACTATTCTAACTAGCCAGTAAATAAAAAATAAATAAAATTGTCAAACGACCAAAGAATATTTCGGTTAGGTACGTCTCGTTGCGTCAATTCTGATAAGTCGCCTGCGGAAATTATTCATATAGCTATCAAAATCACATTTCAACTTAAGGTGCAATTCCACTGCTGCGCACAGACGCATTACTATAGAATAATAATTTAATTTTATATGTACGAACAAAAAAGTATTAAAATTTAAAACCAGCCAGCCAGTCGCTACAATCATAGACAGATTCACGTCACAATTATTTACAGCCTTCTTTTTGGGTCGGGGGTTATAAACGCAGAACACAGGGTGCCTAAATGCTGAAAGCAATATTTTTTATGCAATTTCTTTTCTCCCAGAATATAATTTTTCCGATCATAAAAAACCACTTGAGGGCAGCAGATTTGATATAATAAAACACTGTGGAATCACAAATTTAAAAACCTCGTATAATAGGTTTAATATAAACAACTCGCTACTTCAGAATATTTACGGCTCTCGTGCGAGTGATTGGCCGACTGTAATTGATTATAAAAGTCTACCAGGTTGTGGTACAAGATTTATGTACTCACTCTATAAAATCGAGGGGCCCGTTAGCAGCGCTGCGCGTGTCAAAACTAAATGACCACGCAAGATAGGGAGCAATAGCGCCAGACTCTGTTTGGATGGGTAAAAAGTTCCTCCATGCTTCGAAGGGCACATTAAACTGTCGTCTGTCGTGTCTGTAGTCTACAGACGACAGTCCTTAGGTCAAATCTAACAACCATAATCCATGAAACCAGAAAAGAAAAGAGGAAGATTCCATAAACATACGTATGGTGTATAGTAGAGTAGTATCTAAACGCTAAAAAATCTAGGGTTTTTCAAAGTAGAAATATTAAATGTCGGAAATAGTAAGCGTATGGTCATGGTTGAAATGAGTTCGTATCATGCGATTGCATGGGTGAAAGTAATCGGCAGTGAATGTAGAATATGAATGAATCCTATAATATTTATGGATCTTTCATTAAGCTGTATAAATTATTTAATATTTTTCTTTCGTTTCATGTAAAACATATTTTTATCCGTTCCGTATTCCACTACCATCATCACCGCCTTTAATTTCACTCGCTTGTCGCGGACTACAAGACGACAATTCCCTACGACATATCACTAAAATATGGAATGGCAATTGAGATATCATAATTTAATATGGTCCTTAGGAGTGTATTATAGGGATTGTATTGTATTACAGTATTATATGGTCCTTAGGAGTGTATTAGGGGTATCATTCGCCTTAAAAGTAGACCAAGCATCTAACTCATTTGACCTCGCAAGTGTACATGCTTTGATTAGCATCAGTGATTTAAAAAACCTTCTAGGGTCGCGTTGATAGCACATTTTGTTACTTTTTTAATCACACCGTTCTCTATTGCTGATAGATTAAGACCATCTAATAAACACACTGACAGAATGATATACGTATGGTTATAATCTGAACGCGTTTTATTTACTTTGAAATATTTGTTGCAGTAGGTAACTGATTGAGATTAGGATAACATTTTGAAGCACAATCGTACGCTAAATAAAAGGTTATTTTCTGATAAATCTGTAGGTAATTGCAAAGTTTGGAAAAACATAAAATCAATTTTGTTTTTCAACAGACAATCAGATTAAGCGGATGAAAGGATTTGTATCAATAAATAGAACGTTGGTTTTTATTTTGAAACGCGTTACGAAGCCAGATGATAAATAAGTTATCCAAAAGCCGTCGTATAAAAGATATTGTGAACACAAAACTTTTACATGATGAGTAAAGTACAGAAAAGTTCGCTGCTTTACCAATATGCGACACATAACACCAAATGTTTGTTAGTTTCACTATTTAATTATTAGTTTGCAGGAGTAGACTCCCACATAGAATCGTCCGCTGTCAAAGTTAGCAAACTATGTGCCAAATAGCTTGCTCCAGCTTAGCCGCGTTGGGTTCATAAAGCCAGCGTGATGTTAGGGCTGCGTGTAACTTGTGACACTAACTTTAATGACGTCGGGTGTCGGCTGGCAGTCGCAGATTAGTAGGAACTTAAAACCAGTTTTCGAGTTTGGAGTTTCAGATTTCAGACTGCGTTTAACGGAAATTTTATTAGATATACGAAATGCGAGGATCTATTAATATATAGAGGATATATATAAAATATATTATGTAGGGATAATTTTGTAAGCAGGTATTTTGCACTAAGTCTATTTGTTATATAAATATAATTTATTTTCGTGAACAATAAAATCATGAAAATAAATTATATCTAGAAAATCATTACTAGATTTTATTTCCAGACAACTACTAAATATCTGCTTTTATCGCCGTAATTTTGCTGATGAATAATAGGGGATTATCAATATAAAATTTTCGTACAAGCCGACAATCGTTCGACGTTCCAAGAATAATCCATTTCTCGATCAACAGTTAGCGAATATAGTATTATTTGAATGTAAAAATATGACGCAAGTATAATTTATATTTGATACGTACAAAGATTCAGATGATAGTAAAGTAGAGATCAAAAGAATATATGACAGCTGATTAGATTAGTGTAAGTATGCTGAAATATCCTGGTATTATATTTTGATGATTCTGACGACAATGGTTGTTTTATTAAATTTATTTTATCAAACTCTCTGATCTCTTTACAATATGATATTCAACATGTTTATTAATATTATTATGTAACTCATTTCAATGTTCTTTGGGAATTGCATAAAAGTTATGGATTTCAAATATACTTACATACAATAATAAAATAAAGAATACAGTTGTATCAGGTGCCTAAAATCTAAAATAAACTAAAAATCTCAATGCTGTAAAAAACGTGATAAAAACGTACGAGTACGTATTTTCAAAAACACATCTAGGTATTCTATACTAATTATTGATTGCTTGTTTGCATTAAATAGAATCCGAAACGACAGGACTGAATTAAAAAATTCTTTCATCTTGGGGAAGCTACACTATTCTCGAGTGTCATATAATATAAACGGGTTATAACTCGTGCGAAGAAGCGAAGTTAGTAATGTATATTCCCAAATTCAAAATTATTTTACGTATATCCTGGATATTTACCACATTCGCCAAATATAACTGCTACCTATGCTAGTTAAATTATTTAGCACAGAACCATTACTTATAAAATGTGACAATTCATTTTAAATTAATAAATACATAAAGTAAACACTTAATTTAAAATCGTCGATTAAACAGATTGTTTACTGACAAGGTAGGTGCTTATTTATAATTAAAAAAAAGAAACGTTATTGAAGCTAAACACAATTTCCAATAAGCCGAAAAGACCTTCATAATATCAGTTTTTCCAATAACCAATTAAAGGAAAACAGGAAAATTTTAATGACAATATTCAGCTCGTTTTCTTGGAAATATTATTCGGCCGTGTTGTTTAATTAATTTGTAAACGATAATATTGAACGCGAGCATACATGATTTCCATGTAAATAAAAATAAATATAATCATAACTACCAGTATTATAAATGAGAAAGTGAGTTTGTTCGTTTGTTTGTTATTCCGTCACGGCTTGACTAAGCAGTCTATCATTATGAAAATTTGTATACAGTCAGGGGTACAGAGCCCAACATAGGTTAATTTTTACGCGGGCGAAGCCGCGGGTAGCAAACAGCTAGTTCCATAATCCATAATACAAGTTTGTAGAAAGTAAAAAGTATTTTAAGTTTTGTTATTTCGGGGATATTAAACATTTAAAACCAGCATTCCGATGGAAAATAGTAGCTAGTTCATCAGCTTCCAAAAATGTGTCACTTGAATGCGGAGAAACAAATACTATTTAAGGGGGTTTTTCCATGGCAAGTCGGAAAAACCTAAAAACACCAATATCTCGGTAACCGGTCACTTTCGACCCCCTATTGATGGGGGCTAATATTAATAATTTGTTGCAAATGACCTCTAGTTTTCCCAGTTTTAAGGAATAGGACTTATAACCTGTATGTATTAATATATTATACAAACAAACAGACACACACTTTCACATATAGCCTATGTAAAAGGGTGTGTGTCTGTTTGTTTGTCCGTCTTTCACGGCAAAACGGAGGGACGAATTGACGTGATTTCTTAAGTGGAGATAGTTGAAGGGATGGAGAGTGACATAGGCTACTTTTTGTCTCTTTCTAACGCCACATTTCCCTAAAATGGGGGGTGGAAGTTTGTATGGAGCATTCCGCAATTTTCAAGGTAACAAGCTAAAAATTGGTATGCGGACTATTTGTGACTAATAAAGAAATTGTGCTTCATTTTTTATTGGAAATCTACCCCAAACCCCTTAAAAGAGGGGTTGAAATTTTATATGGGACTTTTCGCAGTTTTCAAGGTAGGAAGCTATAAAATCGGTAGGTACACAGACTCTTTGTTACCAGCGAAAGATGCTGATGGGAAAAATTATTGACATTTTCCCTGGACCACGCGGGCGGAGCCGCGGGTAACTAGTTAAATATATGTTTAATTTCGTGCGCGTCAATATTAATTATTCAGTGTGCTTCGTACATTTAACATTCATAACATTCCAACGTTGTAATTAAAAACATTTTTGTGGACAGTAAAATATACCTACTCCTTGTTGAACTTTTAACAAATCTTATCATTCTACAACCCCACCGCAGAATTATATTTTATTTAAATACTAGAATTCATGTTTTATTCCCAACTTAACCTTACCCATGCATAACGCCAGAGTGTGAGTGGCGATTTCTGTACAAGAGAAAAATTATGTAGTGAAAATTTTGTTGTGTATTTTGAGTCTGGTGGTTATAGTATACGTTGCCTGGTCACACAAGCAACCTTGAAACCTTGCTTAACTTGGGATCTGGTGGCACTATGTTAATAATGTACTATGTTAATTTATTTAATTTATATTATCCTTATATACGATTTAAATAAAAGCTTTTGAAATGTCTAAACCAAGGAAGATCAGGATCGTAATGAGTTGATTATTTTTCTTAATTAAAAATGTTTTCAAGTAACGACGTGTATTTTAGATTCTTTTTTATATAAAATTAAATCAACAAAATATTTTTATGACTAAAGTACGCATCTACTCATTTACATAAAATTATGTTTCACACTACATTTGCGGCATAAACTTCCAGTGATCAAACATTTATTTTAAAGAATTTTACATTCCATAACAAGAGATTTCATGAATAATAATTATCTCTGTTTGCAAAAGAACATTTTTATTACTCAGAAATTATAATGAGTAAACTTTTATCATTCAACAGTAAAGTAGTGAAGGAATGAGGGAAAATTCGCGGGATGCTTCAATGACGGTGAAACTTTTATATTTTATTAATATCGGAGGTAGAATTTCTTATTTACCTTTATCATTATTTGCCTTTCGCCCCTTCGTTAACGCAGTTAGACGCCTACTTGAAATTTTAGACCCCGAAAGGGAAATTTTTAACGAGTTTATAACCAGTAGAACAAACTGATCCTTTGTAACTTTGATGTTTTGTGTTTCTTTTGTTTGCCGCTTACTTTTCTTATATTAAAAAAAGTTTTAAAATTTTGTATAGCGATACAAATTGTTTTGTAAAATAAAATGTTCAAACACCGAATTGAAAACATTAACCATTTCTGTATTCATGTATAATAATATCGTATCTATTATGATATTTCACGCGATGTTTGTTTAGTTTGTGTAGATGGTATAATTTAGCTATTTGATGTTATGAGATCTGTGTACACTATTATCACAGTTCAAATCAGGGCACATCAAAGAGGTATGTCGTAACCGAAAATCATTATGAGCCTATAATAATTAAACTACAAGTACCTGTTACTGTGTGGCTTCGCTTATGGTCAAGAAGAAATGACAATGGGATGTGTTAAAAGTAGTCAATCTTCAGACCTTATTCTTGTTCTATCCTTGTCAATCATGTCAATCGTTTTTTTTTGATATGAAAAAAAGGACAATCAAACAAACTTTCACAATCATAAGATAAGACTAATTATTTGATACGTAAATCCTGTGCGTAAATCTATAAGAAATAAAAGAGAGGATTGAATGACTGATCATCCTATCAATCAAGTGAGTGACGTAGGATAATAGGAGGGACGTAAATGAAGTAGGTTTTCTTGGCAATTGTAGACGTAGTAGGTATTTTGATGGGCGTCCGCTAGAAGGTAGGTACAATATTAATAAATATAAGCACGAAAATTTATTTTTATTATAATGTACATGTTCCTATTACCAAAGACAAAAGGAACCAAAATATTTGCGAATGATCCTAATTTAGAAACAGAATTTGGCTTCGGAATGCTCTAAGCATTGCGGGGTGTATTCTAAAAAGCGGCAATTTCCTCACGTCCCGACGAGCGAAGCGCAGCTGCCCTTTATGAGCAAACCGTGTTTACGAGGGTGAATTCTTCATAAACACCACGTGTGGGCCCACTCTGTCCTTACGGCGATAAAGACACCACTGCATTACAGTCGCTAATAAAACAAAAAAAAACTAATAAAAAATGCTCTGCGGACGAGGTTTATTTACTAAAGGCCATAGAATATTTTGTTTGCCAGAATTATGCAATATAAAGCTGCGGTTTCATTGGCCCCGGCAAAAAGATAGAATATTGTGGTAGAGACGATTGGCGCCTCCCGTTTATCTAGTAAATGAGTTAGGCTCGAGTTCGCCAACTACAACATAACCAACGTTTACGTAACCGCACGGTTATATTTTAATCGTTGTATAAACAAGCTGCGTTTTTTTAATGTTCACCGTTCAATTTTATCTGGCGGTTAACTAACCAAACGTTTTTGAATGAATGAGCCGAAAAAGAATGAATAGTTTAATACTACTTTGTAAAGATGGCAGTGTACCTCCATACTTTTGTCTTTACCCGAACGGCATCTATAAATGGTATGGTTTTGTTATTATACTACAAAATTCAAAATCTGTTAAGGTAATGCCATGTCCGTAATGGGAACGTCTTTCTTATTAAACATCCTTTTTCTATTGTCAAAGTCTAATCAGTCAGCACTGTCAGCAGTCAATAGTCAAAATGTGGCCCATAGATTTAGTTTCGCTTGATGTGGCCAGATGTTTATATTTTTATTTTACCACATTTTTCACCTCGAAGTTATTTTTGTAATATTGTAATACATAATTTAATAACATATTACATACATATGTAATATAAAAGTATCAGTTATGGAGATGGGTTTTAAAGTACCAAGATTTAGTAGATAATAAAAAGTCTACGCTGCACTGCGTATATATGTATAAAGGAATGTAAATAAATATTTTAAAAATAAATAAAACTAAAATGTATTTTAGTTTTATTTAAATTTTAAATCACTACGTAAATAATATGAATACTTACTTACATTATATGCAAATATATTATACTATCATATCATTACATAAATATCATAATTATTAAAATTATAATAACAGCTCAACGATGCATGATGCCACATCCAGTTTCTAAATATTTACCTACATGTTACTTTATATCCGTGTTTGTTGATCGTTTTTATGTTTGAAATACTTTGAATATGCCTATCCTACTGTTGTGACTTTGTTAATAGTGATTAAATGGTGTTATCTAGGCTGTGCACTCAATAAATTTAGTGATATAGTGATATACAACTTACGTCAGGTCACGTCACTCAAATAACCGACGTTTAAACTACGTCTATTCCGTCCATTAAATTAAACAGACGGTTACGACACTTAACCAATGTTTAGTGCACGGTGAACAGCAAAATTTGGTTAAACAGCCGGTTAGGGTCTAAACATCTGTTTAAAATTTAAACATCAGTTGGTGAACTCCGGTCTTAGTATCTTGCAAGTTGAAGAGTTAGAACGTCAACCCGATCATTTGGTCTGTCGTTCTAATTATCTTACGATACTTTAAAGTTAAGCAACTGACTATTTAGTTCATCCTCTCGTTCGATCAGAAATTGCATTTGATCGTCTTAAACTGGATTTAGTTTCTAACTACCAATTTATGGCTCCAGATTTGACCATGTGTGACATAATCTACTCAAGGTTATTTTTTATTAATGTTTCAATGTTTACTTTTATTTAACGTAATTGTAACTTAATTCATTACCATTTAACATTACCATTTTAAAAGAGCAAGTGCTAAGTTCTTAAGTCTTCTGTTCTTCTTAGCACAAATCTGCCGTCTGAACTGGTGGTAGGGGGAAAAAAGTGACAATTCGAAATTGCTTGTAATATGCCTATTTGAGTAAAAATATTTTGATTTTGGTGCAAAGCAGACGCAGCACGCATTGGCGAGAAGGCATGGATTTTTCATCCAATGCCAACCAATCATTTATTTGATAGCAATGTCATTGTACTATAAAATTATGTAGAACTTGAAGATGCACTTGTATACGTACGATACAGACGTGGCTCACTATTTAACTGCTCAATCTGCTACTTAAATCTGAATAAGTTGAATAATATCAATGCAATAGATTTTTTTTTGGTCATTAAAAAGGGGAAATCGTTTTCGTTCTTCCTATATACAAGTAATTTAAGTTGCGTCTGGATGTTAACTTATTCATGAAAAAAAATTAGCAGCCCGCAATTTTATGAGCATACAAACCAGAGTGTCTGCGCCGTAATATGTAAGGGTGTTTATGAGCACAAGCGTAAAAGTAAAAATGCACTCTAACTCCGCCATGACAGCCGTATTTGTTGGTATACCTAACCGTAATTATTGTAGAATTTTAAAGTAGTTGTCTATTTTTTACCATGAGATACTGCAATGTAGGTATGTATTTAGGATAATGTGATAATGTTGACGCCAGGATTTCCCAAGTAGCTGACAAAGGAAACTGTAGAACACTAAAAAGTCCTCTGTTAAGAAAAATATTTTATT
This sequence comes from Endotricha flammealis, assembly GCA_905163395.2. Lineage (NCBI taxonomy): Eukaryota > Metazoa > Arthropoda > Insecta > Lepidoptera > Pyralidae > Endotricha > Endotricha flammealis. The sequence continues at coordinate 9,883,568 of LR990852.1, read as the reverse complement.
TTAGCTATACAGGTTGGTAAATGGTCATACTTACCAGACTAAAAAGTATGATACAGCTGGTTTTTCTTTTTGACTATGGTTCTAATAGTACTTGGAGTTACACGTAGTATAGAATATATTAGTACTTCGAGCAATTGAAGTATAGGACTATCGTTGCAATTGCTTTTCGGTGAAACGGACGTTCGAACTAATGGCTAGTCGAAGTTGTGGTACATCGATGAAATGGAATATGGGCGATTCGGATATTCGAACTCGGGGAATCAGCCGTCGGCCACATGACATTCGAAATCAAGTAGTAAACTCGATGGACGTTGGACACGAAGCCCTCCCTTTCTGATTATAGGATATATTAGTAATAATATATACATATAGATGTGCATAGTTCCACTAACTCTATAAGCTCAACAAGTCACTGTAGGAAGGTGGAAGTGGATTTTGTGCCTATAACTTTTGAACGAACGTCGATAACGTTTTATGGCAAGGTCTTATTTTATGGTGGGATCCTCTATATCGCTTATAGAAAACCCTGCCCGTTCATATATAGTTTACATTGTACCTAGCTTATAACATTGCTTAGTAGATCTACTACCTATTGAGAAAGATTAAGACAACAACATATCATTTTATGAAGCGGAGTGTCGTTATCAGTTATTAGTTATTTTGAGTATTTATCAATAATAACATATTTCTCAGAGTTTTTAGAAAAGTGAACAGAAGTTGAAACGACCAGCTGGCGTGTAAAAAAAAACTTTTGAATATTTTAATATTCTTACCGTTTCTATACCACTATCTTCCATAGTCAGGATTAACAACCACAACCACGGATTGATCCACAAGGCTCATGGACGTCACGGCGGAAAAACTACAACTGTCGATAACGAATTTAATCAGAAAGATATTGGACGGACGGACGAGATTGAAATGACTTTCTTAGTTACGTGAGAGACAGAGAGAAATATGTGGCATTAGATAAATATTTGGTATTTTTAATTTGTGATCCAAGACGAAATGTTAAAATATAGAAACATGCTCAAATCAGATTAGTAATTTAATGTTTTTATACTTAATAGTACTTTAAATTCACAAACTTTTTGCAAAGTTTCATTCCCTAAAACTTTTTGGATTGGTTTGTTAAGGCCGCTCAATGAATCCTTTCCCTTCCTCGGCCCACGGCACTTTTGTGACGTAATTTTAGTGACAAGTAAAAAATTTTACATCGATCATTTTTAGGGTTCCGTAGTAAACTATAAGGAACCCCTATAGTTTCGCCATGTCCGTCCGTCTGTCTGTCCGTCTGTCTGTGTGTCCGCAGTCTAGCGTCTAGACGCTTAATGCTAGAAAGCTGTAATTTGGTATGTTTACACATATTATCAATGCTAACAAAGTGGAACAAAATTTTGAATAATATTTTTTTTCGATGGGAATGAATTTTTTTTCGCGCCTACCCCATGTTGTGTTGTATCGTTAAATAGGTCTCTTCAAAACATTGAGAGGTGTGGGAAGATAATATATTTATATTTCGATCTTACTTACTACTAACTTATAAAATAAAATTTATTTGATGAAAACTTACAAAATGTCATAGAACATGGCATTGTACTCATCTGTAAGCAAGCAAAGCGTAGCAAATACGAACCCTAGAGGGCTACTACGAAACGTAAATCCGATACTTCGGCCGAAGTATCGGAAGAATTTTAAACGTCGAATACAAGGTATTTCATGGTTATAATTCAACGAACTACTAAAATAATCATAAAGTACAAGGTATTTCATGCATACAATTCAAGGAATTAATAAAATAACCATGATAAAACCTTGTAATTCATAGTTAAAATTCTTCCGAACCTTGTAATTCAAAAACTAAAAAACTACCTAATTGCAAAATGTTTTTATTCAGTTAACGAATATTTGGAATGTACATGAATTAATTAATTTTATTAAAACCTATACAATATACGATAATTAAATAATGAAATGTTTATATGACGAAAAGTTCTAATATTTTAAGAAATTATGTAAAGTATTAGCCTAAATGTTTTAGCGATACCTGGAAAGGGTGATTAAGTTCAAAGTGCATATTTAATTAAGACCTACAATTGTACACTTAATCTTGCTAATAAACGATTGATTGATTAATTCATAGTTAAAATTCTTCCGATACTTCGGCCGAAGTATCGGATTTACGTTTCGTAGTAGCCCTCCTACATTGTGCGTGGCCCGACAGGTACTTACTTGCCCGGTTTTTTTAAAAGAATAAGATTGAGGATATTTTTCCTGCCTTTTTAATTTTAATCCGAAAGAAATGTAAGCTGTTGTTTTTTTTCCATTAATCTGTAATGAAAATAAAAATTGCTAGGTTCCATCCAACACGCGACCATTCTTTTTTTATTTTTTTATTGTTTGTTACGTTCAGGTTAAGGTGTACTAACACCCTCTTCTGATACACCGGACAGTTGCGGGAGCGTAGGGCTCTCACCGGCAAAATTTACAGTGCCTGCCTAGGGGCGCCCCAGAGTGGGGCTCGAACCTCGGCCTATGGCGACACTGGGGAAAGGCGAACGGATTGGAGAGAAGCGACCGGGCACGTGCCGGTACCGCGAAAACCGAGTCCCTACAGGACGGTGGCGCGATGCGCGATATGACGGACGTGTGTGTCTACTTTGTGTCGCGGAAACTTATTGTTTATACGCCTCGATGGCGACTGTAATGGGGTCGTCCGGGTCGTTGAGGACGTGCCGCGGACGACGTTTGGAACTGATGGTGCCAGCCGGAGCGGAATAATCCTCTGCGGCTCACACCGACGGAATGGGGTGATGATCGAGAGAGTCGAAGAATTTGACAGAGCATTGCTTTAGGTGGTGCGAGATGGTCGGCACACCTAAGTCAATCCACACGCCCACCGATCGCTTTGCGCAAAATCCTATTCTGAATGGTCACGCGACCCTTAGGACAGAAGGCAGGTTTTATACTAACTCGGTATTTTGTGTTTGTAGGAAGTAATCTTTAAAACCAATGTACATACTTTTTACGAAGTCCTTCTCCATTTAAAAGGCTTGCATTATTGAACCCAGGATTATGTACATACCGAGTATTAATTAGTATTCATGTTCGATTTTTTTAGATAGTCGCAGCGAGTTGCCCGTGTCGTTATAAAAAAAATACAATCAAACTAATATTATTTTATAAAAGACTTAATATTTCTGTCTATCAAATCAAATATACTTTATTCTGTAGGCCCTTGCGGGTTAAGACACATCATTTACAACATATTGTCTTTTAAATAGTGATAGATAATAATATAAAATAAATAAGCTACTCTATAAACTACCACCATTTCGGAAACGAAGCAAAATGACCACTGGGGGAAAGAAATGGCGAAAGAAACCCAGTTACGGCCTTTTTGGTCATAATTTTTTTTATTTTTTATAGTTTTTAATATAACTCATTACAGTGTGTATAATACATACAACTGCATTTCTAAAAATACAAAATCAATAATAATAAAAACAAATACAATTTAATTCAAGTTAGTAAAATTGCATTTTAGAAAAACAAGTACAAGTAACAAGTAAATTACCATTCACAGAAAGACGTTGACAGTTAGAAGATGTGATGAATTCTCAGAAGAATTTTAATTCAAAACTCCTGTACATCTCAGAAACTTTAGGAGAAATTATATCTCATATACATCACATGTAACATTGTTGTAAATTAAATTGAATTAATAGTACAGAGACGTGCAAGCAATGATTTAAGAACACTTTCGCAGGTTTCTGATTAGTTTAATTATGCTGAAAAAGATTTAAAAGATGTTCGTTTTGATGTTCGGATAAAGAAGGCATTACGATGTAGTCCGTATAGAGCACTTAGAGCAATCCATCCGAATGGCACCTATGCGGTGAATAGCACCTAGAGTAGTTCACGAAGGACAACTAATCTTGGCAGGTGTTATGTGGATTGACTAATAGGGATGCAACCAACCGTAAATAGATAATATGATCATGCTATACCCACCGTACAGAGTTTCTGCTGAAAATTAGAAAGGAATTATTTACAATAATTTATTTTAATCACTTTCGTTGATCTTAATGCTAGCTTGATTTGTATCTATCTACTTTCTGTGGAAAGTGTCACCCTCTCACAGATCACCGGCGTGAAACAGCCTTTCGCACACAAATTTTTTCACTGTAGTTTCGATGAAACATCTATTCTTTCGTGTGAAATTTCGAATAAGTTGAAATATTAACCTGATTAAATTTCTTCTTCTTACGTCTACTATGTGAATTTATTATGAATGGTCTAACAATCTATATATATAAAATGCTTTGTCCTGACTGACTGACTGAGAATCAACGTACAGCCTACACCGCTCATCGTAAAAATCTGAACCTTGGAGGGTGGATTATTTGTATGACGTAGGCGTCCAATAAGAAAGGATTTTTCGAAATTCGGACTCTAAGGGGGTGAAAAAGGGGGGTAAAGTTACTATGGGACAATTTGATTCCTTGGTCCAATCTACTTCAAATTTTGCATAAAAATTGTTTAAGATAATTGATGGAAGACGTGATTCTTATTTTATTGAAATTCTTGAACAATATGTATTTTGTGGGTAATTTTCTTCGATTTGATATCAATACTCATACTCCTTATTGCATTTGATTCAATTACATTTCATTTTGACACATCCGTGAAGTGAAGTGTGTCATCTGTCATGTAATATTTTTATAAATTGTGAATATTCAAACAAAATGATTTCATAATGTCGTCGTACTATTTATTCTGTTTGTGATCTCGGAAAACAGCTAAAATTCTAACTATGTATAAAGCGGACTGAATCATATTCATTGATAATAAACAGTAAGACAGGGTTCAAGTTAAATTGGTCAATGGTTAAATGGCATATTGATATTGTCTCTTTCTCACTTATAGGAAATCTCGTTACGTCGACTCGCTCTAATATTTCGTAGTGTTGTTGTAGGGATGGTTGTAGGCTGAGGTTGTAGGTATTGAAATACCCAAATACTTGTACATTTTTTTTACGGAAGTGGTTGGAAAACAAGATGAGGATCATTTGATATTAGGTGATTACCGTCGACTATGGAGCACATAGATTCTAGGGTCCCTGACCCGTTGCCGACCTATAACAGGAAAAGACAGGATATAGCGAGAAATAGTATAAGGAAAGAGATTGATTTTTTTTATACCACAAGGGCGGCAAACAACAATTTCGGATATTTCACTCTCCAAACGAAACGCATTGCTGCTTCACATCAATATTCTGTATAAGGGTGGTACATCATCGGTCGGGCTAGCCTATTTCATAAACGCCCACTCCAAAGATTGTAATGAGAAGTATTTAAATAGAAAAATAATCATGTATACATATGAAAATGTTTTGTCTTGACCGTAGAGACCAGAAATTTGGGTGTGTGATGTAGGCAACCACTAGGCAACCGATAAGAAAGGATTTTTTGAAATTCCCACCGGAAAGCGGGATAAACGCAAAGGAAGTTGCGCGGGTTTCTCTAGTTATTAAAATAAAATAACAAAATAGATCGCTTGCGTCGACTAGCGAAACTTTAAAAATTCAAGTCTTTATTACTCTACTAGCTTTTCTCCGCGGCTTCGCTCGCGTTAATTTTATGTCATAAATCTCATTTGACAACAAAACAACCCATAGCGCGACTTGTGGCGCCATCTGTTGGCCAATAGCCCATCCCATGCGCCCTCTATAGTAGAAAAAATATTTTCCCATTGGATTGACATACTTTGAAAAGAAAAAGTAGCCTATGTTGGGCTCTGTACCCCTTTTTTTTTTTTTTTTTTTTTACGTCAGAAAAATGCTTTGTGGCAGCCCCACCGCCCGGGGAGCACGCGGTGGGGACTGTGGAACTTACCACTAAAAAACTGACGGGATGCCTCTTGCCCTGTGTGGCGGGGCCACGGGAAACTGGTATACAACCGCGACCCCGCCAGGGCCGTCCGGCCAAGGTACCAGCCGGACCCGCTCGCCCCCGATACGCTCCGTCAGCAGCACACCGCATCCAGGTGCACTGCCGACACCGAGGACCATCGCTCCCTCAAGACGACGGGCCTTCCCCGGCCCGCCGTCTCGGCTGGGCTATGGTCCCCGTCCACTCGGCGATCGCACCCACTGTGCCGACCGCCAGCCAACGGCCACACCACACTTATTGAACGTGGCGCGGCCGTCAGCTCCGCTCGTGATTTTTATAGAGGTTGTCTTCCTCGCGGCCCGGGCGGTTAAGCCAAGGCCCCCGGCCCGTGGGTGGAGGACCCACGGGTTACGTTATGCGCCGCACGCCGGCTGGTAAGGCCGGCGCCCACTAGGGCGTCCGCGTCAGCCCGCGAGCCGAGCGCAGGGAGTGGACACACCTGTCCGCCTGCAACCCGCACCCGGCTAAACGCAGGGACCGGACCCCGCTCGTCCCCCTCAACCCGCGGCTCGCCGCAACTCGAGCGCAGGGAGGGGACCCACGTGTCGGGACTTCAGCCGCCGGCAAGGACGCGCCGGCGTTGCCCGGGGTGGACCACGTGGAGGTATCCCGACAACCAACCCCGGGCTCTGTACCCCTGACAATATGTATCAAAATTTTCATAATGATCGGCTGCTTAGCCAAGCCGTGAAGGAATAACAAACAAACAAACAAAATATTACTCTATGACTACCTATATGTATAATAATTAAAATCATAAATAATAATATTCTGTGCTATTTATTTTACCAGACTATCGCGCTACTATAATCATATCATTTGGAAAAGACGTCGACTGTTACCCAATTTATAAAAAACAACGATTTTTACATTACCAGTATTTGACTGCAGTAAAATACAGTTTTATGTGAAATTCGTAAACTTGGTAGAGTGAGTTGTGGTCTGTTGGTTATACCAATCCCACACATTAACGTGTCTGTCTTGGACTGGGTGTTACCCATTTCCATTAACTTACTACTTACTAGCTGATGCTAACGGTGTTACTAGTGAATATTGCGTTCCTGCGGGCTTATCATGCTTAAACTCGAGATTTTCTCGCACGCGACAAAGCTTGGCGAAGGCCAATAGCAATGACTGTTTTGTCTACTGTAGACATACGCTATTGGCAGAGCGGACCGACGTTTTTTATTAGTAGCAGTAGGTACAAGGTATGTTTGGTTTGGTGGCGTTGTGTTGATTCTATGAATGTTTGCAATTTAATCCATAAAGTAGGGTTCCTTGCAATTAACGTAGGCACTGCAATTAACTACACGTGGTGTACCCCATCTTAGGAATGAACATTTACGATAATATTTATTAACATTGTCATTACTAAAAGCATTATTCCCTTGTGTTACAATACGTGATCACAAGATTCAACCGGTCCCAGTGCTCATTTGTATTCCGTTTGCGAACTGCGGAAATTGTGCGTTAACGTTCTTGAATAAACCAAACTAATCTTTAACGTTGTTCCTATAACGTAATACACTGACATTATTTACTTTTAGTGCCGTTTCTATTTTATTGTTAATGATTTTGACGCCTCGAGTACTTTCTATATCTATCTATGGTTTTAAATAAATCGTTCGTGGAGGATTTTGGTCAACGTCGGCGATTAATGTGGTAGGTAACGTTGGGAAGTAATGTCTGGTTCCACCATTGAGGTATATTTACTACTAGAGAAGCTGACTTTTGGAAAAATAATGCTTCATTTTTATTTGAATTGTAACTAAAGTCCGCTGCAGCGCTGTAGCTATAATTAATACTCTTTCAAACATTATGAATACGCAGCGCTGCAGCGTTAAGTCTTTTTCAAGGACCAAATTTCTCGCGACTAAAAGGTCGTACGAGTCATGTTTTCCATGGCGCTTACGCGTTGCGTTCAACGCTCTCTAAGGAGTAAGTGAGATGGCAATATATTTTACTGCAACAAAATTACGTTTTATAAGAATATATACGAAATAATTGGTTATTTACCCTGAAACAAACAAACTTAAATTACGTAAGCAAATTGTGCACGTAAATAAATATAATGTTGTTAAATCGATATAATTTAGGTTTTGCGGTTTTTTGTCAATTGGACAGCACTGCTTCTCTCGTTCGCTCGCAACTGACTAAAAGGTGGTGGTGGTTCTAATTAGTTAGCACCATTTCAATGCTGCTAAATCTCAGTACCGGACACCAAGTCCAGTGTATACGTAAGTACCTATATGACGATGGGTTCCCCTGACCATTTTTCATTTACATTACACGACAAACATAACGTGTTTTCATTAATATTTAAGCTATCGTGCTGACACTGTAAAATGTATGAAAGTTAACTTGCATGAAAATATATCTGAGAAAAATATAATATGTTGTGTCGCGTAGATAATCAATAAGGCTATTCTAACATAGATAGCACACTTATTGTGAAATGAAGATTTGTGTGTTCTAGGTATGTATAATAATGTGTGTAATTCCAAACTATTAATTTACAAACCGATGCAAGCTTTGCCTAATTAAGTTGTTATGTGAATTTTATACTGTTTATCACGATCAGAAATTAATTAGGGTATTGCCAAAATTTATTTACTTGATTTAATAACCTAATTGAGATAAACAGTATAAGAAATACTGTTAAAGAGTTTCAATTTACTTTCTTACTTCAACCGAAGCTAAAAACAAAGTGCAAAGTAAAAAGTACTTAAGCGTAGTTGAAGTTAATTTTAAACAATTCACAACTCTTGTTTCTAAGCTAGATTTGTAAATAGCGGATGAACTTTAAACGGAAAAGGCGAACATTGAACTTTTACAATACTTAGACAAGAAAGAGACATCTAATGAGACTAATGACATAGTTGTACATACCAGGGCAAAAAGAGCACGAAAGTCAAGCAAAGACGACCTGTGAAGTCTGCCTTTAAATGGATTTAATCTTTCAAAGACTTACGTCGTTGAAAACTATTTAATATAAAAAATCTTTTTTTTTAACAGGTCTCTCATCTAGACAATAATTACGTTTCTCCCTACATCTTTCGATTCTCTAGAGAACGATACGAACGACGATCTAAAGAAAATATTCTCTTCAGATCTTCGTCCCATCCAAAGGGGTCGCCAAACACTGCGTCCACCGCACCGGTACATAGCATCTGACTATTACATTACTTAATTACATAATGTAGTAAATGCACAAATTACTAACAGTATCGTCTCCTTGATTTAATCGAACATACGTAACTAATGGACAAGGTCAATAGAGTACAATAGATTACAGTTAAGTGTTAAAAATATTGCATTTTTTTTTCGTTTATGTGGCGCAAAATATACAATGCCAATGATGTTACTATCGTTAATAAAATAAAGTAATCGAACTTTCCTTACCTTTTTGTTACTTTTAAAGACATTGCATTTAAAGATGTTGGTGGCTCCATCACGGGCGATGTACGAAAATATTTTCAAGTCCGAACTATCATGGGACACGTAGAAAATGCGGTAGATGGGATGGTGCATGATCTCTGCACCGTCTTCTTTGGGGCTGCTCCGGGTTCGACCGAAAAATTTTGTTGTTGTCTGAAAAAAATAAAATACCAACGTAATAAAGAAAAGAAAAACTGTTTTTTATTAATTAAGTATAACTAAATCATATCTAATAATGGGACAATGTTTCTTTTTTTTTTTTTCAACAAAACATATTCTATTTTGAATAATATGATTTATCAAAATTGGTCACGGAACTCACGAAGTCGTTGTGATGCACTGGAACTGGGTATTAGGCTATAAATAACGTACAAAAGGAAATTTGAACCAAATTGGATTCCTACCTGATACTGTCTTATGTATTTCAATATCATAAATACTGCAATAGTAGCGTAGACCCAATTGGATAAATAATATTCAGTCAAGCATAAATTGTGCTGATACGATTCTTGTTCTACTTACATAGATTTCAGTACAATTTCTCGCACGCTTTTAGCTAGACATTTTGGGAAGGAATCTTGAAAAAAGATTTTTGTTTATTTTGTAGACAATACAATCATTTTGCAGAAAATATTCTGTACTAATTAAAAATCTACAATAGGAACAAATCTGATGATTTATAAAGATATTTCTTTCAAATAAAGAAAATAAAAGAAAATTATTAGATGACTGAAGAAATTTTGAGGAATATGAATGACTAGTGAAACCCGCGCTACTTCGTTTGCGTGTATTAATTTATGCACAGTAGCGCCATCTATATCTGACTTTTGATGAAATCCTACGGGAATCGCGTACTTTTCGGGATAAAAAGTACACTATGTGTTAATCCAAGGTATGAGAAAGGATCCAAGGTATGTAAGTATACATACCAAATATGTATCATAAATATTGGCTCAGCCATTTGAGCGTGAAGAAGTTACAAACATACACATAACTTTCGCCTTTATGATAATGAGAGTTCACTTTTATCAAGTACGCACCATTTTTAGACACTAATTTGGCTTAGCGATTACGAACTATCAATATCTCTGGCTTAACATAACCTCCGAAACTCGGAGGAGCGAATCGAATACCGACTGGGGTCGACATTGCTTAGCTTCAGCCCATTTTCCAATATGCTAATGTAAAACTTAAATTATTACCGCTTTAGTAGCTAACCTAAGGGGAAAAGTGGGCGTAAAGATTAAAGGTATAACGTGCACGGTTGACTAGCAAGAAATAGCTTCCAATTAGTCTTGAGCTCGGCTAGCGTAAATTATAAGCCATTGCCTGGGAATGTCGATAACACGAGGATCACTAACACCCTGAGGACATTTTTATAGTCTTTATAATAATTCACGGCTTGTTTACTTACGTTATTGACTCGGTAGGTATTTTCTGATAGTAAAAAGGGTTTTATCGAAGGAGCCAAACGAGGTTACATAATGGTAACAAGCTTTAGTAGCAATTGTAAAACGGAATATGAAATTGGACATATGCTAGTAGAGTAAAAAAACTTTCTTATACCGATTTATAAGCAAAAACATTCAAAAAAGGTTTACAATTTATATAAACGGTGACTGCTGGTATGACTCACTGGACTATATTTTAAATTTTTGCCCTAAAGGTTAATTCGTAATAAAAGTAAACACAAATTAACTAACGCATTTTCCAAAAATTCTATGTGAGCTCCAAACAGCGACTACTAGTACGTAGTACTATTTATTATTCTGTGCTACTAGTAAAGTATAATTTGAGCTTATAATCACTCCACAAACCCAACAAAACACAGTTTAAACTGTATTCGTATTGAGAAAATCGTATCGTACTGTCTTACTAAATTAATAAAATTATGTGGAGAAGATACGTAATTATGGTACGTTTTATTTTTGAACCAAAACATTATACATGATGATATTCTTATGCAGTCTCACGTCTTTCACAGTCACGTAAAGTTTTGCTTTATCACTCTGTCTCAGACTGCAAGACAAAATGCTTTTGCATTTTCACATTCAACCGGAATAAAATGTAAAGGATGAAATGTGAGAACTTCACACAAAAGTCTATATTTTACACTTTACTACATTATTTAAAAGATTGAATAGTTTCTAAACGATCCTCGGATTATTTTTTATTTATCTAATAGGAGTGGTTCGCAATCTATTTTCACGCTCCAGAAAATGAGGATATCCAAGAAACCTGACGTGCTGGCGATTTTTATCATATTCGAACTCAGAGCCCCTCAATTAGTAACAATTCTTAGTTTTGACGACCTCCGTGGCGTAATGGTTACCACGCCAGACCGTCACCCAGGAGGATTCGAATACCGGTCGGGTCATGATGAAAAACGTACTTTTCTGATTGGCCTCGGGTCTTGGATGTTTATCTATATATATTTGTTTTAAACTATAGTATCTTTAAGTTAGTATCCCATAACAATCTGTAGGATTAGTGCCTATATAATTGAAAAAAAAAAAACATCGATATAGGAGTTACAAAGACATAAAAAATATTATATTTAATGCAATAGTTCCTAAAATATAGTGAAATAAGTAAGTATATATTATGTATACAATTTATGATGACTCTGAAAAATAGTAAGTACCAAACATAGGCGATTTATTAAAGGATTTCGAAGCGTACAGAAAGATCCTTTACAGTATTTAGCCAATAGTTGGTCAGGGTTACTGTTCGTTGCGCCTGATGCTCAATGCTTGACATTTTTCCATTATGTCTTGACATGATTAATGATGTTAAAAAAAATCGTCGTGATTCCGCCGTAAAAGTTATTTGAAACAGTGACTGGCTTTACGAAGATCTATTGACGAATGGATTTAAGCTACAAATGGAATTCCGTTGATTCAGCGCAATTTCCAATATGTCAATTCGTCATTCACTCACTGACTAAACACGATTTGTCGAAAACATCGAGAACGTATACTCAATAGTCGAAAACAGTAATTAGACAATAAGTCTTTTGACAATGCGGGATTCCAGTAATTCGTTTACTTATACATTATGACATTATAAAACAAACTCAGGTAATGGAAATGGACTGCGTAGAGTATCTTCCATAATCATTAAGGTACTACTACTAGTAAGTACTTTTCCAATGCGTTTAACTGTCACAAGTCATTCAAAAGTGGCAAAAACGCCGATCGCCGTGCGTGACTAGAAGTAGCTAGTTTAGCCGAGCCCTAAAGAAATGGCACCCACTAACATCAAATTATTGGTATTTGGTTAAAATATGATATACATATTTAAGAAATTTACCAAATTAGGTACATCATCCCGTATTTTTTTTTATACCACTTAGCTGGCAAACATGCATACGGTCCGCCTGATGGTAAGCAGTCACCGGTAGCCTATGGACGCTTGCAACACCGGGGACATCACTCGCGCGTTGCCGACCCTATAAAAAGTGGAGCTTCAGAAACCTTACCGTAGTAACACAACCGGCCGAGACCAATGCTATTTGGTTACGATCTTCTGTAAGGTGAAGGTCCTTCCCCAGATGGGCTGCTCCGATTCGAGCGGAATGTCCGCTGTGGCCCTACCTCTCTTAAAATATTAAAAATATAGTATTTGGCTTTGTTTATAAATTAAAATTGAACGCACCTTATTTTTTCCATTGGCTATTACGGTGGTGACCCTCACTCCGTCGGTGGACACATCAACTGTAACCTTGCGTTTTTTCACCCCTTTGGCTTTGAACTCGTACTGAAACAATAATAATTAATTAAAAATATTATTTGAGCAGACCTTCATCAGGCAGAAAAGGGACTTCCGGATATTGCTGCTTCAAGCCGATATTCTATAAGTGGGTGATACTTCCCCGGTCAAGGTAACCTATTTCATATATCTATCTTTGGTGTTAATTAATATGTAGTAAACTACAATCAAATTATCAAACGTTGTGTCGAAAATTTGACGTGTGACAGTTGTAATTGTACAATTATCACAAAAACAACTGGTTGAATTAGATAATAATACTTCAAAACCATCCAATTTGTAGATAGGCTTCTAAATATCTTTAAATTGGTAGTAAAAATTCTTAGAGACTACAATACAAACACTTTAGACGCTTGAATGAACGAAAAATGGGAGTCTGATAAAGAAATTAAGACCTGAGTAGGACGAGCCTTCTTCAGAAAATGAGGAAAGTTTTGTGTTGTCGTCAAATAGGCATAAAGTGAGGATCTTTTTTCTCTCTTATTTAAAACTTTCTTGGCTGGTTTACTGAGTTTTTAACGCTAAGATTCACAAAATAAAAGTCATGAATAATGACATAGTCGTAGTCGCCTGTATGATATTAATAGATATATAGATAGTTAGAATACTCTTTATTTGCATTACACACAGAAAAAATACAGAAAAAATGAAGTTATTCTTTGCAAACAAGCAAGCCGGTCACCTGAAAGTAGTTGCTGCCGCTAATGATCATCAGTGATACAAGAGGCGCAACATTGCAACAGCGGCAGGCAACGCATTAGCTACCAATACTGTACTAGCTAGAACTAAGGGAATAGGGAGAGAAATTATGAAAAGAAGAACGGAATGGAGTTAGACTTTCGGATATCCCCACTCACTGAATAGAACGTATTGGTGCAATAATGGTGCTATACGACGATATTCTGTGAGAGGATGATACGAGTACTTCCCTAATCGAGCTAGCCCATTTGGTAAATGCTATGCCACTCCAAAACCGTAATCCTCAGTCTTTCAATAGTAGTATTAGTTATAAAATAAATTAAAGTAATATTAGTTATAAAGTAAATTACACACCAACCGGCACTATGTGAAAGCGTTCATTAATGATTGGTCTTAGAAATGATTGATCCAAATGTAAAAAGTTTTAAAAATGTAATCTAATAAAATAAAAATCACGATACCCATTCCATTACCGAGTCTGTCGGTTTCTTGCTCCATATAATAATTTTTAACGTACTAAAAGCCGGAATAATTTCATAAGAGCAGAAGCAAAGGAATATAAGGCGACAAAGTTAATTAGGTAAGAGGATTTTTATTGAGAACTCACAAAGGACCGTCTTTAATTTTTTACAGCAATTAGATCTGTAATTTCTTAATTCTTTACTGTTGACGTGCCATTTATGTAACCAAATTGTTTGTACATACTTTTATCCCATACTTGATTCCAGCTGTTTTAAAGCGTGTTTATTTACTTATGTCACAGAATAGATAATAGTCTTGTGTCCTTGTTTCACGTTTTTACGGGGATAGTTTAGAATGCACAGAATACTTTTTGTGAAGCTCTTATTCTCAAGGGAAAAGAAAATGATACTTATTTATGTATAACTAGCTGTTGCCTGTATACAGCTATTAGTTTTACATAATTATGACACAATCTTTAATAAGTAAAAAGACAAAGTTGATTTTTCATACAGTTCAGAATAATTCAATTCGAAAAAACAAGTTGAGTTTTTATGAATTAGAATGAAATGCCCAAGACCACTCAGAATTGAAAGTTCGAGGACAATATTCAGGTTTCAATATTTCAATATCCCGCAAAAATAAATTTTAACCCGATCCTTTTTATAAGCGCATCAACATTATGAAAAAGGTAATAAATTTATCTATTCAGGATGGTGGTTTTTATGCTGTAAATGTGGGCCAATGTGATTCATTTATATTCAGTCGGAGGCAGTGTCGCGACGCGTGTCATATTCATATTTCAATGTAACACGATCGCTCCCATTTCGAAGCACGCCTCGCTTATGCGATAATAATGTCCCTCCCTAGTGATCCGATCTTTCCGAGCCTTTTTGTCTGACAAATATTTGGGCCTTTCTATAAAATAGACTAACGATGTAACGTATGGTATAGAACTTAAAAAAGAAATGTGCAATGAGCTGGCATGGTACAAAAATTCACATCGGATTGTTATTTAAGAAAATTATGTCTAATGGTTTTATTTGAAAAATTAACACAAAAATGGACTGTATATAAAAATATTTTACAATATAAACAGATACAATCATCAGATTTCATAAGGAAAACTTGGATTAAAAGAATGTCACAGGAAATGATGATTTATAAAGTGACACACATAATACTTTTATGTGTTTTCTTGTTTTTATTGTTATGAGCAATGTAAGTAACTAATAAAGGTAATTTGGGTATAGTAGGTACAGACCCGACATAAGATTGATGTCCAATAATTAGGTAAGCCAAGAGTATCGAAAGTTTCAAGACATCGTTTGTCACATGACGCCGCCGCCAGTCCAATG
Organism: Endotricha flammealis; assembly: GCA_905163395.2. Lineage (NCBI taxonomy): Eukaryota > Metazoa > Arthropoda > Insecta > Lepidoptera > Pyralidae > Endotricha > Endotricha flammealis. The sequence continues at coordinate 9,867,889 of LR990852.1, read as the reverse complement.
CACGGTAAACACAGGGTTTTGAGCGACAGACAGACTATTGAATTAATATGAGAAACACATAGAGGACGAGTATGGCCATTTATATGGAGTTGGGAAACCGTGCGTTGACGTTAGTAGAATAGAGAGGAACGCGTAAGTCGCGCGTTCGACTCGCATCGCGAAATCGCAATGTGTCTTTTCCGCTTAAAGTCTCCTCTCCTCGTTTTTTTAGCTTGCCACTTAGTACTTTCTCATCCGTAAGTTTACACATGTAATCGATGTACTTATATTATCAAAAGACATTTCTTTATCATTATATACAACATATAATGATAGTCGATGTTCTAATCAAAATTTACTTTAGTTATGTACCCACTTTGAATCTTAAGGAGCCCATCCCTTCTCCAAGTAATTCCATTTCTATAAACAGACATTAGTTGTGGACAAACCTTTGGGCACTCAATTTAATGAATGTGGTTTCTTATTTGTAAGTGATTAGTTTCCTGTACCGGATCCACAATTATTTATAGAAGCCAATCTGTACTAATATTATAAGGAGGAAAGATTTGATTGTTTGTTTGTTGGAATTGAATAGGCTCCGAAACTACTGGACCGATTTCAAAAATTCTTTCACCAGTAGGAAGCTACATTATCAGGGAGTGACATAGGCTATAGCTTTTCCCAAAATTCAATGTGGTTCCCACGGGAACGGGTCCGGAACTTCACGCGGACGAAGTCGTGGGCAAAAAAGCTTGTATATTATATTGCAATTCTTTTATAAAATGTCCCGTTAACTTACTTTGATTTTAATTCAAGTTATAAAAAGTGTAAAATGCAAGTTTATCAATCTCTATGTTCAAAACTTTAGCTTATTTATATTTACGCTCTCGGGGATAATACAGTTAAAATAATGGATGCCTTTTATAAACATTGTTATCATTCAGTCAGTAAAATTATATAAAAATATATAAATAATTTTTATTTTTATGTAGGTAGTCTATAGGTAAATAGAGTCTGTTTTTTTTATAAAATAAGTCTGTTAATATAAACATAAGCTTGCCGTTCCGAGCCTCGGACTTCACAAGACTGGTAATAGTTTTATATAAGCATATAAATGTTCAACAAGCTGCCACAAAGTTTTATTGATTTGCCTCTGCATAAATTTAAGTCGACTATCAAAAGTTGCTTGATGAAAAAAGGTTATTACAAAGTAGAAGATTATTTTAAAGATAAAAATTTGTGGTCACAGTGATTTGCTCTTCTGCACCAAACATATTTTGCAATGTATAAAAATCACTAAAATACTTTTAAGTATATTGGCTTTCAAAAAAGCTATTTGTTGAGTTTCTTACGGCACTTCTTCTTAACAGGTCATTTATGTCGAAGTGCGGGTAGGATAAAAAAAAATGACGTGCGCTGAAAGTATTTCCTGTAAATCTACTTGCAAAATAAATGTTTTTATTTTATTTTAACAGGTAATTGTGGGTATTGGAAGTAAGTGTTGAAAGACTGTTTTAAAGGGAATTATTTTTATCACGAATACCTATAAACTTGTAAGAAGTACTCATATTTTTATGTGAAGATTGAAGATGCATTTGGAACAAAACATCAGACAAGCTTTTTAATGTTTTACAAAAAAAAAAAACTAAAACAATCATTTGAAAATATTTAGAAACTTCCAATGCAGTCGTATTTAAGTCAGACGTTTTTTAGAAAAAAAAAAATCAAATCAGAAAAACAGGAGTGTTTACTTACGGTTGAAAGAAAACAACTAAGACTTAAGACCAAATACACAATTAAAACGAGCGTTCCAGTTAGGGGAATAGAAAGGACGTTTCACTTAAATGCTGCTTTTATTAGTTCCGCCATAATCCCTGTGCTGACAGTCCGATCAACGTGGCCTCATTTTATTAGATATGTAATTTAGCTGTGAATGTCCGAGATTTGGAAAGAAAAAAATTACTCTTATATGTCAATTCACATAACTTAGTCAATTCACTTTTACTTAGTTTGGAGAGAAGCGTACTACAATGCAGCATTTTTGTTTTTGTCTCGTCTTAGTGCAAGTCCCTATAGAAACGCATGTCGCTACACGGTACCGCGCGTTATAGTATGCATTTGTAATAAGATCCTGAGCTTGACGGTGACGCTCTCTCGTACACATAGATTTTGTGTGGCGATGTGTGCTTATGTGGACGGGCACAAACGTACACCACAGCTTATACAACGGGAAAATAGAAACCTATTAAACAGAAAAACAACATGAACCTATTATCGTAACAAATCTTGGGAAATTTAACGATATTAGTGCAATTTGTTACGGGAAGCCACGAAGTGTACCTAAGTAAGTTAGGTAGTGTAGTGCTCTCATTTGCCCTATGAGTGCTCCTTACATCTAACACCACACCATTACTGCATCGCGATCAGTATTAACGCTTGGTTTAATTAATAAACCTTTTAATTATGACCAAGATAGATAAATGTAAAAACAAATTTAATACTCACTCTAACTCGACGCATTGCGGCTACGATTTCAACCCGGCTAGTCGGTCTAGGAACATCCATCGTTCCAATATACTGTGAACAAACAAACAAAACCTATTTGTAGTAGGGAAACTATTGGAAATTCATATTTACTTAATAACATTAAATTCGCTATAAAATTTTAATAACTAATTTTAATAAATAATTTACCATTTATGTTTCTACGGCAATGCGAATCTCGCGTTTCTCAATAATTTGAAAATATAAAAGCAAAATACGGCATTGTTTCTACAAACTGATGTTAATAAGTAGGTAGGTCATTTAGTTGGTACTTATTATTTTAACAATAAAGAAACAGTAAAGTTATATAAATAAACCGCTTAGCCCCTAGATTTGTAATAGAAAAATTTCACCGCTTCCTTTAAAGAGAAAACTTCTCGATCGTTCGGGGAACAGTAGTTTGCATAAAAGCAATGGTATTTGAAAGCGACCTGCGGCTTAGGTCTGATACCTTTTAACTTTATATTTTTGCGAGAATCTTCATCCCAGTTTTAATGGCAAATTTTGTATAAATTTTTACAAGTTAAACACATCTATGTACGTATACCTAGCGTAAAGTAAAGTTTTATGTGTAAGCATTTACTACCTATCCACGTAGTTAATTCATACGCTGTGCTGTGGTACTTTAATTCCCTGGTGGAGCTAGACTATTTATTTTTCATTAATTCTCTACCAAACATTTTCAGACGATACATCATATTCTCGCAACTCAACCATCGTTTCTAACAAATCAATAAATAGTAACTATATAAAACAATGTGATTCGCCATAACCCTGTAAAAGTATACGGAAAATAACGAAAAAAATATATGTCTTTTTTGGCCGGAAGGCATCGGAAACTGTGTACCTGTCTTTTAGCCACCTTGCACTTTTTGTATCCACGTTGAAACATTCTTTTCTCCCGATTCACGTCTATCTGTCACTGGCGATAACATTTCACCACCGGAAAAAAATATTTTTATCCACCCAATTCCAGACACGACAGATTTATCAATCCATCTTTTCTACAGTACGGGAAGAAATGTGTATTCAATACATTTACCATGAAATGACTAGCTTTGGACTTTTCTCAGTATCTTGTTATAAGAGATATTATTTTGTTTGTTTGTATTTATAACTTTCTAAACCAGAAAATCTATATTATAAAAAAAATTGTTTGGAATTATCAGCCATAATATTTTTTTACTGTAAATTATTTTTGTGCAAATCTCCGTTTATATTTATACAGTAGGTACAGTGACAGTGACATTTTGCAAAGTAATAGCATGTAAATTTAAAAAAAAGTCACTGAATTTGAACATTTGAGCATAATCGTGGCTCTTTGTTGGGAAACTCAAAGGCCTCTAGGCTTTGTTTCGCGTTATGGTCTTCAGTGACTCGCAATGGAGCAGTATGGTGGAGGTTTACTTACGGTAAAAGGAGACCGTATTTTAGCTTCACCGTAATAGATATGCATGATATTTCGATTCCGTTGACTTACTGATTTGTATTGCCCATAAATAAAAAAATATTTATTACTTGAGTAATAAAAAAAAAACGAGAAACATTGATAGATATTTTTTGACTTTTGGGAGAAGTGGATGTTCCCTGGTACGAAAAAATATGTACCAGTTCTTTTTCTCGTTAGCAGTCAACTGTTTGATTCACAGATTAGAGAATCACTTACTTAATGTAAAATAACAATGAGATAAGTGTACCACCTGGTACACTTATCTCATTGTTATTTTACATTTACATAACATTATTATCATGTATCATAAATTACTTTCATATATATATGTCGTGTTTTGTAAAAAATAATATTCAAGTATATTTATTTAGGCTGTATCTCAAAATATGAAAGCCCTCGCGGCCACGGCGTAAGTCTGACTGTAAAGGTTAAGCACATTAAACATGCGAAATGCGGCTCACATCAAAGACCCTCATAATTAATCAGAATGGGATCAAAGTAGTTCCCTTCGTGAGTCTTACTTCTATAAGATAAGGTACATGAAGATCTTTCGGACTTATCAAGGCACCTTCATGTTTGTATTCTTGAATTTTGGTGTAAGTAGATATTTTTTTATATGCCGTTGCCAACCAGTCGCGCTGGAAACTTTTACCTACATAATAAGCGAGTTCCTTCATGATATCACTTTAAAAAAATCTTTTTTTCCTAGTGTTGAGTGTTTCTTTATTTTCTAATACGCTATTCTTCGAAGAATTTCCTTTAGCAAAAATTGATCTAGTAAAATATGAGTGTAATTTTAAAAAGGATCCCACCCCTAATGTGATTTTATGCTTCAATACTATAAATTTCTGGTGAGAAATTTGCGATTGTTGCTTTTTTCGTTTCTCAATGAAAATTCACAATGCTTGCTAAAAATAAATAGTAATCGGTTACATACTTTTTTATATTTCTTTTGTCAGTTTATTAATAATTGTCATTTGATTCTTTTTAATTTATTTGGTACAAAAAATAAATGGATTGCCTAGGCTGTTGATATAAATTGCGTGCCAATCGTAATAGGCTGAAGAGCCACTTGAACGGACAGACCGACAAGACTATTCGTTTGTTATACTCGGGATCGGGACCAACAGTGCGGTAAATAAATTGCTTAATATATCAATGACAGCAGATTCGAGTTACGCACAATGTAATTTTTGCGATTTTCTGAATACTAGATATTGACCACAATTACTTGACTAGGGGACTTGAGGGTGGATGGAAGTATGGATACTCACCAGTCCATGTTTTGCCACTGTCATTCTTGAGGATAAATAAATGAAGTGCGAAAGTGAAAAGAAGTATTAGTTAAACCTTCGCTAGTCTAATTTGTTTATTAAACACCCCTATTATAATAATACTAGTGAAGCCCGCTGCGTGTATCCCGCTTTCCCGTGGGAATTTTGTAATGTATATATTATACATATAACCTTTCCTCTTGAAGCACTCTATCTATTAAAAAAACCGCATTAAAATCCGTTGCGTAGTTTTAAAGATCTAAGCATACATAGGGACAGACAGACAGGTTGAGTGACTTTAATTTGTATTATGTAAAGATTATAAACCATAAGATATTCATAAATTACGTCCCACTTAAAGAACTGTGGAGTGGATCAACAAAGCATGGCAGGCTTCAAGCTTTACGGACTCTGCCTACTGAACCGTACATACCATGACCGTAATAGGACTGTGACCGGAATCCGTGCACGTATGACGTAACGTCTCATGCACGGTCAGTGACGGACCCTTTCAGTGGGTATTATTTAAAATAAATTCATACAAACTATATATTTTTCGCATGTTTCGGTACGGTTACGGTCCTGTTACGGCCATGGTATGTACGGTTCAGTGGGCAGAGTCCTTTTAAGCAAATTTCATAGGAAATGGGTTTATTTTCATGAAATTCTAAAATTTGATGCGATGTAATAAATAAAATATTATAGGCACGCCACGCCATTATCATTGGCTAAAATTGAAGTGGTCAATTTCTAATATATTTTTTTCTGTCTTGTATCTATCAATAAAGAATAGGTTGGCTTTTCGTTTTTTAATATCCGCCTGTCCAACGTTCAATAGATAGGACGACAGAAAAAGTATATTTGCTAACAAGTAAATGTTTCGTTACAAACTCCTATAAAAAAATATACAGCAATAAAGCGTATTTAAAACTATTATTTCTATAACATTTTATTGCTCTTTTTTTACAATAGGCGATCATCAGAATGATCCAGAAAAAGTATGGATTCATGCAAATAACTCTACAAATAGTTGGTTATTTATTAACCATGTTGTGCACAATTTATATAAAATTAGCTGTTACCCGCGGCTCCGCCCGCGTGGTCAAGGGAAAATATAAATAATTTTGCCATGGGAATCTCTTTATCCCGTGGGAAAAAAAGTAGCCTATGTCACTCTCCAGACCTTAAATCATCTCTGTTAAAAAAATCATGTCGGCACTTAGGTTCCTTTCGACGTGAAAAAAGAACAAAAAATTATATACTTTGATTTTTCCCGTGGGAATAAGAGGGTTTTCCGGGATAAAAAGTAGCCTATGTCACTCTCCATACCTTATACTATACCCAATATACCCAAATAATCATCTCAATTCGTTCATTACTTTCGACGTGAAGAGAGGACAAACAAAGAAACAAATAAACAAACACACTTTCACATTTATAATATTAGTATTGAAGTATGGATATGGATAGACCAGAATCCGAGTTGGAGTGAGTTATTCATGCAGGAGGCTGCGTGATTAATCGATCGACTTTGTCATCCACTTTAGACAACACGACAAATTAGCTCTGAGGGCTCAGTGTAAAGTTGTCAGCTTTTCTCATGCCATCTTAGAGCCTATGAACTTGTCGTGTCTCGCAATATGGAAAGCCAAGGCATGACGACAGTATCAAAAAATCGTCAATTTAATGTTTGTAAGTGAATATTCAAATAAAAAATAAAAAAACCACTGCTTTAGTTTTGTTTAAAAAAATCAGATTATTAAGATTTTCAATAAAATAAAACATTAAAATACCTCAATCGGCCATTTTGATTGAAACACTAGCAGGTGTCATGGCGTCGGCTCTGACGTCACGTCTCGGTAAACATTACTACAACTTCTTCGTTACGCCAAAGACACAATGACATTTTTACCAAGACGTGACGTCAAAGCTGACGCCATGACACCGCTGTTTTGGCGCACTATTTGAAAATGATATGAAAAATGGTTTTAAACTTCGTTAAACTAAAGTTTATTACCGAAATAAAGTTTTTTTCATAAATAGTAAGTGTGTACCCACATTACGGAAGAGGTTTTCAAAATCTTTCGTCACGCCTATTGTACCTACATAATTATGATGGAAAATGAATGATTGACTATTGAGAGCTCTAATGACCATTGTCTTGTTTGTCCCTTTAAATAAATATTCATCGAAATGATTTATTGTCTGTGTTATACGATAGCGTATTAATTTATTCATTAAAACAAATTCAAAAACATTTTACTTCCAAAGCAAAATTAGCATTATTCTTCATTTTGAATTTCATTCGTAAACAGAATTGAAGCATTATTATGACTGATTCCTTCATCTGTTTAAATTATTAAACATCTTTTACGGACTAAGATGAAGACGATTATTAAATTTGGTGCTTTATTTCCTGTGTTTATCAAAGTTAAGAAAATGCAAATTACGATAATAAAATATAAAAATTATCGTAAAAAAAAATTATTTCTTCGTGCTTTCCTTTCTTTAAGATTTGATACTTAACCAATCGGCAATGTTTTGTTTGTTGTGGAATCACCAGCACAAGAATTCTAGTTTAAGCCATCATCGTGGTATAAAAAATAATCCGAACCCTGATAGTGTTAAATTAAATTAATCTTTTGAGAATTAATAAGTGGTAAAAAAAGGCTTTTCCTTTTAAATCTTAGGGACGCTTTTCTATTGAATAGAGGAAGACGACATGCTCACTTCATACAGAAATTCGTTACCCTAAGGTTGCCTTGAAAAGATTACTTTGAGCAATAAGGCCGCCTTGTTGCATATACACTAGTTTGTAACTTTTACTGTTCAATGTATTACTTGATTGTGTGTTGCAAATAAAGCTTATTCTATCTATCTATCTTAGTCAATCTAAGACGAAAGAAAAGGTAGATTGTGTGAAAGAAAGTTATATTCATAGGAAGATAAACTCGCTTTCTAGCAGCTAACCGCAGCGGTAGGAGTACTTTTCCGGTTTAATATTCGGTTGCATTACACGCACTTAAAATTATTTATACCGGGCAATATTAACTGCCCCTGCGTTTGACGACTAGGTGCGTTAAAGCGTCAATTGTATGTAATTGTATACATGTAACCAATTGAAAGTCGTAAATGTCAAGATTGACAACAATAAATCATTGTAAAACATTGTATATTCAATTTATCCCGACACGAAGTTATGTGATTTTTCCACTGAAGAAAAAGTAATTTTCACTTTTACTGTTGCTACTGCATACCGTGAACAATTCCAGTCGATTTCCGCCGAAAGGAACTCGGCTTTCGTAATGTAATGTCGATTTGAGCCCGGGAGGTGGCTCATCACAACTTCTTTTTTGCTTTTTTGTTTGTGTACCTTATTTTACTCGCACCCGAAATGCACCATATTTTACTAAAACTCATTATAAAAATGCTTTCTTGCTGGTGGGTGGGTACTTCAGAAATTTCGACAATGGAAGTTTAGCAAATGTTAGCAAAAGCACTTATTAATAAATAATAATTAGGTGGTGGTTAGCCACTACAATAAAGTCTTGCTGCGAGACTCGCAGCGGGCGATGGCAGTCAGGGTGGTGAGAGGGTACTGTATCATCTCATGTGAGGCGGCATGTTATTATAGGCAGTGCCATGGGAGGTGGATGCAGTCGTGCTGGCGGCTTTTTACAGGCGCACCGCCAAGGCCCCGAGGGTAACCCGTTTCCGAGCGGAGTTTTACGTTGGAAGGAGAATGCCGACGGCAGGGTAAATAGGTTTGGTTATACAAATTAACTTGTATAGAATAGCGTAGATACAGTTTTTACACCGCTAACATTTCCAGCTCAGGCAGATCGTTTTCAAAGAGCTCACCAAATTTGTACCATTTGGTGAACTGAGCTAAATCTACTACGAATTAATTAACTGCGATAGTGAGCACATTTCCGAGTTAATGACTTCACCGTTCAATGTAGCAGGGCAGGACCTTTGTGGGTATGCTTTGACGTAAGCATTGGCACAGCATTTAGTTATTCACTATGTCAGTAAAGTATGAAGGTTAAGGAGAGTAGTGGAAGAAAAAGAAAGCAAAATAAAATAGAAAATATAATTGATAGAGACAAGAGAGACAATTTGATAGAATGAACAAGTGAAGACTGTTAAAAAAAATTAACTATTATCATTATCATCTAAGCCACAAGAATTCCACTGCTGGACATAGGCCTCCCCTCAAACGTTTCCAGCGCGACCGGTAAAAATTATAATATCAAAAAAGTATTTACTTCTAGCCTGGTGGCTGGTTCGTAACAGTCAGTATGTAACCTAGATATAGAGTTTTTGAAGCCACAGTCATATCTGTTCAAATTACTGTCCATATCACCGAGCGTATGAATGTTATGCCCTCCGGCAGAAATCTTAATTAAGATTCATGGTTACTCTTTAATTATAACAATATACAAATATGAATTTCTGTTTTACTTTGCATTTCTATGTAATCTTCATCTATCTATTTATAATACATAAAAGTGTAAAAAAAGTTTGTCTGTACATTGAATATATATATTTACAAAAAAAATATACAGGGCGATAAAGAAATAGAATAGGAATTTCGAAAAAAATTGTCCGTCTGTTTGTATGTTTATATTATTATGTTTGTATGTATGTTTAAACTCGCTAATCTCAAAAACAGCTGAACCGATTATTACACTAATACGTAGCGGTTTTTTTCAGCTTTAACATTTAGTATAGGTATGTTTCTTTTCAAAATTTCCACGGGAACGGGAATAATAGGACACAACATGTAAATCACTGACTGACTACCTGAAGGGATTGTAATGAAATTTGGTACACTAGGCCAGTAAATATACCGAAAGGTTGCCAATAATAATGAACTCGTTCTTTTTTTTTCGTGTATTGTTATTAAGTATCAAATATGTATTGATACCGTAATGTAAAAAATCCGTGGTCTTTTATTATAGAAAACATACCATTTCATCTACGCCAGACCGCCATCCAGGAGGTCCCGTGTTCGAATCCCGGTCGGGTCATGATGAAAAACGAACTTTTTCTGATTGGCCTCGTGTATTGGATGTTTATCTATATATTTATTTGTTATAAAATAAATATATCGTTAAGTTTGTATCCCATAACACAAGTTCCGAACTTACTTTGGGGCTAGCTCATCTGTGTTTAAATTTTAAAGTCTCCTAACAGCTTTTTCTCTGTCCAAAATATTTTTATTTTTATTTATTATATTTTTTTTCTGGTGTCTACGTGTACAGGTCAAGTGGGAATATGTTTTTTATTCGCACCGGCCCCATGTTGTGGGGTGTCGTTAGATAGGTCTCTTAGAAACATTGAGGGTGTGGTAAAATCATTTTCCGATACAATAATCCGTTTGCGAATTATTTGCATTTAACGTGTCAATTTTCGTTTTGCACGGAGGTCCCCCCCCCCCTCTATCTCCGAAAGTCTAGTGTTTAAAAGTTTGGAAAAATTCATGGTAGTAGTCCATATAGTGAACCTACAAGGAAAACTATAACGGTTAAGTAGGCACTACTAGTTAACGAGTAATAGTCGACGAACTTATAATATAAAATTTCTTTGATGAAAACTTACAAATATCATAGAATATGATATTGGACATGCACTTGTTTATTAATATTATAAATGCGAAAGAACTCTGTCTGTCTGTTACCTCTTCACGTTAAAACCTCTTTACCGATTGAGATAAATTTTGTATGGAGATAGTTTGAGACCCGAGAAAGGACATAGGACAGTTTTTATCACAAAAATCACCCCCTAAGGGGTTGAAAAGTGGGATGAAAGTTGGTATAGGACCTTACAAAGTTTACGCTTACGAAGTCGCGGGCACAGCTAGGGTAAACATAAATTATATATAATATTTATATGGGGTATTACAAAGAAAATGTAATTATTATAAATATAAGGATATTTTTCTTATAATTTTTTCCTATGGATAAAGCTATTTTCCGTCCAAGTGATGAATTTCGGATTTTTTTTTCCACCGTTTTATGTTGGACCAACTTTCAGAAGTGAAATAGAGTTGACTGTTTGTAAAGATAATAATCATAAAATATGATAAGTGGCAGCTACTGTGCGTAATTACCATAATAGACTCTGTTACGTATTAAATTATATAAAAAAAATAAGATTCCCTAAAACATAAACACAATAGGATATTTTACACACAACAAAAATACCTATAGGTATAAAATAATAATTTGGAATTGCTTATGTAATCCTATAGGCCCTAGAGGATTACATAACGCTTTAGCCCTAGAGTCTAGGGCCAAAGCGTAGTAATAGCGTATAATATTTGGGAAATTCATAACCTCTCACAGGTAACATTATAATAATAAAAGTTTCGAAGACTCCCAAAAGGTTTACGTATCAAATTCATATGGTTATGTTGAACAAAAAACAATGATCGTATAATTTAATTCGATGGATATTCCCAGCTAAGCATTTTGAATACGGTATGCCAGTTAAAATATGAAAAAAAATAAGGAATTTAAAGAAAGTGTTTTAATAACCCTTTAAATTCCTTATTTTTTCTACAGTACCCATGGAAATTGTTGAAGTAAACTTAATGCCTTCGTAAAATATTCTTTTTGACCCAGAAAACTACACAATTAGATGTGGATGAGTTACCCTGGCTCAATTCTATTATAGCGATCCAATTGTAACTTTACATAATAACTTCATTATGACTTGAGAATTCCAACAAATTGTGTTAAGCTCCAAAGTTATACATACACTGACTGAACTTAATTACTTTTATGCCATTAAATCCGCCTACAACTATTAAGGGTGTACTATTATAAAGTATTGATTCAATAATATTTGAATGGACACGTCTTTGTAGCTCATTGTTCTTTTTCATCTTATTTTTTTAAATGAAATACGGAAGGCAAACAAGGACGCTGGCCACCTGATGGCAAGTGGTTACCGCTAACTATGAACGCCAGCAACTCTAGGAGCAATGCTTTGCTTGCCACAAGGAAGGGAAAAGGAAGAAAAGAGATAGAACCGAAGTGGGGCTTTCGATTCGGAAACTTTTGGTTGGCAACGCGTGAGTGATACCCCTGGTATTGCAAGCGTCTACAGGCTACGGTGATGCTTAACATCAGGCGGGCTGTATGCATGTTTGCCAACTTTGTGGCATAAAAAAAACCGAGATTACCTAGTTACTGTGGATTTGTAAAGTGCAAGCGTAACATTCTCTTATCCTTCAATTAGGTAACCTGAGGTATCAACATGGTACATTAAATTACATAAATAAGAATGTTGGGCAAAAACTTAAAACAAAGATATTGACGCTAATACATAGTACATTATGTATGAAAAATATTGATAAATAAAAATTCGTGTACATCATAATCCTTTTTGGTTCGTTTTAAATTGAAAGACAGTCTGTACGGCTCTCCTTTTTTGACACTATACCTATTGAAAACCTGACTGTCGGCCACCTTCTCCGCCGTCGGGGTTGCGGGAACTGGTGATACTTCCGCAACTTCAAAAGCGGGTGTCCGTGGACCCATCACTTTGGGCACAGTTCTCCAGCGGCGCGCTCACTCAGGAACTAGGCGAGCCGCCCCGCTCGGGGATTTCCGTTCCAAACCAACAGACGGCAATTTCCCCTGACTTCCACTCGGAATCTTATCTATGTCTTTGACTTTGTAAATTAACTATAAAATAATTTTAATTTTAGTTTTTGTTCAAATAAAGAGAACTTTATAAATATTAAATTCTCTCTAAAACAACGTATCGTTAAAGCCATGTAATCCCTGGAAAACGGTTTGACGGCCGCGGTTACACATACTTGGTTACGGGGTAATCGAATTACAACGGTGTGGAAACAGTCACTGAGTTTGGGGCCTGTATAAAATACACTATAATAAATGTTAAATATTGGTACATTTAGAGTCCAAAAATATATTTTATTTGCGATTTTCATATTATCACTAGCTTCTGTCCGCGGCTTCGCCCGCGTAGCCTACTAACAATTAGCTTTTTTTCTTCAGCAACAAATTCCAGTCCGGTCCGGCACGAAAACAAGAAAAAGAAAAAGTGTCTGTGAAGGTATAATTTCTGAAATAAACGATTTAATTTTATTTCACGGCCCGGTACGGTACGGTTCCATCCGGTCCGATCAGGTCTAATCCGTTCCGATCCAGTCGGTCAGGTCCGATCGTTCCGGTCCTTATAAGGAACCTATATGCCAAATTTGGAATCTCTAGGCTGTGCGTTGATATACCGTCGCATCTTCGTTTGCGTATATCTCGCTTTCCCGTGGAATTTTGAAAAATCCTTTCTTAGTAGGTACACACCCTAGACGTCGTAAGGAACCTATTTTCCAAATTTGGAATCTCTAGACCCAGCGGATCAGTAAAACCCTCGGAACTTCGTTTGCGTATATCTCGCTTTCCCATGGGAACTTTGAAAAATCCTTTCTTAGTACACCCCTAGACTTCGTAAGGAATCTACATTCCAAACTCTAGACTCAGCGGTTTCGGTTGTGCGTTGAAATATAATAGTTAAGTCAGTCAGAACTTTGATTTTATATATATTTCACTTCAAAAAACGCATCAACATCCGTTGCATAGTTTTATTTATTTATTAAAACTTAATTGACCACAACAAATGGATACAAAAGGCGGACTTAAGGCGCCATAGGTCCAGCGACCCAAGCGCGAAGTCCACCCCGCCGCGCCTCGCGTCACGTTGCGACAACCGAGCGTCTTTTCTTAACATTGCGCACATAGTGTAAAAATATGCAGTACCGAAACTTTAAGTTTTCTAATTTGTAATAAAATAATAATTGCCTACAATTATTTTTTAATAAATATGAATGAATATAAAATGAAGATTATGAACAACTTTTATTAGGAACCAAATATGAAAAATGAAATAGACATGGTTTTCAGATGGTTTTGGAATGGTTTCGGGATGATTTTCAGATAATTTTCAGATTATTTTTGGATGGTTTTCAGATGGTTTCGGGATGATTTTCAGAAAATTTTTGGATGGTTTTCAGATGGTTTCGGGATGATTTTCAGATAATTTTCAGATTATTTTTGGATGGTTTTCAGATGGTTTTTGGATGGTTTTGAGATGGTTTTCTGATGTCTTTGGGATGGTTTTTCAATAGTTTTCGGATGGTTTTTCAATGGTTTTGTGATGGTCTCAAGATGGTTTTGGGATATTTTCGAATGTTTTTGGTATGAAACTATCTGAAAATTGTAACAAAATAATGGGATTGTTTACTTATGATTTTAGTTATGGTTATTTATTTAGGTCTAACAGGAAATAATGATTGAAAAATCATTATTTCCTGTTGGACCCACTGCTACGCACAACTAATTTTGGCACAACTAAAAGTATTCCTGTTGGCACAACTATGGCACAACCAGATAATTGTCATTAAATAGTTCCCTTTGGTACCACAATTAAGTTCATTCGTGTGCAACACTGTATAAGAGGCATGTTATGGGGTGACTCAGGAATGGTTTTGGGGTGAGTTAGGAATGGTTTTGGGGTGAGTTCAGAATGGTTTTGGGGGGAGTTCGGAATGGTTTTGGGGTGAGTTTGGAATAGTTTTGGGGTGAGTTTGGAATAGTTTTGGGGTGAGTTTGGAATGCTTTCGCACCAAATGGCACTGATATAGTCGTCACATAGTGCAATCTTCCCACCTTTATTATAAATAATTTCAAAGACATGATGAGCTTAGTAAAATAACAACTTCTTGTCTGTCAAATAATAAATCCGTTTGACATACACAATATCCGCAGTCGTCATTATACTCATCTCTTATTACAAGTATGCAGTGATATCAAAGAATATTTTAGTATAAGTACTATTTTTAAAACGTTGCAAACGTAAGTCGTCTTTGTAGATATAGTATATCGTCTAATTCGCCACTTCCCTAAAATGTTATTTCGCCTAAAATATACATTATGTAGTTCAAACCCTTAAAGAAACCATCGGATAATAGAAAACTACCCCAAAACTGTGAATACTATCCAAAAACAATTGTAAAGCTATACCTATAAATCGAACCTATAAACCAAAAACATTCGAAAATAATCCTAAAAGAATATTTCATTCATTCTAAAAACATTAGAAAATAATGTTAAAAGAATTCCTAATTCATCCTAAAACATTCGAAAATAATCCTAAAAGATTTTCTCATTCATACCATAAATCATCCCGAAACAATCCCAAAAACATCTTGATACCATCCGAAAACCATTGGAAAAACATCAGAAAACCATCTGAAAGCCATTCAAAAACCATCCCAAAACGATCCAAAAATCATCTGAAGACCATCCCAAAACCATCCAAAAACTATCTAAAAATCATTCGAAAACCATCCAAAAACATCTGAAAACTATCCGAAAACCATCCAAAAACCATCTGAAAACCGTTCGAAAACCATCTGAAAACCATTCGAAAACCATCCAAAAATCATCTGAAGACCATCCCAAAACCATCCAAAAACAATCTGAAAACTATCTAAAAATCATTCGAAAACCATCCAAAAACATCTGAAAACTATCCGAAAACCATCCAAAAACCATCTGAAAACCATTCGAAAACCATCCAAAAAACATC
The DNA here is from genome assembly GCA_905163395.2 of Endotricha flammealis. Taxonomy (NCBI): domain Eukaryota; kingdom Metazoa; phylum Arthropoda; class Insecta; order Lepidoptera; family Pyralidae; genus Endotricha; species Endotricha flammealis. The sequence continues at coordinate 9,852,019 of LR990852.1, read as the reverse complement.
TGAAAACCATTCGAAAACCATCCAAAAATCATCTGAAGACCATCCCAAAACCATCCAAAAACAATCTGAAAACTATCTAAAAATCATTCGAAAACCATCCAAAAACATCTGAAAACTATCCGAAAACCATCCAAAAACCATCTGAAAACCATTCGAAAACCATCCAAAAACCATCTGAAAACCATTCGAAAACCATCCAAAAACCATCTGAAAACCATCCGAAAACCATTACGAAACAGCAAAAAAAGTAGTTGTGCCAACAGGAATACTTATTTTGTGCATAATAGTTGGTCCAACAAGAAATGGTTCCACACTGTTTTTCCTTTTTTTATTGCATTTGTTACCCATTTTCACCAACAATTATTCTACGTAATCGAATTGCGAGCGCGGCGGTGATGGCGGAAAATTTGACACACGTCCGACGTCGATAAGGTCTGCGACCGGACTGAGTAACGCGAACTCACGCTTTAACTTCGTATTTTCGTGTATAAAATATGATATAAAAATGCCATGTAATCTTTCTAAAGTTATTTTGCATGAATTGACTAGTTCAATTAATAACTAAAAGGATAATTAAGTTTCAATTCTTAAAACGTGTCAGAAGTAAGTTTAAAATAAGTTATTTGTTTTAAAAAAGTGGAATTTTAAATATTTTTTTTTATCGAGTGAAGTAATTCTAATTGTGTATTGAAGATATGATTTAACTAGACAAGGTACTCAAGAATACCTATTATTTTTTTGATTCGTTATTTTGAAGAACTTCATTAAAAAAAATTGTTTTTTCTAGACCTCTTTATAGGTATTTTACGAACCGGTAGCGTCTATCTACCTCTCAACCTTTGGGAAGTGCAAGTCACGAATGCGGCTTAAAGTTATATGACATACAATTTTAAAGATTTAATCATACATACACAGAGACGCACAGACAGACAGCAAAAGCGACTTCATTTTATACTACGTAAAGATGCAAGCAGTATTCGTCGGCTATTACTCGGTAACTAGTAGTGCCTACTCAACCGTTATAGTTTTCCTTGTAGGTTCACTATATGGACTACTACCATGAATTTTTTCAAATTTCTAAACACAAGACTTTCGGAGATAGAGCGGGGGCCACCGTGCAAAACGAATATTGACACGTTAAATGTAAATAATTCGCGTACGGATTATTGTATCGGAAAATGATCTTCGCACACCCTCGATGTTTTTAAGAGACCTATCTAACGATACCCAAAAACATGGGGTCGGTGTGAAAAAAATATTTCATTCCCGCTTTAACTGTAGGGAAGGCCCCCCAAAAAAAAATATTTTTCAAAATTTTATTCTACCACTTTGTTAACATTGTTAATATGAGTATACATACCAAATTACAGCTTTCTAGCATCAAGTGTCTAGGCGCTAGACCGCGGACGGACAGACGGACAGACGGACATGGCGAAACTATAAGAACTATAAGGGTTCCTTGTAGATTACTACGGAACCCTAAAAATAAGATGAACATAAGTACTTACAAATTCAACCTCTAATGGCTCTTTAAGAAAAAAAAATTGTTGGCAATAGTCGTTATATTAGACAAAAATAAACCGAAAAATTATTTGTAAGTCTTGCTATTGTGAGCACAATAAAAGATTTCACGAGAGTAGGCTTCCCTTTATCATATCCATATGTAAACATCGTAAAATTATTATTCGTATTTTCATAAGATAAAATGGTACATGATTTTGAATAATATTTTATTTATAAAATAAGATAAATCATCAGTTTACCTGATGGTAAGTGATGTGATCGCCTCTCATGAACAACTGGAATAATTTGTTGACGCCAACATTTGAAAAATTTATTCGTTCTCATGCGGAGCCTGATGGTGTTGTCTCGAGTGTCAGACTAAAAGAACAGTTTTTCACTCACAGTTAATGACTACGACGTCTAATGTTAGGCAGGTATCGATATCATGTGACTTAAAAACACTTTCTTCTGCCAAACTGCAGTAGAAACGTGTGGAGCATTAATATCACATTAATGGAATTATACAAGTTACAAACCATGAGTTAAACTACGTTAGTTTAATTTGCTTAGTACATACGTTGTACGAGAATCCGTACATATTAGCATTTTACGCGTCGCTCGGCCGATAGTCAGCAATTTTCATTTTATTTTCTAATCAAATTAGTACGCAACTAGATTTCTACTGCGCCGCGCGTACTCACTCATTACATTAAGTTTAAAGTGAACAATAAATAATATTAATCAGTTATCAAGACTTTATCATATCAATCACATCTTTAAAACGGTGTATTCCCTTCCCATACATACGTAGCACGTTGCGGTCTTCGTACAAGTCTAAAGAATTACCTCATCTATACCTATACGAGCCAAACTAAGTTAGCTTACTCTTGGGCTACAATCGGGGTCACGGCTGATTTGCGAGGAAATACCGATGATAAAAGCTGATTCAATAGTTGGCTATTGTTAGTTGGCTAACATGCATCTTCTGAACATAGTCAAAAGGACTGTTTTTGCCTATAAAGGTATTACAGAAAGCGAAACCTTTATGTTACACGGAACAAATGAGCAATATCGATTCAAGTTTCAAAATGTCACGCAAGGAAAGGAATTGGGAATCGAACATTGGAACAATATATTGGTAATGAAATCACTTGTGTGAATTCTCGATCGTACTGATGCCTTTTTTCGCCAAAAATTCCCCGCTTTATTTACATTCTACGGAAAATATTGCTTTAACTTAAAATACATTGAATTTTGTATGAATATCCTGTATTGTGGGGAAAAGCGGGTTGAAAGGTAATCGCGACGTAAATAAACGATTGTTTCTTCGCGTATAAAAACCAGCAGTGTTCATGGTTTCACTTGCGTTTGTTTTTTCTAGACTTTAATTTGTTGTCACACGAGAATCACATTCGCAGGATATATCATTTCTTATAATGTTTAATGTATAACAATATTTCAAATGTAGGATATTTAATATGATGATATATGATCGGGATAGAGACCGATGATGTCGACAAAAGGTGATGCTACTCAGCAGTGGGCCGATGAGGTCTGGTGATGATGATTGAAAATGTACACAGGGAAAATTATTTAAGAGTACAATAACGGAACAGGAAATAAATTAAGTTCTGTACAAAGATGAAAGCGTTTTGAGTGACTATTATATTTTGATGGGCTCTCTTTGTCATTTGATTACATAAAGCAAAGTCGTGTCTGTCCTACGACACATTATTCTGTGATCTTTGATCACAGGCTACCCAACCGGTCTGGATTCAAGGTCGGATCCAGTCACGACCGCAACAAAATAGCTAACCCGTCGTTTGCCGCGTGTCTAGTTTAATAGACAGTGAAATTGTACCACACTGCGTTCCCTTCGTTCAATCACAAATAAAGCAAATTCTTTGTTTATTATTTTCCCCGCCAGCGGCCCACGTAAACGCGAGTACCGACCGAAGAATAATGAACGTCGATCCTTAAACAGTACAATAAATTTTACACAACATCCAAGAAAACAGAAACATCTTTCTAGAATAATTAAAAATAATCCAAGTATAAATAATAGTATCTAATAAATGGAAATTTGTTAGTACATAAGATCAAAGCAAACAGGAAGTATAGGCCGTAGAACGTTTTTTCTTCTGAATTACATTGTTTTATTCGTCTTTAACAATGTTGAACTTTTCAATTATGTTTTGTCTGTCTCTTTGAAAGGCCCAGCGGCCGTCGGTGAAAAATAATAGGTACTACGAAGGACATAATTGTTCACGGAGCTACCGTATTTAAACAAGAGGCTCAGGGATTTGTAGAGATGGTAAAAAAAGCCACCCCCAACGAGGGTGGTGCGTTCGAGCGTTGCTCAAAAGGTTAACAGCGAAAACTTTTTAGTTAGCTCAACAATTGTCTCTGGAAAGTAATTACGAAAAAAGTTTGTCCCTGTATTTAATCGAATAAAAGTTACGGCGTTTTCATTGTAAGAAATAATCATGAACTTTTTTTTAGTTTACTTCGTTTAAATAAAATCTATGAAAGAAAGGTGCGGTCATGGTTTCTAATAAGTAAATAACCGGTAAACATTATTATAATGCGATGGAGGACTGATTTATGCAGGTGATCTTTGCCTTCCCCCATATATTGTAAACATACTTGGGGGTTCGTAAGAAACATCCCCGCACGAAGTTTCGCGGAGCATGCATTATTCAGACCACATTAGGGGTTTCCCGGTAGAACTGCAATGAATATCTGTAAAGAATGTATCGGGGTTCGTTGAAACCCTATTATATGATCGTGAGGTCCCAAAAGCAATTGTTACTTAAGATGGAAAAGTTATATGAATAAAAAATATTTTGAATTCACGTAGGTACTTAGGTACCTACTTTTTTATGTTAGAGGTGGGAATAAAAACCACCACCTGAATCACGACACTTGATGATATTTTTACAACTTCAATAAGATGTAAACTCAAAAAAGACGGCATCAATTGATAGTACTTTCGTGGCAACAAAAAAGAAATAAGAAAGTATTGTAGCTCATACACATTATTATACTAAAGATTAGTTTCACAACGTTTAACGAGACCCAGATAGCTTATTCGTCAGATAAATTAATTACAAAACTTTATAATAATAATGTTAATTCGTTTATTGTAGTTTTACCCAAAACAGTATATTAAAAAAAAAACTAGTAAGTAATTTTTAGTTTGAACTGTAATGTTCCAAACACATTCTGTATTACATAAATATGATAAAATAATTATACAATCCGTTACAATTATAACCAAACACCAAAACTAAATTCAAGACATGTAAAGTTTCTTCTTAGTTCTGAAGATATATGGTAATATGTAAAATACATGACAGTTTCACAGTGATCCACTTAGGCCTTCGTACGCGTCTCTCCCTCGATTTTATACGACAAAGCTACGTCATGTGCCGACATTTTTTTGAACAAATTGGATCCCATGTCATAGAAATCATTATATGAATGACATAAAAAATAAAAATACGTGGATAAACTTACATTTAATATTATTTATAACATTGGAGGAGCCTTATTAATTAGCTATAAGATTAATCAAGTATAATATTACGAGTTTTATGATTCTGTTAGGCTTCCAAGCATGAAAAAATAAATATTAAAGCTTTGATTAAATGTTTTACAGAAATCCGGTCGTTCCCGATATACGGAATAAAATAAATATTAATAATAAAGTGCACAATAAACGACATACAGCGACCAGATTCTTCTCATTTTATCGTCACATCAAAACTATTGTTATGTTTTTACGCTTGAAACAGTCAATTTAGATGTAATTTGATATGTAGTTTGAGATCTAGTGTAGTGAGTAACGCTGCTAGCATTTTGGGCACCCTGCCGCCACTGGGACCATGCCTTTTTCATTTTTAATATTAGTTTTTAATTTTTAATGTTTGTTTACCTTTTGATTAATTTCTTGTAAGTAATTTAATTATAATATTTTCTTAATAAGATATTTATCACAGACATAAGACATCACCTCAAGATCGGGAACTAGGTAGATTGCGAGATCGCTCGCTAATTTCCAATATTTTTCATACACCTAAGTTTTGTACAAAACAATTCTTAATTTTAAATGTAACGTATACTTCAGATAACACGATATAATCTAAATATTTGGACGTTTCTTTGAAACTTTGCAATAAGAAAGCGCAAAGTTTTGTTAAAAGAAATTAACAAAGTCTGAGCCATATATTTACATAATGTATAGTAACCAAGCTTTCAAATCTAAATCCTTACTAATATTAGTTGTCTGTTAATCTTCACGTTTAAACTATGAAATTTGGTATGGGGATAGTTTAAGACAGAGAAAGTACATGGACAGCTTTCCTCCGAAAATTAACTGCCAATATTAATTATTTATTTGAAACGTTGTTCAGGAAGAGTGGAGAGAAGAAGAGGGCAGGGTAGAGGAGAGGGGAGCGGACTTACCCTTTTACCAAAAGTCAACGCGGACGGAGTCGCAGAGCCAGCTAGTAACTTACAAAACAACAAAGTATTAAATCTCAGATACCAAGAATAAATTATATCCATTACTAATATTTGTTTCAATTTTGTTATAAGATACAATTTTAATCCTTTTAATTAATTGAAATCCTTCAATTTAAAACATAAATGTTTCCCAAGTCGAATGATTAAGAAGTTTCAAACGTAGACGTTTCTGTAACGAAGGTACAGAGACGTAAGTAATACATATAAAATTTATCATCTGTGTGTAGACTGTAGACGCATTTTAGATTAACAGATTATTGCATTAGGCTAACTAAGAATGAGAAAAATATATTAAATTCCAAAATTAATGTTTTGTTCTGTGTTTCATTAATTAATCTATTAACACATCTAATCTATTACATACAATATTAATTAAAATTTAAGTGAAAAGTGAAATGATTGTCAGCAGAAACAAATAGCCTGAAAAAATAGAGCAAATTGTTTTTTCTTATAGTTTTTCTAATAGTACAGACAAGAGCAGGTAGACCTTTGTACCATTCTTAAGTTCTATGTTATAAGAGCCAATATTGTACTGCAAGTGTTAAGTTCGACGTGCACCTGACTGTACAACACGAGCAAGTATTAGTATTGTTGTCATCAAACTTGTAAACAAAGTGCATCCAGTCTAACTATGCAATACAGGGAACGAAACGAGCGTGTTCAGAGAAGTAGTAACGAACATAGTAAGAAATAAGATGAGGGAAGACGCTCATGTACAAAGTGAACAATTGCGGAGTGATTTTTCACTGGCTTTTAGAAGTCTTTTTCTATAAGTATCTATCTAGTATCTCTTGCAAAATACCCTGGGCGTCAAAAATAAGTAGTACAGTTTTAAAATTGCAATATCTCCTAAACTACAGAAGCTAGACCTTTGAAATAAAAATAAGTTAAAAGACAATTTCATTTCATTTAATAAAAATTTTATGCATAATATCGTCTTTTAAAGATTGATTTTTATTTCAATACTTTCTTAAGGTCTAACTCTCATTTCCATCACATAAAACTACTAGCTTTTTTGCCCGCGACTTCGTCCGCGTGAAGTTCCGAACCCGTTCCCGTGGGAACCACATTGAATTTCGGGAAAAGCTATAGCCTATGTCACTCCCTGATAATGTAGCTTTCTACTGGTGAAAGAATTTTTGTAATCGGTCTAGTAGTTTCGGAGCCTATTCAATGCAAACAAACAATCAAATCTTTCCTCTTTATAATATTAGTATAGATGATGTTCGAAATCTACGGCTATGCAATTTATAAATCTATTACTTATAAGTTCTGTTTAAAAAACTGTTAAACGCGAATCAGCATGGGTTGTATGACTTCTAAGACATAATAACGGCCTCAATCTAAAGATCCAGAAAATCTAAAGATCCTAGAAATCTATTACTTAAAAATCTATTACTTATAACTGGGCTAGCGTCACAGTCTACTGAAAACTAACTAACAGGCATCATCAGATAAATGAAAATTATAAATCATTTGAAACTGTCAATTTACATGACAGACATGTTATCTGAAACTATCACAACGACAAAATAATTATTTCCAAAAGATTCAAAAAGATAGAGTTGTATATGAATGTGAATTGGGAGCTCTTTTGTGTTGTTACGTGTCACTGCTAAAAAAGGGTTTAACGAAAATTGGTATGGAGGTATCTTATTACCCAGGGAAGCACTTTCGACGTTTCCAGCCGATTGTGAGAAATAAAATTACTTTCTTAATTTACCATAAAAAAAGAACATAATATTAAATATGAGAAATATTATGACACTAGTCGCGTCGCTGTGTGTCAAACTCTAAAACGATTACGAAAGTTAAGCAACGTCAACCCTAGTCGGTGGCCTTCAGGTGGCTTGAAAACACTGGCCTCGGCCAATCCGCAATGGAGCATCGTGACAGTGTACGCTCTAATTCACTTCGATTAAAACAGTGGTTTTTTTTCAATATTGTTACCCCTATGACCTATTAGGAAAACCGATTTTACCCCGACCTTACAAAAATCTTATTATTACAAACAATACAAGCAAACTAGTACAAATACCTTTATTAATCACAAATTTGACATCAGTCCAGAGTCAGACATTTTTAAAGTAACAACTAATAGCGATGGCGCGACGGCAGCTAGAAAGAAATGCTGAGTGGCGATCTATAATTTTTAGATATTAATATTATGTCAAATTTATTAGGTAATTCGTTACGCCCACAAAAAACCAGATTTACCCCCGCGGGGGTAATTACCCCCAGGATTAAAAGGATGCAGTGGTATGATTATTTTGTTGATATATTATCACAGTGTTACCAACCATCAGTATTAAAACGAATATTAATATAATAACGAATATTGCACTTGTGTTTAGGGAAACGTTCGGGGTCTAGGATTGCTTTCCCTTTATCTCGTTTAGATTGAGGCTGTTATTATGTCTTAAAAGTCATACAACCCTTGCTGATTCTCGTTTATCAGTTTTTTAAACAGTATTACATGTGTTATTATTGTAGGTGACAATCTACTCGTGTACCAAATCCCAAACCAATCCCTCGAGTTGTTTTTGCGTGAAACAGAAACATCCATTCATCCAAACTGTAAAATACGACTTAAAATTATAATTTATAAAGCATGTAATGAATTCAATAACAATTTGTAAACTAGAATCCATCAAAATTAATCTGGGTCAAATTCTGTTCATTGAAAGTTCTGCTTTTAAAGTGCCCTCACAGCGAGGTGTGGGAGTCAAAATTTATGAGATTGCTGCTATCTTCCCGTCAGCAAATTTGCCAGAGCACATCCCACATAATTATTAGAAGGCGCTTAGAGTACAGGCATCAGCTTTCCGTGTCTCGTTAATTATAAGGGTGCGTTGGAGACCTTTATATAGGGGCACACCGGGCCCTCGATCGGTCTGAAATATGTTTATTCACGCGATACATTTATTAATAACATAGATAAAACCGTGATGGAGGTCACAGACTGTGATTTATTTCGTCTATTGTATAATTTATTCTTTCCTTAATATTACTATAATTATTTTTGTCAATATAAATATGTAACGCTGATTTATTTTTCCATGCCAGTTAAATTGTTTTTTTTTAAATCATGGATTTAAACCATTTAATGAATTTAAAAATAAAACATAGACTTTATTAGTACAAAATAATAGTGCACAAGTTTATAAATAATATTTGATTTTGTGAAAATGTACAAACATCGTAGAATATGACATTATAATCATCTACAAGCAAGCAAAGCGTTGCAAATACGGACCCCACACTGTGCGAGGCCCGACATGCACTTGGCCGGTTTAAGTCTTCGTTTCATGTTTTTCTGTTTTTCATAGTTTAGTTTGATCATCGTCTATTCCCATTAACTTGAATAAAAACATGGGAAACCGGATAAACGTAAATGACTTAGACTGGCTTCGACCATACTTCGTAACACTGTAAAACTGCTGGAATTTTTTATACCATTAAGATGGCAAACAAGCATACGGCCTGCCTAATGGTAAGCAGTCACTCGCGCGTTGGTGATCCAGTAAAAAGTGAAGCTCTGGAGACCTTACTCACCATACCATAAGAACACAACATGTCCGACACCAATGCTATTTGGCTACGATCTTCTGTAAGGTGGAGTCCTTCCCTAGACGGGCTGCTCTGATTTGAGCGGATTATCCGCTGTGCCCTACCTCTTTGGTTTCAATTCTATGGGCACTGACTGAACAGCCGGAATGGTGCTTGGCGTGAAAATACATTAAAATAATTTCAAATGGATGTTTAACTCGCGTGTTCATTTAATTTAACTTGTCAAACTACATCATCGATTTTTCGCCATGATCCGTTTGATATCTAGTAAAAAGTAAAAAAAGTGCTAATACGACTTAAAGCCAGGTGTGTCTCAAGACATTTTCTCAGTCTGTACAGGTAGACGTTCCTTAAATGCCGGTCGTTGATCTGATGACACAACAATTTTCTTAATTAAAATATTTTTATGTACTTGTCGTTTTAAAGGTAAATTTTGAAAAAAAAAACTCTTATTCTCTGTACAGTACTGTGGGGTGTTATGAACAGTTCTCCAATTCATTATTGAAATATTTCGTCTAAATATTTTATTAAGAATACACCATTGTGCAAGCGGTTTTCTAAACACTGTCACTAGTTCACTATACACTTATAACTATTATATGCATTACTATTTCATATTATTACAAATGCCTTACAAACTTGTTATAATATGTAAGGCATTTGTAATAAATGAGCCCGTGTAATTATTGCCTGATGCTCCATATAAAGAAATTATAAAGAAAAGTATTTATAATTGAAATTTTTTAACCATCCTATTGTGAAAAAATCAACAAATAACAATTTTTTTATGGTAATTTACTCTTCCGGCATTTATTGGTCTTCATTGCGGATCTGTTTTTTAATCTATCATGTTCCGCAGAGCGAAAAACATTCTTTTTATTGCCGGAAAATGCGGGACGCCTTTGAGCGGGCCCGCTTGTTGAGGAACGAAACTGGGAAACTCATGTGGTGCGGCCACGCAGCCAGAAAATAAAAACACGCCACTCATTCACTTTGTTTTTGGTATAATTACATAATTTTGACGTCTCTAATTCTATTAAAGGAGTCTAAAGGAGTCTCTAATTCTATTAAAAGGAGAAGCTGACTGACTGACTGACATATCAACGCAGGGCCTAAACTATAAGGGTTCGAAACTTGAAACTTTGCACAGGGGTTCCTTTTATAACGTAGGGAAGCACTACGAAAGGATTTTTCAAAATTCCCACGGGAAAGCGAGATATAAGCAAACGAAGTTGCGAGGGATTTGCTGTACTATATAAATATACTACCGAACAAATCGACCATAGGCTTTCCGAACCTTTATTGAATATTAAAATTTGACAGATCAATTACAAAAATTGTACAAACATACAGCTCAATTAGTGATGTGCCGTTACTGTTACGATTTCTGAAAACAATTTGATTTTATAAAGAAGTTTTTATAAATTCCACACATTGTTAAGCATTTTATTTTCATAGAAATACACAAGCGTTTAAATGTAATTTTTTGTGTTGACTTTTTTTGTCTGTGGTCGCTGTGGTTGCATAATATGTCAAATATTAAATAAAGGTTTGGAAAGCCTTTACTGCTTTAAGTACATTATTATAATTAAACAAAAAAGTGGTTTTAAATTCGAATTAACACAATTTGACCGATTAATAAAATTTATGTGTTTGCAAATAGTAGTTGTAATATTTTGAACTTACTTTTGTTTTGTACTTTAAAGGTTGCTGAAATAAAAAAAAACAATTAAAATGTTCAGTGTGTCCCGAGTTCCCGACTAATCTCTGAACGGTAACAATGGGTATGCATCGGCAAAAATGCGGGTAATAATCCTTTATAAACTGCGCATGTATAACGCAGTTGAAATGTCTGAAAGTCACGTGTATATGAAAACAATTCAAACGAAACAGAACCGCATCCGTTTCGCATCGAACAGAGGTTCGATGTGTAATATGCATTCAATAGGTACACTGCGCTTTCAATTTTGCTTTCAGTATTAGTCTGTCATACACTGTGCCATAAGACGCGTGCCCCTTATCGGCTTCACCCTGTGCAAGTGTCACATGCAACTCGTCTGTACTATCCATTTCATTTCTGAAAGGGAATGATAAAAACAAACAACTTCAAAGCCAAATGTCAATTGCATAGTAGTAAAATAAGTCATGTTTCAACTCTGGACGAGACGAATAGTATAGACAAGTGAGTTGCTTGCGAATGGTAGTAAATTAACGAGGCACTTACAGATATCAGTACGGTATATTTAGTAAAGTGCAAGAAATAAAACAAAAAAGGTGGATGAAAAAATATTTAAATAAACGGAACAATAATATATTCAAATATTTAGAGCTGTTTTGCATTCCTACAGTACAGGTGTAAAATTACAGTGTTTACAGGTAAGACTAGCAAAAAAAGAACAGCTGTAGACAACGCTAGACAATTTGACTTGACCGCAAGCTAACCAAAAACATAAACAAATCAGACATGAACTTATTTTTCGATAATCCCAAACCGGGATGGTACGAGTGACAAATTCGACGTCCGCTAACTAAATATAGGAAACAATTTTAAAAGCAAAGTTCGATTAAATGTAGTAATCTCCTGGCCATACGGGCCCCAGCAGCCTACTCTCCGTTCATTATTCATTCATTGGCACCTTATATCCGCTCGCTGCACACCGCTGCCTACTCACGGCTACCATTTTGTTTGCAGTTCCACATTCAAATAGTTCGTTTGCATTTTGTTGTTTTATTTCTAGAGGTTCATTGCATACAACCTACTTTTACTATAATTTTTACAGAGAAAGATAAACGAGGTCAGTATAACAGAGGCCCATGATTTAATTAGAGTGGAAGTCAAGTTCCAGAGGAACCAAGATGGGAGGAAGTTTAACAGGTCTGAGGACAAGAGAGGAGGAGGAGAGAAAGGTGTTGTTCTGTAGTAAACAAGAAACCCTTATAGTTTCGCCATGTCCGTTTGTTTATCTGTCCTTCCACGGTCGAGCGCCGAGACGCGAAGAAATCTGTAATTTTGCAAGTCTGTAATATTATCTTATCATTATTAACTATGCCAACACAGTGGTAGAACGAAATCTTTAAAAGAGTAAAAGAACATTGAGGCATGAGTCATTTACAAGCAAACAAAACGTGGCAATTATGGAACCAACTGTGCGTGGTCTGACACGCAGTTGACCAGTTTCTCATTACGGAATGAAAACTTAACTGATAACCAAATATTCCTGGGTGAATACAACGCCAACTAGTTCCATACTAGGCAAAAGCTTATTGGATACATTATAGTATGTGAGGGTATGGTACTTCCCCGGTTGAGTCAGCATTTGAATGACTCTAATTTACGTTCATTCATTTCAATCATTATCATAATTATCTGTAGTTTCTGATACAAGAGGTTGTGTTATACTGAAGGTTATATCAATTAAATCTATGTTCAAGAAGAATCGGCTATTTATCGACTTATAGCTATTGAAAGTATTTACAAGTTTGTTTACGCCTTACGGGTACGGTAAAGTATCAAGGGAACCTTATTATTAAGGCTTATTATGAGTTTTTTTGTATTTTATTGAGTAATATAGTTCCTTTATAAAAAGACAAAAAAATTTACAAAGTAAAAAATATATTAACAATTTTTTTAAATAATTATCATTGGTTTATTGCAGTTTCCTCGATAGAAAAAATATCAAATCTTTATATACACACTGTTTTCTCTAGAAAGATATATATTTATAATATTCATCTTCTATATATATAAAAATGAAACCCGTTTTCCGTTGTCACGACATAACATGAAAACGGCTTGACCGATTTGGCTGATTTTTTTTGTAGTTTTCTACTCTGTACAAGGTTCTTACGGAAAAAAATATTAAGAAAATCTCTCAGAAAGATTGAAAAAAAAACGAAACAGTACCCGGGCGAAGCCGGGCCGGGCAGCTAGTTATAAAATAATTATAATTATGTCACAGTAAATAAATCATAATGTAAGTAATTTTGAAAACCAATTAGTCTTATTTGGCCACTTCCCCGAAATTTGATTAATTAAACAGCAATTTAACTTAACAAACTTCCTTAAACCCACGCTCCTAATTCGAGGTAGGAATGTAAGTTACACAATATGTTAAATTGTCTGACTCGCCAAGAAGTAACACTTAGTTTATTAGTATAGGAAGGCGAATTATGCAGGATTCCTTACATTGAAAAATATATTATAATCATAGACCCCTTTTTAGGGTTCCGCGTTCCGAACCCTTATAATTTCGCCATGTTCGTCCTGCCCGTGGTCTAGCTCTGAGACACTTAATACTAGAAATCTGTAATTTGGCATGCTCACACATATTAACTACTACACTATACTATTTATTATTTTATTAATATACTATTTTACTAAAATAGTAAAAACAAAATCTTAAAAAATATTTTTCTCGGAGGTGCCTTTAGTGTTATGTAGACTTTAAAAGTTATTGAGTAATAGCACAGAATAAATAATGGTACTACGGTACGGTAATAGCCAACAAATTTATAATATTTTTGTTACGAAACCGTACAAATGACAATGCACCCGTGTGCAAGCAAGCAAAGCGGACAAATACGGTACCCTACATTGTGCGTGGCCCAAGTCCTACGTACATACACGCACTTTCCCAGTTTTTTTTTATAAAGGTTAGGTTTGTGAGGATTTGGTACACATATACGACGACCTCCATGGCGTAATGGTTACCATGCCAGACCGCCACCCAGGAGGTCCCAGCCCGGGTTCGAATCCCGGTGGGGTCATGATAAAAAACGAACGTTTTCTGATTGGCTCGGGTCTACATTAAGTTTAGTATCCCATAATACAAGTTTCGACCTTACTGTGGGACTAGCTCAATCTGTGGGATTTGTTCCTATAATGTATTTATTAATTTATTATATAAGTCTAGCTCCCACTAACAATAGCTCCTCAAGCCCTAGATCACTACTTGACAGTGATATACGAAACCTTCTAGATCTTGGTCCGTCTGTTATCATAGCGGGCGATCTAAATGCCAAGCACCTTGCTTGGTGTAGCCAAACCACAAACCAACGTGGTAGACAACTCGAGCGACTCTCAGAGAGCCTCAACTTCGACGTAGTAGCACCTATGTCACCTACTCACTATCCAGACAATGTTAATCATCGTCCGGACGTCCTAGACGTAGCCCTCCTAAAGAACATCAATCTTAGATTGAGTTCTATAGAAGTGCACTCTGCACTCACTTCAGATCATAGGCCTGTCATTATTGCCCTCTCGCCCAGAGTGAGCATTCCTAACGTGGCAGCCTCAGACCCCACAAGAGTCAAGACTGACTGGTTCAGCCTAGGAGAAGGCCTTAAGTCTATCTCATCTCCTTTGTTAGACCCGATTCCAGACGAGATAGTCTCAATTCCCGACGCAATAGGTGCAATTGACTCATTAACAGCGCACGTGCAGAAGGTGGTTAGCGATTGCTCGCGCCGCGTCCCAGTGAACGCTCATCGTCGCTGGGAACTGCCGCCAGATGCCCGTGCTCTGTTAACTGAGAAAAACGCAGCTCAAAGGGCTTACTTCTCTTTTCCCTCTGAGCAGAACCGTGTCCGCATGCGCGCTGCCCAATCGGCGGTTAAGCGTCGCATTAGACAGCTTAGGAACGATCAGTGGGACGAGACACTTACAAATATGGTCCCCTCTCAACAAGCCTTCTGGAACCTCACCAGAGCCCTTAAGGCAGATACAGTGGCTGCCACCCCCCCGTTAGTACAGTCAGATCCCTCCCTCCCTCTCGCCTTCGAGGACGAGGAAAAAGCTGAATGCTTAGCATCCAGTCTTGAGGCACAATGTGCACCTAGCACACTCCCCGTTGATCCAGATCACCTACTCGAGGTCGATACTGAGGTTTTCAACAATCTCGCGAGCCCTCTCACAGATGCCGACCCGCCGATAGAGCCGGTAACCCCCGATGAGGTAGAGTCCCTTATCAGAGATTTACATAATAGGAAGGCCCCGGGGCCTGACGGGATTTCTAATAGAGTCATCAAGCTCTTCCCCGCGCACCTTATTCTTCTTCTGACCGCCATTTTCAATGCGGCATTAAAAAACAGTATTTTCCCCAAATCTTGGAAGGAAGCCACCGTCATTGGCATTCCAAAACCCGGCAAGCCCAAGGATCAGCCCTCGAGCTATCGCCCAATCAGTCTCCTTAGTTCGATAGGAAAGATCTATGAGCGCATTATTCTCGCTCGTCTCAAAGATTTTTCCCTTGCTAATAATCTTTTACCTGACGCACAGTTTGGTTTTAGAGCCAAACACTCTTGTGTCCAACAAGTGCATCGCATAGTCGAACACGTGTTGGACCGGAGAGCGAACAGATCCCGCCCGCACAAAACGGGCGCTCTCTTTTTCGACGTGGCAAAGGCGTTCGACAAAGTATGGCACAACGGGCTTATCTATAAGCTCTACAAACTTAATGTGCCAAACCGTCTCGTGCTCATCATACGAGACTACTTGTCGAATCGCTCTTTCCGCTATAGGGTGGATGGGGCACTATCCCCCCCTCACACCATTAGAGCCGGAGTACCACAAGGATCCGTGCTCTCCCCCCTCCTATACACGCTTTACACAAGCGACTTCCCTCAATTTAGACCCAGTCCACTTGTGACTCATACTGCCCTTTTCGCAGATGATACAGCCATCTATTGTTCGGCTTCTAGTACACCCGCCATAGTAAAGTCCCTCCAAGCCGCCGCCAACTCCCTTGGCGACTGGTTTAGGAAATGGCGCATAGAAGTTAATCCAGATAAAAGCGCCGCTATCCTCTTCTCCAGAGGTACTACGCCAAATCCCTCCACTAAAGTCAAGATGTTCGGACAACCGATCCCTTGGGAAAAGAAAGTCCGTTATTTAGGTGTCACACTCGATAGGGGACTCACCTTCGAACATCATATAAAGATTGTCCGCGACCGCGCTGCTTTCGCGCTAGGCCGCTTACATTGTCTGCTCAATGGGCGCAGTAAACTCTCTCTTAGAAATAAGGTGAGAGTTTACACAACGTGCATTAGGCCGATAATGACATACGCAAGTCCAGTTTTCGCTCACGCCGCGCCCTCTCATATCCACAGGCTGCAAACCATTCAGAATAGGTTTTTGCGCAAAGCCATCGGTGGGCTTTGGTTCGTTAGGAACAAAAACCTCCACATTGACTTAGGTGTGCCGACCATCTCGCACCACCTAAAGCAATGCTCTGTCAAATACTTCGACTCACTCAATCATCACCCAAATCCGTTGGTGAAAGCCGCAGGGGATTATTCCGCTCCGGCTGACACCAGCAGGTCCAAACGTCGTCCGCGGCACGTCCTCAACGACCCGGATGACTCCATTACAGTCGCCATCGAGGCGTATAAACAATTAGATTCCGCGACACAAACTAGACACACACGTCCGTCATATCGGCCCCGCCGGCGGGGCCGCGCGTCGCGCCACCTTCCTGTAGGGACTCGGTTTTCGCGGTACCGGCACGTGCCCGGCCGCTTCTCTCCAATCCGTTCGCCTTCCCCCAGTGTCGCCATAGGCCGAGGTTCGAGCCCCCCTCTGGGGCGCCCCTAGGCAGACGCTGTAAATTTTTGGCGGTGAGAGCCCTACGCTCCCGCAACAGTCCGGTGTCTCAGAAGAGGGTGTTAGTACACCCGAACTGAACTTTTCAATTAATAAAAAAAAAAAAAAAAAAGTAGCATATAATGATACATTTTATCCCGATCACCCGAGGAACATAAATAATTTCATTTCTTAAATAAACCCATGGGAGTCCTTTAGTTTGCTTTCAATTGGTTTGGCTAATATTCGAAATAATTAGATAAGAATGACTAAATTGACAAAAGAGAAACGTTTGGTTAACTTCAACATTATTACTTTATGAGAAATTTCAACTTCCCTCGGTTTTTTTAAATATTACTAAGGTGGCAAACAAGCTTACGGCCCGCCTGATGGTAAGCTGAAACATTTTAGAAATACCTGTCTACATTTACATTTTCAGATACGTTACGAAGATTTCTTGAAAAATGATACAAAAATATACTGTTACAACTGTCTTAAAATTGGCTAAGATACTGATATTTTACACGCTCACACACACATATAATATTGTCATTCGCAATCACTATATAATTAATGTGTTATAATATAATTTCGTGGGTTTTCACACGAAGTTTTTCAACACAAGCAGCAAATAATCATTAGAAGCATCAGTAGCTTTGTCCGGAACACCTACCGCCACCTCCTCTCTCCTGAGAAGAGATAAAAACTAAAGAATTTTAATAACAATGTCTCCTACAAACTTCCATCCCGTTTTTCACCCTTTTATGAGGTGAAATAGTAAGTATAAATCCAAAAAAAACTCTATTCGTAAACAATACACCCCTCGCGTATAATATTTAGACTGGTAATCGATTAACAAGTTAATATTTCTTATTACGAACTTTCACGGCTCTTGTGTGTCGACTAAAATGCATGGGACTCTTTTTTAATCTGTTTCAATTAGTTTAGAGAATTCACAATTGCACGTCCAATTAGGCATCATTAACTCAGGTGCCTTTTAAATGTATTGTGACCGCAATGGACCGAAACACAGAATTCCCCCCGTAATTGATACTATTATTGTATACCGACCCATTATACGGTCGGTAAATGTACATGCCACTAGAGACTATTTCCCTTATAACGCTGTTTGCAGGTATACATGATGTAATAAAGTCGAAAATTTTAAACGATTGTAAGTACTTTAATGTTAATTAATTCCAATGTTGTTTTCAAATAATGTTATTAAGGAACAGAGGCCCTAGACAATTTTATTGTAGTCATTTGTAATCATTATAACTATCTATTTTTGTAATTGTAATTTAAATGATATACTAAGCATTGGGCTCGGTAGCGTAATTTAAAGAGGAATTTAAAAAAAAAACAATAAAAAGAAAAATTAAATATAGCAATTTGCTATTGCACAGTATAAAAGAATATAAATCGCATTGAATACAAAAATAACAGCATCACGAAACACAGTACATCAAAGTAAACGAAACAGGAACGTTTAAAATAAAATAAGTAATCAATATGCGCAAATAAAACAAATAAGTACCCACTTAACCGCAAACAGAATTGCTCCATCGGGTTCGTGATTCTGATCGCAATTGTACCAAAAACAAACTCGTTTAGATAACAGCTAGAAACGTTACAATGCAACCACACCACGCTCAGGGGACATCTTGAGATGTAATCCAGTCGGACTTCAATTTCGGGAACCTCGTAAATGTAGTCAACGAGGGATACGGCCAATTCAATTTGTAAACAAATTACTTTATATCACTTCCATTCGATTGTACACAGTTTTGTGTTTCCAATCGTGTACCAATCGTGTAGTCGTACATGTGTTTTTGCACATCACAGACGGATGCGCGGAACCCACTTCAGTTCACCTTTTGTTTTACCTACACGTTCCGACGTTCATAAGAGTAGTGCAGTTATTGTAAGTAAGTTAAGTACTATATCTGTGATACAATGTAGAGATAGATCACACGTGCCATATTTATTATTATAATACTGTTAATAATATGTCCACTATTTTTATAAATAAGTTAGACAACGTTTTACATAATATTATTATGATTTTACAATTAGATAGCCTTGCATTAAAATAAATTATACATAAAAAGAAAAGCAAATTAATATCGCTTTGCAATTAATAAAATTTAACAATCCCACATGTAAAATTGACATTCGCATTGTGTCATGAGCTTATCTGAAACTGGTACCTTATTATGAATGCTGCATTAATATTGGAGGTATTGGTATTTATTACCTGAAAAAATAAATAAATGCCGTTATTATTATATTTCAATAAATCCTTTTCAAGCTCCTTCATATCCCCTTGGTAATAAAATAGAGAGTCGGTTACCTGATGGTAAGTCTAAGTAAACTATATTTTTTTCTAAATTACATTATAGAGAGCAAAATAGTTAAAATAAATAAAATAAAATATTTAAAACAAAAAAACTCACTCACACTCGGGGACTGCCGCGGTAAAGCTATTGCATAGCATTTTTTTAATAAACTTATGCAATTATAATAATTAAAATTGTTAAATATAACACTGGTTAACAGAGTCCTCTATGAGGGAATAGCGGTATTAACTCCTTAAAATTTGCGTATTGAATTTTAAAATATAACACTGGTTAACAGAGTCCTATAAGAGGGAATAGTGGTAAATTTTATCGGTTTTATTTTGAATGCATTAAATTGCGTATTGAATTTTAAGTCTTATTTCGTTCGATTAAGGTTGAATTCTGTTTATTAATTTTATCGGTGTTATGTTAGGTTTTTTCGTTACTGAATTTCTTGATTCGGTCGCCGCGGTCAAAGCCCGCGATAGAAGCTATGCAATAGCTTAAAAAAATAAAAGGTAATATTTTTTATGCAGCTTGTAAAAAGTTATATACATAAGTTACATTGTATGACGTTAGCAAAGTCAATATTGTCAACGCTGGTATATATTTTACAAAGGGGACGAGAAAAGCTTCCGATTCTCTTCAATCATCGAACCTATACAGTGATATGTCATCACTATTTTCATTTACGGCCGCAGCTGTAGGCTATATCACTGCAAAACTAGCAGAACCTAAATTTAATAATATTACACTGAGTATTACATACAGACTAAAAGGAAAAACATTAAACATGACATTATACAAACAAGCTGCAATTTGTTTGCGAAATTGAAGGAGCTCTTTAAAACTACGAACCCGGAATTTGAGCAGAATTTTAATGTGTTTGCTAGCAAAATAAAATAGCTATGAGGTAACCAAAAAAAAAATGGGGATCGATTTTGATTAAATGTATGCGAAGTTTTGAATGCAACAAATTTTATTAACGAAATAAAATATGCAATTATAAGTATACACTATTTACATAAAAAATATCCAGACCAAGATGAATAGTATTAGTAGTAGTAGTCACATGCGTATGAAATATGATTCCTAGAGCGAGTTTCAAACTGGAGAAGGTTGGTATAATATAACGTTATAATAAAACAAAGAAATATAACTAGGTTAAACGAGAAACAGTAACACTGCTATAAATTATTTATAATAAGCAAGTAACCGGCCGCCATGTTGTCACAATCTGCGCCGATCCTTGCTTTGCGTTTGTCTACATAATGGAGGGCTTGTTAATGTATAGAAGATAAATATTTAGAGAGGGAGAAAGCTAAGTTAGTAAGACGTTTGACAAAACGTCGCCACTTGGGCCACAAGGGCTCTTGCGATGCGTAAACGGATTACGAGGGCTCGCAGACCCCTTGTTAAAATCAAAGTGTTGGGACCCTAATGGCTGTCAAAACCCGCCCTTTCCGTCATCACATATCAAACAATTTTATTGTTTTGTGCTAGAATATTTTTGCAAAGTGTAAGTCTAATCCCCTGTTATCTGCAATGTCCAGGGGAGGAAATCTCACTTTTAGGGTTCCGTAGTAAACTACACGGAACCCTTATAGTTTCGCCATGTCCGTCTGTCCGTCTGTCCGTCCGCGGTCTAGCGCCTAGACGCTTGATGCTAGAAAGCTGTAATTTGGTATGTATACTCAAATTAACAATGCTAACAAAGTGGTAGAATAAAATTTTGAAAAATATATATATTTTTGGTGCCTACCCCTATATCGTTAGATAGGCCTCTTAAAAACATTGAGGGTGTGGGAAGATCATTTTCCGATACAATGATACGTTCGCGAAAAATTTACATTTAACGTGTCACTTTTCGTTTTGCACGGTGGTTCCCCCCCCCCCTCTCCTCTATCTCCGAAAGCCTTCTGTTTGATTGAATGAAATACATAATAATATGAATTTATCACTTTGGTTGTAACAAAAATAGAACTTTTTTGTGACGCAGAAATATTATTTGATATAGCTGACATGTGAATACAAATCTATGACAGTTTAACCACGCTGAATTGACTAAAAGTTACTAAAATTTTAGATGAGACTCTAGACGGCGCCGGCGAATCTTACGAGTCTCTAATGTCCAAGAAATAGTATTTCTCCTCCTTATAGATTCGGACAGTTAACTGATTATGGCAAGTGTTCAGAAACTTTCGTGACCAATAACAAAGTTGTATTGGTTGCTAAACCACCGAAACATAATAAAGTGTCCAACACCGAAACGTATCTATCAAAAATATGAAGTTCATGAAAATACCGTTTAAAAATACAGTTAGGAAAAAACTCCATATGAAATTGCTTTATACATTTTGAATCTGTTACAGGCAGGTGTTACCGAAAGGGAAACAATAACTTTCATTTTGATGAAACCCACCTTTATAAACTTTTGAAAATTGTTAGTAGGTACTCAATGAAAATGTCGTCACATTGAAATTAAACCCTGCAGCTGTTTATTGGTTTTAACTTTGTGTGAAATTCTACTCGAAAGTTCTACTTTGTTCAAGGTTATGATTTTCATTATCCCGCCAATCGCTTTCACGAGTGGACAAGACTACAAAAGGGCCAAGGTTTATGAAAGTTACATTATTACCAAACTTCCTTTAAATTAGGTATATGTCAACTTGTATAAATAAAAGTTCATGAAATCAAACGATCTGCGCTTCTTTGGAACGCTTTATTGGCGTAGACTGGATTTTATTATAGTTTCCGATTCGCAAACAACTAAACGAGAGTGCGGCGTTCTTATTGGATTCCTATGCAAAATCTACATTGCGTAGCCAACAAAAGCTGGTTAATATGAATAGGAAATGTTGTATATTTTTCTTTATTCCTATTTTTTATTCTAAAAGAAGGGCTTTAAATATTAACGTATAATAAAAATATATAAATTAAAGTATCTTTTGTACAGTCAAGAGCAGGTCGACCTTTCTTAGGTACCATTCTTAAGTTCTATGTCATATGAGCCAAAATTGTACTGTCAAGTGTAAAGGTCAACGTGCTCCTGACTGTACTGCAACTACCACTATTGGATATTCTTGGAATTTACTCCCGTGGCAGCGGGCACGAAATCAGTATTAGCTTCGTGTAGGTATGTATCTAACTTTACGAATTTAACTGAAACACTGCCATGCGGCAATGCTATTCTCAGAAAGTTAGGGATTAGGGATAAAGGCTTCCATTGTTATGTCTGGAAAGCGCTGTCAATCACTTAAAGCGTAAAAGGATTAGGTACTATCAGGTTACGAGAGTTACGACTTGTCGAACTGTTTTTTAAAGATCCTAATTGATATTTTTATTTTTTATACATCATCATGATTTGAAATTTGGATATTTTTCGGATGATCTCATCAGACAAATTGTAAACTGCCGTGATTTTATTTACATTAACCTCCCAAGGATTTTTGGAATAGTATATATTAAAATTTTGTCTCTACAATAGCCTCTCTCTAATTTTATGTAATTTTCTATTTTAATAAGTATTAAACCATACCCCACGGCTTCGTAAAAATCAGATCAAACCATTTGCTGTTACCGACATGAAAAAAAAACAAACAAATGCACTTTAACATAATATCAATGAAAAAAAAAATGAAAAATGTTTATTCAATCAACAGAAAGGTAACAACATTGTGGCTGGAGCCTCCATTTAAGTACGTAATGTACTTGTGTTTGGAGTATCCGCTCTTCCTAAGTATACATAAATTAAATTATGCAAGTTGATTAGGTCTAAGGTTTCAACATTAATTATTAATACAATTAATATTATACTAAGAAAATAGAAAAAGATAAACAAAAGGCAAAACATAAACAAAAGGCAAAACAATATATCAACAATTACTATAAATTTTAGCACTTCTTCTCGAACTTCTATTACTACTACAGCGGGACCGGGAGCGGAAGGCTCTTACGGCAAGATGCAAGTTACCTGAAATACATATGTCCTCACATGCCCAAAATTAAAAAAGTTAAGGATGCATTGGCAGAAAAAAACTAAGGAAAAAATCTCTCGAGCACATCCAGTGAATTACGTTTGCCACTCGCCAACATTTAGTGAGGAAGCGGTTCTGCCCTCGTAGAGTCAGCTCAAAACCACTAAATAATAAACGTAGCCAGCCAACAAATTCTAAATCGATAGTCAATACTGCATATTTCGTAAGGAATTTGCTACAGAGTTTACGCTTTACTTAATCGTAATAAATGGACCGGAGGTTATATAGCTTCGCAGCCAGATTGGATTTTGAATTGAAGTGACAGAATGATGGAGAGAAGGGTTCCGTAGACACAGCTCTATGGACACTGATTTGAAGGTAGCGGAACGGAACATAAAAAAAAATTAAAAAAAAAGATTGATATAGTTATTGAATATAGACAACTCTATGGATAAGCTGAAGAGTTGATTTGTTTGAATGTGCTATTATCTGCTAGCTACCAGATTCTAGTCAATCTTTGATGAAAATCATTTTTCGTATTTATTAGTCATTGTTAAGGAATAGTAGAGGATCCGACTATAAAACCTTCGCCGAGCTGATTAATGGATGATAAGTATTTTATGTCAAATTAAATATGTTAATATATAAAGTACAAGTGGGTCATCTAAAAAAATTCAGTCCAGTTTATGATTTAAACACAGTCTCGCAAAATGAAGAAAATATAAAATAGGTATTTGAAATAATTTTTTTTTGTGTGTCCCATACCCGCAGTGAGATCTGAATATTAGATGCCGATGACCGCATCAGCTTATAAACTTTATTTCATTAATAGGAGTTTCTCATTCCATAAACTTAATTCCTATTAAAGTTAATTTTATAAAGTCGCAACAATTTGATAACCTCTAATTAATTTCTAAAACAGAGTAATCAGAATCAGGATAACTTTCTACTTTATAATTCGATTTTGATAAAGCAAAAAGGTTAAATCGCTCAAATATTGTTAATTTATGAAGGTGTATGAAGGTGAAGGCAGGTAATTGTTAAATTGTAATTTCCCAAGCGTCGCGTCTCGCGTCGTTCAGTAACTGAGAAAGATCACGAAGAAAGGGAAACTTTAGCAACAATAGAAAAACAAGAATATTTTTATAAGAAAATGGGCTTAAAAATAAGAGATTTTATTCTGTTTTTTTTTTACACTGTTTAGAAAATTAAATATAAAGTTGCCGCCATGGGGTTTTACTAAGGATCCCTATTTTTTTTTTAATACATACTATTACCAAATACTATAGAAGACTAATACCCACAGCTCTTGACGTTTCTCATACAATGACTTGGCAACCGCCGTTCACCTCATGCCGCTAGGGGCGCTGTAACATTTTGCATACAAAAAACCTCCGTTCACCTCATGCCGCTAGGGGCGCTATAACATTTTGCATACAAAACGCACAAAAGTTTTGAAATCGTTCACCTCATGCCGCCCTCATGCCGTAGGGGCGCTAGTGTCGCGTCTTGCCCGAATTCTTCCGAAGCTGTGGATATTGTATTAGTCTTCTATAGTATTTGCTATTACACATACTTACATAATATTTTTATAATGCCTGTTAATCCGGGGTAATGTACATACTTTCCCAACGGTGAGAGACTTTTTAAAATCGGTTCACTAGTTTTTGAGTCTATTCGTTACAAACAAAAATACAAATATTTCCTCTTTATAATTAAGTACTAGTAAAACCCGCGCAACTTCGTTTGCATGAATTTATTTATACACAGCAGTCCTATTGTTCCCGTTCCCGGGAATTTCGGGATAAAAGTACCCTATATGTTATTCCAGCTTATAGTCTACCCGTGTACCAAATTTCATTAAAATCCGTTCAGTAGTTTTTGCGTGAAAGAGAAACAAACATCCATACAGCCATACATAGATCCTTACAAACTTTCGCCTTTATAATATTAGTAGGATAGGATAGTAGGAAGGATAGAATATAAATATAAGGACATCATACAAAGGCTATTAAATCAACAGTCATCAATATGGTCATTATAAAGATTCAAAATTAACTAATGCAAAAAATCTTTGCGAGATTATTGCATAAGAATAAAAATATTATGGAAATAACGAGTGTAATTGCACTCTTAGGAGTTATATTTTTATTATACATATTTATACATGAGTAGTGCTAATCCAGGGCACGTAAAACCGTTGGTCCTGGCTTTTGCCGATGGATGACAGAAGTTAAGCCAAGACAGTGGCCTTCAATCGGCTAGAAAGCACTAGCATCTGCCAAGCCTCATTGAGCGGACCGCGGCAGAGTAAGCGCCAATTCCATTCAATTGAAGGGAGACTTGCATGTTTAGAGAGGGATGACCAAGACATGAGTTGATATGAGATGTGAGTGAGTACGCTACATGTTGGGAGAGCGCGGTCCAAAAATGGGTCACATTCCGAAAATTTTATTTTTATTTTTTTATACCACAAAGGTGGCAACCAAGCATACGGCCGACCTGATGGTAAGCCGTCACCGTAGCCTATAGACGCTTGCAATACCGAAGGTATCACTCACGCGTCGCCAACCCTCTCAACCCCCCAAGTGGAGCTCTGGAGACCTTACTCACCGTAGGAACACAATTAATTAAAAATAACATAAATCAGTTGGATTAAAAATGTCTGCTATGGACACAAAATTAACAAATGTAACCAACTGAGAGAGACATGATCACCTTTGATTAAGGATAGGATAAATAATATCAAGTATATTGTATTTAATAAGAACAATCTGACGCCTCCATCTGAAACACTGTCGTGACAAAAAAAGAATCTTAATTTTGCTAATGGCCGTTGCCAGCCGCCCGTGGAATGAATAATCCGCAGCTTTAGATTTCGGAATTAATTTTATGCTAATTCTTAGGTCTACTAGATTTTGTCTTGTCTTTTATAAACCTTTAATCTGTTTGAAAATGTGTACTAGTTATGTAAAATCATAAATATTAAAAAATATCAAGCACCGTGCCGCTGATTTCGATAGCGCGCCTGCTTTGAAAATAGAATTCGTCCAACGCTAATAATAAATGAACTGGATAACACTAGAATGGAAAAAATAAAAATCTATTGTTTCAAAATCAATTCTTTCCCGGTTTACACAAAGGGGCTAAGCTTTCCTTAACTTAGTGTTCACTTTTGTCATTTGCCAAAAATCCAATAGTGGAGGTAACATTGTTTACCCCTATGAGTGTGGGTCACCCAATCTCACGTAGTCGCATCTTTATGCGGGTGAGGGTCCGTTGACTATCAAAAATTGGACCCCTTTTTGCTTGACTAAAGACATACATGTAATATGTAACTCTATTGTCTCCAAATAAGAGCAATGTGAATAGAAAATTCGAAGCCTTTGTCTGGTATTATTTAGGTTGAAAAGCTAGCGAGAATTGGGAAAATTCACGAAAATTTTGACCAAATAATATAACTATATTGTTAAATAGTTAAATAAAAAAAATACGTGTGGCACTCGGGAACTGCCGCGGTAAAGCAATTGCACAGCATTTTTTGTCAACTTATGCAATTATAATTATTAAAATTAAAATTGTTAAATATAACACTGGTTAACACAGTCCTCTATGAGGGAAGAGCGGTAACAATTAAATTTAAATGGTTAAATATAACACTGATTAACAGAGGGAATAGCGGTAATATCTCGTTAAAATTTGAGAATTGAATTTTAAAATATAACACTGGTTAACAGAGACCTCTATAAGGGAACAGTGGTAAATTTTATCGGTTATATTTATGCATTAAAAAATTGCGTATTTAATTTTGAGTCTTATTTCGTTCGATTAAGGTTGAATTCTGTTATTAATTTTATCGGTGCTATGTTAGGTTTAGCTATGCAATAGCTTAAAAAAGAAATTCAACAACATTCTTGCGAATCCATATGTGATAACATAATAATTGTTTAGATGATACCTCGAGTACCATAAATCATTCACAACCATGAAGAAACACGATACATGGCTTTACGAGATAAAAAGTAAAATCGTACCCTGGGGCCCGCGCCGATATGACACACTGGAGCTGTGAGAGGATATGTCAATAACACACCCCGTATATTGTCGAAAATTTCAAGTTTGCTTTATTTGTTTGTTTAGGGAAATTCATATTTTATATTCGGTAACATTAAATTCAAAATTCGCCAGCAAAGCTTTGCGTGAAAAGGGTTTACCACCGACGACGTAAAATATAAGTTAGTGATACAAAGTGAAATTAATATTTATGTTGACACTGCATATTCTATTGGTTGGTTCCAATACTTTGCAATTACTATCGAGTAATAAAATTAGAGATTTAACGACACAAAATGACCCTGTAGCGTATTACCAAAGTTGTATAATATGTGGTGTGTCGCGTCAGAAGTACATTGGTATCATACATTTTATCCGCAAGACGAATAATAATAATAAATATTCTTGGACGATTTACACAACGCCATCTAGTCCCAAACTAAGCAACTAAGCTTGTACTATGGGTACTAGATTGCTGATAAATATACTAAAATCCTTTTTTTTTGTAAATAAATACTTATTATACTGACATAGAAAACACCCAGACCAAGGCAAACAGACATGTTCATGCACACAAATGTTTGCCTTGCGCAAGATTCGAACCCGCGGGCCTTAGGATAAAGTGGCCATTGCTAGACACTCGGCCACCGGGCCTGTCATAGATTTGTGAATAGTTTCATAGATTTGTTATTTTATTACACATGCCATATGTAATTATGAATGTATGAAAAAGATATCCTTCTGTCACGCACGACACGAACAACACACTTGTGTTATAATATTCTGCCTTTACTTCAGTCTTCGAATATTATTTATAGATGAAAGGTCAATTAATTCAATTGTTGAATCAAAACAAGTACAGAAGTTCCATTTACATATTTTTTCAGTTGTTTTGATTCCATAATAAATTGTTCAATCAAAATTCATTATGTATAGCATGAAAATCAACCATCAGAATGTGTGTCATTGCAATGTTTTACGTACAAACAACAACTCAAATATATCTGTGCCTCTAGTGTAAAGGGGTTAAACTCGAGTTTATCCAATTTTTACATTTTTTAACCACTCTATGTCTTTCACGAAGCTATATCGTTACGTTTGACACTCAGTTAGATACGACCATAAGTTTCAATTTTAGGAGCTGTGCAAAGTGATCATTGTCTGCAAAATTTGACAATCATTTTGTTAAAAACGGTTAAACTCCATTTTAGTTAATAAAGCAAAGACATTTCTTAAAATTAAAATTGTGAAAAACGGTTACACTATAATTAGATCTTAATTAACAAACCACATTATACATGAGAGTTTGTGTAAAGAAATAAAAGTATACTTTGATTATTTTACACAAACGAATCTTTTTGTAAAAACGGTGAAAGTTACATTTTAACCGTTTTTCACAATTTAAAATAAGTGTGAAAATTCGTGTAAAGTGATAAAATTTTACTTAGATCGCTTTATTTCTTTAATTATTTCAAACTCCATTACATGTAAAAAGATTAATAATAATTTTAATCGTTATTCCTAAGACAGTTTTACCTGACATTTTAGTATTAAGTTTACTTTGCTCTTTATTCACAAAAGTTTAAAATTTCTTTTTTTATTTATTTAGGACAAAGTAGAATTAAGTGAGATTTTTTTTGTGCAAAACGGTGACACTAAATAGGAAGCGCGGGGGTGAGGTAATTGAGAAACGGCGGCGCATAGCGCATATGCGCCTCGGCGAGCGGCCGGTCAGCCAGTCGGTTCGAGTACTCGGAGAGAGAGAGGTTGTGTGTGTTCGTTTGGCGCCTGGACTGCAAAATTACGAGAGTAACTAGTTTAACCCTTTTACACAAAACTGGTTTTTTCTAATCTTGATTTGTTTTTAGTATCTAAACGGGGTATAACTCTATAATTGTTTTTTTGATTGTTACACAGACACAACCTGATAAATTTTTGAACAGTCTTCTATGAATTCGGGTCACCCTATAATTCCACACAAATCGAATTCATTTTATAATACTACTGGTGGTAGTGAGAGGTGTGGTAATTTAAAGAAAAATATTAATGTTTCCGTAAACTTTCTGAACGTATCATCTAACCCTAAAAATTTCTTAAATTACCATACAACCAGTTTTATAAGATTTGTGTGGAATTTATAATTTTATAGAGTCTAATACTCACTAAACACATACTTAAGCGTTTTTCAAGTTCTTTCGACGCATTAGGGAGAGACATGTCATTACTTATGACAAATAACGACCTAATCAAGAAACAAACGATCTTCCACAAGAAGTATACTACACATAGGTAAAAGATCAGACTGGGAAATTGAGACATCGGGATCCCAGCTCATCTGTTACACAGATGGATCCAGAATGAGAAGCACAGGATTAGCTAGAGCAGGGATACACATACCCAGTAAACCAGCTAAAGATGTGGTTCTAGCATTGGGTACGTATGCCAGCGTTTTCCAAGAGGAGGTTCTAGGTATAAAAGAATGCGCAGAAATGGTACTGACCGACTCCGGGATAGAGACGCAAAGCACCATTATCTATTCAGACAGCCAAGCGGCAATTAGAGCACTGGCCAAGGTAGAGACCGTATCAGGGCTGGTCAAGGAGTGCAAATATGTTCTCAATAAACTAGTCGAGGTAATGACGGTCACTGTAGCATGGGTTCTAGGCCATCAAGGCACATCAGGGAATGAAAGAGCGGACGAGCTTGCAAGAGAAGGTGCCAGCTCGAGACCTATAGGACCAGAGCCTCAGCTTCCGATATCAGCCACCGTCACTAAGGGAGTGATAAACGAACTTATGAGACGCGAGGCACAGGACGCATGGGCTGAGAGTAATAGCTGCAGACAAGCAAAATTGTTTGTAAAAGGAAAGAATCACAAAAGAACCCGGTCACTACTATCACTAAGCCGGGAAAGACTGGGCATAGTCATGGGCATCATCACAGGCCACTGCAGACTTAACCGACATATGTCCCTAATAGACAACAGCATAGACTTCACTTGTCTTGAATGCGGTGAACCAGAGACCAGCCAGCACTTCCTGGCTGAGTGCATACACTACAGCAGGCTCAGGTGGGAGACTTTTGAAGCCGATAGGATCGAAGAAGGAAAACTGTGCGACCTGGACACTGGCCGACGGAGTTCTGTAGAAGGAGTTTAAGGTTTTCTGGGGGGAGGTCATCGGGGCCACAGTAACAACTGTATCCACACGGGAACAGTGTAATGAGTCCAAATAGCGACTTGAACACCCGCCTGTGCCCTGCAGGCGTCCCACCTTAAAATAATCAGAAAATAATAATAATGTATAATTTTCTTAAAATATAACTACTTACTTAATTTTCTTAAAGCATTTCATTTATTTCTTGAGCTATTTACAATCTATAAACACAAATAATTTATTAAAAACATAGTTCTAGTTAGAAAATCGACCCCTTTACACAAATTCACGTAAAGCTTTGTAATCATTTTAGCAAGTTAAAGTCTATTTTAACCCCTATTCACAGTGCTCTCCGCGGTGAACAGTGGTGAAAATAATTTTTGCAGGCTTATATCTCAGCAGCATTATTAAACTACAGCCTAATATTGAGTTCAATTTCTAGTTTATTTATAGTTCTAGTCGTAATCAGTCTAAGATTATAATATATTTAAAACAGTAACCGACAAAATCAGATTTAAATCCTTTTTTGCCGCCCTGTAAAATTATGATTTTTGAGTTTAACCCCTTTACACTAGAGGCACAGATATAATAATAGACACAAAAAGGTAAGAAAAAAAAAATTATTTAAACATAGACATAACTAATTTTATACGTATTTTTGTAAGTGTTTTGTTACTCTAATGACCAATCAGTTACCGTAATCAGTTAACGTAACGTCTGAACGTGGTGGAAAAAAAATATGACGATTCGAAAGAGCTTATAATACCTATGCCTATTTTAATAAAAATATTTGACTTTGACTTTAACCGTAACCTAAATTTAACTTTATGTTAAACCATTAGAGACATTTCTTGCGCATTGTGATTCCTATAAGAAATGCTCAGCTCTGTCACCGAAGTGCGAAACGAAGACCTGAAGACCATTAAAAGTGACTTGCGCGGGCGGGCTAAGGGCGTCTCTATTAAAAAGGTTGCATTGAGATAAAAAGATCTAAAAGAAACAGTAAAACACATTTGCGCCTTTGCTGTAGAATCCCATGCTAAACATCTTTACATGGTATAAAATGAAGTTGCACTGTCTGTCTGTCCCTATGTATGCAGATCTTTAATAATAATAAATAAATAAAATGCATTTATTTCAGGTTACAAGACCCATATACAATATAAAAATAAAAAAATTAAAAATTATTAATCCATTCAATCCAATTCAAACAAAAATTAATAAAGTATAATAAAATGAAATTAAAAAGTTTTAGCAAATAATTCAAATTAAAAATGTCAGAGGATTATAAATGAACAGAAACAGACAAACAAAATACACAACACACAACAATATCGATTAAAAACGCCTCTCCATCCGGCACTGCGGGACATGTCTGTCACAGCAGTGTCGGATGTAGGGGCAGTCAAGTCTACCGGCGATCATCGCCAGGACGGTGTTGGGACTGGCTCGAACCCTGCGCACTAGAGCCGACGCCCTCTTCCGCATGCTAGCATGGAAACAGTCGACGTTCGCCTCCGCAAACATGCCTGATGCACTACAGTAGCGAGACAGCCCCACCACCGCCCGGAACGCATTATTAAATTGGACACGGAGGGAGCTGTACACTTTTTGCGAATAGCTAGCCCACAGACTGCATGTGTACAAAGATGTGCAGTACGCTCTGAAGAGACTGATCTTTACTCCGACGGAACATCTTGCAAACCTGCGGGCCAACATATTCGCCCTCCGCGACAGCGCCCTTCGCTCCCGCTCAATATCTGCATGATCCTTGAGGCAGGCGGTAACAATATGCCCCAAGTATGTGAATTGTTTCACTCTCTCTAGTGGAGCACAGTTGAGACGAACAGGTGGCAAGTTTTGTGGACATTTTGCACCATCCGCCTCAAACACCATGTATTTACTTTTTGCAACATTATATTTCAACCCATGGGCATCCGCGTATTCCTCACATATCCGTAACAATTTCCGTAGGCCACAGATTGACGCGTTGAGCAGCACCATATCATCGGCATAGCTGAGGTTGTTGACACAAACGCCATCAATATGACAACCTACATACCGACTGCTCAGCTAAAACTACGCAACGGATGTATCTTTCAATGATAGTTTTTTTTTATTTTTTATACCACACAAGTGGCAAACAAGCATACGGTCGGCCTGATGGTAAGCCTTCACCGTAGCCTATAGACGTAAGCAATACCGGGGGTATCACTCACGCGTTGCCAACCCTCCCAACCCACCCCAAATAGAGCTCTGGAGACCTTACTCACCGTAGGAACACAACATGGCCGAGACCAATGCTATTTGGCTACGATCTTCTGTAAGGTGGAGGTCCTTCCCCAGACGGGCTGCTCCGATTTGAGCGGATTATCCGCTGTGCCCTACCTCTCTTAAATGTGTGATTCAAGAGGAAGGTTTATAAGTATAATACATTCCAAAATTCCCACGGGAAAGCAGGATGCACGCAAACAAAGTTGCGCGGGTTTCGCTAGTGACCGATAAAGTAATGATAAATCCCTATAAAATGTTAAATTTCCTTATTAATAATCGGTATAATAGGAAAATGTTTACTCTTACATAAAACGTGTTACTGAAGCTAAGTCACGACCAAATAGCAAGACACGCATTTGTGGCCCCGCATAATTGCTGCGTGCGTTCTCATACGCCACAAGAATATCTGATGATTCACTGTATGACATTAAACGCACTTAAACGTTTCGTTTCCATATTTCATTATTAAACTGTCACATCATAAAATTTTATAGAAAAAATTCAATTACTTAACGCGATTGAAAAAAAAAAGTTGTAGGTGTAGTTGAAAATATTATATATTATAGTCCTTTTATTATTTACATTTTATTGATGGAACAAGCTCTAATAAAAATGTATTATGATGGGTTGTCAATTTACTTAACATAATGCAGCTTGTACGTTAGAAGCCTGTCGATTTCGAGCCAGCTGCGCTGTTCTCTAGTAACCAATCACAATTCCACCCATTAAACTGGCAATTTAAACAGTCAGCCCTAAATTGACATAAATTGAACTGTGTCAT
Organism: Endotricha flammealis; assembly: GCA_905163395.2. Classification (NCBI taxonomy): domain Eukaryota; kingdom Metazoa; phylum Arthropoda; class Insecta; order Lepidoptera; family Pyralidae; genus Endotricha; species Endotricha flammealis. Next base: position 9,818,261 of record LR990852.1, on the reverse strand, counting down.
TGCTGATTGCAAGGCAATTTTATCGCAACATTCACACCATGAATAGCTGAGGTTCGCTTATTTACATGGAATTGTTTACTGCGTGGGTTCATGACGCCTCTCGAATACAAACAAAAGATCAAAGAACCTAATAAGAAATAAACGGTTTTTACTACGTCATTCGTTGGTTAAGAGTTTCGAATCAAATTCTCTTTTAAATGAAAAAACGGTATTCCTTAATAAAAGTATTAATGATATTATTTATTTCTGCATTACCATAATGTTAGTCTTATCCTAGTAGACGTACGTTGTTCGGCAACAGCGACTGCTTTAGTCTCGTCTCAATACGTAATGAGACGAGACTAAAGCAGTCTTTAGTCTTATCTCATTACGTTACCTATAACGTTATAGGTAACAGCGACTGAATTAGTCTCGTCTCATTACGTAATGAGACGAGACTAAAGCAGTCTTTAGTCTTATATCATTACGTTACCTATAACGTCTTATCTCATTACGTTACCTATAACGTTATAGGTAACAGCGACTAAATTAGTCTCGTCTCATTACGTAATGAGACGAGACTAAAGCAGTCTTTAGTCTTATATCATTACGTTACCTATAACGTCTTATCTCATTACGTTACCTATAACGTTATAGGTAACGTAATGAGATAAGACTAAAGCAGTCGCTACAAATGAACCGCATCTTATCCTTCATGAATTAAGATTCATGAAGGATAAGATGCGGTTCATTTTAAAAAAAAATTGGAGCGAATGCCGTCGGTATTTTCCTTTACTGCCTATATCCTATATCATAGTTATCACACCAGGTTTTGAACAAATTGCTACTCGGTTTGTGGGGAAGTTCCTCTATCTCTTTAAATACATTTTTCTTTGGTACATTTTATTGTGTGTGTTATTATTGTTTTTAATCGAAATTGTCGCATAAATTATCAAGAGCTAATATCGAATACGTAGCCCTTCATACTCGATGGGAGCTATTTAAACTATAATAACTTTAAAAGTTAAACTAAAACTAATATTAAAAAGACAGGTCCCTGTGGCAGTCTACCCAAAACGCTTGCAGCGTTACTTCGCTGAACGGCAATAGAAATGTGCTGAGCAAAGTAGTGTGCTGCCAGCCTTAGTTTATACAATTTACATTTAGTCCAGGAGCTAAAATTTGAGTTTAATTGATTTAGTTAACATTAATATATTTGTCACTATATTCCTGGTGATATTTACCTATACCCATAGGTTATTAAGTAAATAAGCAGCATCGCACCGAAGCTACACCTACTTGTATAAGTGAAAACTGGGACACTGAAATCAGTCTTTGTTACAGCAGCTGCCAGTCAGCGTTATCGGAAGGGAGCGAAGGCAGTTCATCTCATGAATAACTTGCTAGACATCCCGCATAATTACCTACTGTATGTGTCGTTCACTTGTCGAGTTTCCACCAATTTTGGTGAATTTATCCTTGAGTTATGAGTTTATGAGTATGGTGTACGCTTTGCTTACAATTTTCTGAAATTCTCTCTGGTGACGAGAAAATATACCAAACAGTTTCGCTTAGATAGTACATACTGTTTTGTTGTAAGTATACCATAATTTTTAAAAGTAAACTATAAATTACAAAAAAAAATCTGTAATGTTGACAAAAATAACAACTTTTTCTTAATGAATAATAAAATGGAACGGCAAAAATGGGACTGTGAGGCGTCCACTGGTGTCAAATAAATGGGCTTTTTTCTAATCCAGTACGTTTATTTTGGATCACATGTTTAAAAATATCTTTTTCACTTCTCATGCTCAGAAAGTGCTTATTTGCGCAGGATATAGGCTGCACAAAATCGAATTTTGTGCACAAGGGCAGAAAAGTAAACTCATAAATGTATCTATATTAAGACAAAGGAAATAAGCCATACAGCCAAACACAACAAAAAGTTCAGAGATAGAATTTGTTATTTTATAATTGTAGGCGATGGAGGTAAGGTGCGGTGTCCAGGATTTTGAAAATGAGTAAAAACAGGCGACTAACGTGAAATAGCTTTCGGGATATACGCATACGTGTGGGTACATCGGTGCATCGCGGTGAACTCTCGAACTAGCGACGTTAGTGTGACGGCCACACACACATGCGTACACCTTACGGCGTGCATTTATTCTTATAGTAAGTACTACATCAATTATTTGCTAATGCTTAATCTAATCACTTTTTATTTATGTTTATTAATTTATTTTAGTGTGTTCACAGGTGCAGCCGGGAATGCTTCGCGTCGTCTACAATAATATTTACTTTAATTTTTTTGCCTTATGTGTTTTTAAGTCATCATAAAAGATATTAAAATTTAAATTAAAGTACGGTAGGTTATTTAATTAATTTAAGAAAATTATTTTATTACAAAATTAATTTAATAGTAGGCTGTATAAGTCTGCAGCCCAAGCCTAATTTCAAAGTCGTAAGATTTAAAAAAAAAAAGCGGCGGGAAATGGGAAACAGGGTCTTGTTTTTCTTGCGTTTATTTATTTATTTCCTCGCAATCGAAGTGAAAAGCAGAGTTTATAACTCGTCCACAAAACCATTTCTATCCTCGACATTACTATCAGCCCTCGCCTTCGGCTCGGGCTGCTAAAAGTCTCGGATAGAAATTTTTTTTGTGCACTTGTTGTAAAATCTACTATAGAATGCAAAAAGAGGAGGAAATCACAATCTGTTTTTAAACAAAAAAATAAAATTAACCTTGACCAAGAAAATGGAAATACAGAATTTGTGGTAACGCTTTATCATTTTGTAGCGAAAAATTATTACGGTCCCAAATTATTACCAACCGGGAGAAGTTAGCGCTATTCTTTTGGGTATAAATAATGATATAATAAGAGAAAAGAGATTTACTTTTCCTGCAAAATATGTAGATTATGGGTATCATGTAATTAATTATTTTGGCATCTATTTTTCATCAATGAACAGAAGAAGGTATATGATTATTATAATAGCTCTCTTGAATTTGACCACCAGTTCCAAAGAGCGCCGTTCCGATCCGATGTACCTACACAGACATTTAATTTTATGTGTTGAACAAAGTTTGTATTGAGTCTCAAGTGATGACCTATCATAACCAAACACTACTAATAATCTCACTGCATGGACATGGATCTCCCCTCAATTATAATTATTTGGTACATTCCGTCCCGCAGCTTTGCGCCTTGGGGGAGCTATTATACCACAACTAGGTGAACTAGGTTACGTACGACAATAATTTTTAAAAAAGTATGAAAATCCTGGTGTCTGGGTTTCTCAACAGACGTACTAAGCTTCGTATATACAAGACTGTCATACGACTAATTTTGATGTACGGCTGTGAGACTTGGACACTTACCCTTAAAGAAGAACAGAAGCTTCTAGTCACCGAGAGAAGGATCTTGAGGAAGGTACTGGGAAAGGTGAGAAGAGAGGACGGCACGTGGAGAATGCGAAAAAACATTGAGATAGAAGACCTAGTGGCCGAGCCAAATATCATCGGCGAGACAAAGTCACACAGACTCCGCTTGCTCGGACCGTGGAAAGAATGGGAGAGGATCGGGCGCTGAAACGAGCATAATATTTGGGATGGCCAAAGGGGCGACGCCCAGCTGGCCGTCCCCGATATCGCTGGAGGGACGAGGTTGAAAAGGACCTGAGCAATCTCCACGTGGAGGAGTGGTGGGAGGTGGCGCAGGACAGACCAAAGTGGAGAATCTTATTATCGGAGGCCAAAACCCACTTTGGGTTCTCGCGCCAACCTAGTAAGTAGATACGAAAAAATAAAAGTAGGTTCATTTATAAAAAGTCTACGGTAATTTATGATACAATTTATTATTTTTTACTCACTGCTTTGGAGATCACAGTGGACGCCCTCTGCCCCATTCTGGGGACTTAGGATCATAAGTCAAGCAAGACACACTGTTTGAAGAAAAATTTGTAATATTAAATTAATAAATTAGTACATAATAATATTATTATGTTGATTAAATGACTACTTTTAACCGAGTTGAATTCATTTCGGACAAATTGTAAGCCATCATAATTATTTAGCCACTGCCAGAATGTTATGTTATGCTAATTTAGTTTTGTAGTAGCTATGGATGTTTAATTTTTTTAAGTTCAGTCATTGTTTAAAATAAAAGTCTTTTTTATTATTCATTTGCCTTCAATTATATAAAAAATATGAAATTGTGATTGTATATTTAAGCCAGATTAATAACTTGATATAAGTAATATTTTACGACGTCATGCACAGAGGGCCGTCCCATGCCATGCATAGTTTATATACACTTAGTAACTCTATAAACTATTCATAGTCGTTTACCTTGAAGTATGTTCCTTTCAACATTATATTGTACGAAAATAAATAAACAATATTGTCAATAAAATGTATGAAAATATGCCACAGTAACGCCCGCCTACAAACATCACTCACGTTCATAAAATTAAATATAATTGTAGCACACATATATATATATATATATATATATATATACGACTGTAACAGATTTCTGTAAGACATTTTAATTACCAATTAGTAAAACCCGACTTTCCGTGAGAATTTCGAAAAATCCTTTATTTTAATAATAATAATTTATTTTATTTATTCAGACAATATGAGTCCTTAATGGTGTTAGTTACAGTGATACATAATAGCTATGTTAGTAAAATATAATAATTTAAATTTATAATATGCCATTGTAACAGAATTAATTTATTTTAAAATTCGAACCTTTCCTATCTTAAATTTTTTATACCGCTAGTCCTTTGAAAATGCATTAATACTTATTTCATGCCAGTGTGCCAACCTTATTTTTAGAATAATCGAACTGGCCGATGAAAAAAATAACTTTTTTTTTCACATCATTTTGGTTTTGGTTTTTGATAAAATCGTAAAGAAATCTTAAAATATGAGCGAGTTCAGTAGCGACGAAGATATAAATTTAACACCTGAAGAGTTAGTGCAAGCGGTACATAATGCCGAATTAAGTTTTCTTCCGGAAAAATCGCGTGAAAAGTACATAAAAGCGTACAATTTGTTCAATGTATGGAGACGTTCTAAAGGCGCGAAAACGTTTTCTGAGACTATATTGCTACCATACTTCATTGAACTATCAGAAACAAGGAAATCAAGCACACTTTGGAGCATTTACTCGATGTTAAAAGCCACAATCAAAACAAAAAATGATATTCACATAGAAAAATATACTAAATTACAGGCATTTTTAAAGAAAAAGTCACCACCACTAACATTGAGAAGTTTCTTAACGAAGCGCCCGACTCCGAATTTCTTGCTACAAAAGTAAGTACCTATATTTCCCTTTTTTAATATAATATCTTTGTTCAAAGTAGGTACTTTTATGTGAAAATATGTACTTACTATCTTAGTACATATTTTCACATTAAAAAAACTAACTTGCTGTAAAACTAATTTTCTTCCTTTGCGTTACAGGTTGTCCTCATTATTGGCATTATTGGGGCATGCCGGACTAATGAACTCACGTATCTTACAACAAAAAACATTGAGAAGCATTCAGAAAAGTGACTGTTGGTTAACTTATCAAACACAAAGACCAATATTGATAGGAACTTCGTGATTCGTGACGAATATGTCAAAATTGTAGATAAGTATCAAGCCTTGCGCCCTGCTAATACACCAATCGATAGATTTTTTTTGCAATATCGCAATGGAAAATGTGTTAGGCAGCCTATGGGTAGTACTAAAATTGGTGGTTTGCCACGAGAAATTGCCACTTTCCTTGGACTACAAGAACCAGAGCAATACACCGGGCATTGTTTTAGGAGGACATCAGCCACACTTTTGGCAGACTCGGGCGCTGATCTGACCACGCTTAAGCGTCACGGAGGCTGGAAGTCCAGTACAGTGGCAGAAGGATACATAGAGGACTCTATAGAAAACAAATCGAAGATATGCAAGGGTATCGTTGCAGGTATATCTTTAAAACAGTCTTGCTCAGATCCTTGGGCTCGTCCTTCAACTTCCAAAGACATCGCGATAGAAAATCGTTGTGAATCGCCTGCCTATCCGTCTGTGTCTCCAACATTTACAATGGAATCCAATGAAATTGGGCAATGCTCTGCAAATTTGCCAAATAATTTATCTAGTAATAGTACACAAGTGACAAACACAAACATAACAGTTCCAAAAAAACAATTAACGTTCAATATTACCAACTGCAATAATTTTACTTTTAATTTTTAAAATAAATAAACACTTATTTAATATATTATTTGCGTTTTTCTTGCACCTAGCATTTTCCTCGCTGTAGTGAGGTGAAAAGTTGTGTGTTTCGCTCGGCAGCAAAGTTATTCTGCGTCTCGTACCTTTGAAACCCTCGCTACGCTCAGGATTCTATATTTGAACCACTCGCTTCGCTCGTGGTTCAATCCTAGAATCCTTCGCTAGCTCAGGTTTCAATATAAGTACTCGCGCCAAAAAACAACTTTGCAGCCTTGCATAACAAATAACTATTGGATGCCTACATCATACAAAAAACACATCCTCTAAGCTTCGGGACTCCACGATCAGCGGTTTAGGAGTGATGCTCTTAAAACCTACGGTCTCTGTGTGTTTCGCTCTAATATTTTCCTAACAAGAAATAAATATTAATAGGTATCCTTTTAATATAAGGATTTCGGAATAAATTTTATCTTTATTGAATATTCCAATTAAGTTATTAAAAACAAAGAGTTTTAAGTAAATACACTTTATATAATATTGAAGAGAGATTAAAAATATTCCTGACTTGGTGGTTGGTACAAAGTTTAGCGAACGTCTGCTCTGATGTAGGCCTTGTGAAAAGTTAATGTAATAAAATGCATGAAATTCAGAATTGTGCGCATCTTAATATTTTTCGAATAATTTTTGTTTCATTTCTTTATCAGTTTGACAGTCATAGTGGTCATAGCCAATTGTATGTGTCAATAACTTTAAAACGTGTTTACTCGTGTAAATTAACAAATTTCACGTTCCTAACTGTACTAATATTATAAAGAGGAAAGATTTGTTTGTTTGTTTGTTTGCATTGAATAGGCTCCGAAACTACTGGACCGATTTCAAAAATTCTTTCACCAATAGAAAGCTACATTATCAGGGAGTGACATAGGCTATAGCTTTTTCCGAAATTTAATGGGGTTCCCACGGGAACAGGTCCGGAACTTCACGCGGACGAAGTCGCGGGCAAAAAAGTTAGTATATCAATAATTATGAGATTGTGTTTCTGTTTCATGAATATTTCCTGACACGTAGCCACGTACGTTTCCTACGAGTAAGACAGATGATATTAATACAATAATGGTTATTAGCACAGATATAAATCTGTGGTTTAATAACAAAAAAAAACTAATATGTAACGGAACGCAAAACAGAGTTCAAACCTGCCAAACGCAATTCATTAATATTATAGTAGACTAGCTGTTACCCACGGCTTCGCCCGCGTAAAAATTTGCCTATGTTGGGCTCTGTACCCCTGACAATATGTACCTATACAATTTTTCATAATAATCGGCTGCTTAGTCAAGCCGTGAAGGAATAACAGAAACAAACAAACAAACTCACTTTCTCATTTATAATATTAGGATGATATATAAGGTGCAGCGCACATATAACGAAGTGCGGGCGCGGCAAAGAAACTGAGAGAATTCCTAATAGTTTAACGTCAGTCCGGACACGAGGGAAATCAAACTAACTCCGTCCTAATCCTCTACTTACACAATCCATGGGGGTCTAGTGTAAAGTACTATGCTAATGTGAATAAGTCTCGTGTGGTAGCCAAGCGATTCAGTATCTTCGTCGATCTTGCCATGTATGAACAGAGATTTAAACTGTAAACTAGTCTGTTAGTTTCCATTTTTAGGGTTCCGTAGTAAACTACAAGGAACCCTTATAGTTTCGCCATGTCGTTTGCGCCTAGACGTTTGATGCTAGAAAGCTGTAATTTGGTATGTATACGCATATTAACAATGCTAACAAAGTGGTAGAATAAAATTTTGAAAAAAAATATTTTTGAGGTGCATCCCCTACATGTAAAGTGGGATTGAATTTTTTTTCGCGCCGACTCCATAAAGTTGTGGAGTGACGTTATAGATAGGTCTCTTAAAAACCTTGAGGGTGTGGAAATATCATTTTTCGCTACAATGATCCTTTTGCGAATTATTTTCTTTAACGAAAACGTACAAATCGCTGTCCCCGGCGAATATTATGGTTATCGAAAAATCTAAATTTTACAGGAAAAATAAAAAACTGTTTTTACTAAATAACTTTAAAAATACACAAGGTAAAGAAACCATTCATATACCAAAAGAAAGCTAATTTTTTGGGAAATAAAGATATGCATTTTGTGATTATTAATTATTATTGGTATTTAAATTATTAATAAAATTAATTTTACCAGAAATTGTAAGTGTATTTTACGACGCTAAGCTACATTACAATAGTATTCGAGTAAATTCCAAGATTCTAGCTTCACAATAATAAAGTATTACGATATTATTCGTTATTCTCAATATTGCGCTGGGTAAACGTAACGAATTAAAGCCATTTTATTCGAGTATCAGTGAAAACAAACGCATTGACGTATTGTTGTGTAATCGTGTTATTCGTCGAATCTAGGTAATTAGATATTTTATGTAATAACAGTTTGCAGTTAGAGCAAATAACAAATATTGATTGTAAAAAAACACTATTTTTCAGTTAAAATCTTTATTTTAATATTAAAATAACAAAAAACGATTACTCTTTTAGAATTTCTTTTTAGAGCGACATCCTTTGTACTCTTTGCCTGAATTTTTTAGTCGCCTTCGTTCAATTTAATCTCTTGAAAACCTTTAAAAGCCGCAAAAGTTTCATGGTGACTAACAAACCTTCCCCAACACTGCCCGGAATGTATGGAAGTCCCTCAACTTACAAATGCAGTCGTGTTCCCATTGACTATTGTCCTGGCTGCCAGAAGTTCTCATGAAGTCGAGGCCCAATACGCAGTCATCCATAATTTCAGCCACGATAACGTTGTGAGTGTATAATGTTTCACCCACTTGCAATGTGACCAAAATTTCCCCTAGACCCGTTCTAGGGGAAATTTTATATGCTGGCCGTAAGCGGAAATAAGTTGGACATCAGTGGTATTGTTGCGCCTCTTCATGGTTTGCATGAAGTTGCAGTTTCGGCGTGATTATTGTCCTAGAGGCTCCCGTCACCCGTGTCCACAGTTATCTTGCAGTCTCTCAGGAGAGACTGCAAGATAACTGTTTAAGGATACGCTAGTTCAAGGATACGCTGCTCAGTGCCGCTCAGTGAACAGGTTCACCGAGTGCCGTATTCTTAAACTATTTCCATTGCTAGCTTGTGAGACGATCATTCTCGGGGTTTCTTCTGTTCCAGCCAGCACCCGTCCCTTAGCCCTGGCTGTTAGTCGTTTTCCTGATTCTCAACAGAAGCTGAAGTATCCATCTTCTTTGCCATTTCCATAAATTGCTTCTGCATCTTGCTCAACTCCTCAGCAAGTTTAGCCGTTTGAGGCTCCTTCTTCAAACTGCAAATGGCCTGTTTCTCCACATACACTTAGGTGTGAAGCACTTAGGTCCGGTCTTTTTCTTCGGCTGGAACGACGTCTTTATCTCCCGCACTTTTTCCATTACTTCCCGTACTTTGTAAACTGGTCGAACATCACGTCGCAGGGTTTCACCTTCTTCCAGGGCTTGCGCTAGGGCTTCCTTTAATAAGACATGATGGCGAAGCCATACCGCAGCCCTAATCTCCATGTCTTTGATCCCATCGACGAAACGCTGTAGTATAGATAGGTAGGCCTTGCGGACAAGCATCTCAATTTCCAAGGGCCACTGCTGCAGCTTCTACCGAACACTGAGTTCAGTCTCGTAATTGAGCACGGAAGACATGCTCCAGATGTTGTTCGCCGTACCTTGCTTCCAGTGCCTCCATTAGCTCCTTGAATGTGCTCCCCGAGGACGGTAGCGCCTCCAGAACCGAAAGAGGCGATCCCCCAAGGTGCAACTGTCAGGGTTGTCAACCTTTGTTCTTCCATCCAATCATTAGCATTGGCCACGGTCTTAAATTTCTGATGGTAGGCGCTCCAGGATGTAGTGCCGTCGTAGGTTGAAACTTCTACTAGAGGCGCCCGGCTGCCTATAGCAAAGCCACTCGACATGACAGGGGCCCAATTCTACTAAACAAATGCACCAATGGACTCTCAATTGTGTCTCAATAGAATGCCGATAGTGTATCAGTGAAATAGTTTTTGATATTTGTTATGGACTTAAACAATAACATAATGTTTAACTTATTGTTGTAGTCTCCACTCGCAGAAGCCCCTTCCGCAGCCATCGACATCTTTTTTTAGAGTGTCCAATGTCCATGTTTCCTCCAGATTGATAACCCTTTCTTCTACTTGGTCTACATTCTTCTGTAGGTTTTCCACCTTATCATCCACTGAACCTACGGCATGCAGTAATTTTTGACGCCATTCCTCCTGCTCTTGGCGCATTTTCTCTTGCCCCTGGCACATGTAGTCCATAATCTGCATTAATCTATTAAAGTCGAATGCAGATGCTCTAGCCTCTTAAGCTGGCGACGAGGTCCGATGGGTGGAATCTAGTGGACGGGGCCTGCATAGTTGATGTCGCCTGGTCCTGGTCGATGGAGTCGGTAGGCGTGTCCCTATGGTCCGTTGATGGGTCCTGTCGGGCAGTAGCCATGACTTCCGCGGCTTCCTGTGCCCTCGTTCTGACCCCGGCAGTTTCTTCCCTCGGAGTCACTAGCATCTCCAAATCCTACTTTTGACACCAAATGTTACGAACGTGGGGGTCGGGATTTGGTTTAAACACCGTTGACTTGTTAGAAGAATTTGTTGAGCGATGAACAGGTCACAGATACAATCACTTTAGCCAAATCACACACAGAATCGAAGTAATACGTTAGTTGTTTTCATTTAAATAAAATGTATTAGAACTTTACCAAAAACACAAAACAAAAATATTTACTCGAATAATATCGTATTTGCGCTTGCCGAAAAATTTACGAATATTTATGTCTCGAACAGTAAGGTTATAATACACTGCCGACAAATCTCGAACTACAGATATCAGTAATCAAATGTAACATCCTTTTTCGGGTACATTAAAGAACATAAAATTTTAACGAATGTCATTGTGATGTACGTTACAATAGGTGTGGAAAAGTCCTAATTCCGTCAATATCAATAAAAAAAATCTGAAAAAAATTGACAAGGTGTAATGGGACCTTAAGATAAAGAATCTGTCAAAAAGTGAAAACTATGGTTATAGTTGAATACGGGAATATTCCCGGGGGGCAGCGAAATGTAGAATATGGCATTGTACTCATCTGCAAGCACGAAATTCGTAGCCAATACAAAACCCTGCAATGTGCGTGGCTCGACACGTACTTGCCCGCTTTTTCTACATTTTTTATTTTTGTAATAGTTATTTGATGCATACTCAGAATATAATAAAACAAAATCTTGGCTACGCGTCGCGTGCCATAATTTATCTTTAGCTAATCATTTTTCAGATTATATAACACTTTTCAGATTGTTTTTTGTCTTTTTGCCGCACATCAATAGATATGCGACATCAATAGATATGCGCTAAGCATTCGATCAACGTGCCTGCTACATAATAAACATTGTTGAATACCAAGGACATGGAATACCGCAGGCGTTCACTGTATTTCAATGACGGTGTCGTGTGGCATTACAATTACTACAATATGTGACAATATACACAAAACATCAAACTTATCTTGTTCTCCTCGTGCATTATAATATCTGCTCTGATTTCATTTTAAAATACATAAGAAATAATGAGTAATTTTAATGGAAGATTTTGTTAAACAATGGAACGAATGCAAAAATTTCCCTTAATGTCATATTACTACTAAGATGTCCATAGGGAATAGTTCATTTATCAAACTTATCTATGCATACATTCTTCCATCAAATCATCACAAAATTCCAAAGCATTTATAGTCAGCACCTGCTGAATCAGGTACCCTTTGTAGATAAGTCCACGCTTCGTATTTAGATCAGATATTATGGATTGGTATCTGTCCACTGCTGAACATAGACACATTCCACAACGATCTTCGGTCAATTTCCATAATGACCTCTGGCAAATGATTAGAAAGATTAGATTATAGATAAATCTGAAAAATCGAATCTAGTGATATATATTTCAGGATTTGTACCAAGGAGCAGTCTGTAAATAAGCAGAGTATTTTATTCATTGAGCTATCACTGCTAGTGTAGTTGTAGCTGTAGTTAAGAAATACTATAATGACATCACAAACCATACATGTAACAAACAAAATGCAGGTGTCTTGGGTGTCTAATTACAACAGTCACAATGTATTAGGATTATATTTTGCAATTGTAAAGAGATTTAAACAAATATGGAGGCGGAAGCAGGTGTACGTTATAAGTAAGCCAATTAAAAAGGGTTGCTGGGTATGACTCTCTTGAGACTAATAATGAATATGGTACAATAGTATCCAATAAACGTCATGAGATCACCGATGATTTAATTGAAATGCTAATGTTATTAGGTACTACTTATTTGTAACAAGAATTTTATTGCGGAATTCAATGTTGCTATTTATACATTAACGTTTTTATTTTGTCTTTAGTTATGAATACTTAGGATGCTGTCACGCCTGCCCCCTAGCCAAAAGACTTTTTAAAATTTTATTAGGAAACACAAGGATAACATTCAATATTCAGTTTTGTGTGTCAGTTCGATATTTACGAACTTTTCCTGATTGGCCTCGGGTCTTGGATGTTTGTCTATATAGGTATGTTATGTATTTGTTATAAAATATAGTATCATCCCCTAACACAAGTTTCGAACTTACTTTGGGGCTAGCTCAATCTGTGTGATTTGTCCCTATATATTTATTTATTTATTATTATTTAATCTTTGTATAGTCAAAAGAAACAACTTGCATGCCTGCATACTGCATAGTAAACTGTGTAGCATCTTACGCAATGACTCACACAAACGACAGAGCCGGATTAGGTCAAAAGATACCGGAATGGACGCTTTTGTACTTATAATATAGCTATTCTGTGTGCATGCCACTTCCATATTTGGACATGAACAAATGTGATAAAAAATCGGAAGCGTCTCTGTAAAGGCACATTAATTGCAATAATTTCAAAGTACTATGTATGGAAAATTGCAGAAGATACTTCCTTTACGCCGTGCAAAATTATAACACTATGTGCGTTAAAACGGTACCTAATGCCCACAGTGAATGCTCAAGAATAATTTTGTATTTTTAAAATTAAATATAACAAATATGTACAGATTTGTAAACGTCACGAAACTACTGTTCTTATTTTAATATGATATTAATATTATAGTTTTCCAACTCACGTTAAATTTTTAGAGACATTCTAAATTCGTTTTAAATTATCATATGCATATAGTTGTAGAAGGATTTTTCTCCAATAATTGAACTGTGGTGCAGTACAACGCACATTTAAATTATTTAATTTATTTAAAAATATTTTTAAGTAATATTCGACAAGTACGGCCCTGATAAGAGGTAATTTGCTGTTACAACACGTCAAAAGTTAAGTAGTAGGTATAAGAGATACTTTAAGACGAAGTCGCAGGTGCATTACGAAGAACTCAGATACTAGCAATTGACGCTAATTGTTTGCAAGCGAATGATTTGATGTTAATTTCGAGAACAAAAATGAGTATACTTCTTTGACAGAAGTATAAGAAATACTTCTTTGTAGGAAGTATAAGAAATACTTCTTTGTATTAGGAAGTATAAGAAATACAAAATTTAAAGTTCCAAACGTCGTTTAGATCTTGCAATTTTTAGGCCACCTGTCACGGAGCTTAACGGCTAACTTTATTTTTATCGACAACAGTCAGGTGCATCGTGTCCTCCCTCGGTAATTTTTAAAACCCTCCAAATCTGAAGTGGTCGTTGCTTTACTAGTGTAATCGTTTCCTAACTAGTTCTCCTTTGTTATGTGCACCGACGACGTCATCTGATCCCTCAAAATTATACCTATTGTAGTTTCTTCGGCCTTGCTTATTTAAAACTATAACGCACTGTCGACTGGAAACCGTACACTGTCGGTCGACGGACTTCCTATAGTTTACTAGCTGTTACCAGCGACTCCCGCCCGCGTGGTCCATGGGAATTTCTTTATCCCGTGAAAAAAGTCTATGTCACTCCAGACTTTAAACTATCGCCAATAAAAAAATCATATTAATCCGTACATTACTTTCGACTACTTTCGAGGTGAAGGGGAATTAGTATGGATTATCCCTATGTATTATTCGCCAAGAGACTAATTGATCAATTAGCCTATTCTCATTAAAAACAGTTAAAATCTTGTTTTGAACTCACTCGACATCTTCCTCGTTTAATATTTTGTATGAGCAACAAGGCGCTTGAGATCGTCAATTGATTTTAACGAGGATAGTTGGCAGGGCGTAATGATTCTACCATCCTGTCTCATCCATATATAGGTTATGCGTCTCATCCTTCTAGTATTTATTTTTTTATATTTTATACTGTCGTACACTGTCCAACCCAATAAATATTGGTCTCGACTATTGAAAAAGTGTCGTAACATTTATTACGGTCTACGCATTGAACTATAAATCCGAACAATATTTAGCGTTTACCAGTTTTGATAGTATGAAAATGTATGTATTTTCCGTTCGTAGTAAAAGCTGTATTTTATATTATATGTAATAAATAATTTTATATTGCACTAAAGAAATGATACAATACAATATAGATTCAGGTCGAGTGGGGGCTTTATTGTGCAACTGAACTGAAACTCTACTAGTTTAAAACAAAACATAAAAAATACAACCATCCCAACTTGAAACATCATATTTAACTAAAATGTTATCAAACGAACTCCCTTTATTCAGAGCAACAAAGCAGCAGAGAGTCCTTTGTTGTTTAATAACGCTAAAGGTAAATACTTTCCGTTTATATAATAGTATAAGCCAAAGAAAATAAAAAGACAGCAATTACTCTATGTTTCTTTCGTTATTTTTATATCAAAGTTCTCTGAGGATGCTCTAGGTACATACTAACAAACATTTCATGATAAACAATCTTCTCGAGTGCACCCGTCGCATACTATGAAAAGCGCATAATAAGACTAGATATTATGTACCATTTTTGTCCTAAACCCATGTCATAACTGGATTAGTATAAGCTAGAGGCATGCGCGGTTATCAAACTACTTGATCAGCAAGCTGAAGAGGGCATAGCGCGTAGGCAGTCTCGCAAGGTGATCGGACGACCTAAGGAGACCCAGGAAACCGCTGAATGCAGGCCGCTGCCAACCGGTCATCAGTGGCGAAGGGTGAAATTTTACTCAGGGGAAGCCGGAGCAAAAAAAAAAATATACAGTGTTATCTTACCACAGGGATGGAGAATTCCGAATACCATATTACCATTACCATACATAAAAGCACTGATAGGTATAATATGGAAAACCAAAACAGTGTTTTAAGTTTACAACTACCTACCTGTGAGCCACGAATACTTTTCGTACAAATTACAATGAAAATGTTTAGTAAAGCCATCTTTCCGTTTATAATCTATTTTCATAGAAGGAAAAGCACGGGCGCGCTGTATAATATGTTTTTTATTTTCAAAACTGTATGTTTGAAAATTATTATCTAATAAAAAGTCTGTGAGACAACAACCCACGTCTAAAATTGCAGCCATTACGAATGTAAACAAAACAGACTAAACCAAAATAAACAATTAACTACTTACAACTGAAACCGATAAATTCTATAACTATAACACAATTCACACCGAGCCCTGTCCAACATTTAACCACGAAGTCACTCTAATCTATTCAAATTTACTAAATTAACAACAAACAAATAAAAAAAAACTAACAACAGTACGAGCGAAAGCACAGGCGAAAGTGAATTGAAAAAATGACATAATTTTGACAATTACAACGCGACAAAATTATAGTTGTTTTATTATTCAAGCACTAAACACATAATTAACTATATTTTTTACTTCTCAGGTTAATACCTCTGTTTATCTTTGTCGCACTAACGTAATCTGATACATGTCATCCTTGTCGTAACTCGGCGACTACCGGCTTAATATGTTCATATGATCGGCGTGATAAAGAGACCGCGCTAGGAACAAAATGTACGCGTAAGAAAGAGACAGCCGCTCCTAAAACTGTATGCAGTTACAACTCGGGAATTACCGGCTTTCGACGCACAGGCTAAGCGACGAATAAATAGCAATATCACAATATTGCTATTTATTATTGTATAGGCGTTTGGGTATCATTATTATGTATGAAGCGAAATCATGTTATTAGCAGAGTCGATGCTGTTAGATAATTCACTATTTTTAAAAGGGAAGCCGACAGGAATCGTTTTATTAGGACCCCTCGCCACTGCCGGTCATACTGTGGACATCTTATGGCTGAGATGACAAAAAAATATCTACAATGATAATCCCATTACCATATTAAAATTAATAATACTATATTATTAATTAGCCCTGTATATGCTTCAATATAATCATGCATAATAAATGAGTACAGTGTCTGAATAAATACAACCACATTTTGTGTATGTGCGAAAGAAGTGTACCTATTGTTTTAATTTTTAAAAAGTAAACGGTTGGTAATGGGTTGATGTTGCCTATAATAATATTATTATTCATTATACATTTTGGTTTCTCATCATTTCAAAGAGTAATAAACCACATACCTACGCGAAAGGAAAACAAGGAAAATCTGTTCTGAAAATTACATTGAAATTAAAAAGCTTACATTACCGAACGTTTAACTCAGATGAAGTTGAGACAATATAATATTAAAAAACCGGACAAGTACGTGTCGGGCCACGCACAACGTAGGGTTCCATATTGGCTACGCATTGCTTGCTTGCAGGATGAGTACAATGCCATATTATATGACGTTTGTACGTTTACATCAAAGCAATTTTACTTCATAAGTTCGTCGGCTATTACTCGGGAACTAGTGGAGCCTACTTAACCGTAATAGTTTACATTGAAGGTTCAGCGTATGGACTACTACCATGATATTTTCAAATTTCTAAACACAAGACTTTCCGGGATGGTTGGATGGTTGGATGGTGGATGGGAGGGGAGGGACCACCACGCAAAACGAAAATTGACACGATTAATGTTATTTACATTAATCGTGTAAACGAAACGGACCATTGTACCCAAAATTGATCTTTCCACACCCTCAATGTTTTTAAGAGACCTATCTAATGAAGCTCCACAATATAGGGTCAGCACGAAAAAAATTCATTCTCAGTTTACATGTAGGGGAGGCACCTCAAAAAAAATATTTTTCAAGATTTTGTTTTACCACTTTGTTGGTATTGTCAATATGTATATACATACCAAATTACATCTCTCTACAAGGCCGTTTTGTCCACCTACACCGTCAATGGGACGTCACCGAGAACGAGATGACGGCGCCGATTTAGCGATACATACATTTACTATGGCCGTGTGTCTACCACACGCCCGTCACCCGAGCGCCGTCATCCCGGCCGCCGATTTATCGCTGAGTTCGGCGCTTCCGCTAGAACTCGGTCCGAGATTGTGACATTTGTGATGGCCCGAAGTGGCAGCAATACAAAACACTTGGCTGTTTGTCCACCGCGACCGTCACCGGCACGTCACCAAGAACGAGATTATTTCTGGCCGAGATGAAGTTGACAAATTGACTGAACCAACAAGATCGTCGCGGTGGACAAACGATCGCCGTCACGTCAACTTCAATCTCGGGTTCCTTGTTAGTTTACTACGGAACCCTAATAAAAACGGCCTAGCCTCTGTATTTAAAAGTATTTATTACTAGCTGACCCGTGCCCACTTCGTTGGGCATAATGTTAAAAGCCTTTTTATTTTTCGGTTTTTTATATAACCTATGACACTCAGCAATAACGTGGCTTTCTATTGGTGAAAGATTTTTTAAAATCGGTTCAGTAGATCCCGAGATTACCCCTTACAATTTAACAAATACACAAACTTTACCTCTTTATAATATTAGTATAGAAGTATAGATAAAATATTATTGCCACATCTCTTTACACTTTCCTCTTTCTTCACCGACTATTTTGCTGGTAGAGAGAATTATTTCTCAAAAATTGCTAAATAATTCGCAATTTTTTTAAACCACTAAGGTAACAAGCATACGGCCCGCCTCATGGTAAGCAGTCACCTAGGCCTATGGACGCTTGCAATACCGGGTATCACTTGCGCGTTGCCGACCCTGTGAAAAGCGGAGCTCTGGAGACCTTACTCAGCGTAGGAATACAACATGGCTGAGACCAATACTATTTGGCAAGGTGGAGGTCCTTCCCCAGACGGTCAAATCACTCTGTGGTCACATGGTAGACTAGAACGCGAAAGAAATGGTGTGAGGAGTGAACAATGGGGTGGAGGGGACACAGAAAAAAGTATATTTAATTATTTTATTGCAACTATAATGTGTACATAGATGTTAAAATTAATTTTATACCGAATCATTATAGACCCTGTCGGGCACCGCAATTTGGCATGGAGGAAATATACCTAGAATAATGAAAAGGCTAGCTTACAATTTAAACTAAATTTAGCTTTAATTACAGCGCAAATTTCCAGATTCTCTGCGCACTGGTTTCATTAAACCCCTAATACAACACGTATTCATAATTATTATCGTACGAACAAATGCCTCCCCCTCTATCACTGGTTGCGAGTAATTATATTTTCGGGAACACCGAAACTATATTCACAATAATAAGTAAACATTATTTATAAGTATGTAATGTATCTCAAGCGGACATATTGTCTCATTATTTGACGACCTCCGTGGCGTAATGGTTACCACGCCAGACCGCCACCCAGGAGGTCCCGGGTTCGATCCCCGGTCGGGTCATGATGAAAAACGAACTTTTTCTGATTGGCCTCGGGTCTTGGATGTTTATCTATATATGTATTTGTTATAAAAATATAATATCGTTGAGTTAGTATCCCATAACACAAGTTGAAAATGAACGATTGGACTATTGTTTGGGAATCTGTAGTTATGTCAAGTAGAATCGAATTAAACTACGAAAAGCATTTTTTTTTAAATATCTGTAAATATCTGTTGATGCCAGTTTTTTCAGATCTTTTCTTATTTGATAGAATAAACCTTGTACTCTATGAAATGACAGAAGATCTCAATATCTTCTGCATGATCGTGTTCTTTTTGTGGTATAAAAAAAGATAAATTATTAAACTAAGATATTTTACTATAAAATTTTGTGTCTAAATATGTAACATAGAATGTGGGTAACTGAAACGGCCATTATTTATTAAAAGCACAATAATAGACACATTATTTTCTACTCCTATATCAATGTTCATAATGTTAAAATTATGTACTAACATATATAGGCAAACAAAATGTACATAATATACGTAGTAGCTACGTAATGAAATGAAAATCACATTACGGATAAATTTGTAAAACGGAACGATTTAAATATGCAAACAGAACGGTCACTCAGACAATTAAACGGAATATCTCCTCGCATCACACGGACATATGAAAATTCGGATTATGTCCAGCGATAAGTGCCTAGTGCCCAGTGGGCGTCCGAGTAAATGCGACTATTATTACCCACAATATTTCGCCAAGTTGTAAATTAAAACGTTCCCCGGAGGCTTAACATATTACCGTTGACAAATTCAGAATATTTTCAGAGCTTGGAACATTGTCCACTTAATATGTCTTGGTGGTTAATTACTTTATTCTTTCTTTTCAGTCTCACCTGCGGTATGCCATTTTCTATTACACTGGAATTGGCAAAAGCTTAGACGGTACTAGGTACGCCTTTCCGTTCGATTCCTGATATTGTATACCTGCAGATTTTATCTGTATTTAGTATTTTTAAATATACGACATACTTTAGCAGGTACGTCAATCAATTACCACGTTTTATTGATTGACAACGAAAATGACTTACAATTATTAACCTATGTCAATCACTGCTAATTAGTAATTGACGCTCCGGCCTAATTAGTAATTGAGTGCAGATGAAGTTGACTTGCATTAAACTTCCAACCCAAAAAACATCTAAAAATTAAATCATAGCTAAGAACACTCTCGATCAATTTACCTTTCAAGCAAAAAATAGGATCATGAGTTCTAAGTACATTCTATAGGCTGTATATTGAGATATATGTACTACATACAATGTCAAGGGCTGTAGCTACGACGCAACAGAAGCATAAAATCTGTGTGGTACAGACTGACACATATTGGATGTATCTATCTACGTCGTCAGAGTTATTTTTTGCGACAAACCTCTTTTTGCGTCTGTGGTTAAAAAAAAGGCCTATTCAGATCTAAGCGGTATTTGCTACTAACTGCGGCAGAGAAAGCCCAGCGGGTATGCACTAATATTACTTTTAAACCAAAAGCAGACTAACTGTTCCGTTTTGGGTGCGGAACTTGAACTAAATATTTAAGCGATCCCCGATCCCCGCGCAGTTACCACTGCCACAGAGGCAGCTAATACCGCTCAGATTTGAATAGCTCTTAAAATGTTTGCACGAAGGCTATCTAACGTACCCACGTAGATTTACAATTATGAGAGTTATGTTTGTCAAAGAAAATGATGTAGGCAATAAAATATTAAAAGAGGCACCCACAGGAAGGTTGGTAACGGGAAATTTATCTTTATCAAAAAATATTAATATAAATTATGTCTGGGTTTACACATTAAAATCTGTATTTACACATGTGAATGTGAATGTACATTTGATTTCAACGTGTAAATAAAAGCGAAATGAATTCACTTAAAAAATTACAACAAAAAAAATATTTATCGTCCAGATAAAAAAGATATTCCTTGACAGACTTTACTATAACAATAATCGGGGCAAGCTGAATTTTTATCATCATTTCAAAATGTTACTTACGTCAAAAGTCACAATCGATTCTCGCCTGTGCATTGGTTTTAGGTAAACAATAAAAATTGCGAAGACATTTATAAAGCACCTCCCAGTGTGTCATACCTTTATTTATAACCTGTGTCAAATTAAATTCCTTCTACATCCATTATTTCATTCCTTATTTTAGTTATTTAATTTAAAAAGTCACTTCTTTATTTATTTACCTTCATAACATTATAATTACCAGTTCAAATTTTTTTTGTGCATAATTCATCATATTTGAGAGGGCATGATCAGAGCAAAAATATAAAATTGTAATATTTTACCGATAGAAAAAAAACACAAAGTTACGTCTGATTTTCAACTAGAATGAATTTATTTACAAATGTATGCATATAAAAGAGACAATATTTGCACACATAATATCTATATATATAAAAGAGAAAATCACTGACTGATTCATCACGAAATCTCCGAAACTACAAGTGCCAGGAGTCTCAAATTTTGCATGGGGGTTCCTTTCGGGGCGTAGGTGCTCACTAAGAAAGGATTTTTGGAAATTCATCCCCTAAGGGGGTAAAACGGGGGTGCAAAGTTAGTTTGAAACTTTGCCGTTTTTGAAGTTATTCGTATGAAATTTAGCATAAAGGTTCTTTACTGAAAAGCATAAAACATAAGTAAAATATTTTTTCAAAATTCATCCCTTAGGGGGTTAAACGGGGGTGCAAAGATAGTATGAAACTTTGCCGTTTTTGAAGTTATTCGAATGAAATTCAGCATGAAGGTTCTTTATTGAAAGGCATGAAACACGAGTAAAATATTTTTCTCAAAAAACATCCATTATGGGCGGTAAAACGGGGATGCAAAGTTAGCATGAAACTTTCTGAGTCTAAATATATAAAAAAAGAAACTGACTGATTGGTGAGTGACATATCAACGTCCAAACGTTGGGTCTAGAGGCTCCAAATTTGGCACATAGGTTCCCTATGAAGTCTAGAAGTGCACTAAGAAAGGATTTTTCAAAACTCACATCCTAAGGGGGTGAAAAGGGAGTCCAAAGTTTGTATGAAGAAACTATGTAGATTAGTTAGACCATTTTTTTTGAAACTTCGCAGGAATACTCCTGGCGGTAAATGAGTAAGTACGTGTTTCAGGATTTTTCAAAATTCAACCTCTAGAGGGATGAAATGGGGTGACCTACTACCTAGGCGACTACATATGTATTATCGAGGGCGTTCAACCTAGAAAGCTGAAATTTTGTATAGAGGTTTCCTTTATGTTGTGGACAGCAATTTATTGAAAAAATTTCTTATCAAAATACAAACTTTACAGAAGCAGTTGACATAGCAAATAAATTCAACGAATACTATGCCCAATCTTTCGACAAATCAAACACATCTTCAAAGAAAACCACGAATGCAAGCACGCTTAATTATACAGTTTTTCTTAGACCATTCAGTGTAGATGAAATACATTCAGTAGTTATGTCATTGAATAATACAAGAGCTGAAGGCTATGATTGCTTGTCAACAATTGTAATCAAACAATGTAGCAAAGAGCTGAGTCCGATTTTAACACATTTGGTGAATCTTTCTTTTGAAACAGGAAATTTTCCCGTGAAACTAAAGGTCTCTATAGTCAAACCTATGTTCAAAAAAGGTGAGCGAGAGGATTTGGGTAATTATAGGCCTATCACTCTTGTTTCGGTTCTCTCAAAGATCTTTGAAAAATGTATGCATACACGCTTAATAACTTTTTTTAGTAAACATAATTTATTGAGATCTGAACAGAATGGATTTCAAAGCGGTAAATCTACATTACTTGCAGCATTTAACTTGATAAAGTCACGTACAATATCGACAAGGAAAACAGAGCTACAGTATTGTACTACGATTTGACCAAAGCATTTGATATGGTGTCCCATGAAATATTAATGAATAAGCTGGAAAGTTACGGCATAAGAGGACATGCACTTGATTGGATCCAATCTTACCTAAAAAACCGTTTGCAGTGTGTGGAAATTAGTAGGTTAAATAAACAAAATGAGTTGCAAACCTATAGATCTGCATATAAAGCAAATAAATTAGGTGTCCCACAGGGAAGTGTCCTGGGCCCATTTCTTTTTATTGTTTATATAAATGACTTACCCAGTATTAGCCAATATAAAAGTATATTATTTGCAGACGACATATCCGTAATTGTTACAAGTCGAAAAGAAGCAACTGCTGAAGAACATGAAAAGGATATAAATAGTACAGTACATACCGTAATAGAGTGGCTTAAAGAAAATAGCTTAGTTACTAATATGGACAAAACAAATTATTTAACATTTAATAAATTCAATAATGAATTAAACATCAGTTATGGCGGACAAACTCTTCGGAAGGTTGATAAAGTGACATTTTTGGGATTGGTTATTGATGAGCAATTAAAATGGAAAAATCACGTTGACAAAATCAGTTCCACTGTAAATAGATACGTCTATGTTATTAAACGACTGCGCAAAATTGCCACAAAAAAACAGCACTTACGGCATATTTTGGTTATGTAGACTCCGTGTTAAGATATGGACTAGTAATATGGGGAAATAGTGTCGATATAAATCGTGTTTTTATTGCTCAAAAGAAATGTCTTAGGGCCATCTGCGGCATTTCACAGCGCGAATCTTGTAGACCACTATTTCTACAATTAAATATACTGCCACTTCCGTGTATGTACGTCCTCGAAATAGCCAAGTTTGTAAAAAAATATATGTATCTTTTTAAAACTGCAGCAGATGTATACATGCGTAATACAAGAAACGCTAATCGAATGGTATATGATCATGTACCACGAACAAAAATGTATCAGAAAAATTGTTATGGAATGTGTATTAAAATATATAACAACATTCCTGATCATTTAAAAAATCTGCCTTATAATAAATTTAAAAGCGCATTATTTAAAATACTATTAGAGAAAAGATATTATACTGTTGCGGACTTCCTAAAAGATAAAAATATAAAAAACGTGTAATATAATCTGTTGTGTAGATTTTGTGATGTTTTGATGAATTCCTAAAATGATGACATTTAAATTTTTACTATAGTTTTTTATTGTGATTACTTTTAATTCAGTAAATTTGCATGCTATCCACGTAGCTAAATAAGAGAATCTATTATGTTTATCAAGTACTAAGATCCTGTTACTACCTTATTTATTGGCAAATAAATATAAAAAAAAAAAAAAAAAAAAAAAAAAAAGGATAAAGATGGGATTTTTTTTTATTCTGACGGGAAAGGGAGTAATGGACTTTAAGTGTTTTATCGCAGGCACTCAACCTAGAAAGCTAAAATTTTGTAAAGAGGTTCCTTTTATGATGTTGACAAGGATGAAGACGGGATTTTTTATATTCTCACGGGAACGGGACAAATAGGACTGCACGGTGTTATTGTGAGCGCTCAACCTAGAACACTAGAATTTTGTATTGAGGTTCCCTTTATAAAGTAGACAAGGACTAAGACGGGATTTTCTTAATTCCCACGGGAACGGGATAAATAGTAATATTATAAAGCTGAAGAGTTTGTTTGTTTGTTTAAACGCGCTAATCTCAGGAACTGCTGGTTCGAATTGAAAAATTATGTATAACATTACGCTGAGACCAAATAGGAGCGTAGCATCAGTGAAAAATGATACAAAAACGGTGAAAATTATTCATATCGCGATAGTGTTTTCGACAACCACGCGAACGAAGTCGCGGGCACAGCTAGTAAAAGTATATTACAGAGGGACTGATCAGAAGTTTAAAAAAATATATATATCACAAGTAATAAAAATAAAACTAATCTGGCGCTTACGTTGTTTACTTCCGCGCAGAACGCTTTAGTTCTGTCTCACCTGACCTGAGATAAAGTCGCATTTTGTTTCATCAATCAGTCGTGATCGCTCCATTGAGACGAGAAGACTGTGCTTCTGTGTTTGCGCCCGAGAAACTACATATTTGTAATTACGGCAAACTAAAAAAAAATTAAAGAAATACTGCAAGAGAGAATTGAATAAAATAAAAAATCAACTCATGGCTAATAAATTGTCTCTATTATAAAATAATATTTTCGAATTTTCTTGTTACTTTAGTTAAGTTGAGTTGTCAGTGCGGGTAGTATATGCAAAACAAATCGATGCTTTTGATGAATCGTGAGTTATGTATTGGTTCCAGACAGTTCCAGTATGTAAAATTATATTTGGTGGGGCGAGTTTTGAATAATAATTGGGTCGGAGTGGATTTGGAATTGGTTTTTTCCTTATCCTAAACCAATCCCTAAATAAAACATAAAAAGCCATTTATTCCCAATAACCTAATATAAAACACTAGAGAAACGCAAACGAAACAGACGACAACTTCGTCTGCGTTTATCCTTCTTTCCCGTGGGAATTTCAAAAAAACTTTTTTATCGGTTGCCTACGTCATACACCACACTTTTCAGAACACACCCAAGTTTCAGGTCTCTACGGTCAAGACAAAACATTTTATATGTACATACTTATAGCTTATTTTCTTCTCTTTATATACTTCTCATTACAATCTTTGGAGTAGTAGAGCGTTTATGAAATAGGCTCGCCCGACCGGGGAAGTGCCACACTCTTACAGAATATCGACGTGAGGCAGCAATGCGTTTCGTTCGATGAGGGAAATATCCGAAATTCAAACGCATTCCAAATACTATTTCTCGCTATATCCTGTTTGTTGCTATCATAGGTCAGAATCTCTGTGCTCCATAGTCAACAGTAATCAATATGCCCGTTTTCCAACCTCTTCGATAAAAATACCATTATAATTTATATATATAATATATAAATAAATAATAATGCTGAGGCGCGCGGGTGAAATACGATTTTTTCCTTGCTTTGTACCTGCTCAAAACGAAATATTGTTTTTGTTTTAAATTAAATTATGGATTCATTTAGAACTATTCCAGCATATCATCTGTATTCGTCTTATTTCATTTAGTATTATACCTACAGATTGGTATCGATAATTCCACGGCATGTCAACATATAACCGATGTGCAAATATTAATTATCGCACACATCTATACACGTTGTATCGTTACCAATAAATCGATAATAATTTTAAGCACTGGAACATTTTACCATGTACATAGTTTCATAAATGAGAGGAGGATTATTATACCGTTTTGCCAAGAGCATGAATTGTTATGTTATTTCCAAAATAACAATTCACGCTGGGCACTGTTACAGAGCCAATTCTGTTAGCTAAAATTTACAAAATGCAATTACACGCGCTATCTCGCTCACACTAAATGTGGATGGAGTGAGATGGCATGGATGAAATTGAATCCTGGTTGAAATTGTATTAGTAATAATTGGCCCGTTATTAAGTTTCCATCTACTCATACTATAACGCGCACAGCGTTAACTCAAAAAAATATTATTTCAATATAGGCCAAAAACAGTAAAACAGAAAGATTTCTCTTTCCAAAACCATCACAAACCGATCGCTATGTAAAAGGTACCTTTTTATTTTTTTTCAAAAAATTTACACTATCCAAGTTGTGATGAAAAATAATAACATTACATCTAGTCAAGTACTGGTACAGTCAAGAGCATGTCGACCTTTACATATTGGACTTTGTTCCATTCTTAAGATCTATGCTATAAGAGCCAAAATTGTACTGCAAGTGTAAAACTCGACGTGCACCTGACTGTACATCAAGTTCCAAAAAGCGTATTTATAAAAAAAATACACAGATTTATTTTATTATACGACAGATGACTATAAGCGTGTGATGGAGTTTTATTTATCATTAAGGAACTGACCTTCATTTTATCAAAAATTTCATCATTGTGACTTACTAGTAACACACACTTTTTAATCGTTAAAAAGTATCAAAAAATAAATTAAGTGAGAAAATAAAACATTGAGATGTCGTCGTAGGTACGTAATATAATCTACTTTAATCTTCGACTTTAATATTAAGCGACATTTCGAAGGAAAGTGGAATTTTTCTTTTGAATATTTTATATCACTCACAAGCGGACGTCCGTGGCGCCGATCAATCCCGTTATTTCCGACCTCATGGTATTTTTAAATCCATTCATTGTGAAGCTCTTAGTTCTTAAGTAATGTCATATTATGAAAACAGTGTAAAAAACTGGCCAAGTGCACGTCGGGCCATGCACAGTGTAGGGTTCCGTATTTTCTGTGCTTTGCTTGGACGGACATGTCGAAACTATAAGGGTTCTTTGTAGTTTACTACGGAACCCCAAAAATCGTCGTATGCCCAATCGTATGGTTCAAAAGTTGTAAGACAGTATTGTCAGTGTCACACATGAGTGTGACAGCAAGGTCTGACAGTTGGCGCTTGAAAAAAACTGTACCAAAATCTAAGGCGCGTTTCAGTACGACACGGACAGTCCGCCGCGGATAGGTCTCTGCTCCACGTCGCATTGAAGCACTTTATTATATGCTTTATTTAACACATTTGACTGTCCGTCGCCGATATCCGCAGCGGACTGTCCATGTCGCACTGAAACGCGCATACGTTTACCTCGTCAATCAAATAAATAGAAAACAGGACGGATACGCTAATAGAAGAAGAAGTAATGGTTCTAATCCAACTTTTATCACACAGCATATAATATCATAGTAATGCTATTATGCTATTTATCATTTCATATAATAAGAGTCTATATTTTGTTTTAATTAAGCGTTCTCAACTAATTGGATGGAGACTAAAATGTAGCGAAGTTTATTGGTTCGATTCCCGTAGGACTAATACACGGTAAACAACCTGGAATTGTGAAAGGCTTCGAGTTTAATTAAGCATTCGTATGAACACAAGGTACATACAGCTTTCTAGTAAAATAAGATGAAACGTTTGTATACCGATTTTATTGTTTAATTTAAGTCACATAGGTACATCTTCGAGGTACGAGTGAAGCTAGAAACGTCGTGTTTGACAGGTTTTGAAGAAACCATAGAAAATATTGTTGTTACATAAATTACTACAGAAACCCGTGCCACGTTTCGTTTCCGTTTATTTCGCTTTCCCATGGAATTTTCGGAAAATCCTTTCTTATCGGACGCCTACGTTTTACAAAGAACCCACCAGTCAAATTTCAGGTAGGTCTCTGTTGCGGACACGAGCCGATTTTGTAAATAAATAAATTGATTATGTTTTAATTATGTTTTACCCTAGTTTTACGGTTTTATTGAACACTTTGATAATCGGAATTATGTGATTATTTAGTTTAAGTTTAAATACCTTTGTTTTACATTAGAATAAGCTAATTAGATTACGTAATTAGATGTAACATGGATATTTTCACTATTTACGTGCCCTGTTAATGTGCACTATTTACGTGTACGATTGGTTACACGTTTGGGATTTTAGTTCCAAAGTTTTGCCTGAAGCAGCGCCAAAAGAATTGGTCCACCTGAGTTGTAAAATCTTGCCGTGGCGCTACTAGTAAATGAAATTGGTAATAATTTTGGCTTATGATCTTCAATTGTTTTGTGTGTTTACTGTCTTGAATATGTACGGATAGTTAACAATTAATGTGTAAAAGGTTGGTTACGTCATAGAGTATGTGTGATCAATAACATTAGCGTTGAAAACGTTAAGAATACGACGTTATTGGTCAATTTCGTATCAACTTTTACGTTTTGCATGTATAATTTAAGATTTACGTGTTTATTTCGGATATTAGTTTTGTGTAGTTACTGTTAATATATCGCTTATATGGAAACAGCGTGTTAGTTAGTTAGAATAACCACGAATATGGAGTTATAAGTTACTAATTTTAGAATGTAGAGCGCGATAAGCGATATGTGCGTAGTGTCTTTTTGCCCGAAATGTCGTCGGAAATTGTCGCAAATTACACGAAAATTATCTCGCCTCCGATTGGTCCGCATGAGGGCCAAATATTGGCTATAAATATGTCAGGGTAGCTCGGTACTGTTACAGTCCAACACAGCTCTTCAGAGAGTGAACAACACCGAGCTACACTACCAAGAAAGAAATAGTATTGTTTTAAATGAAGATAGAAATAGTACTCAAGAATAAATACAGTCCATTGATGTTAAAAGAAGCAAACCTCGTTTTCCTTTCCGGTATATGGTTCCTGGTGACCATTGCCTACCCATTGCCGCAGAACCCATCAGTTTGTCCTTCGAGCCGGATCACGGTTCGAGGTTTGACAAGGCGTCTTTAGACGCAGGCGTCTTTCGACGTGAAAAACCTGGCGTCTTTCGACGTGAAAAAACCTGGCGTCTTTCGACGTGAAGATCTCCACGCAAAGTTGTGCGAAGCATATTGGCGACGCACACAGCGCAGAACGCAGCGCTGATACGTGTCTTGCCGCACGCTGCTAAGTGTAGCGAGCACGTATACTTTGTGGTCGACTTTGGGTCGTTTTACGATCAAAGTCGTCCGTCGACGTAAAGTTGTGCGAAGCATATTGGCGACGCACACAGCGCAGAACGTAGCGCTGATATGTGTCTTGCCGAACGCCGTTAGGTGTAGCGAGCACGTATACTTTGCGTCGACCTTGGGTCGTTTTACGATCGAAGCTGGTAAATCCGAAGAACACCGAACGGTGCGACGTGCGACCGACGGGTTTTATTGAAGATCACCCAACGGTGCGACGACGTCGAGCAACAGGCAGCCAAACGGTTGCGTTGTACTTCGGATCGACGAGACTACGAGCCGCCGTGCAAGACTCTCGTCACGTAGTGTAGTAAGGTTAAGTGTTAGTTGTCAAGTGTTAGGGTAGTAGGTGGCACGGGTATGCCAACCACGCGTAGTATGAGAGCGTATGAGGATCCACCCGCGTCGCCGTCGACTGCGAATGCCGCAGCGACCGCCGCGTTAGGTAACATCGCGAACGTAGAAGATGCGCGGACGAACGCCGCGATGACTACAACCGCGACCGATGTAGGCCCAGTCCGTAGGGAAAGTAGGGCACCTTCTGTGCGATCACAGCGTTCCACGGCTTCAGCGGTTGCACGAATAAGGCAAGCCGAGTTGGAAGCCGAAGAACAGCTGGCGGATCTACAGCGTCGGGAATTTCAGTTACAAGCGGATTTGATTAAGAAACGGTTAGCTGCGGACGTCGCTACCATTAGAGAGGAGACGGACCGCGATAGTGTAGGCGGTAATGAACCAGCGGACGCAGAACGTCGCGTTTCCGACTGGTTGCAGCAGAATCCCAAGCCGATGACTGGGCAAGCTGAACAACGGTTCTCGGAGTGGTTACATAACACTCACATACGAGGGGAGCGCGTTGATGTCGAAACCACGGGATATCGGGATAGTTCACCGACGGCGCAGGAACATAGGCGCGACCGATCGGGCGATAGAGCTATACCTAACCGGGTAACTTTTGGCGCAACGCCGCGTAGAGACGAGTCGCCGACGCCGGCACGGTCTCGGGACTTCGGGGCAGATAGGTTAGCTGACGTTTTGGAGAAGTTGTCTAGGGACAGGGCTCCGTCACGATTGCGGGACTTGCCGATATTCAGCGGCGCCATTGTAGAATGGATGCCTTTCAAAGCCGCGATGGAACAATCGACAAAACTGCACCGAATTAGTGAAGCAGAAAACCTAGATCGGCTCCGATCGTGCCTACGCGGGCAGGCGCGTAAGGAAGTTGCCGCGCAACTTTATACGGCGACCGACCCGAAGGTCGTAATGCAGACGCTGGAACAGAGTTACGGGCAACCAGAAGCCATTATTGATAGGGCACTTGAGGACATTAAAAAGTTGCCGCGTTTGGGCACTACCGCAGGTGACCTTAACACCTTCGCAGTACGACTTCAGAGTATCGTAACGGTCTTGTCATGCGTGGATGAGTACGGATACCTGCAAAATCCAATGTTAGCGCGGCAGGTTACGGACAAATTGGGTCAGAACATTAGGATGCGGTGGTGCGATCACGCCGCCAAGCACAATGACTCTAAAGTACCGCTGATAGTAGCATTATCACGCTATCTAATGCAAGAAGCGAATAAAGGGGTGCGGTACTCATATTCGCCGTCGACCGCAGCGACAACGGCGCAATCAGTAGCAACGCCGGCCAACAGGAACGCGACAGTGGCGCCTCCGCGCGGGCGAGCGGACAGATCGCGGGTTAGGGTGTATGCAACCGCGAACGCTAACGAAGTCCACGCGAACAAAGCGACCGCGAACGCAAACCGAGCGACCACGAACGCGAACGAAGTTCGCAAACGTGAATGTTTGTGTTGCGGAGCTAAACACGATACGTTCCGGTGTCCAAAAGTTGTAAAAATGGAGACGCATGAAAGATGGGAGTGGGCGAAGGAAGTAGGCGTCTGTTTCCTGTGTCTGAATGACAAACACAGAAGAGTCAAGTGTAAAGCGAAAAGGTGCGGTATAGGCGAGTGCCGATCGCCGCATCACGCTTTATTACACGTGACTTACGCGCCCG
The DNA here is from genome assembly GCA_905163395.2 of Endotricha flammealis. Taxonomy (NCBI): domain Eukaryota; kingdom Metazoa; phylum Arthropoda; class Insecta; order Lepidoptera; family Pyralidae; genus Endotricha; species Endotricha flammealis. The sequence continues at coordinate 9,786,823 of LR990852.1, read as the reverse complement.
CGGCGAAAGAAGAAGATAGTGCAATAACCGCGGTCACGCACTTAAGTAGGAACACCGAGGTGTTACTTAAAGTTTGTCCGATCGTGATTAGGGGCAAAGATGGTAGAGACGTGGATACGTTTGCCATGTTTGATGAGGGCTCTACCATCACACTCGTTAACGACGAGTTAGCTACCGCGATCAGGGCCACAGGACCGGAGAGGGCGTTGCGTATACACGGCGTAACGTCGACACAGCGGGAGCCAGCCAGTAGGGTAGTTTCCCTAGCGATACGGGGAAAGGCGGAAAATAATTTCTATTCAGTAACGGCACGAACGGTCCGTAACCTATCCCTGGGAAGCCAAACTATTCGGCGGGACGTTTTACTTACCCCGCATCTGCAACAGCTGTCGGAAAGCGACGTGTGTTACGCAAACGCGAGTCCGGGAATTTTAATAGGTGCGGATAATTGGCACTTAATAGTGACACGCCGACTGCTTACGAACGGAACAAAGCAGCCCGCGGCGTCGCTCACGAAATTAGGATGGGTGATTCATGGGACCGCACCGAGGTGGGTTATGAATGAGGATTTGAGAGTGATGCATGCACGGACCGCGTCGCGTTGTGATGACGAGTTGAATAGCATTATTGAAAGACATTTCGCTATTGACTCGCTGGGAATTGCGTTAAATCGGAAACCGATACAAGCCGAGGAACGCGCCGTAGAAATGTTTGAGTCTACGGTGACGAGGGTCCAGGGACGCTATGAGGTCGGTTTACCGTGGGCGAACGAAAACATAGCCCTTCCCCCCAGCCACGATATGGCATACAAGCGATTGAAGAATATTGAGCGGCGCATGGACAAATCCGAAACTTTTAGGTCTGCGTATACTAGTCAGGTAGACGGACTATTAGACAAGGGATACGCGGTTCCGTGTAATGACAAATGCGAGAACAACCCGCGACTTTGGTACTTACCGCACTTTGCGGTGGTTAACCCGCATAAACCGGATAAAATTCGAATGGTATTTGACGCGGCGGCTAAGTCCAAAGGCACGTGCCTTAATGACGCGTTGTTAGAGGGACCGGATATGTTGCAGTCGTTGAACGGGGTCTTATACCGATTTAAGGAGTGCCCGGTCACCGTAACCGCGGACATTAGAGAAATGTTCCTGCGTGTACGAATACGAACGGAAGATCAGGCGGCTCAACACTTTCTGTGGCGCGGCAACGAACGCACGTCTCCGCCAAGAAAGTATCATATGACGGCTATGCTATTCGGGACAAAGAGTTCACCGTTTATGGCGCACAGTGTTAGCAACAGGAATGCTGAGGCGCACCGGGATACTCACCCTCTCGCATTTAGAGAAATCACGGAAAACCACTATATGGCGATGCGGCGTATGGCGGCCCGCCGGGGATGTCCAAGTACTTTTCTCTCAGACAACGGTATTAACTTTCGCGGCGCTGACATAGAACTAAATGCAGCGATGAAAGAATGGCGCGAAACGTTAGGCGGATATGTAACCGCGAAGAAGGTATTTGACCCCGGTGGTCCGAATCAGGGCGGCGCCTGGGAAAGAATGATACGTAGTGTAAAGACGGCATTAGCGGTCGTTTTACACGAGCGAGCGCCTCGAGAGGAAGCATTGTCCACGCTCCTCGCGGAAATTGAGTATACAGTAAATTCGCGCCCACTCACACACGTATCAGTCGACCCAGACGACGAGGAGGCTCTCACTCCTAACCACTTTTTGTTAGGCACCGCGAACGGTGTACCGATTTTAGGTAGGAGCGAGTTGGCCGACCGACGGGCGTGGCGCGCGGCACAAGCGTTAGCAGATATGTTCTGGTCACGCTGGATTAAGGAGTATTTGCCCGCGTTAGGACCGCGTGACGACATCCGCCGCGAAAACAGGAACATAGAGGTCGGAGATGTGGTCGTAATCGCCGACGACCAATCGCCTCGCAACGTGTGGCCACGGGGCCAGGTAGAGAAGGTCTACCCGGGACCAGACGGCGTCGTTCGCAGTGTTGACGTGCGCACGCGTGGTGGAATCTTCAGGCGACCTGTTAGACGGCTCATAGTCCTCCCAACGAGGGAAAGGGGCTGCGGAGTCCTTCGCCGAGGGGAGGATGTTGCGGACACGAGCCGATTTTGTAAATAAATAAATTGATTATGTTTTAATTATGTTTTACCCTAGTTTTACGGTTTTATTGAACACTTTGATAATCGGAATTATGTGATTATTTAGTTTAAGTTTAAATACCTTTGTTTTACATTAGAATAAGCTAATTAGATTACGTAATTAGATGTAACATGGATATTTTCACTATTTACGTGCCCTGTTAATGTGCACTATTTACGTGTACGATTGGATATACACGTTTGGGATTTTAGTTCCAAAGTTTTGCCTGAAGCAGCGCCAAAAGAATTGGTCCACCTGAGTTGTAAAATCTTGCCGTGGCGCTACTAGTAAATGAAATTGGTAATAATTTTGGCTTATGATCTTCAATTGTTTTGTGTGTTTACTGTCTTGAATATGTACGGATAGTTAACAATTAATGTGTAAAAGGTTGGTTACGTCATAGAGTATGTGTGATCAATAACATTAGCGTTGAAAACGTTAAGAATACGACGTTATTGGTCAATTTCGTATCAACTTTTACGTTTTGCATGTATAATTTAAGATTTACGTGTTTATTTCGGATATTAGTTTTGTGTAGTTACTGTTAATATATCGCTTATATGGAAACAGCGTGTTAGTTAGTTAGAATAACCACGAATATGGAGTTATAAGTTACTAATTTTAGAATGTAGAGCGCGATAAGCGATATGTGCGTAGTGTCTTTTTGCCCGAAATGTCGTCGGAAATTGTCGCAAATTACACGAAAATTATCTCGCCTCCGATTGGTCCGCATGAGGGCCAAATATTGGCTATAAATATGTCAGGGTAGCTCGGTACTGTTACAGTCCAACACAGCTCTTCAGAGAGTGAACAACACCGAGCTACACTACCAAGAAAGAAATAGTATTGTTTTAAATGAAGATAGAAATAGTACTCAAGAATAAATACAGTCCATTGATGTTAAAAGAAGCAAACCTCGTTTTCCTTTCCGGTATATGGTTCCTGGTGACCATTGCCTACCCATTGCCGCAGAACCCATCAGTCTCAGTCTCTACGAACAGCGGTTGCGTTGATTCTGAGTCAGTCAGGACATTTCATATAAGTAATATAAGGTCCTAATTTATAAATGAAGCAAGGAAATAATGGTCTAGTATTCAGTAAAAAGAGGCGACTTCCACAAATATAGAATGGTAATAAAAATAATAATGAGATATATTATGGAATTTTTATTTCAATTTTTAATAGAAACAATATTGTAATTATTATAACGACACTTAATTTATTTTTGTATTGAAGTTTGTGGTAGAATAAAGGCTAATTTTATTTTATAATTTTATACAGTAAAAAAATTTGATTGTATTGTAAGTAGAAAAATTTGCTTAGTACATAAATTCATCCATATTCAACCATTTTGATATGTGAGACGCGTTGACGCGCCCTTCGCATCGCACCCCTCAACTTTTTTTTCTACTGACGCATGGCTGCTACAAGAGAGGCGTATTTTACCGAGTATTTATAAATTTAATGCCTTTATTTACTGAATACCATTATTTTCTTGCTTAAACGATCATACATAACCTATATATTCATGTGTTAAAAGGAAGTTCATTAATAAATTGGGACCTTATATAGATTTTTAATAAGATAATTTGACAATATCAAGTGATGGTAGGTAGACTTCTTTTTATGCGTACTACAAACACAGACTGCCAGACAGGATTTGTTAATGTACGTATGTGTGTAGTATGGTAGGGTTACCAAAACTTACTTTCGTACTATCAACACAGGAATATCACCTAGCTCGAGCATATTATATTTTATCTTGGTTTATTTTATCAATGTTTGTTATTATTTATAATACTATTAGTAATATCTAATCTAGCTACAATATAGTTCATGAAAATTAATTAATTTTTGTCTGCTTTCGTAATCGTGAACCTCTTTTTGAACATTCGACACAGTTAATTAAGTACTAAAAGTCTAGCATTCAAATTTATAACTGTAAAGTTCTATATTTTATGTCAATCATTAAATAACTTTTTAATTAATAATAAATATTGACTGGTCTATGTAAGCTTGTACTTATCCATATCCTGTCCCCCGAAACACGGAGCTCTACATTTTTTTAACTCATTAAAATACTGGCTGCAATCCCAAATATAATTTAAAAAATGGAAATCTTTATTTTGGTGGTTTGCTGAATTATTTACAAATAGGGCTAACAATCTATACCTACTAGATAAAGAGAAAGTATTTTATATTGGTATTTTTGTTTGTAACAAATAAACTCAAAAACTACTAGACAGATTTGAAAAATTCTTTAACCGTTGGGATACACTATCCGCGGATATAATATATCGTCTACTATATATATTTTGAGGATCCTTTCAAAAATCCGTGCGTAGCTGGGATTGTGACCGCTAGTATTGTTACTAATTTAAAACAATTTTATAGTTGCGAATTGCCAGCCCTACGCCAAAAATTCATCTGTCTGGCGAGTCTGGCCGCATAGCGCATGCGCTGTGGGGAGGTTTCAGGCTTGCTCTCGGTTGCCTAGACCGGCTCCTCTCATTATTGATGTACCGGTGTCGAGAGACAGACTCCGGTACATCAACAATTCTCTAATACATTTGAAATAGGTACAATAGTATCTTAGTACTTTACTGAGTATTACTACCTATAACTTAGTTTGTGTCTTAATGGTGTATTATACGTTGAAATCTATTCTAAATATAATTTCTCAAAAATTATTTTATTTAATGTTTAATTAATTTAGTTGTAACAATCATAATTTTACCCCAGCTATGTTTTGATTTATACCTGCCATAGTATATTCAATTTGATACACTTTAAATTTTTTGAATAAAAATATTTCTAATTAAATTAGTTTTTTGTTTTATAATTAATTTAATTGAAAAAATAAGGCGTTGGCACCTGTTATTAATTAATTCGTTTTATCGTTTCTACAATCCTTTCAATAAATTAGTGTATTTTTATATCCAATCATGAAGTTTTACGCGAATAAAGAGAAAGTGATGCAAATACTCTTATAATAATATTATTGGAATTGAACGAGGTATGGCACCATCGGTTATGTATGTTATGAACCTATGTGGCACACACGATTTTTATTTTTTTCTAGTAAAATTCATTATTGTAACTAAAATTGTCTTCTGAATACTATTATATATTAACTACTGGACCGATTTAAAAAATTCTTTCACCAGTAGAAAGCTACATTATCAGGGAGTGACATAGGCTATAGCTTTGCCCGAAATTCAATGTGGTTCCCACGGGAACGGGTCCGGAACTTCACGCGGACGAAATTGCGAAAAAGCTAGTGTCATATAAATTGTGTAATGACGTTATAAGTAAAAGTTTTAAAAGAAAAGTTTTTTTTTATTCTTTTTAGCGCAATTAAATAAAAGCTTGTTTTTAAATAAATTTTTTTTTTTACTTTTAATTTATTTTTTACTTTTTTGTTATCACTGGCATCTTTGGGGGGGAAGTTAGGGTATGGTCTTGGTGGGAATCGCTGATAGTGAGAACAGCATAAAATGAAATAAATATAAAATGTCAAGATACCATCTGCAGTGTTCGTAGCGGAACACCGACTAACCCGCAGAGCCCTAACAAGTCCGCTTCATCCACGTCCTCGTCGTCCCCCTGGAAACTGCTGCAACCACGCAACCACGCGTCCGCTACCCCCCGAGTTGCAGATGAGCTAAGGATGCAGGGCGCAAGGCGAATCTTCTGCGCCTCAAAACAGAAACGACTCACTAGGGAGGATACCTGAATGAAACCGAGCCGGCCTGTAGGCTCTAAGGTGGCAGCCCCGCCAATAGGCTAGGGTATAGTGGGTTAATCACTCGCTTACCTGAACCCCAAACGATTAAAGAAACCGAAACAGTGAATAACCGGACCGATCAAAACACGACGACTTTTGGCATGAAAACACGGACACGAATTGCTTGCTGGAATGTGCGCACACTGAACGATGACAGCCGACTGGCCCAAGCAGAAGCAGAAATGCTAAGGTACAAGCTGCAGATACTCGGTCTCAGTGAGGTGCGCAGGAACGGATTCGGATAACTGAGAACGTCCAGAGGCCTTACATTTCTTCACTCCGGGAAGGAAGAGGAAAATAGCGTCCGGGAAAACGGCGTAGGATTCCTCCTTACTGAGATGGCGAGGAAGAGCCTCTTGGACTGGAAACCGATCTCAGAGCGAATCATAATAGCCCGCTTCAACTCAAAGGCCCGAAAGATAACCATCGTCCAATGCTACGCACCCACAAATTTGGCATCAGAGGAAGAAAAGGACGATTTCTATAGCGCACTTAACACAACTATGAAGAACATCCGTAGGCAAGACATAGTTATCGTCATGGGTGATCTCAATGCCAAGATTGGAGCAAATAACGATGGCTGTCAAAGACACATGGGCAAGCACGGGCTGGGAGTCCGCAACGACAATGGGGAGCGGTTCCTGGAGTTCTGTCAGGACAGCGATCTTACCATCGGAGGCACTTTATTTATCCACGGAGACCACCACAAGTACACCTGGAATTCACCCGATGGAGTTACCAAAAACCAAATCGACCACCTTGCCATAAGTGCCAAATGGCGCTCGTCGCTGCTTGATGTCCGTAACCGACGAGGTGCGGATATCGATAGCGACCACCATCTTGTGGTGGCTGAGGTGCGGCTCAAGGTGGCCGTAGCCCAAACTGCTAAAACCACCAAAATAGGAAGACGATTTGAAGTCAGTAAATTAATGAACCCTGACACAAAGACAGCTTTTAAAATTGAGCTGCGCAACCGCTTTTCAGGTCTCGATGCAGACCCGACCACCACAGTCGACACGGAGTGGAATCATATTAAAATGGCCTACACAGAGACCAGCTCCGTCATTCTAGGACGAAAACCACGTACACGGGAAGACTGGATGTCACAAAATACCTGGGAACTTATTGAGGAAAGAAGAGAGCTTCACCTAAAGATTCTATCGACTAGCGACGCGGCAACACTGGAACAATTGAGGCTGCAATACCGTCTGATACGGAAAACCATATATCGTAGTACTCGCCGTGACAGACGAGTATGGGCAGATGGTGTTGCCGACACCGCCCAACGTGCTGCCGATTCCGGTAATCTCAGGGAGATGTACAAAGCGACGAAGACTTTGTCCGGAAACCAGAATCGCAGGAAGAAACCCCTGAAAAGCAAGGAGGGCCAGCTAATTGTGACATCAGAGGGACAGCTTCAATCATAATATTGTATTGTCATCTGATCTACAGTTTTAAGCAAAATTTCAGCTCAATCGGTCTTCGGGAAGTGGTTCAAATTTTCGTTCCAAGATTCCACCCTTACATACATACATACATACATACATACATACATACATACAGGTCAAGTTAAATAAAAGCTTTTAAAAAGAGATAGCTTTAGACTTTATTTTTAACTTCAAAATATTTTTGAGCATTGGCAATTTTAATGTGTTATCATATTTTAAAAGCTTTTATTTAACTTGACCTGTATGTATGTATGTAAGGGTGGAATCTTGGAACGAAAATTTGAACCACTTCCCGAAGACCGATTGAGCTGAAATTTTGCTTAAAACTGTAGATCAGGTGACAATACAATATTATGATTACAAAATTACGATACAGCCGTTTGTGTTCCGTTTATCGTACAAAACCGTTCCGACCAAAAACCTACAGAGTACTTCCGGTTGTCCTAGAATCATGAAATTTGGCAATAAGCAAGATCGTTTAGCACAAGTATAGGAATAAATATGAAAACCGTAAATTTGTAGTTACTTCTTCTTCTTTAAACAACCAATATAATGTGACCCTACCCTTGGTACATTTTACATTGGTATATGGCTCTTTTTATACCGGTTTTGAATTAAAATGTATTTTATCTATTACTAGCTGCTTCGCTCGCGTTAATTTTATGACATAGATCTCGTTTGACAACAAAGCAACCCATAGCGCGACTTGTGGCGCCATCTGTTGGCCGATAGCATCCCATACAGCGCCCTCTATAGTAGGAAAAATATTTTCCCTTTGGATTGATATACTTTCACGGGTAAAAAGGTAGCCTATGTTGGGCTCTGTACCCCTGACAATAAATATACAAATTTTCATAATGATCAACTGATTAGTCAAGCCGTGAAGGAATAACAAACAAACAAACTCACTTTCTCATTTATAATATTAGTATGACTAGTATGATTATGGGAAGGAACCCTCTTGCGCGAGTTCTACTTGCCCTTGGTCGGTATTTAATTTTTGATGGGTACATAAACCCGTTTAGTTTGTCGCAGGGTGACTGTAGTAAAATCAGGAAATTATATAGGTATTAAAATTGCTGGTGCTAGTTATAACAAATAAATTCATTAGACTAGTACCGCCTCTCGACAATAGATGGCACTGCGAAACCTGTCCAGTGATAACTAAAAAGTAAAAAATAAATTAAAATTAAAAAAAATATATTTAAAAACAAGCTTTTATTTTAATTGCGCTAAAAAGAATAAAATAAACTTTTCTTTTAAAACTTTTACTATCAACTTATAACGTCATTACACAATTTATTGACATAAAAGCTTGTCGCGAGATGTACCTGTATTACAAAAAAAAATTAATGAACAGTACGAGTAAATGTTAGTAATTAAATCTCGCGACAAGCTTTTATGTCATATAAATTGTGTAATGACGTTATAAGTTGATAGTAAAAGTTTTAAAAGAAAAGTTTATTTTATTCTTTTTAGCGCAATTAAATAAAAGCTTGTTTTTAAATATATTTTTTTTAATTTTAATTTATTCTATATATGGCGAGGCATTTAAACGCGGGCGGCGCGCGGGGACGCTGGCGGGCGGCGCGGCGAGGCGGATTTTTGGTAACGTTCAACGAAAACCCAAATTCAAAACCAAAATTTAGCAGGTTCTCTGTAGTACTTACTTTAAGAGTAATATCTCCATATAAAAAAGCAAAGTTTGAAAATGTATTATTGAATAATTCATTTTAGACTTTTATTTTAGCCAGTTTTCGGAATTTTATATGTATGTACAAGTAAAGTAGGTACGTATTATCGTGTAACAAATTAGCACATTCTTTAGACAACATCCTTAGGTATAGTACGAGGGTCAAACTGAAAGTTCTTAGAAAATCAAAAACTGAGCGAAAATAAAAGTTATTAGTTTTACTATATCTTTTCAAAATAGTGTCCCTTCACATCAATGCATCGTTGCATCCAATGAAACCACTGAACAAAGCAGTTTTCCCACTCGTCTTTAGGAGTTTCTTCGACGGATTTTGGACATCGGTCAAATTATGAGGTATCCACCGGGCACCAAGCTTCCTAACCGCCTAACTGTTCATGGAGGATTCTGTGCACTTGAGTCATACCGCTGCCTAAGCTTGTCCGAATTTGCTGATAGGTCACTCGTTTGTCATTCTCTATCATACGCCGCACAACACTGATGTTAACTTTAGTCGTCGCCGTAGAAAGCCGTCCTTCACGCAGATCATCGGTAAGAATAGTGCGACCATGTTTGAACTCATTAGGTATACCAGTTGTAAATTGTGGCACGGGATGGGATGGGGCTTCATCATGAAAGGCCATTCGAAGTCTATTATAACATTGTTGTTGACTTATATGACATCGAAAGTCATAAAAAATCATGGCACGAAAATTTACTCGCGTTAAATTCATGCTGACGTGATTCTGGAAATTTTAAATTTGCCGCCAAACCGTAAAACAAAAAAACAAAAATACTCGTTAATATTGGCAAAGAGTTCCATTTTCAAAATTTAAACTTATTTTTTAATTATATTGTTTACAAGTGGCCAGTTCTAAAAACTTTCAGTGTCGCCCTCGTATATCGTGTATTTTTCGTAAGACCGTATATAATAGTAAATACCTAAACCATTTGATCTGGCAAGACAGTCTTTTTCGCTTCTCCTCGGTGACTCGCTTTAATTGTGTTCTTTATACAAATAAAAACAATATTATTTTATAATAAAATTCTAATTTCAAAGTACCGACATAACTTTTTGAATAATATACCAAGCGTTAAGTAACATTGTTTGTCAAAACATTTTTAGACGAAATGAGATGGCCACGGAGTTTTGTTAACTCCGAAGTGAGAGACGTGAAATGGTTGAGAGATTTCCAATTCAACTTCTGGAGTTTCGCAAAAGAAATTTTCCTGACGTTTTTGTCTCGACACCGAGAAATGATCAACAAACCTGGAAATAGTACAGTTTCATAAACCAAATGTCATGAAGAGAGACACTTTACAAAGTTTATATTTATGAAATTCAATTCACCCTTGCCTTTCATCACTTCGCCACTTTGTCTAGTTAAAGTATTACAATGATTTGTATAATAATACACGCAAATTTTATGAGACCTATTTACAGGTTACGTTTTATGTTTTTAAGAGATCCGAAGGGCCACCATGAAAATGTCCATCCGAAACAACGAAACACGTAGTCCTGCCAAAAAAGAATTACTAGTTAGAATAAGGTTCAAAATTGGTTAGAATTCCACGAAACGTCTGTCCGTATTTTTGGAATTTTGGGAGGGCTGTCTAGGAGAAGCACACCAAATGCTTTGAGACCAAATATTATATTTTGTTTGTTTATTTGATGAACTATGTTGTATGTATTTTATATGACATGTATTTGTTATCCTAATTAATAATTTAAAAAACGGGAAAATATTCAAATAAATATAAAACCATAGTAACCAGACAGCCAGCTAACATATTGAAATAACACACCAGTGAAAATATGATTTCTAGCATTTATAATATAAATTAACATAATATTCTGGCTACGTCTAACAAATCTAACTGTTTGTAAAACCGCCTTTCTTGTATTTTGTTCCGTAGGCGGATTCAAAGTTTTCTCGTCATCTAATATAAAAGTTCCGGAGGCGACAGTGCTAACTGAAAAACTACCACTGTGGGAATTCTCGACTGTCTATTTGGGGAGCAAAAAACTTCAGCGTTATCAGAATTTCTGACATAAAAAAATTGTTAATAAAACTTAACTTTTAATATATCATTGCCATGAAAAATTTACTTTATTGTCGGCTAATTTATATATTAGCTTAAGCTTTTATTCTCATATATTCTCATTTTCATTACATTTGGACAGCTCGGTGGCTCAGTTGGTAGTGACTACCTACGGCGACAGTGGTCGCGGGTTATAGATTGCCGCTGACAAACTATGAGGTGGTTCTGAGTCTGGGTGTTTTCTCCAAATCTTATGTATAATTCCCAAAAAGTATTCGTTCTTCTCTGGTAACCATAACACAAGTAGGTTTAAGCGTAACTTAATTTACGATAAAGTTTTTACAACTCATAATATAATTTCTAGAATTGTATTCAATACCATTGAAGAGCTATCTAATACAAGTATTGTTTACTTCAGAGGAGATCCCAGATACTTTAACAATATTAAGAGGAGAGCAGATAATAACGGTCGAAGGTATTTTGTATTAGGTAATCTAACTGCATAGAAGGTACCAGCTCCTATGTCCATCTTATTAATAAGCCCTTTTTAGGGTTCCGTAGTACTACAAGGAACCCTTATAGTTTCGCCATGTCTGTCTGTCCGTCTGTCCGCAATGTAGCGCCTAGACGACTAATGCTAGAAAGCTGTAATTTGGTATGTATTCTATGTATACGCATATTAACAATGCTAACAAAGTGCTGAAACAAAATTTTGAAAAATATTTTTTTTTTGGGTGCCTCCCCTACATGTAAAGTGAAAATGAATTTTTTTCACGCCCACGTGTATTGTTAGATAGGTCTCTTCAAAACATTGAGGGTGTGGGAAGATAATTTTTTAATACCTATAGTTGCTCAAAAAGTGCAGTGACATATTGCGTTCGGGATGTGGGCTATTACATACTCGTGCTTTTTCTTTACCTTTTCCGAACTCGTGCGTTCTCTTTCCCAACTGTCAAAATAATGTCTATTAAAAAGAAAAACACAACCACGAAGTTTTTACTAAAAAAAAAATCGGAAAGAAGTTTTTAAGATTCATGCAAATATTTCTAAAAAGAAGCTTCTAATTTGTTTCAATATTAGATTTAATGATTTGATTCAATGAGTTAGGTTTAGGTTTCATTTCATCTCATTAAATTTCATTTTCATTTCATATCAATAAAAAAATTCTACTAAAGACTTGGCTGTATGATAGCTCCCTTTGCCTACTCAGAAGGGGTGAAGAAAACAAAAAAAAATCTCTGCATCTATTCTTTTACGATTGGCACCATTTTCCAAAAATTTTCTTTGCAAGTTTAGTTGTTTGTTGCACAAAATGAGTAATTAAATTGCTTCATTTTTTCGCAACTGTATTAAAAATAGTTGTTCAGTACACGTGCGGAACCGTCATTGCAACTTGTTCAGACTGTCAATCCTCACCTTCGGCTGCGCCTCGGCTCGGGTAGACATATTTTGTTGGAACTCTTTGCAATGACAGGCTTTCCGCACTCGTCGGTAATGAAATATACTATTTCGATACAATGTCGGTTTCGGAATTATTTACATTTATCGTGTCAATTTTCCTCTTGCACGGTGGTCCCCCCCCCCCTCTTTCTCCGAAAGTTTTTTTGTTTAGAAAGTTGAAAAAAATCATGGTAGTAGTCCATATAGTGAACCTACAAGGAAAACTATAACGGTTAAGTAGGCACTACTAGTTACCGAGTAATAGCCGACGAACCTTTGAAGTAAAATTTCTTTGACGAAAACGTACAAATAAATAAATAAATATATAGGGACAATTCATACAGATTGAGCTAGCCCCAAAGTAAGTTCGAAACTTGTGTTATGGGATACTAACTCAACGATATTATATTTGACTAGCTTTTTTGCCCGCGACTTCGTCCGCGTGAAGTTCCGGACCTGTTCCGGTGGGAACCACATTGAATTTCGGGAAAAGCTATAGCCTATGTCACTGCCTGATAATGTAGCTTTCTGCTGGTGAAAGAATTTTTGAAATCGGTCCAGTAGTTTCAATACAAACAAACAATCAAATCTTTCCTCTTTATTATATTAGTATAGATAACAAATACATATATAGATAGAGAGAAACATCCAAGACCCGAGGCCAATCTGAAAAAGTTCGTTTTTCATTATGACCCGACCGGGGATCGAACCCGGGACCTCGTGGGTGATGGTCTGGCGTGGTAACCATTACGCCACGGAGGTCGTCCATGAAAATGTCATAGAATATGATATTGTACTCATCTGCAAGTCAGAATTGCGTACCCAATACGGAACCCTACATTGTGCGTGGCCCGACACGTACTTGCCCGTTTTTTTTATTATAACATGACGCCATCTAGTCCCAAACTAAGCAACTAAGCTTGTACTATGGGATTGCTGATAAATATACATAAATACTTTTTCTAATACTTATTATACCAAGGCAAACAGACATGTTCATGCACACAAATGTTTGCCTTGCGCAGGATTAAAACCCGCGGCTAAAATGACCATTGCTGGCCACTCGACCACCAGGTCAGTCATTGCTTCTTTTATTTAAATAAAGTAGGCAACATTTTATTACTAACAAATATGGATTTCTATGTCTGAAATACAAGTACAAATAAATAAAATAAAAATAAATAAATTCAGCATTTAGATTTAGATTCAGTATCTTTCACAGAGGTATGTAATTTGCACAACTAAGGAACACAGACGCCGCCACACCGGACTTTAGTTGTGAGTCATTGCATGCCACGATTTATACGTAGCCTTTTTATCTTTAACCGGTAATGACCAAAATACTTAAAAGAGGACAAAGAGTTGGCACAATGTGGGTAACATTATTATATTGGGTAACACCGTTATAATTCTAAAAGGTTTGCGAATTGGTTTAATTTATATTTTAAACAATTTAGCTGAATCATACAATGGAAAGGCGCTTAAATGGACAGTACTTGATTGGAATCAAAGGTATCTTTGTCCATAAGTATAGATAAATAAACTTTATAAAAAAGTGAGGCATTTGTGATTGTGCTTGACACTCGAGAGCGTTAGCTATTTTTGAAATTACCTACTGAGTATTTTTTGAACATTGAAAAATACGTTTTTCTGAATAGAATACAAACTAACCAATCAAGTTTACATAGAAATTCACAGAGAGTGTTACAGATGAGTCTTGGTTAAGTACGTCTCATATCAAATTCTTTTTTACTTTGTATTGCATTCTATAAGTCCCCATGTCAAAGGAAAAATAAATGAACAGTTTGTACATTAATAAATCAAAGACGTAAGTAAACCTAATGTTACGAATAATACATGTCGGCATTTTTTTGAAAACACTTAATTCTTCTCTTATGTTCATATTACAACTCAAAGGGCAAAAATATGGGACTCGTCCCACCTGTCATATCAATTTTGTCTTTCTTTTTTTTATTTAATACTCTGCCGTACCAAATCCATTTCAGCCGATTGCTACCAATTTACCCTCGCTCTTCAGTCACATATACAATATCGTGGATTTGTATTGGTCTAAGACCTTTTTCACTGAAATATTTTTTCACGAAATTATAAATTTTGCAAAGAAAATGAAAAAAAGAATATTTTTCATCTTGAACCGTTTTCGATAATTAGAGTATAGAGACTAAAATTAATCCATTGAATTCGTTATATATTTTATATTAACATTTTAAGTTACTTAATTGGGTTAATATTTTTTCTCAAGTGTGTAGAAAGCCTAAACAAAGAGAGAAAGATGAAATTATCACTTGAGTACTTAAAGATTCGTGTACACAGTTTTGTCTCCAATAATACCTCTACGTTTACGTCGAAAAAGTAAAAAAAAAGTTTTTACCTCAAAGAATAACTCATCGTGTTTTAAGACTTCTATGTCAGGTGTGGTTACCTCAAAAAGATACATATAACATGGTTTTAATAAAAAATTTAGAATATGAATTTAAATTCGCTCGGCAGTTTATAAAGCTGTGGTCAGAACCCGCCGCCTGCCCAACAGTGCTACGTACTTGTCAAAAAGTTACGTCGTGCTAGAGACTAACGAGCACGTCAGTTTTATTTTTCGAATATGCGGCTTACCCGTTTTTATGAAAAATACGTGTACTGTTATTCCGAAAAATGTGAAGACTCTACGTTTATGTCGAAATATTTAGACGAAATAGTTAATTTAAGAATTAGCTTTATTCGCAATACACAAAAGAAATAGATAATACAATAGACAGTAACTTATGCGCTAGGGTATGCAACAAGGCGGCCTTACTGCGGAAAGCAATTTTAGGGTAATCAATTTCTGATGAAATAGGTATCCTTACATTATTTCTGCGCAAGCTGGATTATTGTATAAGTTGTTGTGCGTTGTTTTTCACATTTTGACTGGACTAATATTGTGTATCCATATGGCTTGCGCGTTTAGCACGCACAATTCGCACAGAGACCATAGGTCTCCCAGTTTTAATTTATTTTGTTCTTTACAAATCTTTATTAAATAAGCTAGTCACAAGACATCTAAAGTAATTGTAAGTTTTTATTAAGAAAACCTAGAAATCGATTAGAAGTTACGAAAGACGAAACATTTTCCGATTACATTTTATAAGCCCCTAGATCGATGGCCGACATTGTGATATCTGAGTGATTAACTACTGAACAAATGGCCTCATTTGTTACAGTCACCGAGATTCGGTTTTGTGTTCCCACCGCAGGGAATATTTGAGAATGATCGACTGATGTCACAATAGAGGGTTGTAGACAGACTAATGCGGACAAAAATCTATCGCTATGCCATTAATTTGTATGACAGACACACTTTAGGACGTTTTAGTTGTTAAAGCGCCGGTTTTAGGTTTTTTCGTTTCGTGAAATGTAAAAAAATATATTGCTCGAAAAAATAAACAAATTGCTTGTAATAATTTTCACGCCCCTGCTATTTTTCTATAACAATCCACAATGTTGACAAAACAAATATGAACAAGTTAAAAATTACTGTAATATTTTCCACACATGCGGCGCTGTATGCAGGATTCCTCGTTTCATCCACGGCTTATCTTGTAAAACATTCATGAAAGAGAACTCAACGGGGGAAGCTCCAGGTCCCGGCCTTGTTGTAGGTACAATTCTATGAATAGACCCTTTGTGACCGCTCATTGTGTCCGAACCTGAATGGAGGGTCCCCACGGAGACACGGACCTCTTTACACGGCGCGATTTTTATTAGAGATCCGAATAACGAGCCCTTATCATTCGACAAGCGCCCCTGACATCCCAGCTTGACTTGACATTTGGGCAAATTCTAATTTTGCCCGAAAATTGCTCACTGTGATTCTGTTGCGATAACCTTTTGTTTGTTGGGTAAAGAAGACGTAGTGGTCGGGTACAACCCGCCGATGCCAAAGTAATCCTGGCTTAGGAAGCCGGTCCGTTCGGGAGACCGATACTTTAACATTTTGCTCACATAAAGTTACTCGTACTGCTATGTTCTAAAAGTTGGCAGGGTACATGAATTATTTACCTTTTCATCTTAACTATTGTGTGCTGAAAAGCCGCATAAATAGATTGTAAAGATAACAAAAATAAGGCACAAAAGGGAAGTCCAACCAATTTTTGTTTCTTTCGCCTGTAGCATTTATGAGTGATGTTACAATATTTGTAAAATTAAACGGTAATTGATATTTATCTTATTGAGAAATACTAAAATAAATTGGTTATATTGGTTTTTTGTTATTTTCATTTTAAAGATTTGGTATGTTGATAGAATTCTGGATTACTTAATTTAAAATGTTTTTCGAATACTCTGTTTCACTCATAGTTTTCTTCCTAAAATACATATACATATGTATTATTTTTCCGGTCAAAACTGTTGTCGATTGATGAAAGTGGTTAAGCCGAGTCAGAACACAAACTTTTCCTCAATTTATTCTCCTTGGCTTATGTACTTTGTTCGGGTTTAGATACGTATCGTGTAATGGAATATTCAATACAATATTATTTTTATATTACGAGAACATAACAAAAATCAACTAAATAGAAGGACATTTTTAAATTAGCTCTAAAAATCTATAAAAAGTCGCATGAATAAGAAAAGTAAGAGGACACTTTTTTCATTATCATTTTCTCGATAAAGTATATAAAATTAGGGTTCTTTAAATATAATATGAAATATTAAAGTCAAGTGGAATTTTTTCATATTTTTATCTGGAATGTAAGAAAAATTCTATAAATTTCGACTAGGTATCTTTTCAAATCTTGTACAATATTAGAAAAATCCACAGTTCGAGGTGAGACATCGGAACTATTTGCACGGAACTGTTTATTTCATTTTGTTAAACTCGAATTGAAGCAGATATTTACAGAGAACAAACGTCTATTTTAAAACCAGCTATAATATTATTATTTTGTGAAAGCAACTATGAATTTCACTGCTTTTCAGAACTGAAGCACTGAATTTTGATCAAAATTTTAATTTAGATTTTACATTTATAGCGTTGCGTACCCGTAAATTGGCCTGTTTTTTTATTAGAAAAAGATTGAAGAAAAAAGTTTGTAGACTAAAACAGTGATTCTACATACTTAATCCACCACATACATAAAAAGTCACTATCATTTTAAAACTATAGTTTAAACTTAAAGATTCAATCCGATTTTGTATAGATAATATGGTTTTATATTAAAATATATTTCAAAACAGATAGTCGACCTTCAGACCTTCACTTGCCTTGCCTCTGTAAGCTATAAAACAGCTATATTATATAAACAATAAATATGTAGGGACAAATCACACAGATTGAGCTAGCCCCAAATTAAGTTCAAAACTTGTGTGAATACTAACTCAACGATACTATTTTTATAACAATTACAACATATATATAAACATCCAAGACCCGAGGCCAATAAGAAAAAGTTCGTTTTTCATCATGTCCCGACCGGGATTCGAACCCGGGACCTCCAGGGTGGCGGTCTGGCGTGGTAACCAATGGAGGTCGTCATATACAGCATTGGGTAATTTAGAATGTAAGGTCGTCTATGGACACGTTAAACACATGGTATAGAAGAAATCCCTTCATCTATTCAGTCATCTATACTTATAATAAAACTGTAAAAGGGCCAATTCTGTACATTGAAAAAATAAAATAAAAAAAATACCTTCAGGGGTCTTCCTAAAGGTAACAGATGCCGAAAATGAGATTTTTGAAATCTTTGTCTGTCTGTCTGTTGTCCGCTTTTCACGCAAAAACTACTGAACGGATTTTAATAAACCTATTTTTGTTATATAGCTGTTGGTCCTCGCCAACATATAGGCTATAATTTATTTTGAAGATCGGAATATCTGATGTGGAACCCTAGCAGCCCAGCTAAACTATGAGAGATACAAATATAGCGCCTTAGGAAAAGTTAATCAGCATGATGGGCATTTTCTAATAACGTAAAAAAATCGAAGATCTGGCACACTTAATGTGGAACCGTAGCAGCCCAGTTAAAACATAAGAGATACAAATATAGCACCTTAAGAAAAGTTGATTAGCGTGACGGGCTCTTTTTATTGACTATAATTTATTTTGAAGATCGGAATATCTGATGTGGAACCCTAGCAGCCCAGCTAAACTATGAGAGATACAAATATAGCGCCTTAGGAAAAGTTAATCAGCATGATGGGCATTTTCTAATAACGTAAAAAAATCGAAGATCTGGCACACTTAATGTGGAACCGTAGCAGCCCAGTTAAAACATAAGAGATACAAATATAGCACCTTAAGAAAAGTTGATTAGCGTGACGGGCTCTTTTTATTGACGTACAAAAATCGAAGATCTGGCACACTTGATGAGGAACCCTAGAAGCCCAGCTAAACTATAAGAGATACAAATATAGCGCCTTAGGAAAAATTGATTAGAGTGATGAGCATTTTCTATCGACGCGCAAAAATCGATGATCTGGCACACTTGATTAGCGTGATAAGTATTTCCTATGGATGTACAAAAATCGAAGATCTGGCACGGAAAAGTTGATTAGCGTAAGAGTACTTTCTATTGATGTACAAAAATCTGGCACACTTGATGTGGAACCGTAGCAGCCTGGCTAAACTATATGAGATAGGTACAAATATAGCGCCTTAGGAAAAGTTGATTAGCGTGATGAACATTTTCTATTGACGTACAAAAATCGAAGATCTGGTGCACTTAATGTGGAACCTTAGCAGCTCAGCTAAACTATAAGTGATACAAATATAGCGCCTTAGGAAAAGTTGTTCAGCGTAATGAGCATTTGTTGTTTACGCATGGTAATAAACCAGACCGCGGGATGTCAAGCAGTTAGTTGTAAAATAACGTAGTTGTAGAGGGCGTGAGCGGGAACCTAATGATTTCTTTAGAAACCTAATCAGGATGCTTAGGGAGAAAACATACTCAAAGTCAGAAATTTTTTCCTAAGAAGATGGATTGGTGACCTGTCATGGCTGCCAACAGAATGGGCCTCATCACTGTTCCAAAGCGTGTAATTCGAAAACGGATGGGAATATGGAAAAAATTTAAACTATCAAAGTCAAAGTCGCCATAACGTACCCTTTTTGAGATATAAGCGAAAAACCTAAAATTGCACCCTAATTAAGTTTACTACGAAGAAATTTTATAAGTTGTTACATGTTTATACAGTAATGTGTACCTACAAAATACAATTTTGGTACTTCTATTGTAAAAAGTTAAAAGTTTCTTCGTAAACACTTTTGTTTGTGGTACAGAAGCTTTCATATTGGACTTCTTTCATGCACAGCAGTCTACCTATCTATCAAAAAGCATGTAATCGTGTGGTCCACGCGAACGAAGTCGCAGGCACAGCTAGTACTAAATACGTTCATTCATACATTTATTTATGTATACATTCATGTTGTAAGATTGATTAAATTTATTAACGTTTTTTTCTTTTTCGTTTTTCCCACAATGTATGTCAACTGCTGGTATCAACCATCGACAGCGGTTGAGGCCTACAGAGAGAGGCTCGAGATTTTGAAATCCATCTAAATGCTGGGCTAACATGTCTACTAGGTAGGTCACATAACGTCAGTATCTGGTTCCTTATATATAAAGTACGTGCAGTTATTACTCTAATACCATGAAAAGTATAAAACGTGTGACGAACTGTCGATATAAATAAAGCCTGGAACCCTTTTTACCCTTAAAGCTATAAATTGAAAATAGACAAATCGTTTTCTTGTACGTGTGCCTATATATTCCGCTCGACGTAATACTATAGTGCCTGTTCAATTCTAAGAATGTCAGAGGTGACACGAAATTACCGCACTGACACAATTCAAGAGAACGATTCGTTTTCAGCTTGGACTGATTGTGTCTCATCCGTAGACCACATAAATAAAAAGTTCTGACTGAGTGACTGACTAATCAACGAACAGCTCTTGCTTGGCCCTAGAGAGATGTAATTTTGCAAAGAGGTAGCGAAATTTCAAAATTTTGTTTGTTCTACCACTTTGTTAATATATATGACAGTGTAAACATACCAAATTACAGCTTTCTAGTATTAATTATGGGTCTTGGCCCTGAACCGCAGACAGACGGACATGGCGATACTATAAGGGTTCTTTGTAACCATAAAAATAATAATTAATTACTGATAAATAATTATAAGCCGTAGGCCGGTGCCACTCGGTCATACTGGAAGCGTTTGGGGAATCTATGTCCAGCAGTGGACCTCTTCTGGTTAGGATGATAATTAATAATTATAGAAAATATAGGAAACAACAAATATTTACTTAAATGATAATACATTGTCAATGGGAACTGGTAACTACTATCATTGAGGTAAAAATTAAAAGATAAAAATTGCATTATTTGCCGTGATTAATCAGAATTGCCCAATCGTCGCAAATTACAAAGCCGTCCGACCAACTGAAAATTTATTGTTGCCATTAACGAATTGTTAAGAGTAAAACAAAATTTCGCGATCCGACGGAGTAGAAACATTGCTAATTGAATTCGAAATTGCTTCGCTGAGAAACTGCTATGTTCCCAGTTCGGTTTCTTAACGCACTTTGTTTAATGTAAACCATCTGAATTCGACGAAACGTAAAACAACACCAATGAGTCGCATTAATCCCTTAGAATATTAACCAACAGAAGATCAAGTGAAATCGATAGGGTTGTGTATCATACTATGGACCCTTTCCATCTCTCCACTTCACTATCTCCCCACCTTCCCCAGAACTATTGTTTCAAACCCAGATGGAATGCAATGAAAACCCAAAATTAACCCAGAAATAAAGTAAACAATATTTTACACACCAGTTTTCCCCGCAAGGAAGGATTTGAAGAATGATTTCACGGATAAAAGCTATCCTATGTCCTTTCTAAGCTCCTCAACTACCACCATACATATTAATCGGTTTAGCTGTTTTATCGTGAAAATTAACAGACATTTTTTAGGGTTCCTTAGTAAACTACAAGGAACCCTTATAGTTTCGCCATGTCCGTCTGTCCGTCTTCGGTCTAGCGCTTAGACGCTTAATGCTAGAAAGATGTAATTTGATATTTATACGCATAACAGTAAATAAATTTTTTTAATACTTTTTTTTTTGGGGTGCCTTCACTACATGTAAAGTGGGAATGTATTTTTTTTATTTTGGGCCGACCCCATGTTATGGGGCATCGTTAGTTAGGCCGCTTAAAAACATCGAGGGTGTAGAAAGATCACTTTCCGATACAATGGTCCGTTTGCGAATTATTTACATTTAATGTGCTAATTTTCGTTTTGCACGGTGTTCCCATCCCGTCTATCTCCGAAAGTCTTGTGTTTAGAAATTTGAAACAAATCATGGTAGTTAGTCCAAATAGTGAACCTACAAGGAAAACCATAACGGTTATGTAGGCTCTACTAGTTACCGAGTAATAGCCGACGAACTTATGAAGTAAAATTTCTTTGACGAAAACGTACAAATGTTATAGAATAAGTATGGCATTATGGAATATGGCATATCTGCAATGCAAGCAAAAAATGTGTAGCCAATACGGAACCCTGCATTGTGCGTGTGGCCCGACACGTACCAGTATCAGGCTATTTCTTTTGTTTTTCTTAATTTGACATAGACAACATCCAGATTTGATATATTCACTTTAAAATGTATTTATGAACCGTTAATTAAATCTGCCGACAACTTGATGAACTTGAAAGTTTATATTGCCACTGCAGTTAACGTTAGCGCAAATGCTTATGCATGTGTTATTAATTTCATTACCACATTAACTTTGTTCACTAAAGTTGTGCGAATTCAGAAACGTTCTTAGAATTTAATACACTTCATTATTTAGGTACCTATGAATTAAATTATTCTTTCAATAAGATATATTTTTCTAAATATTCATAAAGTGACCTCAATTTAATCAATAAAGGTAGGTACAGTACAGGCATAAGTGTGTAAATGTGTTGTATGTACTTTAAAGTATCACCGCTGGAGATACACAATTTCTACTCGTCAAAATAACACAGAAAACCAGGGTGAGGCGGGCCAATTTCCAAGTTCTTTGTGACGTGCGTACCTCTTCAAATTAATTGAACAAAAGACTGAGTGGCAAATAAAATGACTTACTTACCTTAGCTTGGAAGGTTATGCCATACGAGAATGCCTCGTCAGGATGCAGAGGTATCCTCGTGTCGTACTCGTCGTTCGGTACCAGGTTGTATTGTTTGGTAGACGGCATCTTATTTGTCCACTTGGTAAATAGCTTCATGGGCACTCGTTTCCAAGCCCTAGCTTTGAATCCGCGGACGCAACGAGCCTTGTTGCCGCGCTTAAACATTAGGCTCCAATACCACTGACCACTTCACAGAAATTTCGGTTCGACCACCTGTAACAAAGAAAAATCAAGTTTCCAGATCAGTCAAAGGAAGAAGGTATCTATGGTCAAAGGTATGGAAGTAATATATTATTTGCATAGCAGACCAATTCGTGGACCTATGCAGCAACAGAAAACGCTGTCGCCAACGCGCCGCTGACTTCGAGACCGCGCCCGAATAGAAAAATAAAATAAAACGTTTTCTCTAAAAGTCAATTAATTAAAATATATCCTTAGACGGATCACACAACGCCATCTAGTTCCAAACTACTAAATACTCCCTCAATTGCCGTCATTGAACATCGCGCATTGATTATGTATGATACTTAAATCTATATGCGGGTATGATAATTAAATTGAAGCGCATGTCAAATAGATACATTACAAAATTCAAAAGACGAGGGCCCTGCATATTTTACTGGTTTCCCTTCCGGGTTGTGAAGGTCTGATGAGAGTCGATTCCTTAAAAATTATATCATCGCCAATCATTCATAGGTAGTGGAAATCCTAATAAATTAGAAAACGAGACAGCGAGCGCTAGGAAGAAGAAGAAGATAATGAAATTAGCTGCAAAATGTTATAATAATGTAATTTTTCTGTGAGTTTAGTAGAATAACAAAAAGTTAGGTTATCACTGTCAATACTTCCCTTTTTAACAACTACAAACTTTTACATTTCTATAAGAGCAACTAATGCACCTTGTTACAAGTTGCAAACTTATTGGCTATCATCCTTGTTATCGAGATTTTCATTGTAAAGGTACAAGGCATATAATAAAATGTACCTACATAATTTTATTGTAGAAACAGTCGGTGATGTAGGGAATTGACGAGCTTATTATCAGTTAATATTAGTAGATAGGCAAACGATAACATAAAGCTAGATAGTTTACAATTCGCATAACTTCATTCCAACTACGGCGTAACAGATGCAACACTGTTATCTCAACAATTAGTAAGTTTTTGTGGGTGCGAATAAATGATAAAGGATTTTCAAAATGCGATATTTTAAAATATTGTACTTGTTCATTCCTCTTTCATAAAAAAAACAAAATGATACACTCGTAATACAGTACCGCGTGGTAAAAATAAAGGAAAGGCGCTCCTAATCTCTCCCTTTGTGTACGAAATGAGATACAGACGCGTACCGTGTGTAATGAACTCTATTAAGGCCAACGAGGTGGATGGTGGATATTGCAACTATACTATCATTGAGAACTGACGAATATAAGTTGACCGCAAGTTCTTTTATCATCATAATCAACCACTGTCATCCGACTCAGCGGCTTCCTTAACCGTTTTTTTTTTTAATAAAATTATGTCATTGGGTTTCTTCATTACCGACCCGGCACCGACACGACGGCGACGCGCCGACCAACATCAGTGAAGACGGTGGAGACATATTTCTACAAAAATGGTTCGTGTTCTCAATAAGACGTTGTGGTTAGAATAAGGTTCAAAACTGGTTAGAATAAGGTTCAAAACTGGTTAGAATTCAACGAAACGTCAGTCCGTATTTTTGGAATTTCGTGTCATGGTTGCCCCGATGTTTATGTGTTTATGATCGATTTTACGCACACTACAAATAATGTGCATGTGTACGTTACAACATTCATAGGCAAAGCTCTTCGTGAAATAAAATATCCGTATCATTTTATGTTTGTATGTTGCGTTATACGTACGTACTAGTGATGCAAGGATTGCTGGTTTTACGATTAGGATTCGGATTAGGAATATCTGCACCGATAATCGCCGATTAAGATTAGGATTATTGATAGAAGGAAATATTGATCAATTATTAAAACCACCAGATATCATAAATGAAACATCTTGTAATTGATTAGTACTCAAAATTTACTGCAGATAAGTTTTTATTTAAGAAACACAACATTTGCAAGGTACTCGGACATAGCCTATTCCTTATGCTTGTTTCTAGCAGTTGAAAATAGACGTTCTGATGCAACTGTGGATACCTTCAGTGAGAAATATGTTTGTGCCAGATGTTTTAAATAGGGAAAGGTAACGGGAAAGGCAAAGGAATTAGGCCATACAGCCAATTTTACTTAAAAACAATCATCGTGTAGAATCCTATGTAATAATCGGCGATTCGGATTAATCGGAAATATACCGAATAATCGGGATTAGGATTAATCGAACCCTGATCTTGCATCACTACTTAGAGTAATATGTAGTGACACTTGATGTCACAACTGGAAACAAAAATCAAAGCAACTAAAAGCACGGAATAAAATAATCTTAAAAGTTTAAAGTATATTTTGTCGTATTAAGCATTTAAAGAACGTCCTCCTAAAACGTCTACTTCGTTCGCTAACCGCACTTAACCAATTTATTTGAATAATAACTGTAACTAAATTATTTATCAAAAGTCCAACTAAAATATTATTACATGTTTCAACTCTCAATTAAGTTTGATCAGTGAACCCTATTGGAACAAATTTGTGTCCACCACCGAGGCATGTTTGTGGCACAAAGTCTACTAGGGTATAGAGAACCGGTACTATTTCATGGAACCGGGATTTTTGGCAACGGACTATGGTAACCGGGATTTCCCGGGAATTTAGGTACTACTCTCGGGAATTTTTTTCAACCTTATACACACATCAACGCTGCCTAGGGGCATTTTGGTTTCTCTGAATTCACTCACAATTAAATTTGTTATACATACTTGTTTTTACAAAGCTTATTTTATCGGACTAGGTACAGTCAGGTGTACGTCGAGCTTTACACTTGCAGCACAATTTTGGCTCTTATGTCATAGAACTTAAGAATGGTACAAAGTCCAATATGTAAAGGTCAACCTGCTCTTGACTGTAGGTACATGTAAAAGTAAAATAATATTATTTTTATTGCGTAAATATTTTTTTTAAATAAATTGAAAAAGTGAAATAATTATACAAGTAACGACCGTATTTGTTTTAAAGAAAAATTAAATAAACATATAAAATCAGTTATCCGTGATGCATACAATGGTTCTGTCTGCGTCGATTTTTCAAATCATAAATCAAGTCTTTTTATTGGACGATGATTCTCGTAACAAAAACCTATCAATTCCTATTTTGAACGAGTGAGACAGCGATTGAATTTGAATCGAAATAGAATCGGGTTTTGTTACGACAATAGTCTGGTATGATGCTAAAAAGTTGCTCTTTAGTCGCAAGGTTAAAGAAAACATACTCGATCGTTTGTTGTACCATTAAAACATACTTAATCGCACGTAGCGTCACTAGCGTCAGTGTTGCCAATTGCCATATAAATTGAATAAATAAAAAATCCTAAAAGTACCGAAAATCCTGGTTCTTGTATTTGAAATCCCGATTATTTTACAAATATAAAAGAACCGGGAATTCCCGGGATTTTCAGTGCCGGGATTTCCGGATTCTATACACTAGCTAGAGTCTACTACTCTGAAATTTACGATCACGGACATTATTTGCCTTCGTATTACATCGCTCTTTCGCTTATATACTTTAACTTCGTTCATACCGTATAACAAGCAATGAAATTTGATAAGGGGATTGACGTTTTCCCAGAATTTTTTAGTAAGCTCTATACGCATTCTTGAAACAGGCAATTGAGTGTCCTACAGTTCAAAAAGTTTGCAAAGTACGGTTTGTGTGACTTCACACTTTCAAATAATGTTTTGTTTAATATTGTTTATCGATTAATTTATTACACAGCTTTCTAATTGGGTCAACAGAGAGACTGTGTTTGGTTTCATTTCGCCTCTCTGTATTTTTAGCGGCATTTTCGATGCATCATGTTAAATAAATTCCTTTTTTTCACCAGTCATCAAGTAAGTCTCGCACGCTACGCTGCTCGGAGTTAGAGGACAATGTACCGCTTACTGTATAGCTGATGAAATTTTTAACCATTTTAACAAAAAAGCCGTAGGAAGCGTTTAATCTCTAATGAAACAAATCGGTTTGTAGGAATATGAACAAAAATAATTGCTTTATCAGAATTAATATCTATCGTATAAATTAAATGATTATTATAAAACATGGCCAAAGAACTAAAGCGACTCTGACTTCTGTTAAACTGTCTAATATTCTTTGTAGGTACACAAACGAATGAACTTTTATAAATAACCTTTTAAAAATAGCTTTCCCTTGTCATGTTTTTTATAAAATTATGTCTGACATTCGAAGTAGGTGCAAGGATGACGGAGGTAAACAGTCAAACAGAACCTAACCCAGAGCAAATACCGATGTCCTTACAAATGACGTTAGTACTGACCTTTAAAAAGGCCAGGGTGAAAATTTACTTAGGCTGGTCTCAGATTGGTTCAGCTACGCAGCTTGAATTCTACTTCAATGAAAATTTTCCTACATAATATTTTTAGAATCATGACTTTCTAGTCCGCATTTTTTGAACTAATATTTACTTTCCAGGTTTAAATAATACAATAAACATAGATTGATAGATGTGTTAGTTTGTAGCTTAAATAAGTGCCATCAAACATTACACACATAAAACAGACCTATATTTCTTGCAATTCCCGTTCTCAAGACTAATGGACAAACATACTTTATTGTTTGCAGCGACTTACCCCAATTCGTTCCACCTGGAGCCAAAAATAAGTTTTAACCTTTACTAAAACTTGATGTGAATTTTTGTTGAACCTATTTCTGTTAATATTAAAGCGCGTAAAATTATATTTACTTAATAAAAAAATTCTAGCCATCGTAAAACTTCTACTTTCCGTTCTCATGGGATTAAAAATAAACCTCCAATGAAGTCTAACTGACCATAGCATACAGATATAGAGATTAGTAATTCAAGTAAGCAGCTATGTACATAGTATTTTTACTTACGATATTCTTTGTCTGTTACTTTTAACAAAAGCAGGCCCAACGGCTTGAGTCAGGAAGGCACTTTGTTATTGTGTGAATTAAACACTTATTTACAATTTATGTATACCAAGAAACTTAAAAAAAAAATATTTTAGTTATTTAGTTACTTTGCATTATGCAATGTGAATTAATTAGGTACATGAAACCAATATGTCTTGAAATTTTAGAGCGGATACTTGAAACCTTAAAATAAACCCTTTTAAGCGTGGATAACCTCGTAGGTAGTTTAACCCAAGAAAATTTATTCGTACTTTTGATTTTCTTAAGTTAATTCCCAAGTGCTATACAGAACTTCATTACATTAGCGATTTGATTGGAATAAAGCTGTAAAGTCGTCTCAACTTTGCATAGAGTTGTCTCCCGAGTGCCGAACCTCTAACCGGAACGCGATTGAGAAGTTCCGCTGGGTTTTCTTAATCGTGGACAGAGAATATTAATTAGTTTACTCCTCTTGGAATCACTAAGCAGGATTCTTTCGGTCTCAATCAAAAAGGAAATAAATAATATTGTTTATTGACAAAATGACAGGCTAGGTGGTTTATCCCAAGGGGCGCGAGTTCGAATTTCGTACAAAACAAACATATGTGTGCATGACAATTTATAGACATACCTATGTCCATAAATTTGGCAAACTAAGATCTTGATGATTTATCTATAAAATACGTTTGTATACACACTGCTAAACTCTTGAAAAGCTTGTATTTTTGCATTTGTGCAGTTACAGAAAACCAGCATACAAATCTACGTTCGGTTACACGGACAAAGGCTTGTGTGCATTCATAACGCGTAAAACATTTCCGCTTTTAGACGAATAATCCAATACAAAGTATCCGGTAAAATTTTCTCAAAGAAAATAACATTTTAGAAATTTCCATCTGCTATACGACCGTAGAGTTATACAAAATTATAAGTACCTAATATTAGATGGATTTTCAGTTAATATACCTACGATATATTGATATAATTTATAAGATATTTCATTTTCATTCGTCCCAAACTAACCAGCACTACAATAATTCGAATATTTTCAACCCCATTTATGTCACGCATAATTCCCTATTGTCGGTGTCTCTGATGACAATGAGTTCGTACTGGTAAATATAAATATGTAAATAATAATATTATATTTATAATACATAGAAAACATCTAAACCAAGATCATCTGCTGATGGGATGGATCAATCATCAACTGCGACTGTGGAGCCCCAGTCCAAGATGTGGCACATTTAATAGCTTGCCCAATGTGCCCAGCTGAGTGTACTCGGGACGACCTTCTCATGGCAACCGATAAGGATGTTGCCGTTGCCAGGTATTGGGCAAATCGGATTTGTGTAGTCATTGACTCGAAAAAAGAAGAATCTGCTGATGATTATAATAAAATTGTAGTAAATAGATAAGGGGCTCTAGCTGTCTCACTTACGAAATAGGAATTGAGCTGGATAGCGATTGAGATTGACGCGAGATCTGAACGGTTTTTGTTACGAGAATAGGGGGGAAGGTCCTGGTAGACACGCTACTTTCAATTGCATTGAAACTTTTGTCGCCCTAATTAAACAGAAGACACAATATACAATATGTATATGTTTTAGGTCTTACACAAGCACTAAAAAACGCGGCTTAGAGAATTTATAAATGCTTAAGATGCGTAGGTATTTATTTTACGTAGCAAAAATCATCGGACGTCGGATAAAACTAAAACAGAATCTAGTATGTACATACAAATAAATTACATCAATGACACGCCGGATTTCCTTCGAACACATTTTTATAACAATTGCTAAACACACAAAGGCAAGTACTTTTTAAAATGCAAAGTGCTTATTGTGTAGTCATAAAATGCGCCCGTGGAATACAGAAACGGTGTTGATAAGACTTTATGGTACAATCTCAATTCCTTGATAAAATGCGACGACAGTTCAATTTGGGGGTCAAAAATTCATGCTAAGCCACATTTTTATTAGCGTTAGCGTACTACGTGTGTACCATTCGCCTTTTTATATTCAAACATTATTCGATGTCACAATTTAATCAGTTTTGTCAACCTGTCAGTTTCCGCGCACGGCCAGCACGGTAGCAGTGTTATCTATTTTTCATCTACCGACCTTTTGTACGCGTCCATTACATTTTAAAAGTTTTAAATTCTCATTGTAAGTGAATTTTTGTAGATTCTTTTATGAGAATAAATTTCTTTAACCGTAACCTGTACACTATATTGGCATGATCATTGTGTAAATACTACTAAATTTCAGAGTCGCGCTTTTGTCGTAGCAGCTTCTATTTTCCTTTGTGTTATGCCCTTTCACTTCTCAATAAGACATGACGTCCGTCTTTTCCTTCATTTCATCCATGTAAGCTTTTCTCGGCCTTCCTATTCTTTTTCTACCTTATATTTTTCCTTCTAAGATGTTTTTGATAATCTCGTAGTGCATTATAAGGAATCCGACTAGATTTCCCCTTGTAGCTTCTATTTCTTTCATGTACAGTCAAGAGCAGGTCGACCTTTACATATTGGACTTTATACCATTCTTAAGTTCTATGTCATAAGAGCCAAAATTGTACTGCAAGTGTAAAGCTGACTGTACTACACTTCTATTATTCAGACTTGTCCTTTTTTGTAAACCATTGGCTACTATAATAAAATGACGCCTTACGGCAGTGAGTGACGCAAGCAATGCGAACGACGAGTATGTCGTCCACAATTAAATAAACAATAAGACGCGGGGTGAATTTTTGTGTGTATGAGTTACCTAAACTAAGGTTTTTTTAAATAAGACTAGACGTTTCTCAAATGTAATGATACAGTACTAATTTTAAAAAATCTGCGTCCAGACCACGACTCCTCTATCTACATCCTTGTAGATAGAGTAGATTCTTGTAGATTTTGTGTATCCTTGGCTCTCTCTATCTACATTTTTTCTCTCTCTAATAGTTTAAGATTTGGGCATCCATTAAATCTTTAAAAATTCATATTGTGAAACGTGTGTAAACTGATTTGAATGACTAAATAAAATCTAAAATATATTAAAAAAATCGACTTGCACTTTAGTAATGGAAACTCTATCTATTTTACTTCCAATAATCCATACCTACTAATAATAGTCAAATGTGAAAGTGGCTTGTTTCTTTATCCTTTCGCGTCAAAATAGTCGATTGATATTTTGCATAGTTTTTCAATTATAAATCGAGAGAATAGTTAGTTAAATAAGTCTATTCCACTTTTTTGTCTAAGATAGAGAATAAACGAGCTGGCGGGTTATCTGTATTTAAACAATCCCACGACCTCATAACCCCTGGGTTATGAGGTTACACCCTGGTGTATTTCAATTCAGGAAGAAATAATAGGAATAAGGAAAAGCTGTCATCTTGGTGTTGTGAGAGTAGACCACTATAGTTCCTGCCTAGAGCCCTGCACTCAATTCCACCAATTTTGTCTCCCGTAAAATCAGAATTAACAATGGCGATCTCAGATTGACAATAAGCAGTAAATTTCTTTGATATCGGAGAATAACTGCAACTGTTTATAGATTTTAAGATAAAAGATAATATTAATAAACAGCTACTTTACTTTAGCGTCAGCCGTCTATGTGAGTATACAATATTTCGTATATGAACTAAATGCAATCAAAATTGTTCAATAGTTAGGCAGCGCGTGATGTAATAGTTAGTCAGATCCAGGCTACGGATCATCAAATCTGTAAATTGAAAACGTGCTGTCCATCCCAACCGTAATCTAGGGCAAGCGAATATCCTATATTACTCTTCAATATAAAGTTGGTATTGAAAAGGCTATGAAATATTAATAGAAAATATAAATACCTACGTTGCCTCGATATGGACCCCATTTCTTTCGTCATTTTCCCCCGTTCGTCGTCTGAGTGTCATTATTTTCTTTGTCTGTCTTTCCAAAATGGCGAAGTACTAATTCAAAAATTAATTATTAGTATAAATTGACGACCTCCGTGGCGTAATGGTTACCACGCCAGACCGCCACCCAGGAGGTCCCGGGTTCGATCCCCGGTCGGGTCATGATGAAAAACGAACTTTTTCTGATTGGCATCGGGTCTTGGATGTTTATCTATATATGTATTTGTTATAAAATATAATATCGTTGAGTTAGTATCCCATAACACAAGTTTCGAACTTACTTTGGGGCTAGCTCAATCTGTGTGAATTGTCCCTATATATTTATTTATTATTTATTTATAAATTAAAGAGATTTTTGTTAAGGTTAAAATTTCAGTGCATTAGAGACTAGCCTTATTACGCTGTCCCATTTTTTCTCTGAATTTAATTTAAAATGATTACATTCTATAATCTACTAGGGTCTATGACTACTTACAATAACATGTATAATGTTATGATAAAATAATGTTATTTTCTATAATATATAACACAATACTGATGTTGACTTCCATTAGACGCTGAATTCTGCTTACAAACTTCATCCAAATGGAACGTTTACGCTATAATCGGACGTCCCGCACATCGTTTTTAGGAGACCTCAGCTGCTCTATTTCGAGATTCAATCTCGCAGGATTAAGCCGGAAAATGTAGTGTAGTCCTCTACACTACATTTACCAGGCTGCGCTCCGAACAAGATCTCGCTCGTCTCAGTTATGATTTGCTTATTTCAAGGTGCTTCAAGCTAACATTTTATGAGAATTGAACATTTTAAAATTTATTTTATTATATATCTTACCTACCACAAATAATTATTCAAAGTAACCATTTATTTGATGAGTATATCGATGATGTTCAATGCAGAAGTAATTTGACAGGGATAGCTTGATGGTCCATCGACTGTAATGCAGAGAGGTATTAAACCTCGATACTACATTTTTCAATTTGGCTCAGGAAGCTTTTGATTGATAGAAAATGGATAGAAAGCGCGTTGTGATTTTTCCAATTTTATTACGGAAAACGTGGTCAGGTTTTTTCACTACATTTTGTACACAGAAAATAGTTCCTGTAACGACCGTCTAAGCAGTAATTACAAGCAGCACGTCCCACAACATTAACTAAAGGAAACTTTTAGCTTAATAGCTGTGTAAGTGCTGCGCTCACGCGCCTTCTAAAAAGCATCGGATTCTATATAAAACAACTACCATTAGATACTATGCAGACAATAATTTAAATTTAAATTCTACACAAATCACACAGCACCACCGGTCCCTAAGTAAGCTAGGCATCCTGCTGGTGTTATAGGCACCAGAAACGGATATATAATTGTAAATACCTATCAATAAAAAACAATACTTGTCAAAAAAAACATGTCTCGCAACTCAGTTGTTCTACCGTAAAAAGTCGTGAGCATGTAATACCAAGTCGGTTATTAATTTATCTAGTCCCTACTTAAGGGACCTTCTGTCTTAAGTTGTTACGTAATTATCTTACCTAACAACATCTTACAGTGATCATATCAATATTATAAAAAAATTACGTTTTAAATAAATATATTGTCTCGGCTATCGACTGGACAAACACAAATGCCATAAATGTTTGCCCCGAGCGGGAATCGAACCCACAACCTCTGGTGTTGATACGCAACACAACGCGCTGATAGACAGAAACTGATCTCGGAAACAGAGATTTCCGACTTCAATTGGTACAGGAGATGCACCCGGTGGTGCATTATATCTAAATATTTTTTTTAAATATTAAACCTTTGGGGTGGCCTTTGTCCAGCAGTGGGCTTCTTGTGGCTGAGATGATGATGGTGGTGGTGTTTAATTTGATCATCGAGTACGAATTTGACTTTACAAGCCATTTTACATATTTCAATTTATTATACCTACATGCAAGCAATCATTATACTAATATTATAAATGAGAAAGTGAGTTTGTTATTCCTTCACGGCTTGACTAATCAGCCAATCATTATGAAAATTTGTATGCATATTGTCAAGGGTACAGAGCCCAACATTTATTTACTCATGTGGTAACAGCTAGTTAACAATAATTACATGAACAAGTTATCCCTATTCTGTTCAATCTAAAGGCAAGAATCACGCATTATGAGTGAAACTAATTTACACTCGCAGCGATGCGATTTTGATCATATACCTAGCTCATAATATGAGACCGGTACAGTATCTTTACGTATAAAGCGTGCTTATGCGATTGCTTACCATTAGGAGAAGAAAAAAACAACTCCGGAACGTACTAACTTGTGGCGAAAAGCTACTGCCGTTTATTATTTTCTCGCACGTAACAAGTAAATATTGTACAAAATTACCCACTTCTTCAGAAATTATGGGCCTGTTTAAGGTTTTTCATACGCCCGAACATAATAACTGTGGAGTAAATCATCCGGTGAACGTTTGAAAACTTTTCTCATTTGTGTTTTTAACTTTAGCTGTTAAACAAGAATGTATGCAACTAAAAAGTAAAACAAATTGTTTTTGTGATTTATTATTATATCGACAATGTATAAGATGAAGGAAACTCCCTTCACCTCATACATTTTGTTGTACAACATTTTTAGAGAAATCTCCACGACTTTTATGCTGGGAGTAAAGCATGCTATGCTTGTAAGCACCAATCACAGCTACACGTTTCACCTGAGCGACTATGCGTTTCGTCTGGTGCGTGGTCAATTGAAAAACCAATTAACCTCTATATTGGCTGGGCCCAATCAGTCTCCTTAGTTCGATAGGAAAGATCTATGAGCGCATTATTCTCGCTCGTCTCAAAGATTTTTCCCTTGCTAATAATCTTTTACCTGACGCACAGTTTGGTTTTAGAGCCAAATACTCTTGTGTCCAACAAGTGCATCGCATAGTCGAACACGTGTTGGACCGGAGAGCGAACAGATCCCGCCCGCACAAAACGGGCGCTCTCTTTTTCGACGTGGCAAAGGCGTTCGACAAAGTATGGCACAACGGGCTTATCTATAAGCTCTACAAACTTAATGTGCCAAACCGTCTCGTGCTCATCATACGAGACTACTTGTCGAATCGCTCTTTCCGCTATAGGGTGGATGGGGCACTATCCCCCCCTCACACCATTAGAGCCGGAGTACCACAAGGATCCGTGCTCTCCCCCCTCCTATACACGCTTTACACAAGCGACTTCCCTCAATTTAGACCCAGTCCACTTGTGACTCATACTGCCCTTTTCGCAGATGATACAGCCATCTATTGTTCGGCTTCTAGTACACCCGCCATAGTAAAGTCCCTCCAAGCCGCCGCCAACTCCCTTGGCGACTGGTTTAGGAAATGGCGCATAGAAGTTAATCCAGATAAAAGCGCCGCTATCCTCTTCTCCAGAGGTACTACGCCAAATCCCTCCACTAAAGTCAAGATGTTCGGACAACCGATCCCTTGGGAAAAGAAAGTCCGTTATTTAGGTGTCACACTCGATAGGGGACTCACCTTCGAACATCATATAAAGATTGTCCGCGACCGCGCTGCTTTCGCGCTAGGCCGCTTACATTGTCTGCTTAATGGGCGCAGTAAACTCTCTCTTAGAAATAAGGTGAGAGTTTACACAACGTGCATTAGGCCGATAATGACATACGCAAGTCCAGTTTTCGCTCACGCCGCGCCCTCTCATATCCACAGGCTGCAAACCATTCAGAATAGGTTTTTGCGCAAAGCCATCGGTGGGCTTTGGTTCGTTAGGAACAAAAACCTCCACATTGACTTAGGTGTGCCGACCATCTCGCACCACCTAAAGCAATGCTCTGTCAAATACTTCGACTCGCTCAATCATCACCCAAATCCGTTGGTGAAAGCCGCAGGGGATTATTCCGCTCCGGCTGGCACCAGCAGGTCCAAACGTCGTCCGCGGCACGTCCTCAACGACCCGGACGACTCCATTACAGTCGCCATCGAGGCGTATAAACAATTAGATTCCGCGACACAAACTAGACACACACGTCCGTCATATCGGCCCCGCCGGCGGGGTCGCGCGTCGCGCCACCTTCCTGTAGGGACTCGGTTTTCGCGGTACCGGCACGTGCCCGGCCGCTTCTCTCCAATCCGTTCGCCTTCCCCCAGTGTCGCCATAGGCCGAGGTTCGAGCCCCCCTCTGGGGCGCCTCTAGGCAGACGCTGTAAACTTTAGGCGGTGAGAGCCCTACGCTCCCGCAACAGTCCGGTGTCTCAGAAGAGGGTGTTAGTACACCCAAACTGAAATTTTCAATTAATAAAAAAAAAAAAAAAAAAAAAAAAAAAATCAACCACCGGACTATTTAGCAATATTATGCCAATGACAGGCTACACGATACCATAAAAAGAGCAATGTAGCATAAAAGAGAGGGGAGGTCTACACACAGCGGGTGCATGTTAGCAAAAAATAGAAACAGAATTCGGATTTAAAAGTAATTGACTTTTATATTACTTTTTCTAATAGAACAAAATCTCGAAGTCCCCAGACGTTTGTTCTCTCAGAAATATAATTTGTGCGATAGGAATTTTGCTCTATTTGCGAAACATTATCAACATTATTTCATTAAAGGCCACTTAGGGTTAAACCTATTTATTATCAAATTATAGCATATATTATGTCGTCACCAGATCGTAGAAATTGGGCATTTTAATTAATTTGATTAAAATATTGTAAATCTCAAGTCGCGTATAAAAATTACATTTTTTAAAATTGTCATGACGAGTACCTCCACGCTTTTTGTGTTCCTCTCTCTGCCACACAATGCATGGTCTGGCATTCGCATGGTGAACCCATGGCATGCTAAGTAATTCGTCTCTCTCTACAATATGTCACTATTTATTTATTGTCAATA
This sequence comes from Endotricha flammealis, assembly GCA_905163395.2. Classification (NCBI taxonomy): domain Eukaryota; kingdom Metazoa; phylum Arthropoda; class Insecta; order Lepidoptera; family Pyralidae; genus Endotricha; species Endotricha flammealis. The sequence continues at coordinate 9,750,254 of LR990852.1, read as the reverse complement.
CAAATATGCTTATCTTATATTCAAAGTAACTTATACCTACCAGTACTGTAAAACCATTATGTTGCGTATATTCATGCGGTGCAAGTCTCATTAAAAGTTTAGCCGAATCCGTAACAAAAAGACCTATGCTGTCCCTTTGTACGACAGTTTCAACACTTTGTGGAATGAGTTTTGTAGTTATGCCGCACTCTCTGTTTATGTTGCATTGATTTACTTTGTTACAATGGTTTGGGACGTAAAACATAAATTTTTGGCTATGTCACTCGAAAATTTTGTGAATCTGTTAACAACATTTTTGAATGACATAGCTTGACAGAGTGGTTGTGGTCGTCAATTAGTTGTAGTGACCCGCTTAACAATAATTGGTCGCCACTCGTCTCTAGCTCCCGCCTTAATCTGGTCCTTCCATCTTAACGGCGATCTGCCGCGAGCTTGAGTGCCCTCCACTTTTCAGCTTCGGATCTGTATCCGCAGCAGTTTAGAATTGGTTATGGTTAAGTAATTAGAAAAAAAATATATCCTGTTCATGAATTTAAAATGCATAAAAATACTGAAAAAATATTTATAGCTGGCAATCTTTGCTCTAACATAAATCTCAAAGCAAAGACGGAAGGTGGATATGACTGATATTTTATAATTTTTCATAAGTAACCAAACGGGACGAGGGATGAACAGGCATGGTTACAAGCCGATTTTTACCCTAGTTCTACATTACTCGCGAAGATGACCGAAGTTAGACGAGTACGACAATATAGAGAGACCATTTCGTCTAACTTTTTCTTCGTCTAATTTTGCGTTGATCAAATTGCGCGAGTAAGTGTGGAGGTTGGAGAGTCCAAACGTTTTTGAACAAATAGAAATAACATAGAAAATATATAAGTGTGTAGGTATATAAATTCAAAATATATTATGTGTTTGTGAAGTATTTGCCTTGACATCGGATTGTTTCAGTTCTCATGAGAATATCGAAAACCTTCATGTAATATAAAATTTTCATAAAAAAAATAATATCCTTCCGCCTTCGATCACAAATAAACCGCCATTGAAGTCAGCATTAAAGTAGTACGAGAAAAAGAGGATAAACACTCAGAAAAATTAATTAAAAGTTTTAAAACTAGTAGATATAACCAACCAAGCTTTAACTTTTAATGAAATCTCCATCTTCAAGTATTGAAATAGAAAACTCTATTATCGGTCTTCGGTCGGCTCGTTATTGGATAAAAATGCAAAAAATATGATTGGGTTGGAAGTAGTTGGAACATCTGCGGATAAACAAGTAATCAGAAACTAAATTAAAACTGTGTTCCTACACAGTAATTTTAATTAATAATATCTTTAAATAAAAAAATATAATTCAAAGTACTTTTACAATTTATTGATGGATGGATTTGCCCGTTTAGTTTGAGATAACGTGAAAAGACTCAAGTTGGCATTTTTTGTTGATTTCAGATCAAAAGATATAAAAGTATCATTAAAAGGTATCCCAACAGTATGTAATTTTCATGATAATGACTTTCTGACTCCCAATAACGGTACACAACACTTATCAATTCCTCGCAAGTCAGATATGAATCACGACATGCCAGGACTATAATATTATGTTATTAATAACATGATTTTTGCTGGTCGAATAATATTTTTTGCCTGAACATCGAGTACATTTATAACAGTGACAGCCTCGGTGAGGTGTAGCAAGCAATTGACCCTCCTTTCGGCACCAGAGACTTTAGATTTCCGCACACGACAACATTTTGTGTGATTTACATAAAACATTTAGGTAGGTTAGGTATGTACTTTGGGGCAAACATTCATGAACTTTGGGATCAGATGAAGCTATGTTTGTGTACTGTAATTTATAACAGATCTTCGTAGTAATTTTAAATGACGTTTCCTAGTACCTAAATTACGATCGAAAGGTTTCGCTACCTTCAGGTAAGGATTTGTGGGAATATACAGATTTAAATCCAGTGCGATTCCTTACAGTCCGACATCGCAAGCTTTTATTGTATTAGGTATTTGGTCATGCTTTTGAACTATCGAAATTTAAATAAATAAAACAATTAGATATCGGACGTGCTAGTTACATTTTATGAGCATTTTAAGCTGGGACTAGAAGTTTATTTATCCACTGGGCTATCACAGAAGAAAGACAAAGAAATGTACTGATGAGGTCGTTATTAGACTTATGGACTTTGCTTATATTTTATTGAGCTGGACACCGTTTGTTTCTGTACTAATCGACGTAGCCCGCTAATGTAGCCGCAACATAAGGAAGAAAAATGGTGTTTGACGCCTTTCATCGATCGATGTGAATTATTCAAGTACTGTACCTACACCTACACACGACGATGCTACTTCAAACAATGTTAAGATTAAGAGAGGTAGGGCACAGCGGATAATCCGCTCAAATCGGAGCAGCCCGTCTGGAGAAGGACCTCCACCTTACAGAAGATCGTTGCCAAATAGCATTGGTCTCGGCCATGTTGTGTTCCTACGGTGAGTAAGGTCTCCAGAGCTCCACTTGGGGGGGTTGGGAGGGTTGGCAACGCGTGAGTGATACCCCCGGTATTGCTTACGTCTATAGACTACGGTGACGGCTTACCATCAGGCCGATCGTATGCTTGTTCGCCACCTGTGTGGTATTAAAAAAAAAAAAAGAGTTCATGATGACTGAAATTGTCAAGAAAAAAAAAGTAACTTATCTAGGAATAATACGATAAAAGAAACTGTCATATCGTACCCTATAGCGCGCCCAGCAATATCGGATTTCTGTCCAATAGCGTAGCCAAGACTTTTTCGATTACGTTCGATTAAAAAGAGCCACTTGATTAAGTAAAGAAGAATTACGCTCGGTCGTTGACCGCGATTCGGTTATATTTGGTAATGGCCTTGGTCTTTAAAATATTCAACGACCTTTATATCATAATACACGAGTTGAATAATATTACAATCAAATTGAGCACTATGACGCCACTATATCCGTGTTTGGATTTACACATTATCTAGAATATTTTATAACTATAAGCTCATTGTCCACTAGGATACTTTTGTTTGCATCGCTCAACAAGTTGGGCGGTGGTGTGCAACAAGTTGCGCGTAAAAAGTTCAGTATTAAAACAGCTTTATATCTTCGACTATTTATTGATGTTGAACCTCGTATTGCTTTCCGTTGATGTCACTTAGTCTGACGGTATGTATACATAATATTTGTATACCACCGGTATGAAGATCTGATGTAATGGAACTGTTTGTGGAAAATGCAAATAATATTGATTGATTAAAGTTTATAAAATTATACAGTAATTAAAATAACATTATACATTTACTGTAAAGTAAAGTAAAGCTGCAAAAATGTCAAAGAACAAAGGCGAGTCAAGCTCGAAATGATCGCTTATAAAGTCGACATTTGCAAATGCTAACAACGAAATAAAATCTCTGGCTTACTCACGTAATGCTCTTAGCCTGGAGGTTCCGTGTCTGTTGTTCCACTGTGAACGTAATCTGGTATCTACATTGTTCCCGCACTAGAGCTTTTATGAAATACAAGTACTCTTTAGTTGCATTGTGTGCTTTTCTTGTTCAAGGAAAGACTTACACATAGCATTTTCATTGGTAATTTAATAACAGAAAATCTTTACAATTATTCAGTAAAATCGCATTTTTCTATCAATAATAGATTCATTTTTTGCACTTTGCGGGTGAATTCGCGGGTATAGTGACAAAAATAGTTATATCCTTTAATGCAACTATTATCTACAAGTAAATGACATAACATAGATACAAGAGGAGAAAGTGCTTGGGTCAAGAAACCAGGGCAGCATTTGGTGAGTCAGATCGGTCAAACACCCTTTGTTTCGGTGTCAGGTCATCAACAAAAGTAGATAAACACTTTAGTACAATTAGTAACAAAAACAGACTAACACTTTTACAATTTGAAATCCAATGTTGTTTTTGTTAAAATAGACAGTTCAATGGTCAATTGTTCAGGGGCCCGATTCTACTAACACAAATGCACCAATGGACTCTCAATAACATAATGTTTAACTTATTGTTTAAGTCCATAACAAATGTCAAAAACTATTCCACTGATACACTATCTGCATTCTTTTGAGATACGATTGAGACACCATTGAGAGTCCATTGGTGCATTTGTGTTAGTAGAATCGGGCCCCAGGTCTTTGTAATGACAGTACGAAAGGCTATTCTATTTCTGTTGTTACATACCTATACGATGTCAAATAACCACTGAAAAAGACGGTTTAAATTCAAATATTCAGATCTCTGCAGGATGACGTATAAAATACCTACTATTTTATTCTTCCCGTGCTGTCTGTACTAACGACGTACACTTGAAGATCAGATAGACACGCACTTCACGACCTAAATTAGGATTCCCATGCTTCCAGTGGCAGAATACAACGATGACTACGAGTAATCGATGATGACAGTAATTACGTGAAATGGTTTAGTCAATAGACATACTTCACTGTGACTTTTTACAACTTTTGTTTATTTTGGAACTACACAGCGTTTAGTTCGTTCAAACGTTCATTCGTCCAACAATATTGAATCCATACTAATATCACATGAGTAAATAAACTGACGGAACAGAGACTTCACTCCATACAATAGCGCGCGCCGAGGACACGCACACAAGCATGTGTACGTGACGAGCGCTTTGAGGACACGCAATACACGCGCCTCATGCTTGTGTGCGTGTCCTCGGCGCGCGACGTTCGCGCGACGTTGTATGGAAGTGAAGCCTCTGTCCGTCAGTTTATTTACTCATGTGCTAATATTATAGGAATTGGTCGCTGTTCGTGCGTCAACAGTGACCAATTCTATTATGGCGTAGCCGCGGCGGGCAAAGGCTAGTCTGTTTATAAAAGTATTTATGATTAAGAAGTATTTATTTATTGATTTTATTTATACTCAGCAGCCCTATTATTCCCGTTCCCGTGGGAATTTCGGGATAAAAAGTACCCTATATGTTATTCCAGGTTATAGTCTACCCGTGTACCAAATTTCATTAAAATCCGTTCAGTAGTTTTTGCGTGAAAGAGCAACAAACATCCATACATCAAATAATATTAGTAGGATAGGATGTACAAAAAATGTTTAAGAATTTACCGAAGAAATATTCATATTTCTACTGTCTTCTATTCTAATTTATAATTATTACATTCTAATTAGGCTAATTATTTAAAAAGTTACCTACAACCTAACCTTACTGGTATTTACTTGCTAAAATCTTAACGTATTTTTTTTCCAGTGCGATGTCAAATACATTTAGATAAGTAATATTTTGTTGGCAATTCCATTTGTGTTTGTTTAGACAGAGCTTTCATTTTACCGAGAAAAACCATTTCCCGTAATTTTTAACAAAAATATAAAAAGTGTAAGCGACATTTGTTGATTTTTGGTGTATATTTATAACGTTTTAAACAGTTAAATTTGGCCAATTTGCTCATAAATACAACATTAATTGATAATATTATATTAATCAACAATAAATTCATGTACTTAATAACGGAACACCATCAAATGAAATCATTACGTAGATTGACAGGGAAAGAGAGAAGATTCGTTGCTTTCTACGTGTTAAATGAAATACTCAAATATAAGTAATCTCTATTGTAATATAGTGTACATTTATCAATGTCACAACATTTTTTTTATACCGCATGCAAACAATGTTGCAAACGCATGTCTTTGGTGCTGATTTTTTTAAATGTGATTTCATATTATAGTTTGGATAACTTAGGATGGCTTCAGTGTCAGTTACATTCTTCTAGAGAAAGGAATGTTACGAATAAATGTGAAGAGTTCCACATTTTTATACCAACGTACTGAACTGCTGAAGACGAGGTTGTATGACCATAGGTAGGGACCTAAGGAAAGGATTTCCTACCTTAGGTTCCTTTTTACAGGGGAAATTATGATAAAAATATCGACCTACTTTATTATCTTTTTACATTACTTTACCGACACTCAAAAAACGAAGAAAGAATGTAAATTAAATTAGCTTTGTCCCACCTCTTTCCATACTTACTTTGCTATGTGGTGTAAACGTAATTAGTTCAACACGCTAATATGAAAGAGCTAAAGTTTTTAAACTTTAGTGTACGTGGAAAATTATCTTGCTACAATTCTCAAGGGATGAGATGTAAATTCCACGGTAATTTAACAAATAAAATATTTTTTTTCGTAATAACAGTAAGAAATAAAAAAAATAGCTTGTAATCCTACTAATATACTCCATCCTACTAATATTATAAAGGCGAAAGTTTGTGAGGATGTATGTCTGGATATATGAATGTTTGTTTCTCTTTCACGCAAAAACTACTGAACGGATTTTAATGAAATTTGGTATACGGGTAGACTATAACCTGGAATAACACATAGGGTACTTTTTATCCCGAAATTCCCACGGGAACGGGAATAATAGGACTGCTGTGTATAAATAAATTCACGCAAACTATACCTGCTTTAATAATATTACAAACAAGCACTAAAAATATTTAATTGTACGGCATATCTAACATAACCTTATTATCTACTTGTATTCATCGCTGGATGAATACAATACAAATATCATCAAAATGGAATGTATAATGTATAACGTATCCGATCTGTATGCACATACGATCGACTTCCGAGCTCACTCGTTGACCTTCAACTTACTATTTTAAACCAGCCTGACGGGTTAAGCATAGGTACATTTCGTCTGGCGACTCGTTGCTATGTCTGACATAACGATTTTTTCATAGTCTGTACCTTAAATGGTATTTTTAGAAAAATAAAGTGAAACTTTGTTACGAAGCCAGAATTTTAACGATACTATTTCATGTTTTGCTTTGCGAGTTTAGACATAAGTACTATGTTACCAGAATGAATGCAACCTTTTTTACTGTCGTGTTTTATAAGTTGTGCTTATGTTTCCACCATAACAAACTTACTACTATGAATAAAAAATATGAAATAGTGTTCATTTCAAAAGATATAGGAGAGAAGAGTGTGGACTTACAAACTAAGAAATAACTTGCAACTCAGCGGAAACATTAAAAGTTAAGTAAAATGAAATTATTTTATAATGTTAGGACCTTAAGCTTGATATTGCAGTGCGAAATTACACAAGAAGAGGGGACGAAACGTTTACATAATTTTATGCGAACGATTTGAAAATAATGGAGCGTAGAATTCAGGGAGCGATATTGCGCATTCAATTCTATTATTAGTTAAATTTCAAAGTACTTAAAACAACTTTCTGTTTCTTCAAGAAATATTATTTAGTAGCTTTGCTGCGCCCTCGTGGTCGAGGGAAAGTGACAATAATGTGTGTATATTTTTATCCCGTCAGACACTTTTTATCCCACTCTCCAGACCTTAATCTTTATCCGTAAAAATCATGTCAATCCTTTGGTTATCTTTGACGTGAAAGAGAGAAACACGCTTACACATATTTTATAAATACATATTGGTATTGTATTGTATTATGGACCAAGTGATAAATTGGGCATTATTTAAAACACGGGCATAATGAAAAATGCCCGTTATGAAGGGGGGGGCAATGTGATAAAAGGTACAGGATTAATTGATTGAAACTGAGCCAAAATGATATTAACCAACAGTGATACGTATATGAAATTTATGATGGAAGAATAAATGTGCGATTTCTTCTACTAGTCAAAGGCCTACTAGTGGTAAAAGCGATTAAAATCTATTAAGGCGCTTTAGAAAAAAAAATTGAAGTTTTCATTGTACAACTAAGGTTAGGTAAACATTTAATAAACCTGCAGTGCAATTTGGGCCTTAGTGGAACATAGGAGAAATATATTTTTTTTTGTTAAAGCTTATTGTGATTTTAACTGTACAGATACTTTTATAACCTATTGAACCGATATACCGAAATATTAACACTTCTGCTGCAATCAACATTTTTTTATATTTATAACGGAATAAGAGAATAAACGAAATGACTAAACCTTCCTGCAAACAGTAAAACCGACAAAACCGACATTTGCAAGTACATTTAGCGTTAAAATTACTAAGTTGAGTGTCTACTTAACAGGCTCACAACATAAGTATTCACAGACGGGTTAAACGAAGCTCACGCAAGCAAGGAATCGACTCCGAAATTACGCTAAGTGCCACTTTCTACGCTCCTCGACTATTATTCACCGGCCTCTTGAACCAGTTATGGAACCAGCTCTCATCGTATTCATATGATTACAGTAGGGTAGTAAAATAACCCTGAAATGCCACTAGGGGGCTGATATAGTAGTGATCATACATTGTCCCACAGTGGTATTTTTTTGGAAAACTTCAATAGAATGTAGGCTAGCTGGACACGTCATTTAAACGTCAGTATTTTATGAAATAACGTCAAAATGTTAGAGACCAATTACTAATTTATTTGATAATGTCGTTCTTCATGCAAGATTATTATAATTATTAAATACCAATTAATAGGATTAATTGTTCCGTAGAAATGCCATTGTTAGCATTCCAATGAAAGGAATCCTAATTTGAGGCCAGTGGCGAGGATGACCTATGCGAGATTTGGGTCATAATATGGAATCCGGTCTGCGAAAATACCTTCATCACCATTATGTTATTACCACGGAGGTAGCTAGGTACTACAGCTATATAGCTTGGACACAAGCTGTTTAGAATTGCTTTGTAAGAACTAGCCACTAGGCCATAATACCCCTCCCTTCTCACTCAAAGCGCAGTCAACAAGGAAAAGAGGATTTGTCATCATGAACTCATGATGAACCCATGAGGTCCTAAAAAAAAACCTTTCAGAACACTTAGTTGCAGAATAAATAAAATGAAATCTTTTAAAAACCCATGTTACTACTAGCACTGCGCCTGTAGTTTTGTCTACGTATTTCTTTTACCCAAGCTTGGACACTTTATCATCATCATCTCAACCACAAGAACTCCACTGCATGGACACTTAATTATAGTTAAATACCTCATACTTACCGTTACATTTATTCATTTCACAGTCCTATATGAGTTGCATAAAAATATTTTAAAATGAAAAAGGAATAAATTAAAAGTAAAAAAATATATTTAAAACAAGCTTTTATTTAATTGCGCTAAAAAGAATAAAATAAACTTTTCTTTTAAAACTTTAACTATCAACTTATAACGTCATTACACAATTTATATGACATAAAAGCTTGTCGCGAGATTTACCTATATTAGAAAACATAATTATCGAACTTAGTACGAGTAATTCTTAGTAATTAAGTCTCGCGACAAGCTTTTATGTCATATAAATTGTGTAATGACGTTATAAGTTGATAGTTAAAGTTTTAAAAGAAAAGTTTATTTTATTCTTTTTAGCGCAATTAAATAAAAGCTTGTTTTAAATATATTTTTTTTCTTTTAATTTATTTTTTACTTTTTAGTTATCACTGGACAGGTTTCGCAGTGCCATCTATTGTCGGGAGGCGGTAATAGTCTAATGAATTTATTTGTTATAACTAGCACCAGTAATTTGAATACCTATATCATTTCCTGATTTTACTACCTACAGTCACTAAACGGGTTTATGTACCCATCAAAAATAAAATACCGACCAAGGGCAAGTAGAACTCGCGCATGAGGGTTCCTTCCCATAATCAAACTACATAGTCATACTAATATTACAAATGAGAAAGTGAGTTTGTTTGTTTGTTATTCCTTCACGGCTTGACTAATCAGTTGATCATTATGAAAATTTGTATATATATTGTCAGAGGTACAGAGCCCAACATATGCTACCTTTTTACCCGTGAAAGTATGTCAATCCAAAGGGAAAATCTTTTTTCTACTATAGAGGGCGCTGTATGGGATGTTATCGGCCAACAGATGGCGCCACAACTCGCGCTATGGGTTGTTTTGTCGTCAAACGAGATCTATGTCATAAAATTAACGCGAGCGAAGCCGAGAGGAAAAGCTAGTAATAGATAAAATACATTTTAATTCAAAACCGGTATAAAAAGATCCATGTACTAATGTAAAATGTACCAAGAGTAGGGTCACATTATATTGGTTGTTTAAAGAAGAAGAAGTAACTACAAATTTACAATTTTCAGATTTATTCCTGTACTTGTGCTACATCATCTTGCTTCTTGCCAAATTTCATGATTCTAGGACAACCGGAAGTACCCTATAGGTTTTTGGTCGAAACGGTTTTGTACGAAAAACGGAACACAAACGGCTGTATCGTAATTTTGTTATCATAATATTGTATTGTCATCTGATCTACAGTTTTAAGCAAAATTTCAGCTCAATCGGTCTTCGGGAAGTGGTTCAAATTTTCGTTCCAAGATTCCGCCCTTACATACATACATACATACATACATACAGGTCAAGTTAAATAAAAGCTTTTAAAAAGTGATAGCTTGAGTTTTAGGATTTAAGATTAAAATGCGTTGATATAAAACTGGCTTGTATTAGTAAAAAAATATACAGATTTATTGATTCTGTGGTGTACCTAATTACTTACATACACGTTCAATTACTATCACGCTGAGACATCAAAGGATCGAGCGATGCGTGAAAAACGGATGCCGGTTATACCCCGGAGGGTCCTACCGAATCCAACCGAGTATATTTATTGACTAGATGTTCGTAGAGGTCACAACTAGGGCTTGGTATTCGAATATTCGAATATTCGTATTATTCGAATATTCGCCTCATTTACTATTCGAATATTTTTCTAGTTAGTATTCGAATAATACGAATTTTTCGAATACTTTGTATTAATACAACAATACAAATAAATAATACACAAATGTGAATGAAATGCACAAAAAATTATGTCAGATTTGATTAACACTACTGGCAACACTTCTATAAGAAAGTCTGATTATTTTAATTCCAACAGGAGCAGTTTATTGGTTGTATTTTATTTATATTATATGATAGAATAATATGATTCTTTATATTTTTGTTAATTAGATGTTGGTTATTTGTTTTTGTTAGTATTATACAGGGTGACAGGTTATAAGTCCAATTCCTTAAAACTGGTTAAACTAGAGGTCACTTGCAACAAATTAGCCCCCATCATTAGGGGGTCGAAAGTGACCGGTTACCGAGATATTGTTTTTTTTTAAATCAGAAATAGGTTTGCGTTTGACCACAGCGTGCCTGATGGTAAGCACCGCTGTGATCTACGATGTAACACGCTCACCTAGTAAAAACCTATTTACTCGAGATTTGAAGACCCCTGGATTGTATTTTTCAGGAAATACCGATTCCGGTAGAGAGTTCCATAGAACCGCAGTCCTTACAATGAAGGATGAAGCAAAGCGCTTTGTTCGCGTCCTTGGAACCTCCACCGTAAATCGATGTCTTCCATCGGATCTTCTAGTTGTTCGGCGATAGAACGGAGAGGGTGGAATCAAATTGTGCAGCTCCGTTGCACACTCCCCAAAATGTGGCCGATAGAAAACCGACAGACTGGCAACCTTACGCCGATGTTCAAGACTTTGCAACTTTTGAAGCAGGCGAGGTTGACCGATGAGCTTCTTGGCTCTGTTCTCAATCGACTCCAACGATTCAAGTTGGTACTTAGCGGAGCCATCCCAAAGGTGCGAGCAATACTCCATGCACGACCGAACTTGTGTTTTATAGAGTGCGAGCAACTGTTCCGGCTTGAAGTAACGCTGCACCTTCGAGAGAATACCAAGCTTTTTCGTCGCCAACTGAGCTTTGGACCCAATATAGGAGCCGAAATTGAGAGACGACGTTAAAGTGACACCAAGAAGTTCAAGTTGATCTGTCAGTGGTACGGATACATTTCCGAAAATAGGGACCAGGTCAAAAGGTCTCTTTTTGGCGGAAAAAAGACACGCCTGGGTCTTAGTAGCATTGAATCTAACCAGGTTGGCATCGCCCCATTCGGATACTGCCTTGAGGGAGAGATTCAAGCGCTCGACCATGGCCTCTCTGAGTGACTGGATTTCAGCCGCTCCAGCTCGCGCGTTAGAAGTATAGCTCTATACAACCGTGCTGTCGTCTGCATACCCAAAGATACCGGGCTTAAGCAGATCGTTGATGTGTAGCAAGAACAGTGTTGCAGAGAGCACTGACCCTTGAGGGACACCGGCATTAATAGCCTTTCGATCAGACGAGCAGCCATCAATGACCACCCGAATAGATCGATCCCCCAAAAAGTCAGAAATCCACGCACAGAGATTAGAGGGCAGGCCGTAAAAAGGAAGCTTTCTAATAAGACTATCGTGCCATACCCTGTCAAAGGCTTTGGAAATATCGAGGGAAACCGCAAGGGCTTCTCCGAATTCCTCAATAGCGTCATTCCAGATGTGGATAGCGTACACTAGAAGATCCCCAGTGGATCGATTCTGGCGAAAGCCATATTGTCGGTCACTGAGGAGGTCATTCGATTCTAGGTACGCCAGGAGCCTGCGGTTCAGAGCACGTTCCATAGTCTTACAGAGTATGGACGTGATCGAAATGGGCCTGTAGTTGGCAGGATCGGCACGGCTGCCCTTTTTGGGCACAGGCTGCACGTTAGCGAGCCTCCAGGAATTCGGCACTTTTCCAGACTCTAGAGAAAGCCTAAAGAGGCGGGTCAATACCGGAGACAACTCAGGCGCACATGTCCTCAGTACAATAGCAGGGATACCGTCTGGACCACTAGCCTTGTTCACGTCAAGATTGCGCAGCGTTTTGCGAACCTCAGTCTGGCGCAACCGGATTTCCGGCATTACCACCGTGCTGCCAGGTAAAACTGGAGGTATCGCGCTGCCAGCATCAAGACGTGAGGACTCCGCGAACAGAGACGCAAACAAGTTTGCTTTCTCTTCAGCGGTGTGAGCAAGTGATCCGTCAGGTTTCTGCAGTGGAGGCAGAGAGGGGCGGCAGAAGTTCGATTCAACCGCTTTGGCTAGGGACCAAAACGCTTTACTTCCCGCTTACTTCCCGCTAAAAACACCAATATCTCGGTAACCGGTCACTTTTGACCCCCTATTGATGGGGGCTAATTTGTTCCAAATGACCTCTAGTTTAACCAGTGTTAAGGAATAGGACTTGTAACCTGTCACCCTGTATATGCTTGAGAAATAATACGTGTTTCTTTTAAAAAGCATATTTATTACATTTTTGTTACTAAAAGAGATTAAGAGATCTTTAACTGATGGTTTTCCAAAAAAAAGAAACTGATTATGTATGACTTAGTTAGTGCTTTGCTAATAAATGTTAAATAAACTATAGTTTTTCTTCACAAATCAATCTATCAATAAATCATATTCTACAGAGTTTTACAAAATCAACGATATTATGTGTGACATTCAATTTAGAAGGATATTTTGTTTTTAGATAAAAAGTATTCGAAAAATTCGTAATATTCGAATAATTCGAATAGTAGTTTTAGAACTATTCGAAATATTCGAATAGTAAAAATGGACGAATATTACAAGCCCTAGTCACAACAATATAAATATTCTTGTTCATTTAAGGTATAGATGAATAAAAAAAGCAAGCAGTAGCTTTTGCCGTGCAGTGGGACTTATAAAGTTAAAAAAAACCGGGCAAGTACGTGTCGGGCCACGCACATTGTAGGGTTCCGTATCGGCTACGCATTTCTTGTTTGCAAATGAGTACAATGCCATATTCTATGACATTTGTACGTTTTCGTCAAAGAAATTTTACTTCTTAAGTTCGTCGGCTATTACTCGGTAACTAGTAGTGCCTACTTAACCAAAAAAATTTCATTCCCACTTTACCTGTAGGGGAGACACCCCAAAAAAAATTATTTTTGAAAATTTTATTCTACCACATTGTTAATATGAGTATACATACCAAATTACAGCTTTCTAGCATCAAACGCCTAGGCGCTAGACCGCGGACGGACAGACGGACATAGCGAAACTATAAGGGTTCCTTGTAGTTTACCACGGAACCCTAAAAAATGATCTTTAAGGTTTTTTTTTTTGAGATTTAGAACATTTATGAAGTAGGATAGCTCGACCAGGGAAGTACCTCTCATAGAATATCGGCGTGTAGCAGCGGGTTTCGTTCTGTGAGTAAGAAATCCGGAAGCTTAACTCCTTTCTCTTCTCCGTTTCGCTTCTCTCCCTTTAGCAGGCAAATTACCTTCCTTATAGCAGGAAAAGCATTAGTTACGCCCCTGATGTTACTGATGCTCATGCTACTGTGTCTTTTTTAAGTGTAAAACTTTATTATGGTATCCTACTAATATAAAAAGGCGAAAGTTCTGTGTATGTTTGTTACCTCTTCACGTTCAAATGGCTGGATCAATTTTTATGATATTTGGTTTGTAGGTAGCTGATACCTTGGATTACTTACTTGGACTACTTTTTATCCCGAAAAGTACGCGATTCCCGTAGGATTTTGTTAAAAGTCTGTTAGAGATGAGCGCTGCTGTGCATCACAAACGAAATGGCGCGGGTTTCCACTAGATATAAAATAGATAAATATTCAAAAGCAATTAAGATATAATAAGTATTACTACTTAATTATCTTTTGAAACTGTTTGTAATTTTATAAGGACTAAAAAGTATTTCTTTTCTCATTACAAAACAGATTTAAAGTCTACTTAAGCTGAAGGTATTCCCTTTATAAAATTAATCAAATTCATCCTGAATTCAAGTTTAAACTTTGTAATCATTTCGGAACCAAGGTGCGCACGTGCAAAATTTCCGACAAAATTCCACTGGCAGTTTGGTGTAAAAAATAAAAATGTCATTATTGCAAACAATAAATTTTTAACAGGGGGATTGTGAGCCCAAGGTGAGTCAGGCGATAAATCTAGCGGATTTAAAAAATGTTGGTTCATTTCTTGATTAGGACAACCATTGATTTATTTCAATTATAATTTAGCATTCAGTCAGTCTTTTCTATTTGTTACAATATGTTGCATTTTTTATTTGACAGTATCATCATCATCACATTTGACGTTGAGTGGGCGATGACAGTAATGCATAATTATTAAAAAACCGGCCAAGTGCGAGTCGGACTCGCGCACCGAGGGTTCCGTACAAACCTGTAGGTATAATGTTAAAATATTTTTATTATATGATGTAACCAAAAATGTATGCTTTTCGCAATTTTTCATTTTTCGCTTCATCTGTACTATAAGACGTTGCTTTCTAAAAAAATTCAAAATTCTGAGTTTACGGGAAGTACCCTGTAGGTTTTGATTGCGAGTGTCGAAAATGCGTCCAAAATGCGGCATAAATGGCTGTATTTTTTGATTGCGTTGGCTTAGAAGTTTGAATTTTCACAGCTCCTAGGGACAGTGGAGTGGACCTGAGTATTTCAAATGAATCAAATTGATACCTCCATGCGTTCCAGAGAAAAATGGTCTTGACAGACGGACAGACAGACGGACAACAAAGCGATCTTATAAGGGTTTCGTTTTTTCCTTTTGAGGTACGGAACCCTAAAAAGGAAGTATTTTAGGACATCCTTACTAATATTATAAATGAGAAAGTGAGTTTGTTTGTTTGTTTGTTATTCCTTCACGGCTGGACTAAGCAGCCGATCATTATGAAAATTTCATACATATTTTTAGGGGTACAGAGCCCAACATAGGCTACTTTTTTTCCCGTGAAAGTTGTCGTTCCAATGGGAAAATATTTTTTCTACTATAGAGGGCGCTGTATCGGCCAACAGATGGCGCCACACGTCGCGCTATGGGTTGTTTTGTTGTCAAACGAGATCTATGTCATAAAATTAACGCGAGTGAAGCCGCGGGGAAAAGCTAGTTACAAATAAAAAGTATTCGCATTACGACATGTGTGATTGATTATCTATACATATTTATTAAATAAAATAGTAATAATACTTACAAGTGATTAGGATTCAGGTAGCCTTGATTATTTTGAAGACAGATGGTGCTACCAAATTGTATTATTATAAAAAATGTATTTTAAAGTTACTCTGAAGTAATTTGTGGAAATTAACTTTTTATAAGGCGGAGTGAACCCAGAAGAAATTACGAGAGGGGCTTATGAATAAGAGTAACGAAAGCAGGTGTCTACAGGTTAAGTTCACTCACCTTGGTGAAGGTCACCAAAGCCTACAAAGATTTTGGGCATGAACTTTTTATACGGGAGTGCCCATTGCACTGTTGTGATGCTGAATATTTGTTTAAAACATTTTTAATTCGTGATTGAGATGTAAACATTTTGTTCAATGCTTTAATTTTAATTCATTACCAAAATACATTACCCGATTATTCATTTAATTGAGATATAAAATAATGTTGAGTAATTTATTTTGATTTAAAAATTACCTTAAATCAATTTTGGAAGCCGTCCAAAAAAATACTTACTTATTTTTACTTTCTATAAATTACCAACATAATATTTACCTACGTGAAATTGTTTCATTTATTGATCATAATGGTTTATGGGGTATTCCATTTTTAGTACGGAGAAGTTTTGTGTGATCGATGGATTTTGTTAATTAAATGATAATTATTGTTACGTACAGACACAGCATAGGGAATGAAGCGGCCAAACAAACAAACAATAATAAATGGACTATATTTCAAAGATGAAACGGCTTAAATTACATAATAGAGAGAAACAGATAAAATACTAATTGGTAGCAACATTAAAACAAGACGAACAAAAATACAAAAGAACAGACAATTTAAAAGGTAAAAAGGGAAGGATGCCAAGCGGCAGCAGATGTTAAGGAGAAAACATGGTTGCGGCTAATATTTGATACGAACTACTAAACGCCTGAAAAGTGTATCAAAATTACAATGTGCATTTCTAGACCAATAGATAAGTAGATAATAGTATTATAGTTGCATTCTTTACGCTGCATTGTGGTGAAATACATCTCATGCTCAGTGATAAAGTTTATCATGGAAGAACATAACACTGGTTTTCTGTCATTACTAATAAGTCTGACAGATTTATAATAACGACACCCATAAACAACCATTAATCATTGAACACAAATTGATACCCCAATACTTTACAATAAAGTTATGGGACACGATGTAATTATGCATTCACTGTCCGTCGAAATGAGTCAACGAACTCAGTACTGTTTAATTGGAGGATGCGGACTGAGACTGTTGGTAAGCGTAACCAATCGCTGGTCCAGACCAAGAGTCACCACTCAATGAAAGCACATGAAAGTGTCTTAGTATGGTGAATTTAATATAGTTTTGATCACATTTCACACTATTTATTGGTTCCCTAATAAAGACCACGAATCAATTTACATGTAGTTTAATTGTGTTAAAACAAAATACATCAACTAACAACGTTTAGAAACTAAGGCCTTGCCAGAGGTTTTTTTTTGGTCAACACTAAACGAAGTTTTTTACAAAAACTCTATATTTTATAAAGAGGTAGGGCACAGCGGATCCGCACAAATCGGAGCAGCCCGTCTGAGGAAGGACCTTCACCTTATAGCATTGGTCTCGGCCATGTTGTGTTCCTACGGTGAGTAAGGTCTCCAGAGCTCCATTTGGGGGGGGGGAGGGTCGGAGGGTTGGCAACGCGTGAGTGATACCCCCGATATTGCAACCATCTATAGGTTACGGTGATGCTTACCACCAGGCGGGCCGTATGCTTGTTTGCCAACTTTGTGGAAAAAAAAAACGCACTATCCGTACCTAATATCCGTTCTGTCTTCAAGTGCACGATGCACGACATAAAACGATAGTGCGTAAGGTTGCTGAGCGACATTAATCATTATTACCGTGACGAACTCGCACAACCGATTTAAAATTTGCACGATAGTGTACTCACTGTCGAGCGCTGTTGTCTTTCAAAATGGATAGTAGGTAGAAATCTTAAAACTGCTTATATTATACTAGAGAAACCCACGCAACATCGCATCGTTTGCATTTATTTTAAAAAATCCTTTCTTACCGGTTGCCTACGTCATACACCACACTTTTCAGAACACACCCATGTTTCAGGACTCTACTACGGTCAAGACAAAACATTTTGTTTTTTTTTTTCTATTTACATACTTCTCATTACAATCTTTGGAGTGGTAAAGCCTTTATGAAACAGGCTAGCCCGATCGGGGAAGTGCCACCCTCTTACAGAATATCGGCGTGAAGCAGCAATGTGTTTGTCAGTAACATCAAATGATTCATATGCTCGTTTTCCAACCTCAATTTTTTTTGTAAATATTATCAGTAAACACTACGAAAAAAATAGGGACATTTTTAATTGCACATCAAATAAATAATCACCCATCAATTTAATCTCACCATTATCGTAGCAAAATAACATACGCGTTGCATAATAATATATCCTAACAAGCACCTTAAAACTTGCTTATCATATTTGTCTTATTTTTTAAGAAAAGATGCAGAAAAAATATTTTTTCATTACATTGTTTCTAAAAGCAGAACAATTTAACTGAAAAATTATCTCACTCAATCCAAATTGGTATATTAGCTCAGGCGAAGGCTCTCCAGTGACAAAGACATAGAGGTATAAAAGACAGCCACACCGTGTCTCCGTGTCTCCGTCTGTGTCTTCAGTTGCAATAAAAATTGGTCAAGGAATGGTCGGAAAATCATAAAACAGAGACATTTCTAACTGTACCTCCAATAGAACTGAAAGACGGGACTCTTGCGTATCAAATCAATCAATGGGCGAAGTGACAGGAACTTTACAATCTTGGAATCGGACTCCAGACTAAATAAGTAACACTAAATTCAATCAAGATTGGGACACATTAGTAGACGATAATAAAATCTATTAAAGTTATATTTTCATTTTAGGGAAGTGGGGAGTTAGAAAGAGACAAAAGTAGGCTATGTCACTCTCCATCCCTACAACTATTTCCACTTAAAAATCACGTCAATTCGTCGCTCCGTTTTTCCGTGAAAGACGGACAAACAAATAGACACACACACTTTCCCATTTATAATATTAGTATGGATTTATATATATTTACTCTATATTATTATAACAAAAACACGCTTTATGAGGAAGAAGAAGATCATAATAAATGCTTGTGTATTTTTAGGAGAGAAATACAAAATCTAGATGGTTTTAGGGAGCTTTGAAAGAGGGGTATTTCAAAAGGGACTGCGGTCAACGTATCATGGGAACCTTTCATTTCAAAGGTTTCATATATGCAGATATTTAAATAAACATAATGTCACAGAATAGCCCTCAATGAAATGGCCTTATATTCCGATTACTAGTAGGAAAAATCATTTTTATTGTGTAAATAGGTAATACTCGGTTTGTGCCTGTCTTGATATTCTTAGATTATATCGCTCACAAAACATCATTGTAACTAAATATACATGTAGCCTCATAATACACAACACACCAGCACAATCAAATCAACATGTTCTATCAACATCGAGAAGAAAATAATAAAATTTTCTGAATGATCAAACTATCAATTAAAAATCACGAGTTAGCACTTGTTCCGTTGGCACGTTCAAATCATAATTATTAGAACATATATTTATCGTTTTTATGTCTTAATATCGAGTAGTAAATGATGATATTGAGAACTCAATTTTACGCATGACTTAACTGTATTTCTGACTTATAGAGTGCCGTATCCATTTTATTTCAGGAATAAATACATACTTGATTTGTCTTGAAATATAATAGGCACCGATTTAAATTATGTGACGTAACCGTAGATAAAAGAATAATCATCATACTAATATTATAAATGAGAAAGTGAGTTTGTTTCTTTGTTATTCCTTCACGGCTTTACTAAGCAGCCGATCATTATGAAAATTTGTACACATATTGTCAAGGGTCAACCCAACATAGTCTAATTTTTAGGCGGGCGAAGCACTATAGCGAAGTTTGCAATCGTGGAAATCATTTCATAACAAGGAAAAATAAAAACTCGTCATAATCTAAACTGATACAAATAAAATAATTGCAAATGCACTCTCTCACAATAGTTTATTATATCGGGAACTCGGGACATAATGACTCATAAATAATAGGTGATGGAAGTTCGCTGTGATTACACTTGCTAAAGTAAACAAACAAGTACATATTTGTACATCCATGTCGATTGAGTCGATTTTTCTGCGACAACACGTTATTATCATAATGATTTCTGCTCTTATTATATTTTACTAGCGTTTTTGTTCGCAACTTCGTCCGCGTGAAGTTCCGGACCCGTTCCCGTGGGAACCATATTGAATTTCGGGAAAAGCTATAGCCTATGTCACTCACTGATAATGTAGCTTTCTACTGGTGAAAGTATTTTTGAAATCGGTCCAGTAATTTTGGAGCATATTCAATTCAAACAAACAAACAAATCTTCCTCTTTATAATATTAGTATAGAAGTATAGACAAATGTAAATTCGTAACTGTAACTAGAAATAGTGAAGGCTTCTGTATAAACTACTATAAACCATTTAAATTCTGATTATTCTGACGCAAAATCGGCTCGATCGCCAGGGACGTGACCGCCGCCAGTGTTAACTTTGTTAATTAAACAGTGTAAATTACATGGTGCGTAGTTTTTATTTGATGTATCAACTAAAGAAATTATGTTTTCGTCATCGAGTTATACGTTGACCACAGATTAGGGAGTCACTGTCAATTTAGTGTCACGCATTCTTAAATGTGTAGAAATTTATACATAATACTTTCACGCGACACTAATTAAAAATTTAGCAGTCGTCATCGCACGTTTTTAAGTGCGTAATGTAATGCTAGCGATATTGTTTACTTATCTTTTCTGAGCATTCTATAGGTATGTCAGAGGAAGAGGCTCGAACAAAATTACCAATACACGAAGTAACTATTAAGTAATCTGTGCCAATAATACAATATGGCGTACTTGACACTTCTATCTGTTTTGTTTTTTTATGGATTAGAAGTGCAATTCTGTTTTTATGACGTAGATATCTATAAGGTCAGTAACCTTTCTATAGAGTGCACTCGAGAAGAAATATGGCTTTCGGTAGGTGCGATCGACCCGGATACCACATTGTGGCAAGTGGAAACAAGGTGGCTACAAGTGCTTACTCACATGTTATGCAGTAATTCAACTGTTTAAAAAAGTCCGCGCGGCTTTAGTACATTTTTAATGACCTATTTTATATTCTGTAAGTTCGGAACTTAGTTAACGTTCTTCCTCCGCATCATACGCATGGCACGCGAGACGCGACAAAGGTCGGGTTTTGGCAAGTATTCCTACAGTTGGCAAGGGCTTTCTAAGTATGGGTCAAAATCTAATTTGTGAGTGTGAGTCATTGACTCGAAAAGAAGAAGAAGAATTGATATTTAAAATTGAGATGCTGATAAAATATTTTATTGTGTTCCAAAACTTCTGTTTGATGTGCAAAATGTGCCCAATTACCTAGCTCCTAAGTAGGTTCATGTAGAAACTTAGCGATACTGCTACAGAAAATAATATTGCACAACTTCACAAAGTAACATTTGAGGCCAACTAGGAAATGAAATTCCGTTTGGCAAGCAAGCTTGAACATTTGAACAATGCTATTTCATTGCGAAGTCTATGAAATGGCACTTTAGATCACAGTCCAAATACCTTTTTCATATCAATCGTGTTTTATTGAAGAACCATGACATTCGTATCCGCACTTGATTGTTGCACTTAAAAATAGTCTGCCGCGTGTAGAGCGTAACTGAATGCCAAATCCTACCAACAAAAACTATCAAATTCTACAGGTGCAAGTGCAATTTTATTACCATATCCCATACATTGCAAATTAGAAGCACGTGACAAACGTTTGTGTGCATGAATATGGTTGTTAGTCCAGGTTTGAAATTGTATTTATACAATTACTAGCGAAACCCGCGCAACTTCGTTTGCGTGTATTCCCGTGGGAAGTTCGGAATGTATCTATATATATATAAACGTTCCTCTTGATCACTCTTTCTATTAAAAAAACCGGGCAAGTACCTACGTGTCTCCTAGCTAGCGTAGCGTAGCGTAGCTCCTAGACGCTTAATGCTAGAAAGCTGTATGGTATGTATACGCATATTAACAATGCTAACAAAGTGGTAGAATAAAATTTTGGAAACTTTTTTTTGGGGTACTTGTAAAGTGGGAATGAATGTTTTTTTCACCCCGACCCCGTGTTGTGGGGTGTCGTTAGATAGTTCTCTTAAAACATTGATCCGTTTGCGAATTATTTACATTTAATAACGTGCCAATTTTCGTTTTGCATGGTCGTGGTCCCCTCCCCCTCTATCTCCGAAAGTCTTGTGTTAAGTTGTGTTTAGAAATCTGAAAAAAATCATGGTAGTAGTCCATATAGTGAACCTACAAGGAAAACTATAACGGTTATGTAGACTGTACTAGTTACCGAGTAATAGCCGACGAACTTTTGAAGTAAAATTTCTTTGACGAAAACGTACAAGTCCTCGAATATGGCATTGTGCTCATCTGAAAGCAAGAAATACGTAGCAAAACGGAACCCTGCATTGTGCGTGGCCCGACACGTACTTGCCCGGTTTTTTTAATACAACCGAACATTCCATTTAACTATGAAAGAGAATAAGACTGGTCTGCATGAGCCGTACGACCGAAACCAGTGCTACTTTTAATTATTTGTTAATGCTAATCTTTTAGTGTAAAATGAAGTCTGTCTGTCTGTCCCCGTGTATGCTTAGATTTTGATGATCTAAGCATTCCGAAATTCCCATGGGAAAGCGAGATACTCGAAAATGATGCTACGCGGGTTTTAGTTAAATAATAAAATAACAGTAGCACTCGCTTCGGTCGTCGTGCAGCTCATACTGACATTTGATTCCGTACATTTTGTCTCTTCGTGTCTTCAACAAACCATATTACCTATAATACCTATAGCGATGCCTGTAGCCCGTAAACTTTGTTAGGTTGTCATTAGATGACTTTGTGTAATTCATCAAAGAGTTTATAAAGTTTGACAATGAAACAAGTATTCAAGTAGACATTTGGTAGACAAATTAATTTCACTAAAGGATATTGTCCGATTTGTTATATCAATAATCAAAATGTTTCATCCTATCGATGTAAACCACCTAAAATTATCCTGCCTGCGCTTTATAATCAAACCAAATCAAAATTATTGGCCTACCATCGGAAAATACCTTGACATAGTTGCAGTAAAAGGTATTAGTAGTCTCGCGAAACTATGTAGGTACCTATAGTTTAATATAAAGCAATAATAGTAATATAAACCGGATTCGCTCGACCTCTTCCTGTTCTTTTTGTGCACTTTGTCAATTATCGGTGTTTTCAAGCAACCTCGCAGCTACTGGTCGGGTAACGAATATCGCGAAATAATATCTTAGTCATTTTAAATGAAAAATTCCCTCTCTCTCGTAATTTTTCATTTTTATAGACGGGGAGGTGAAAATTTTGAAATGAAAATGGATAGTTGAACCCGTCTAGTACAACGTATCCCTTTTATGGTTACCGTAAGAACTATAAGAACAATCATAATCTTAGTTATTACCCGCTTAGCTTGGACTTACTCTACGAATTAAGGAACATAATTATTTTTAATGTCTTTCTTCAAAGGTAGAGGAAGGGGAAGGTCTAGAAGAGCTGCTAACATGATACAAGTAAGGTAAAGACAGGAGTGCTACTCGAAATATGAGTTGCACAAAAACATTTAAAAGTTAATGAGACATTTAATTATGTTTGCCTTTATCAAAGTAAAGCAGAAAAACCGGGCAAGTACGTGTCGGGCCACGCACAATGTAGGGTTCCGTATCGGCTACGCATTTCTTGATTGCAAATGAGTACAATGCCATATTCTATGACATTTGTAAGTTTTCGTCAAAGAAATTTTAGTCCGTCGCGTCGGCTATTACTCGGTAACTAGTAGTGCCTAATTAACCGTTATAGTATTCCTTGTAGGTTCACTAAATAGTAAAATTATGAGTAACATGCGTCTTTAATATTGCTATAACTATCCAGTTTAAAAAAAAGGGAAATAATTCGAAATACTTCTGTTTTGTCTGAAGTCCACATAACAATTACTACCTTTTTCGATCGTCTATTTTTGAAACTACTAATGCTAGAGATACTGTCGTGTAGGTCTTTTCACGGACATCACGCCTATGGTGGTAACTCAAATTGGAAGTATTCCGAGTTACTGCCTTCTACGATGCGGGTGTCGATATATTCATGATATACTTCTTGTTCTTTTACTGTATTCCAGATACTCTTATGGGATATTGTATCAAAGGCTTTTTTTATAATCTATGTATGCAATGTATAGAGGCCTTTGTTTTTCTGTGTATGTTTGAATCACTAGTTCCAGTGTGTGAATATGGTTTATCGTGGAGAAGCCTTTTCTAAATCCCGCCTGTTATATAAAAAATAACAATTAATACAGTATACAAAACCTTTACTACATAATAGCCTGTGTCGGGAACAAAGCGTACGAGTAACTACACACATACAGACAAAATCTCGATTAATTTTTCCGCTATGACACCCCATATTTCCCCCTGTCAATTAAGATTATCAATGAAAGAGAGAACAAAGTGAATAACTCATTATGTCATGGTCAGACGGCCGTTTTATTCAGCAGCAAAAGTAGTGATCAGGACCATTCCATTATGAATGTAAATTGATATGTTATTTGTTTGACTCATACAATTTATTAAATGAATAGAACATACCTACTTGCAATCATTGAGTATGTTTGAGTATAGGGAATGCTTGCAATGATAGACAAACTATTTCAAAAAAACAAGTATTAATACTTAGAAAGAAAGAAAGAAAGAAAAATGGTTTATTTGACGTAAAACACAATTTTAACAGGGTTTACATTACATTTTCCTTACACTACTATGTAAGCATATTATTTTAATAATAAAAAATCTACAAATCTTTTATTAATTAAGTTTGTTGTCATTCGAGTATTCGAATTTACTGATGTTCAGCCTATTGCTAAGTATTTCTATTATATAGAGACAACCCCAATTTCAAAGTACTCGTTTACATAAAGGTATTCTATTAAAGTTTGTTCAACTATCTGATACTGCTAATAACTTTTTACCTATATGACATATTCGTAATATGCTGTTCGTAAACAGCTGTCGCAAAGTGCAAGTGCAAAGTTCAGTACAACAATTTGCTGTTAGTTAATAGTATGTTTCTCCACCGACCTAATATGAGACCGATTTGTCGTTGCGCGTGTCACAACTGAACGAACAAGCCAGTTAAGCAAAGACACCCCTAGTTAGTATTTAGATTGGCACGTTAAGCTTCCAGTCCCAACTGTTGTCGATATTTGACATACGTTAAGTTACCGTCAGATGACGTCAGATGAATGAAAAAATTTTTTAAAGCGGTCCAGTAGTTTCGGAGCCAATTCAATGCAAACAAACAAATTTTTCCTCTTTATAATATTACACTGGGCGTCAAAAATAAGTAACAGTTTTAAAATTGCAATTACTCTTAAACTATAGAAGTTTGAGTTTTGAAATAAAAATCAATATTTAAAAGACGATATCATGCATGAAGTTTTTATCAAATGAAATGAAATTGTCTTTTAACTTTTTTATATTTCAAAAACTTCTGTAGTTTAGGAGATATTGCAATTTTAAAACTGTACTACTTATTTTTGACGCCCAGTGTAGTATAGACTAGGGGACATCCTCGGTTATACCCGTGCAATCCGATTGTTTCTATCCCCGGGATGATTTACCGATTTACGGGATACGAACTAAAAATAATAATATGCTGTGTGTGTTAACTAAAAATTATAACATATAAACTATCTGTGGTACAAACTTCAAGTAAATATGTAATTTGCTTCAAAGAGTATCAAATCATAGGAAAAATCTATTGGGTGTATATTTTAATGTGTTATATAGTTTATGTGTTATATGTTAACCCAAATTGCTAACACATTAGTAATGTGTTAGCAATTTGGGCTTATTTGCTGTGTAAGCTGTATTTACTCTCCACTTGACTTTCGAAACCATCATCTTATACATAGACAAACAATACTTAAACTATTGAACTTTACTATTTATAGACTACCGTGTTCGTTTTGTACTTAACATAAAGCTTTTTAACACAAAAAGGTGAAGTACAACAAGCGAACAAGAAATAGTGGTAACCATGAAAAGAAACGTGCTTATCCAAACAATCTTATCCTAAAACCTACTTATGATAATAATCGTAAAGAACAACGACCACTTTGTCAAGGTATCGGCTTCTTATTATCTACCAAATACATGAACATATTGTAAAATTGTATTTTTTTTTACAGACAAAAGCGGTAGTAGCCAGACCTTCTGCTTTTGCTACGGTCTTTTACTTACTTTTATTTTCTTCGAATAAGCGATTCTGATAAATCCAATATCATTATGTTTCTCCACCAGACTTATAAGAATAATTTACTTTACAACAAACCTTGGTATTAGGTTCTTATGAATCAAAAATACTATCGAAAAAGTCAACAACCTTCCGAGTGTAGGAAATGTAAGGGAATTCTGGTAATTCATTGAGATAATTGAAGAAGGCGCCTCCCATGGTCTTACTAATTGCCTTTCCTTTCTACAGAGCGCAACGCGTTTAAGTACAAATGTTTTGAATCTAAACAACAATATAAGGTTATGAAACGGTCTATTAAAGTGAGAATATTATAATTGAGTATAGGTATGTATATAATAAAATTTTATTACGTTACCTTAAACAATAATTTCCGTCGTAATATAAAGATAATTAATGTCAATAAAAAATGAGGATTGTAATGAAAAAAATATTTACAAATGACTTATAAAAATCAACTTTTGTTTGCGAAATGAAACAGTATACTGGCGTTTAGGGGTCCGTTCCGTCAAATCGAACGGCTCATGGAGTTTCCTCCGAGAACTTGTTCTCATCTCCAAGATGGTCAAGATGGTCTGTCTGCACGAAATTTTAGTGCCAAGAACTTATTGACATCAAACCTTACTCAAATTGACGTGTAACGGTGTAACCTTATTTTAATGATAAACTTTCTTTCCGCAAAATCTAACAACACAAACAAATCATTATAATTCAAAACGGACAGTCCACCCGATAATCTACAATAGCAAGTGTATAAATCTAGGAAGACCTATAATTAGGGCTAGCAGATAAACAGAAAGCCGATTACCATGAAACGTTATAGACCAACTAGATATCCATTCTTCTCAGGATAATATAAACCCTAGAAATTTTCCAAACAACTCGAAAGAGTTTCCCAACCTTACTTTACGCACTTTATGTTTATTAAACGCCCTTATCTAGTAGTTTACTCTATACCCGCGATGAATTTAAGTCCAATAAATGTTGGGCTGTTGTTGCCTGTTTACTACAATACGACCTAAGCTCACGTAAGTAAATTATTGAGGTTAGTTTTCCACAGAAACGAGAAGTGCGTAGCGGAGAGATATGTCATTAACAAGAAACCAATAAGATTTTGTTTGTAAACGTCATTTACTCATTTATTTTATGTCTCAAATGGAGATGTCTCTTAGACCGTTCGCCCACGACGCGATTCACAAGCGACTCGAGTAGCATACGCGTATCCTACTAGTTGCTCGTGAGTATCTTTCGCCCAAATTAACCGTTGAATATCAGTCGCGTGCGACTGCTTCACTTGATTTATTTAAGTAGTGTCGTGGGAGAATGGGCTTATTGTGTAAAAAATGTTTTTGTACAAGTGGTAACTCTCAATAGTGTCACATGGATATCGATTGAGTTGTTAAAAGGATTTAGAGGTACATATGGCTACAGCAACTTGTGTCTAAACCCTACAGCTGCAGTAACGATTGGAATGTCAGATAATTGGCAATCCATAAGATAGAAATACGTGCCTATTGGCCTTTTATAAAGTATATTAAAACCGCTGCAGCTGTTATCGTTTAAAGTACATGTGAACGAAGAAATAAATGGAGAAAGTAATAATGTTATAGCAAAAATAAAAATAATAATCAGTTATTCAGACAATAATGCTTTTATAGGCATAAGTGTCGTATATAAGTATTGAATAAACGTATTGACTGCCACGTTTTCGAGTATAAACCCACTAGTAAAAGAAATGGTGAAAGAAACGGGCTTTTTTGTGATTAATTATTACATTTATATTTTAATAGTGATAAAAATTGAGATGCCATATAGGCGTATTTTTTATACAGATAATTTCTCTCTGAAATTCATGTCGTTCGTTCGTAGAAAAGAAATGATACGGTCTAATGAATGCAGAAACTGGATGAGCATGACCTATAATATAATCTTTCAATCAAAAGCCATAACTTATAGGTATGTATCGTAACAGCATCTCGTTTATCTAGGAAAGTTATAAAATTCCCGGACATGCTTTAAAACACCGCCGTTTCGTGAGGCCGGTCAAGTCAGTCGTATTGGATTATAGCAGCTCTATGCAGATTTTATCTATCAAAAGCCGAACAAAGCTTTTGGACTCCTTCGCAACAATACACAAGTGGGTGTCGACCATTATATGGGATGTATGTTACCTAGTCCTATTTGGATCGACTTCCCGCGTTTAGTGCTTTATTTCTGTATGTACCTGGATCTATATTTTATTTATTCTTATAAATGTACTCATACATTGTAACAAACGAGTGAAAGAAAAAAATTGCTAAATGACAAAAAAAGGCCGTAACCGGGTTTCTTTCGCCATTTCTTTCACCGGTGGCCATTTTGCTTGTGTCCGAAATGGTGGTAGTATATAACGTAGTTTATTTTCTTTATACATATATACAAATTGTAAATGACAAGAAAAAGTGCCTGTGAAGGTCTAATTTCTGAAATAAACGATTTCATTTCATTTCATTTCATTAGTCAAATTATGAAATGGCGGCGTTTCACGACATATGCAACTCTTAGAGTAGGTGTAGATAAGCAAGCTATAGAGCGCGCGCATCGCTCTTTGACCATTGTGCAAAGCGTAAGCAGATTTCCTATAGTGCTAATTTTTAGTTTGCTTCCATTTCGTCGTTTTTACAGCTCTGCACCATGATTCCATAAAAACCGAATAAATTACATCGAGAGAAACAATCACCGTGCGTGACTAATAGCTTCGTTCGTTGCTGGCTTCGTTGTTGCTGTTTTGAGTTCGTCTGTTTATTCCCTGATCATACTCGTGCTTACCGTTCATACTAGCTCAAGCGCGCTCTATAGCTTACTTATCTATACTCTAAGATATACGATCGGACATTGGCATGATGATAATTTATACCATAATTTAAAATACATCTATCTATAATATAATAAAAGTGTAAAAAAAGTTTGTCTGTACATTGAATATATTTCCAAAAAAATTGTTTAGGGCGATGAAGAATAAGCAATGGAACAAGAATTTCGAAAAATATTGTCCGTCTGTTTGTATGTTTGTATGTATGTATGTTTGTACACGCTAATCTCAGAAACGGCTGAACCGATTTGGATGCGGTTTTCACTAATATGTAGTGATTTGCTCAACTTAACATTTAGGGTATGTTTCTTTTCAAAATTCCCACGGGAATCCGAGATATACGCAAACGAAGTTGCGAGGGTATATGAACGCACAGCCCAAACCGCTGGGTCTAGAGATTCCAAATTTGGCATGTAGGTTCCTTACGACGTCTAGGGATGTACTAAGAAAGGATTTTTCAAAATCCCACGCACACGCATGCGCAAACGTACCTTATCAGGACCGGGCCGACCGGACCGGACCGGACCGACTGGACCTGATCGGACCGGAATATATATATAAAATTCAAAGTCCTGACTGACTGAACTATATATATATATATATATATATATCAACGTACAGCCCAAACCGGTGGGTCTAGAGATTCCAAATTTGGACTGTAGGTTCCTTACGACGGCGACGTCTAGGGTACAAAGAAAGGATTTTTCAAAATTCCCACGGGAAACCGAGATATACGCAAACGAGGTTGCGAGGCTATATCAAATTTGGCATGTAGGTTCCTTACGACGTCTAGGGATGTACTAAGATAGGATTTTTCAAAATCCCACGCACACGCATGCGCAAACGTAGTTGCGAGAGAACGCACAGCCCAAACCTCTGGGTCTAGAGATGCCAAATTTGGACTGCAGGTTCCTTATAAGGACCGGACCGGAACCGACCGGACCGGACCGGAACGGATCAGACCTGATCGGTCCGGAAGGAACCGCACCGTACCGGGCCGTGCCGGACCGGACCGGTTTTTTTTCTGTAGAAAAATATGGTAATTGGCATGTAGGTTCCATATCAGAACCGAACCGACCGGACCGAACCAGACCGACCGGACCGGATGGAACCGTACCGTACCGGGCCGTGCAGGACCGGAATTTGTTTCTGAAGAAAAATATGCTATTTGTTACTAGGCCACGCGGGCGAAGCCGCGGGCAGAAGCTAGTATTTAATAAGCCGGAGTCATGCTATCGTGCCGTGTACAAAAGCTTTGAGGCTCAACTGTACATATGTGTGAAACCCGATACTGTGTGTTTCCGCGTTTATTTTCAAATTAAGGTTTTTTATTATTATATTACAAAACGCAGTAAAAATGATAATTTTTATTAGGTTTACGATTATAAGGTTTCTTGACACCTACTACTATCCGACTTTTGAAATGTGTTTCCGTAGCGTTCTGCTTGTTGAATTTAAAGATATTTACAACAATTGTTTTCAATTGTTAGAGCAAGGGAGGTTTAAAGAGTATGAAGTAATTTTTTAGGTAGTAGACTCTACTACTTAAAAACTGACTTTACTCTCTTCTCTTCTAATCGCACTACTAAGTAGGGCATTTACAAAATGATAATACCGATACATTGGAACTGATTACTTCACTTTAATGTATGTTTATTAATTAATTGATGATTATTATAAACGAGCATTAAATTGTTATTTTGTAATTTCTGTCTACCCTAATAAGTGAATAAGATTTATCCCGCGAAATACAAAAGTTACCGTAGATAGGAAATTAGGTACATTCAAAAAGCCATTTAAAGAAAATTTCATAGGTATATTTCCAAATTAATGTTTGGGAAAATTACATCGTAACCTAAACTTTATAAATAAATAAATAATAAATATATAGGGACAAATCACACAGATTGAGCTATATAGCCCCAAAGTAAGTTCGAAACTTGTGCTATGAAATACTAGCTTAATGATATTATATTTTATAACAAATACATAGATAGATAAACATCCATCCAAGACCTGAGGCCAATCAGAAAAAGTTCATTTTTCATCATGACCGGGATTCGAACCCGGGACCTCCTGGGTGACGGTCTGGCGTGGTAACCATTACGCCACGGAGGTCGTCAAACTTTGACATAAGTTATAAAAATAAAAACGCCAATCATAATGAAAATTCAACTATTGTCTTCTAAATATGCTCGTCTGCCAACCTCTTATATAAAAAAAAATATCCTTCCGAATGCCTTATGCTAGTATTCGAAACGTCAAGCTTTCATAAATCCATTCTCTTTTGATTCTCGAAGCTTTTAATCAATGATGGACCTTTTATGATCCCCTTAGCGTACAGGGACTACCCGTCTGCATTTCTGACGAGTGTCGACAATCGATAATCGACTTTGTATTAAATTTTTCACTAATTGGAACTTTGCTAACTGCGACGGACGATCCGCGACGGATTGTCCAATTTATTTTTGGCAATCCGTAGCGGACCGTCCGTTGTGGAATCCGCATCGCACTGCATAGGCTTTGTATTGATATTTTGACTAAAATGAAAAAGCCTTCGCTGTGATGTGCTTAATAAAAAATGCTAACTAAATACTAAATGAAATCGTATTGTATGCTAACCAAATAGTTAGTAAATTATAAAATTTCAAGGGTACGAATTAGGATTAGCTGTGAATTTTGCATTTGAAATTATACAGAATTGAAATTAAAATCGCGATTGCTATGCAGAGTAACCTAGCAGGTTTCAATCATAAATAATTTGGAAACAATTTCGTATTACATAATTTCAGTTTAACACCATTTGTTTTTACACTTAGGTCAAGGAAAAGGTAAGCATTTGGTATGAAGTGGTGTTCTTTCAAGCTCACGTATGTCATATCTCAATAACCCTTCTAGTAGTCAGTTAAAATGGGGCAGAAGCCACGTGCCCTATCGCCGGCGTCGAGTCACGCTCGACATTACATAATAACAAAGCATAAGGAAATGAATCTTCATTTAGCACGAACTTTTTTATCAACGGTGTTTTCAAAATGTTTATTGTCTTATATTTTCGGTAGTTAGTAGGTAGTTTTAGATCGAATAAACTTTTCAAGTTAATAAAACATTATATTATTGAAACTAAATATGACATGTGTTAATCCAGACAAGACAAGTTATAGTGACTTGTGGGAAGCACACGGAAAGAAAAGAAGATGTGTACACGTGTTTTTTTTAATATTTGTGATTGAAACAAGATATATGCCTCTGCCAATCCGCATTGGAGCTACGTGGCAGAGTGAACTCTAATCGCTTTCGATTGAAAGGACACCCGTATCCCTGCAGTGGATTGATTATGGGTTGATATTGGTATGATGAAGCAAGAAATTTACTGCTAGCTAGGAAGTGAAGTTAGGCACGAAGACAAAAGAAAGTGAATACGCAGTAGGACGAAGAGCCCGTTAACACTCTCGTTTATGCTCAACTTCGCGAGAGTGTAGAACATTTTGTAAGCCTCTATTATGTAAGGTGGCAACTAGACTTTTCCCCTTCTAATAATGCTGCAAAATAATTGAGCACCGCACATGTTCCGCGTCAAGTTTCCAGGTTAGGACGCGCAGAGTTTAGTTAGGTGACGTCACCGAAATAAGTCACGTCACGTTTTGCGCCTCAGTTGTTACCTAATGAATGGCTTTAAAGAAAAGGGGATTTCGAAACAACCGCATAGGGATGAAATTCGTAACTGGAGTTAGTCATGTAAAACCCATGAGCAGGGATCGCCCTGCTTGCTATCTCATCTGGAAAGTTTGTATATTCGAATGTATGACTCTATTTGCCATACCCTGTTTTTCCGAACTTCTGACACAATATGTACATGACTATTTATATTATGTACAGTTAATGTAGTAGGTACTAGTATGTACAGTTATTAGGAACATAATAATCATTACTATACGTGTGGGTTGATTTTTTTTATATCTCATAAAATGTACACTTAAATAACAATTAAATTTATACGAGTTTCCGTTTTAGAATTTAATAAGCGTTCAATATAAAAAAGTAATGAATAAATAACGTAATGGTTCCTGGTCTTCGTTGTTGACTTTGACGCCGTGGCGTTAAACACGTTCCCCGTCGTATTGTACCAAATATGGTATCCTACACGTTTGTTCATGTGCCATGCTATAATATCCAACAAACCTGTACGTATTGTTCCTTCTTATTATACGCAAACTAAAAGTAAAATTTAAACTTTTGTTAAAACTATACTTACACGTACCTATAAAATGTCTAATCAATGTGATAAAGAAGCGCGGTGGCCCCTTAACACAATTACCGCTTACCAGCTTACAAGACACCAGACACTGTTACCTACTGAACTTTACGTAGAAGAAGAAGAAGAAGAAGAAAATACATTTATTCTGTACAGCACGTAAGTACTTCTAAGTTGATGAATAAAGATTTTATTTTATTTTCAACAAAAATACTAGTTTTTATTAATTTTATTCTAGACGTACGAAAAGACTAGGTAGAAAGAATCTCAATTTAAACTGTCTGCAAAGAAACCCAGAGAAAGATCTTTTAAATTAATGGAACATATTTAATACTATAAAACAGGGCTTTCTTATTGTACAATACAATCCCTTGTCTCGTCGTAAGACGTCCTCAGAATGGAAAGCAAGTATTGTCTGCTCTTCACGATGAAAAGGAGACAAAGAATGCTTGTCGTGCGTGGCGTGCCTATTACAAGGTAAAATTAAAGTTGAAATAAAAATTTTCACGTTTTAATTTATCCGAGTGAATTTCATTAGAGAATGAAGAAATAAAAGTGTCTTTTACCATCGGGTTCGATTCGATAATGATGCAGCTTTTCTTTTAAGCACTTATCGTATTTCCAATACGAACTAAAATGTATTAAAAAATGCAATTAAACAATTCCTGTCTAACTCAATTTAAGTGGATTTTACAATAAGTGCACAAAACGAACCATTTTTATCCGAGGATAAAATGGTTTTGTATACATGTTATAAATTCTGCTTTTCACTTCGATTGCGAGGAAATAAAACAGTAAGACCTGTTTCCCGCCGCTTTTTAAAAAAATCTTATGACATTGATATTACACTTGGGCTCAAATAAATTAAAGAAAATATTATAAAATAAATTCTATCTCTGAACTTTTTATTGTGTTTGGCTGTATGGCTAATTTTCTTTGCCTTAATATAGATACATTTATGAGTAGATACGTTAATGCACTTGTGCACGAAATTCGATTTTGTGCAGCCTATATCCTGCACAAATAAGCAATTTCAGAGCATGAGAAGTGAGACTTTTAAGTGTTCATATTTTTGTTACATTCAAGTTCTGGCACAGTGGTTACATAGCACTTGTATGATATACCGACATATTGTGACATAGGTACTGATGTGATATGTGCATCGCCGGGGTTCATTAACAATACTAGATTACGAAATAATATTAGAAATTGTTGCCTCACGTGAAAACTTAATCAACATAGCCAGAAGAGAGGAGAGCCCGACAGACCCAAGCATCTCGTTGCATTCGCGGGGTCGCGAATGGTCTCCTATCCCGTGGCAATGGGGATCATAAGACACCTCGACTGTTTTTAGTGGGCCCACCCAGATGGGGAGCCCGACATCCTTGCCGCATATTCCCCGAGCTGTGGGGCTGCCTCAATATATCCGTCGTAAAAAAAAAGAATAAATAGCTCAAGCTTAAATTGAGTTAGACAGGAATTGTTTAATATTATTTAGCCCATGATGGTAATGGTAACAAGTACATAATAATAATAATTTATAACATTAGAATTGATTATTTCTATGAATATTATAACGAAACCAAACCGTTTATCGCCTGGGGTGGGGTAGTGAGAATTTGTAATTAACGGTGTATGTTCTGCGGCTTTAAATTTGTTGTTAAGGATTCATAAGGGATACATTGTTTTGGATAAATATTATAACAATAGACCTTAGTACTAAAAATCATAAGTAAAACGAATATAGGTTTACATTATTTTTACAAAGTAGTGCTTTTTAAAATCTCGGGAAGTTTAAAAAAGTATATAATCCCACTAATATAATAAAGGCGAAAGTTGTGTGTGTTTGTTACTTCTTCACGCTCAAATGGCTGGACCATATTTTATGATTTATGGTATGTAGGTAGCTAATACCTTGGATTAACACATGTACTTTTTATCCCGCAAAGTACGCGACTCTATATTCTATTTTTAAAAAACACATATATAATTTTAAGCAGTTAGTAACCGATAATTTCACAATAACAATATATACATTTTATTTTTTATTTATAATAAAGTATCCCAAGTATGACGAAGGGTCATTTCTCGAACGGTTAATACGAATTGCTACATAAATATCCGGATTCGTCGGCATGAGAGCGAGTCCCAACCCTTGATCTTCAAATTTATCGCTGTACAAAGTCACTTCGAATACATTAAATAGTTTATTATTATTACTATTCAACCCAGACGCCCTTCACGTGGACCGTGAAGTCCCATTGTTTAGTATGCTGTTATCAAAAATAAAAGTACCTATACCATAGTAAAAGTCCTGTGAAAACACACACTGGTCGTAGCGAAATATATTATTAAAATTATCTATATATATAAAAGAAAGTCGTGTTTGTTACAACACTTATAACTCGAGAACGGCTGGACCGATTGCCATGGTTTTTGATTTGTTGGATTTGTTTCCGTCCCGAATAGCAGAATACATCTTAAAAACAATGAAAACTCGATTAGGGGTAGGGTAGGGGTAGGGTAGGGGTAGGGGTAGGGTAGGGGTAGGGTAGGGGTAGGGTAGGGGTAGGGGTAGGGGTAGGGGTAGGGGTAGGGGTTGGGGTTGGGTAGGGTAGGGTAGGGTAGGGTAGGGGTAGGGTAGGGGTAGGGTAGGGGTAGGGTAGGGGTAGGGTAGGGGTAGGGTAGGGGTAGGGTAGGGGTAGGGTAGGGTAGGATAGTAGTAGGGTAGGGTAGGGGTGGGGTAGGGTAGGGGTAGGGGTAGGGTAGGGGTAGGGTAGGGGTAGGGTAGGGGTAGGGTAGGGGTAGGGTAGGGGTAGGGTAGGGTAGTGCCTCTAAGGCGGAACAAAGTTTGCTGGGTCAGCTAGTATATAATAAAGATACCTATCTATATTATATATAATTTTAGACATACGAAAAACTGATAATGTGTATTTATTTGAAGATCTGACCAGCAACTGTCGCCGTTACGGTGCGCGGACAACTTACTTTTTTTTATATAGCTATCGATGAGTTTAATCAACAAGATATGTAGTCGGAGTAGAAATGATCGAAAATATATAGATGAACATAGAAACTTTTGATACAATTATTCTTATGACTACAATAGGATATTTATAACTTCTTATTCCTTTACGTGTTATCACAATCCACTGAAATGGAATAAAATGGAAGTATATTTTCTTATATCGGACGCCGCCATTATTTATCTGCGCAATCTCATTGTAACCGTTCTCATGGGAATGTCTAAAATCTTTTCATTATAATATGTATCTTCTGTGAAAAAATTTCGTACTGACAGGAGGCAATTCGCATAAAAATCTCAGAGAGATACCGTTTTTATATCATCAATCATGTATGTACAATTATTATTGTAGATAGACGTAAGCGTTGGTTGGTACGTCTAGCACTCTTCCACAAACTCCTTTGTGTGTATTTATTTCAAAATTATCAAAAGTGGTAATGAACATAGTTAACGTCCCGGGAAATTGGAAAAGGATTAAGAGTAGATATTGACCATTATCATGTGGAATGGCATACCCCACGCTGCTAAGTATAGCAGTGACGATGGTCAGTGTTTTCATATATTTTTTATG
The DNA here is from genome assembly GCA_905163395.2 of Endotricha flammealis. Taxonomy (NCBI): domain Eukaryota; kingdom Metazoa; phylum Arthropoda; class Insecta; order Lepidoptera; family Pyralidae; genus Endotricha; species Endotricha flammealis. The sequence goes on along the minus strand of LR990852.1, from coordinate 9,713,280 downwards.
ACAGAGAAGGACAAACGAGGTATCAGGACACTCACCGCTGCCATGGACATGCCCGACTATAAGAACCTATGAAGGAATGAAAAAGGCAGAACAGGTAAAGGAAACAGGGTGTAGGAAACAGGAAGAGTACCTATTAGACTTCCGGCTCTATCACTTATCGTACGTAACACAGCGGAATATCACCTCTATTTCACGTTGTTATTCTGTGAGTGGTACTTCACCACTCGATCTAACCCATTTCATAAATGCTCTACCACTCCAAACATTATACGAGTAAATGGCAAAGCTTTAAATATTCCCGAAGTGGCCTGCGCTTTACGGATCTTTTTGGAAACCGCTGCTGTAATTTTTGAGGTAATCGAAAATACATTGACATTTTAAAGGAGTATTTCTTCTAATCAATGATGATTATAATGATTATGATCTGCTCAAGGTACTTAACCCGAAAATATATTAAAGTTTAGCGCGCCCTGAACGTCACATTCTCGGACGCTTCCCAAAACTATGCAGGACGGCGTATCTACAGACTTGACCTCTAAATTTTAGACGTCCTTTATGAACAGTTCTAGGAATTCGTGATAGTATTTACGACAGATAATGATATCATTCAGTATATTGTACACAGACACTCTAAACTTTGATTAATCGTAATGAGACGAGAATGAATTCGGTTTTTTAAACTAATTAGGTTTTCTACTAATCTTCACTATTGGTACTGTTTATTATTCTGTGCTATTGGTATAGTACCTACATACATCGTAGTTGGTGATACTAGCTTTTTTAATTTGTTAAGGCAATGTCTGTTTAGCATTGTCGCTGTACGTTTTATCGATGTACGGTAACAAATCGATATGATCATTTCCACATTTTAAGTAAATGGTAATTTCTAAAATATTTCTTGGCGAAGAATACTAACTGACGATTACCACCTTGACCATTGTCACAGCGATCAACAGTTTTGAATATTGCGCACTAGGTTTGTCTTGGAGGCCATACAATAAGTGCATTCACACACAGTCATAGTATTACATCATCCTGCATCCATGTCTGCAGTTTTTATTGCCTGCAATTAGGCAAATGACTGATGTACCGACAGCGTGTCTAGTATATTTTAGTTACTTTCATAGTATCATGTCGTATTCGTATGGCATTTTGCTGTGGGGTAAAGCAGCCGATATTGAGGCAATATTTATTTTACAAAAAAGAGCTATCCGCTCCATTTATAATATGGGTTCCTGATAATCATTACGGGAAGTTTTTAAAGAAATCAATGTTTTGACCGTTGCATCTCAATATATTTATGAAAATATAATGTATGTACGTAGAAATATAAACACATTTGTAAAGTTTAGTGATTACTCTGATGTAAATCTTAGAAATAAACATAAATTGATTCTACCTAGGCAAGCAACGGTTCGCCAAGACTTCAAAATCTTTTGTTGCAAATGGTATTCGATTCTATAATAAACTACCTGGAAACGTGCTGAATTTGCCAGAAAAAAGGCTTAAATCCTTCATTAAACATTCGCTCAGCAATAAGGCTTATTATAGAACTGAAGATTATTTAAATGATAAGAATAGCTGGAATCATCAATTCGGCACAGACACAGATATATATATATATATATATGCGTGTGTTATATATACACTGTTTACATTTTTTTTACACCTTAAAATGTATATAATATGTATACCAGTATATTGATACGCCTTCTTTTATTATTAATTTTTCTTTATTATTTTTAAAATTGCAGTTTTATTTTTTATTAATGTTTCAATGTTTACTTTTATTTATCGTAATTGTAACTTATGTCATTACCATTTTAAAAGAGCAAGTGCTAAGTTTCTTTCTGGTTCTTCTTAGCACAAATCTGCGACGATTCGAAATTCAAATAGGCATATTTGAATAAAAATATTTTAATTTTGATTTTGCAGTTTGTTGCGCGGCCATGAACATGTCTTATGTCGTACGGTCGTACCTACTAAACCGAATACAACTGCGGTCGCGTTCCTCTGATGAATTCTTCCTTACGCACGCCGTTTCTCTGTAATCGTACAGCCTAAACAAATTGAGAAGCAATGCTACGTTTCCCGACTTTTTATACTCCATTGAAACATGAAAAAGAAATAAACCTTAACATTGGAATAGGAAACAACAATATAGGCACGTTCTTAAGGGCCAATAACGGTTCGATTACCATGTTATGTTCTATTCAAAATTCTCAGTGTTCGTGGCTATTATTATTCCAGTGCATTGATTATTTACACTTGAGTTGCTCATATGAGTATTGAGTTACATTCCAACAGTTTCCTGGTTTGCAGGTGGCGTATACAGAAATGAACTGAACTGACGGGTAATAAATAGCATTGTATGTGATTTAGTTGGCAATTATTTATGACGTCTACAAACAGGAACTCGGTGCGACCTTGAAGTTGCGTCTCCTTATGAACAGAATACATAGCAGCTGAACCAACCTTCTATTTAGGTACTACTTATATATAGAGTCGTAGATATGTGTTTTAAGGACTTCCCAGGGGAACCAGGCAATGCCATTTATCCGCGACCCCGTGCGGTGATGCTGTCTTGCTTGGCACAGCGTGAGCCAAAACCCAACATGCTGTGGATGAACGAAGGTGTTAGCCTAATTATGTATGTAACTTCAGTATACACTAGAGTCCTAGTTAGCATTATTAGTTTTTATTCTGTGAGTACATGTGGTTTTAAAATACTAATTGTTACTAACTAGGCTGTATCTACTTAAACTACTTTCAACATCATCATGAACCTACTTCCTTGCGTCGATGCTGCCTTTAAAATACTTTTAATATATCAATACTATAATATAAACAGAAAGATTTGATTGTTTGTTTGTTTGAATTGAAACTACTGGAACTCCGAAACTACTTGACCGATTTCAAAATATCTTTCACCAGTAGAAAGCTACATTATCAGGGAGTGACATAGGCTATAGCTTTTCATGAAATTCAATGTGCGGAACTCACGCGGACGAAGTCGCGGGCAAAAAAGCTAGTATACAATATTTTAACAATATTATTTACAAAATCTCTTCTGGAACACGTATAATGTCCCCACGATATTAGACACACAAGTTTGCTATAACCGAGACGAAATCTTATAATATCTCAATAATAATGCAACACTATAATATCATAATGTTATTTTTGTATAAAAAATGTGTAATATTCCATTGAGTTGATTTGATGTACAACATTACATATAGTTTAATGCCAACGACGTGTACTGATGTAAGTCTAATGTAAATAAAATTAAGCATTGATTAATATCAGTAATTACTTCAGTGGAACTGTGAACGAACGAGCATGAATCTATTCCGTTTGATTTCGCTCCCTAGTCTACGCTCATCGAGTACAGTGCTACAATGCTGCAAACGTGGCCGAAATTGGAACTACAACTCCCGTTCATATTGTATGTTACTTTTCGACAGTTCGCCTTTGACAAAATGTATGAAAATATGACACAGTAACATCCTCGCATAACTGTCACTCACGTTCATAAATATAATTGTAGCACTATATGTATCCCTTTCTACGCTACACAAATCACATTGTTTAAGTTTTGTAAATTTTAAAGTTTTAAAAACAAGTGAGGACGCGAGTCTGCGTGCTGGATTTTTTAATGAAATTTCATGGACTAGCAGTTGAGTTGACATCGTGCAGTTTCCAAATTGTTTGAAAACTGCAGTTTTTATATTAAAGACAGAGTTTTTATATCATAAATACTCAGTAGTAGTTCGGAAAAAAGGTACATACGACCATTCGGAACGCCAATTACAATTAAATTCGAAAACTAGTATTTTACATGTTTAGTGTAACTTACGATGCACATGAATTAGTTTTCAGACGGTCAAATATATACTAAAGTGCGCCTTAGACAGGGAACATTGTCCCAACGAACAAAGTTACTGAACATAAAACAAGCTCGATGTTCAACACTTTTAAAGACAACATTTTACAAACATGCTTAGCCTCACTAGTTACCTTAGTTACTATGGTGGAACGCGCTCTTAAAAGTGATGAGAGTCACATAACAGCTTCCAAGTAAATGCACGATGTAATATTTTAGGTAACGTCGAAGTACAAAACTTATGTCTATTTCTACTGAAAAGACGAAGGAGTCACGATCACAAATATGTACAAGCACTGACGAAATATCTTATAATACCACCAGAATCCTATTTTTTAGATTTGTATGTAAAAATTGTACAAAGATGTAATATTTGTAAAAGTTAAACATTCTGCCCTTATAATATCCCTTTTCCAACATAGCTAAAAGGTATAAAAATAGTTTTTTTTCTTGGTACAAATTCTAACCACCATATTATTATACAAAGTACAAAAAAATAAGTTTTGTATAAACTTTATAAAAATTATATCGTAAGAACTTGTAAGTAATCAAGATCAATCTTTACATACTCGTAGCATAAAATGAAGTCGCGCTGTCTGTCTGTCCCTATGAATGCTTTGCTTAGATCTTTAAAACTACGCAACCGATTGTAATGCGTTTTTTTTTATAGACAGTGATTCAAGCAGAAGGTTTATAATAAACTAGCTGCCCGGCCCGGCTTCGCCCGGGTACTGTTTCGTTTTTTTTCAATCTTTCTGAGAGATTTTCTTAATATTTTTTTCCGTAAGAACCTTGTACAGAGTATTAGAAAACTACAAAAAAAAATCAGCCGAATCGGTCAAGCCGTTTTCATGTTATGTCGTGACAACGGAAAACGGGTTTCATTTTTATATATATAGATATAATACATTCAGTCTCAGTTGTGGTTGTCATCTTGGGGGACTGGTCTGCTCGCTTTATTAACATCTACATATTCGACATATTTAGGATTTGACCATAGTGCTATTTGTATCGACATCCCGCGTTTAGAGCTTGATTTCTGTATGTACCTGGATCTGTATTTTATTTATTCTTATAAATGTACTTATACATTGTAACAAAAGAGTGAAAGAAAAAATTGCTAAATGACAAAAAAGGCCGTAACCGGGTTTCTTTCGCCATTTCTTTTACCGGTGGCCATTTTGCTTGTGTCCGAAATGGTGGTAGTATATAACGTAGTTTATTTATTTTCTTTATACATATATACAAATTGTAAATGACAAGGAAAAGTGTCTGTGAAGGTCTAATTTCTGAAATAAACGATTTCATTTCATTTCATTCCGAAATTCCCACGGGAAAGCGGGTTACACGCAAACGAAGCTGCGCGGGTTTCGCTAGATTAGAATAAAAATTACATTGTTGGACATCGCTACGTATCTCTACTGATGGAAAGCTGAAATGGATCGTGACGTCACTGTATACGGACTACGAACGTACAGTGCACGATCCATGGAAGCGAGCCGAGGTAATATTAATGCACCTTACTCATGATACGTCACGTAATGTATGAGCTTACTATTCACATGGGTGATGCAGAACCGTGCGAAAGTATCCCCGAGAGGTATCATCATTGATGTTGTTGAACATAGATTCTCAAAGACATTAAATTATAGGGGGAAAACTTGAGTTTTTTTTAATACCAGGAATTACAATATGAAGTAATGGTTTGTTCTGAGCTTGATTCTTTTCACAGACTGGGTCAAATGAAACATGGAAAACTGCTTTTTTCGCAGGTTTCTTGAAATGAGAAAATTAATTTATTCAGTTTCGCACCTCTTTTGAAAAGATATGAACGATAGTGTATTAAATAATCTTCTTTTTGTGGTGAAGATAACCGATAAAGAAATATACAAAAAAAAATATTATTCGTGCACAAGAAATGAATAACAATGATATCCTTCCCATGTGAATTGTAAGCAGTAAATGGAAAGTTTGGGAGTCATTGCACAAAAGTAAGGTTGGCACGTCCGTGGAGGCTCACGTATCCTAAATAACTTTAGGTTCCACCGACATTCGTGATTTCGCAAAAGTAAATTGAAGAAAAAAAAGGAATTATCGCCTATTATTGGTTTTTCGACGAGCATAGAGTTGGAAAGTCATGTGTTTAATGAGGTCGCATATGTAGAAGCCCAAAATCTGAATCTGTAAGTGGCGAACCCATATGGTTTAACTATATATATCCGCTAAGACTTTAAGTAAGGTTATGATGAACAGCAAGAAATGATTGCGCAGTTTATCATAAAACGCGCTGTTAGCGTTACAACAATATATGGACACTAAAAACAAAATAAGGTTGATAAGGTCTCGACGCTGATGTCGTCGACCTGAACGTTCACACTGAATATTTCGTACAGCTTTTATATGAAAACATAGCCTTAAAATAGACTATGCAATGCGAAATCATAGTTCTCGTACATGTAACATAATAAGGAAAATCCTGCAGAAGGTAACTATGTGCACTTGGAGGTTCTCGGTCCTTGCTACCTGGCCAATCCTATTAGCTGGCCATTTCGCCTTTATCAGTGGCGCTAGGTGGTCTTCATATTGCCCGTCGTTTCTTTATTTTTGAACCATGTCCTCTCATCTCCCCTTTTGTAGATATTTTACAACTAAATAAATGGGGACAATACAATGCGATAGCGGACAGGTTTGACAGCCCGCTCATAAGTCGTACCCATCGCTATTAGTTGTAGAATACTAACGTAGTTTTTAAGGCAATCGTTACTAGCACTAGCTATACGCATATTTTGTTGACTAACATAGTTTTTTAAGCATCTCCTGTGTGTAAGTAACAAACATGGACCTTTGTTGTCTTAAATAAAAGATTATTATTATAATACAAAGTCTTGAAAGGGCAAAAAATAGAATGAAACGATTTCTTCTTCCTGCAAAAGAATTGAATATTGACAAGATCCCATTTATGGCGCTGGACAATAAAGATCTGATGCTGTTGTAATGAAATAATCTCCTTTCCGCTACTTACTACTGGCTGTTTACTGCAGGTTAGATGGAGTTAGTGTTTTAAGACCAATTATAATCAAGTGTGCTTTTCCTGCTAAACTACTTTTTTGAAATTGTTTTCTTTACTTTAAAAGAGACGAATAGTAATAGCAAAGCTTTGCATTTACGTACCGCTCAAGATTTACATAGCGTGATATGCTTATAAATATGGAGATATTAATGGCAAAGTGTAGAATTTCATTCATGTCATTGTTTGTTACCAAAAGGTAAGTAATCCGCGAATACAATTTGTTAATTTTATTTACAAACGAGAGTCAATTTAGTTATGGGATTCAATTGGGTATAATTTCCATACATAAATCACAAAATAGTTGTTATTCATTGGCACCATCATTATATTTGACTAGCGGACTTCCGCTGTTTCACCCGTGCAATTCCGATGTTTGCGTTTTCTGGGTGTAGCCTGGGATAAAAACTTTCCTGTGTGTTGTTAATTCAGATTTAAGTGACTCGTGTACTTTTCTAGGGTATTATAGGGTTCCATATTTGTCATTCAAATGTCACGTACATACAAAAGTCATGTTCTATGTACGTTTTCAACAAATAAATTTCATTTCATAAATTCGTCGGCTTTTACTCGGTAAGTAGAAGAGCATACTTAACCGTTTTTCTTGTAGGTTCACTAATCTGGGCAATCATGGTTGTTTTCAAACATCTATATACATACAACAGTTTCGCAGACATAGAGGAGGGACCACCGTGTTAAACAAAATATCAGTATAAATACGCGACAGTTAATTGCATTTTACAAAGGAGCAATGGTCGCCTTTGGTATAAATTGGGATTACTAAGTAGGAAACTTCAAAGAGTTTCCGCGCAAACAAATTCAAACTGTATGAGAGAAACGTGGAAGCGATTGCAGAGTGCATTTAAATGAGTCACGATTGAAATGCATGCATTTGCATAGGTACTACATTTCTTCACAATTTGACAGTCCTAAAATGTATTTTACATTTCCTAATTGGCAAATAGCGTATTCTATATATGACTTCCTTTCGAAACATTATATTAATTTCATACATGCTTACAAAACGCCCTCGATTCATATACGTGGCCTTGACCCTGTAAGCTGACCAGTATCTTCAATCAGATACCGAGTGGAAATCGAAAGCAATAGATCCATTGAATTATCATTCGTTACGGTCAACGATGATTGGCCCAGACCAAAGGCAGATAATAAAATCGTAATATATTGGCAATTGACACTAAACTAAAACAGCGATTGGTACTAACACTTATATTACTTATTTTATAAATTTTTGTATATAATAATTACACTATGCTATGGTTGCATTATTATCGGCGAGTTGCAGAAATAAAATTTATATATAATTAAACATAAATCTATCGTTGTTATTGTCAAATTGAGGATGAAATGTGAGATTTGTTTATGACTTTAAGGCAACTACGCGCCCTAAAGTTATCTTACACTCGCTCTTATAGTAGTCAAACTATCGTTAATTTCTTTTACCTGTGGCCATTTTGCTTGTCCGAAATGGGGGTAGTTTATAACGGAGTTTATTTTCTTTAAATAGAATAATCTCAAGTACGACCTGGCCCTTACTTAGCCCAGCAAGAGATTTTGAGAGATACTTATGACTATTTTTACCAATGCGTCCGCCGCCGCCGCCGCCTCCTTAACTCATACAATTTTCAGTTAGGAGGCGGCGGACGCTAGGAGGCGTTAGAGGAAACGGGCACGGAACACTTAAATAAATTTTTTTGGTTTATGTCCACATCTGGATTCGGAACATGGATTAATCAGTTAATAGACTGGCATCGAGTACGTACCCCTTTGTAGACTGGCTAGTAATTTATCACCGCCTTGACATGAAATAATACGTATCATATAGAATTCAGAACTATTACCTCTCGTGACTGTTACGTAGAAGCAGTTTACTTACATACAATATGTTTTTTATCTCGCAAAATGTAAAAGCTTCTCGAGATAAAACAACTTCATATTCTCAGGAAAGATGAATGAATACTATTACGAAAGAAAATGGAATCTTCATAATATTCAGAGTAAATACAGTGGAATATACCTACATACGATGAAAAACACTTGTACAGATAATTTGAACCTTCTTCTATTTATTTCCTGTTAGCTTAGAAATTTTGTAATAACTTTATTTCTAAAATTATAAGGTAAAGTAAATAGTAAGATTTTACGTTTCGGCTGATTGTTTAGGCTTTTTACTAATGTTGTGTGGCACAAGAAGTAGATATACATTTTCACAATTCCTATGGGAACGGTAAGTATACTGTCCTAAGTGTCACCAATTCTCAAAACATACTTTCGCTACTTCGTACGAAATAATTTGATGTCGGCGAATAGACATAAGGGAAAATAAACCTGTCTTTGATATATGTTCAATGTAACTAATGACGTATGATGAACAAAAATATCTACATACCTACCAAATATGCCTACCAATGCTTGACCTGGCCCGCCGCAAAATTATGCTAGGTATAACTTTAAAAAATTTAACTAGCTAGCTCGCGGGCCGGATGGTGGCCCAGGGGCCGTATGTTGGACGGGCTTGATCTAGACTAATCTAGAGTTGTTAAATACATTTAAATATTTTTTGTCCAAAACGTGCAAATTGCTATACGTCATGGAGACGTACCCCTATTTTTATGTTACTCAATAGTACGAGTTTTGTTTTTTAATTTTTGAAAGAGAGTGAAATATTTCAATTCTAAAGGCTGTATACACATGAAAAATCAATTGACAAACTATCACAAGTTCACAATAATATAGGAATGAGTCGTCAAGTTCGTAACTAAAACATTTTAATCCAATTGTATTCAAAGCCAAAGGCTAAAATGTTAATTAAAGTTTATACAGCATTAGAAAGACGATGAGTTCAAACTGTAGAAGTCTCACTTTGTATGCAAAGTGAGTATTCTATATGCATTAGGTTGAAATAGTAACAGGCTAGGCCTAGGGAATAATATGACTTTTTTTAATAATATATTTTAATATTACAAAACTGTCAAATGACGAATTCATTTTCTACTAATATAATATGTGGTATTATTTTCATTATATTAAAATAAGACGTTGAATAGTATTTATTATTCGTCGAATGTATAATCTATGGAACAAAATCACGATCACATGGACGATCAAGCCTAGAAGGTGCAAAGCAGGGTAAATCTTGTTTTGTATCTTTGCAACCGGCTTTTGTCTGCAAATTCTTGAAACCAATTTTGTTCTTGTCTCTGTTTAATTATCTAGAAGCAACTAATAAGTTGTAAATATTTTTGTTATTTCGATCAATAGATTTAATTTTATGCTTTCCATTATGTACAGCCATGTACATAACCCTAATGTACAGTAAACCAATGAAACAGCTGACCAGAGTAGAGAACTGAACTAAGATTGATAATGTTAATAATTCAAACATCGTTATGAAACTTTGTAATTACATAGATAACAATAAAAATTCGACTAAATCCCTTCACGAATTATTTAGAAAACTTGAATCATGTTTAAGACCTTGCTAAACTGTTTCATTGGCTTACTGTATATTAAGGCCCTGTTTCATGGGTTCGTTCAAAATAGTTTTATTCAAATAGAACTATTACGAGTAGGAAGAGTAGAAACTCCATCCAATCGAAAAGCAGAGAATAAGTAAGGTTATAAAAACACAAATATTTTTGACCAGCTTTTCCCCGCGGCTACGCTCGCAGTTAATTTTATGACATAGATCTCGTTTGACAACAAAACAACCCATAGCACGACTTGTGGCGCCATCTGTTGGCCGACATCGCAATTGCAGCGCCATTTATAATAGAAAAAATAATTTCCCATTGGAATGCATACTTTCATGGAATAAAAAGTAAAAAGCCTATGTTGGGCTCTGTACTCCTGACAATGTGTATACAAATTTTCATTTTCATAATGATCGGATGATTAGTCAAGCCGTGAAGGAATAACAAATAAACAAACTCACTCACTTTCTCATTTATAATATAAGTATAAGTATGAGTATGAGTGGAGTGTCTGTCTAATACCTAAAAACAAAGCGCGTCATATGTTTAGATACCTACACTATTTCCACAGATTGTGTAATTAAAATCTACAAAGACCGCCCTTTAGATTTGTACCACAATAGGTTTTAATTTGACCTCAACTTCCTGGAACAACATTTCGAAGTGTTCCACTTAATTCACTAAACTTGCCAAATCGAAACTTCACTAACCACACCTGCTTTGAAGGTTCAACGTGTAACACTAACAATAGCATTTGTCATTTATTCTGCTTATTAGTTTTTACAGATCAACAAAATTTTACGAGAGACCGATTCTCACGACAGCTTGCCTCCACCGTTTGACTCACTTAACTCTAAGACTTATCTGTTTTGTCATAATATTGTAGTATTTTGATCAACTCAAATAATTTGACTACTTTTGTGACGACTGACGACGTTTATTAGAGTTGTATTTTTTTGTATTATATAAAAACAAAATATGTACCATTTTGATGATCTTCTCCACCAACATGTTGGCTAGTAACTTTAGCTCGAAATTAATATTTTTTGTGATTTGATCTCCAAAAAGAAATAATTGTAAAGATAGTATGTTGCTATTTATAAAAAAAAGTCAGGAAAAAAAGTAAAATAATAATTTAAAAGGATATTTTTTGTGACAAAGGTCAGGTGTGCCGTGTGCCCCATCATGGGCTGCGGAATATATTGACATTGACAGTCGCTTCATGTTAAAATTGAACATTGACACAGAATTGATATATAAAGTATACCAAATGTGCTACAAAGGTCTTTATGAACGTGACCGAAATTGGAACTACAACTCCCGTTCATATTCTATGTCACTTTTTGACAGTTCGCCTTTGACAAAATGTATGAAAATATACAACAGTAACGCCCTCCTACAAACGTCACTCACGTTCTTAATCATCCTTGTACATCTTTACATGAAGTTACATTGAAAGCGCCAATACCCAAGTTAGGAAACAAGCTGAACCGGAAGAGTTAATTAAGGGGAGGTCATCAACAGAATGACACAAAATTAGATGATCGTAGGAAAAACTTTTATGAGGCATACTTTGGTCAACGATATTCCGTTAAGGTTTTATGAGGAATGTTTAGTAGCTTCCAACTCCGTAAATATCTCTATAAAATATGATGTCTGTCAGAATTACAAAGCATAGTGTCTGTACTTGCGATTTCACAGTCAATTTACGAGTCACAGAACATAACGGGCCTGTACAGTTTGCGTTCGACTCGTTAGTTTCACAGCAGTCTCTATGCATTTGGATGTGGATTTTATTCGTTAAATTCGAAAATAGATTTTCAACCTTTCCTCGGTCACGGTCAAGGCTCTTAACTGGTAACAGGTTAAAATTAAGACATGAATCTCGTCTAGCTTTCGCGACGCTAAATTCATATGGTGATGTAATGTTTAAAATGAAGTGATTCATTTCCGACTTTACACCAAAATCGATATCACTTAAATCTATAATACAAAAAAACTGGCCAAGTGCATGTCGGGCCATGCACAGTGTAGGGTTCCGTATTTGTTGTGCTTTGCTTGCTTGCAAATGAGTCCAATATCATATTCAATGACATTAGTTATTATACCTACTACGGAGAGAGAAAAATAAATATTCCCACGGGAAAGAGATACACGCAAATGAAGTTGCGCGGGTTTAGCTTGTTTGTAATAAAACCATGCGTGAGCGTGACAGTAGTGACAGTACCATGGGTTTGAGAGTCATATGCTATTTTCATTTGATCCTACAGTTTGCAACGTCGCGCGTCCTACAAATTACAATCCTATGACATAGTATAAAATGAAGTCGCTTCCTCTATCTGTCTGTCCCTAAGTATGTTTAGATCTTTAAAACTACGCAATGGATTTTGACGCGTAATACATCCCGAAATTCCCACGGGAAAGCGGGATAAACGCTAACAAACTTGCGCGGATTTCGTTATTTTATGATAATCTTGAATAATTCTTAAAATGTATATAGGTACTATTTGAATATAATACGTTAAGGTTGTACAGTATTTAAATTTAATTTAAATATTCAAAAATATAGTTTTTTTATTGGTTATTATGCGCTCGATGGTCGATACGTTAGGTTGGCACTTGGCACCGGTTGGCGTGATAGTCAGTTCATTCATGTGTGTCATATAAATCATCATCTGTCCTGCTGCTTTGCTTACTGCCCTATCTATAAAGTATTATGTTGTTACATTGTGCGAGAATTGCAACCCTTGTTATTCATAAAATTTAAGTAATAATAATAAATTTCCATATTGATTTGGTCTAAGATTTAGTAACTACTACTACTCTAATTAGCCGTGGTAGTTTTCCATAATTATGCACTTCTTTAAAAAAAACTCAATAGATTGAATTGGTAGAGAGAGCGCTCTGTATCTAACAAAATTTAGTGCTAAAGTAACAAAAAGATCACTGTACACTACACATGTACTGGTGTGCAATTCACGTAACAAGAACCGATTCTAGTTCGATTCAACGACACTCGCTGTCCTGTTCAATTCCTATTTTGTATGAGTGAGACAGCGAGTGTCGTTGAATCGAACTAGAATCGGTTCTTGTTACGTATCGAAAAATAAACTTCTCACACTCACAATGTTTTAATCTGCTGCGGCTATCTGGTGAGATCACATCAAAAAAATCATTCCCATTTTACGTAAAGTACGGGATGTACTTCCAAAACTATATTTTTTTAAATCTAGTTCTTCTTTTACCTATGAGGTAGAAGAACTAACATAGGTGTGTTAGCATGCTTTCTCGTGAGTATTAAGTGTTTCGGAACTAGACCACGGATGGACATAGCGAAGCGAACTATAAAGGGTTTCTTGTTTACCTACACGGAACTCAAAAAACAGCCAGGTCCGGATTCGCATGCAAATAGTTTTGAACAAATCACTGTTAAATAGAAAAATTATTTCATTACTTATAGACTCTGATAGTTCACATACATGATTATGGTTAGTACTCGCTTCTGTTTAGTCACTGCCTATCCCAAAGGGAATTGCTATCTCTAACAACAAACTCATCCAATGAGGGCATGAGGGTCCATTAATTACCTACTCCTTTCTCGTTTGGATCCAGTGTTATAAATCTTTGGTCCGCATCGCTATTAATTTAATGGCTTTCATTAACAATGTAACACTATTAGCCAATAAACCGATATCATAGCGAAACAAATATCAGGTTTCGAGATAAATGTAAAAGGAGTTTCCTGGTTCCATTATTTTTGGGAACAACATACCGTATATGGTAATGTACTATTCAAGGATTTTTTCATTCAATAAAATTGAGATTTTTTTGTAAAGATACGAACTTGTATTGTTGTTCTTTAAAAAAAACATAAATAATTATTATATTATTAGAGCAACTACCCAGTTCATACGCCCGGAAAATATTTCATGGGCTATGGAATGAAAGTATTTCTGGGACACGTGAAAATGCTTATTCATCTAAGTTCTAATTTATCTGTGTGCCATTACTGTACTGTACTCTGTCACGATAGTAACATTTCGCGTCATAACCGCTAAATCGCGTTTAACCCAGAGGTCATCCCCTAAAAGAGTGAAAAATGGGGTGGATGTTTGTTTATATGGATAATAATTAATTTATTATTCATCGGATTTTTTTGAACTGTTTTTTATGGAAAAGGGGAGGGGGGAGAGATGACACAAAAAAAGGAGAACTTATTTTGTCATTTTATAAAGTCCACGCGGTTGGAGTCATGAGTACACTTAGTGTTAAGTACCCGGTACATAAAATATAATGACCTCAGATTCCTAAAAAGTTTCAGGTAGCTAAGCTATTATCAGTATTTGTTTTTTTGTAAAATCAAATATTTTTATTCAAATAGGCATATCACCAGTTCAGAGGGAAAAACTGACAAAATACTTAACGTCAATTTGTCAAGTATAGTTTATTTTACAATTAGCTTCTGTCCACGGCTTCGCCTGCGTGGCCTTTATAGTGATATAACTTTTTTAAATTATAAACCAATTGAAATGAAACAAACACCCGAAACGCGTTATTGAAAATCGCATTCAAATCGGTTAAACCGTTTCTGTGATTAGCGTGCACAGACAGCGGCCAGTTACGATTTTATTAAATACCTACTTATTATTTTTGTGTTTCTTTTTTTTCTCAACCATTTAGCTGGTATAAACCACACTGACGGGTTAGACCAAGTAAATGTAGCGTGTAGTGTGTAATGTATAGGTTATTTATTCGTTTTCGTCAATTTGCATGAACTTTCGAACAATCCTGCAGGTATTTAAAATAGATGCTTTTTGTAGGGTCTCATATAGGGAAGGTCGAAGATCGATTAATTTTAAGCTGCTGTGAAGATGGACTGGTATCACACCCGTGGTAGATAAAATTTACTCGTACTACATAGACTTTTTCTTGTTTCCATATTCTAATAACTTCTTCTCGGAGATCTGCGTATTTATTAATTTTTCCAGCTATTGTTTTCTGAAAATTATGCGTGTTAGGAACTGCAATGTCTATAAGGTAAGTGGTTTTATTTATTTTGTCCTGTAGGGTTATATCCGGTCTATTGTAGTGGATGGCTTTGTCTGTGAGTATTGCGCGGTCGTAAATTATTATTACTATGTATAGATATTGGTTTATATTTATTTTACAATGTACAATCATAATTATGTCTAATACAAAATTGATGTCTGGTCTAACAGTTGGTACAGTCGACAAAGGAGTTGACTGACCCCCCCCCTGTATATATGATTAAAGATTTTTAAATATTGCGTGAATGGATTTACTTGAAAATTTGTAATTACATAGTACAATATGAATACTATTGATAAATAAATTTTCAAGTAAATCCTTTCACGCAATATTTAGAAATCTTTAATCATATATACAGGGGGGGGGGGGGTCAGTCAATTCCTTTGTTGACTGTACAATTGATAAATAAGAATAAAATATTGCTGCTAGGTAACCGTTGTGTGCAGTTATTTCACACGAATCACATAAATAATTTTCTATAATTAGGTCGTACCTTTATTATTTCTAGAATATTATTTACTAATCATTGAACATGTATTGTGTGTTTATAAATACACGATATTTTGATTTATCTAGCTAGGATATTGTGATCGTGGACTTTTAAGGGAGAGCGCGTGAGTGATAATTATTAGACAATAATTATTATCGTAATGGCGTGGGTAATAAACATCTATTTGATACTTAATTAACAAACATAATAGGTATACTTACGTCCTCATCAAGTAATTATTAGCAGGAAGAAGAAGTAATATTAATTTATCTAGTAAGAAGTGTAAGAACCAAAAGACTATAAAGTTTCTGAAATCTCGTCTCTACAATAATAAATCTAGTCTCTCCGGTTGCTAAAACAACTTAGCTAAGTAAAGGGTAACTTTACCAAACATTTAAACAACTTATAATCTTTAATCCTTCAATGGTATCAATTACTCATCAGTGATCCATCACTAACGATCGGATGATATTACGCATTTTGCATGCTTGTCAAAGTAAAATATTTTCATTCAAGTACAAAAAAATTGTGACGATTCGGATTCGAAAGATCTTGTAGGTAATAACGCTCTTCCGAATCGTCACAATTTTTTGCTAACACCACCACTAATCTCTTATTCCGATTTCCGATTCAATTCAGGACCTAAACAGAATAGAATCGTTATTTCGTACCACCATGTACCTATTCTAAATGACACGGTTTAGGTGACAGCGATTCAGCAGATTTTATTCATTCATTTTGTATGAACTTTCGTACAGTTCATTCAGACGGCAGTTCATACATGCATATGCTAGTGCATAAAACACAAATTTTACGTGTATCAATTACGTGCATGTTTCAGTAAGTACTTCTTCTATTATTTTGATCCTCGTTCGCTAAAACGTTTGGTAAAATGGCCAAGCTATTTACTGGATCAGAGTCGCCTGGATATGTTTCCTAAGAAATCTTAGGTACCTTTCAAGTTCTGTCCATTAACATCATTTGACGTAGGCACCTAAAGAGGTCATATTCTACGTACAAATTATTATTCTCGTAAATAATAGTAATTTTAGTACATTGATTGTGTTAATATTTTGACATTTTGAGAGGTAAAACGGGCTATCTGACTCCAAAGTTCTGGTGTAGAAAGACAGTTTTCTATAAAATGTCAATATAATCCTATCATTTCTACTCATCACTCACATTCTCATGTTTCATGGGTTACACGGATGGTTACACGTCAATAAAATAGTTACTAGATCACTTCGTTTGATCTTAGTCAATTATGATTTCTTATTGTTATTTATTTTTGCTTTTCTTTTGTACATTCATCTCAGCCACAACAAGTCCACAACTGGACACACGTCTTGTACATTATTCTGTTGGACTTGAACAAATGATGCGAGGAATTGCATCTTTTTTGAACATTCATTGAAACCCCTCAGACCAAATAATTTGGTCTGAGTGAAACCCATACTAAATTTAGGTAGGTTGGTAGGTAGGTACCTACTTATGCTACAAATTCAACAGAATCATTGTTTATCTCAAAATTATTACAGACAAAAAGCTCCACTCTTTGTTCTAACTCGTGCTAATCGCTGCAGAGCCTAGAAACGATACAATTCGATTTATATAATTGAAGTCTAATTTGATTGTTACAATTAGAGTCTTATGCGGTGCAAGGCGGGGCATTGACGATGCGGTGAACTGATGCAGCGCCGTATCTTAACGTGCGAAGGCACTTCGAGCCGGAGGACAATGATACGCAACGCGATACGCAGAATGCGATAACAGCCGACAAATAAACTTTGTGTCAGTTTTCAAACAAGGCCACAGTTCGGAGAAATTAACAGTTAAACGTTGTTTACATTGATGCATTTGTGGGAGCCCGTCCGCCGCTTAACAATAAAACCGATAAACAGTAAAAAAATATAAACAATAACGCACAAAGATAGGCAAACAGTAAAAGGTCACTAACCATCCGCAAGGGCGAGACAACGAACGTTATAAGCTCATAGAAATGCATAACTCAACAGACAACAAACTTATGTTTTATTGTTGAATTCAAATAACATATTTCCAGTAAAGTCCGTTTTACTTACCGGTTTAGTGGGGACTTCGGCCAGCCATGACTTTAAGCTCACATATGCAACACGAAACTTAAAAACAAACTTTGTAAAGTTTTCAAAGTGATCGCACCAAACGAGCGTTTTTAGTTCTAAACAATACTTTTAAGTTCACATGAGAATTAGAAGTGAATCTTGTCATATAACAGGAGTTTTTTTAAGTAGGAAGAACAGGTTTCCGTCAGCAGAAAGTGAGTTTACAAGTTTGTTGAGACTGTCGCGTCGAAGAGCTGTCGGGTCGTATACGATCGCCCCGTAGGAAGTACCACGCGGTATGGCGGATCGTCGGCCGGCCACGGGCGGCGGGCACACGAGTGCAGGCGCGCGCGGAGGCGGGAGCGGAGCGGCAACGGCGCGCATCCCCGCGGGGGGGAGCTTTGCTCCAAGTTCCAAACCCACCTTACATGATGGCGTCATTGTTTCATCATTTGTTATCTTACTTTACTACTCCCGAAGGAAGAAAAATTTCGAACATGTGTTACGGATCGTATCTACTTAGCTTTCCGAGATTAGCTAAGTTACTTTAACAACTTTTGGTCTTTATACGTTTTTTTTTTATATTTAAACATTATAAATCTATTAGGTTATAGAAAAATTTATAATAAAATAATATTAAACCAAAAATCGAAGAAAATATTACCTATAAGTAGTAGAAATGTTTAGAGTTCCGGTGAGTCATACCACATCGGTCACGTCACGCACCCGTATGCATGGTCAACCAACGCAACGGCACACAATCGAACGAACCACAGCATAGGTCGAACAGGTGATAATCTACAATACCAAATCGTCTATCTCTTTCTAACAGAGAGCCCGATGCACTATAAAATTCCAAAGTCCAAACCCAACTGTTTATGATCGTTTGCCATTGATTTAGTAACAACAACTTTCTGAACAATGTTTTAAATAATTCGCCTACTTAATTTTAATAAAATACTTACCTATAAGTATGTACATAATTAAATTCCACTATACGTGGAGAAGATTTCCAATGAAATTCAATAATGGTATTTGAACTATTTGGTGTTTTACTTACCTCACTCCGTTAACATAGTTTTGTGTGTTCTAACCGAAATAAAGTGATTTGTGATCGATTAATATAATATTTTCTTTATTAAAGTGAAGGATAAAGGGAGAGAAGTGGAAAATCTGGAGCTCAGTGTAAAATAAAATAAAATAAAGGAAATATACAAGTAAAGGCAGAGATCGATCAAACAAAAGTACAAGAGCAAGAATAAAAACAATATGACAGCTATCAAATAGGCTAGTTGCCGTAAAAAAATGTAATTAGTCCGTCGTTTAGATTATTCAAAAATAAGGGCAACTCATTTTTTCATTTGTAAATTAGACCAAAAATGACAAAGTTATAGCCCATTAAAGTTACGTGTGACGTCACGCCGTGTGGAATTTTTTATGCCTTATATCTTTGTTATTTTTTGTTTAATCGAAAAAAGAATAAATACGTGTCCAATATTTATTTATAATCTAAAATACGGACTAAATATAATGTAATTATTTTGACCCTGGAATCAACCCTATTGTATAAAAAGTACAAAAAATAATAAAGCTATCAAAAGAGTATTTCTGCTTCCAGCCTGATGGCTAGTTCGTAACAAAAATTGCTATGACCTTTTGTGTCAAGTACATACAATTATAGAACTCCAATAGAGTTTACCACCGATCTTTATGGTATTGATTTTACCAAATTGTTATAGTACGAATAATTTAAATAAGTACCTACATAAGTATAAAGAATAGAGAAATAATAACAAACAACAAATAAAAATTGGTGTTAACGCAGCCTAAGAAAAATTATGTTAATGCGTTTTGTTTGGTTCCTTAGCTCAGAACAAAAGTGTATTAACTAGGTAATAATACTATTAATTAGATCAAGTTCAGGTCAAAGTTACTAGGACAATGATCTGTAGGTAAAATAGAACAAATGAATTTCAAAAATGTCAGGGGAATATAGCTTTACTCTGACACGCTGCTCCAATGAGGAGGCGGAGGTTAGTGTTCTCAACCTACCTGAAGGTCAACACTTGGCTTAACGACTGTCATCCATTTGACAACAGCCGGGACCGACCTAACGTACCCTCCGAAGCACGGATAAAGTATATCAACATACATAATTTAACATAAAATTTTTTGAATTTAAAATATTTACCGCCTTTTAAATTTTATAAGCAGATATTCTCTAACTACAGATTTAACTAATCAACATATTCAGGCGCACTCTATGTACGTATAATATTATTGTACATCATGTCATTTGTGTTAAATAAAAAAATAAAACATACTTATTAAAAAGTAAAATAAAAGTCATTAACTAGATGATGACTGATGATTTTAAAATGGCTGAACGAATTTTCTTTTTAAACTAGTACTTACGAAGTAACTATTAAGTAATCTGTGCTAGTACAGTCAACAAAGGAGTTGACTGACCCCCCTCTGTATATATAATTAAAGATTTCTAAATATTACGTGAAGGGATTTACTTGAAAATTTGTAATTACATAGTACAATATGAATACTATTGATAAATAAAATTTCAAGTAAATCCCTTCACGCAATATTTAGAAATCTTTAATCTTAAATACAGAGGGGGGTCAGTCAATTCCTTTGTTGACTGTACTAGTAGAAGAGTTACCTTTCAAGCAAAAAAGTTACGGGGTGGGTGGGAAAGCCATTAAACTCCTAAAACAGATACATATACACACATCAAACTTAGGCCGCGTTGAACACCTTCAATAAATTGCATGCAAATAGGTACGCTCGTGACGTCTTGCCTGCAACGTACGGCATTAAAAACGTAATACCTTTCTAAACCTATTTGCACCATTTCAGTTCTGTTTATTTCTTGCAATCGCAGTAGCATATAATATGTAGTATGCAATAAAATCATGCAAGGCTCCCGCAAGTTCTTCCGCGAAAACTAACAGATGTTGCCGCGGCCTTATACCACCCCTTAGTCCCATTTTGGCATTTGTAACCAATTTCAAAAAGGTTGCGTCATGTGTGGTCCGTCAAAGGAGTCTATGACAGGAACTCAAATGCAACAAATTTTGCAGTTTCGTTACATAAGGGTTTGGGTTTCACTTCAACGTCTGTTCTGGGCCTTAGTGCTCCTGGGCTGTAAAAAAAATATGCTTACAAATTATGTACCTACTTCTAAAACATGTAAACCAAGCAATGCTCAAATTCCCTGAGATCAAAGTTTAATTTTAGGTTTCCCATGTTCCAGTTAGACCATCTGACTGTCATGTCGGTGTTTATGTCATGATAATGCTGATGATAATATAACCCGAAAGTTTGTAAAACTGGATGGATGTGTGGATAATTGTTACTCTTCTACGCAAAAATTACTTAACAGATTTGCTTGAATTTAGTACACAATTAGTTTATAATCTGGATCATAACATAGTTTACATCTTGGATATTAATGTTCCCGGGGATTTTGTGTGTTTTAAATCACGGACATCAGCGTATATAAAATAAAAGTACAATATTTTTTCCAACAAAGGTCCTTTATAATTTGTAAGATTTTGTTAGATGTTGATACAATACTTACAATACAATGAATATTTTGAAATCATAATTAATTTTGCCAGTTCATAACTAAATTATAGTTATAATTTCGACGTAACTAATAATTATCTAGATTAAAATCGTGATGTTTGAACTACGCGAGGTGTAACATACAAAACCCTTTTTTTGTAGCAATAGTGTTTTCTTGTGAGACTTTTCATATTCGCACTTGTTCAAATCAAACTTTGACGACCTCTGTGGCGTAATGGTTACCAACCATCCCGGCCCGCCACCCAGGAAGTCCCGGGTTCGAATCCCGGTCGGGTCATAATGAAAAACTAACTTTTTCTGATTGGCCTCGGTTCTTGGATGTTTACCTATATATATACATATGTATTTGTTATAAAATAAAATAGTCACAAGTTTCGAACTTACTCTGGGGCGCTCAATCTGTGTGATTTGTCCTATATATTTATTTATTAATTATCTTCTGGGTAGCGAATCAAGGGGATGATAGGGATTTCTACGGGATATTCACTTTCTAAGTGGTCCGCTTCTTTGTTTTCCTGCCATATGTCATTAAAAACAACCTCACGACCTAGGGCCCGATTCTACTAACACAAATGCACCAATAGGACTCTCAATGGTATCTCAATCGTGTCTCAAAATAATGCCCATAGTGTATCAGTGGAATAGTTTTTGACATTTGTTATGGACTTAAACAATATAAAGGCGCTGTCCCACTGCTGCGCACGAAGAGGCTACGCATTTGCAAGAGGATGTACGTGATTGTTTCCACTGCAACCCACGGACACGTTAACCATCAAGTGACGTCATTGATACACGCGTGGCTTGCTCAACATAGCTCAACACTGTCAACGCCATGCACGCAGTGAATGCGGTACACAGCTTGTTCCACAAAGCGTGCACATCGCTGCGCACGCTGTGGAAACGTAGACCCAACTAGTCATCCACGCAGCTGTAATGTGCCACGTGGCCCACGTGTTCGTGCGCAACGTGCGCAGCAGTGGGACCGCGCCTTCATAATGTTTAACTTATTGTTTAAGTCCATAACAAATGTCAGAAACTATTCCACTGATACACTATCAGCATTCATTTGAGACACGATTGAGACACCATTGAGGGTCCATTGGTGCATTTGTGTTACTAGAATCGGACCCCAGAGATTATTTTTTTGTTAGTCAAATTAAAACGATGAGAATCTACATTTATAGTACAGGCATTTAACAAAACAGTGTACCAATAATAGGATGACTAGATGATGACGAGCCCACAGTATCGTAAATAGCACGTGATTGCTGCTACTATTAGTAAAATTATCCTTCGGTAATTCGAGTAGTTTCCAACATATTCTATCACGGAAGTTTCATAATGGATTCATCATCTCAGCCACAAGAAGTCCACCGCTGGACATAGGCCTAATGGATTATGTCCGTCCATTACCCTGGCCATCAACCTAGAAGAGATTCTACGTATTTTTGAAAGATGCAGAACTTACAAGTCACAATATTCAATGAAATAATAAGACAATCAAAAATAGAAAAAAATCACCTAAAAATTTCTGAAAGCTGAAAAAAGATTCCATTTGGTTTATTTGAAAGCCTAGTCTGTGTTCAAGCTAACGCTTTCACCTAAGCTAAAAGAGAAAATCCCTACTTCACGTGTTTAATAACCCGGTTAATTCGGATGGACTTAAATACATTTAACGTTGTTGTGGCATGAAGGCCAATATACTTGGCATTTTTCGTATATACGCCTAAAATTTTTTTTTTCATATTCCTTAATGGACTGATCATCAGGGGCTCTATTGGACAGTATGGCTATTATTAAAGAGGTCATTAATAAACAAAGGTGGTGTAGATATAAATTATTACTTATGTATTGTAAAATTCAGGCAACACTTCAATATTTTGCACGCCTTATGTAAATACAATAATGTATGTCCCTACCAAATAAAGAGAATTATACTTCCTTCCGAAAGTATTTATATACGAGAGTAACCAACAACATAGCTCAACGGATTAGTAAGCTGAAGCAGTGGATATGGTACCGAATGGATGGCCGCTGGGGCAGGGAGATTCTAGAATAGCAACCACATACTGGAAAGCGCAGCGTAAGACGGCCGTCCACAAAGTGGTCCGAGGACCAAAGGAAATCGCTGGACGCAGGCCTTTACCAGCCGGTCATACTGAAAACGTTAGGGGCAAGCCACGCCACGCACGCACGTGGCTCTGGTGGTCTGGTGGATCTTCCACAAACAGTGTTTCCTCTCAAACTCCTGGCATGGGATGTGTGCATCAATGTCTTTAAACTAAGAGCGTAAAAATGTCTCCAAAAATTCTAGGAAACCCACCAATGGAAAGGACACCTCTCTCGGGTTATGTCTCGGCAACTGAGACATTGTCGAGATCGGTTTGCATATCAATGATATTGTTGGCATATGTTTTTGCCCCAGATATGTCAACACCATCTTCAGAATCGAATCGTCAAATTAAATTAATAACAATGTAATTTTACTTGTATACAAGAAAAACAGTTTCATACATAGTTGAGTAGATACCAATTGAGAGGTGATTATTTCTAGCTCGCTCTCGTCGTTTACTCGTCATGTGAGACATACTCGTATAGGGGGCTGGTTTTCTTCTCTTCTTATATATACCTTGCCGGTCCAGGTTGCTACTATCTTGCAGTTCCTTACTAGTTCTCTGATCAGATAGAAGATACGGCGCTGTTAAGAGGTGAGGGCCTAAGATGTGAATACTGTTTTATTGGGGCCTGGGATCTTCAGGGCCGCTATGAATGCAAACTGAGGCGAGGCAGGTGGAGGCGTGGTGTCCGGGGACGTGAGGTAATGTAATATATATATAGCATACACAGCGTGAATGATCAAAATGTATAACGAGCGTTAAAATATTATATCTCAAGATGTATTATATTATATCTCATAGTGAAAAAATGAGAAAACCGGCTTGAATTTAATCAGAAAGATGGGGTAGAAAGAATTAAAATAACTTCCATAGCAATATTGGCGGAAATGAAGTAACAAGTTATTTAACTGTTTTATTCCAATTGTTTAATCACGCATGAAATTAATCTATATATATAAAAGAGAAAATCACTGACTGATTCATCACGAAATCTCCGAAACCACAAGTGCCAGGAGTCTCAAATTTTGCATGGGGGTTCCTTCTGGGGCGTAGGTGCTCACTAAGAAAGGATTTTTGGAAATTCATCAGCTAAGGGGGTAAAACGGGGGTGCAAAGTTAGTATGAAACTTTGCTGTTTTTGAAGTTATTCGAATGAAATTCAGCATGAAGGTTCTTTACTGAAAAGCATGAAACACGAGTAAAATATTTTTCTCAAAAAACATTCCCTATGGGGTTAAACGGGGGCGCAAAGTTAGTATGAAACTTTGCCGTTTTTAAGGTTATTCGAATGAAATTCAGCATGAAGGTTCTTTACTGAAAAGCATGAAACATGAGTAAAATATTTTTTTCAAAATTCACCCCTTAGGAGGTTAAACGGGGGTGCAAAGATAGTATGAAACTTTGCCGTTTTTGAAGTTATTCGAATGAAATACAGCATTACGGTTTTTTATTGAAAGGCATGAAACACGAGTAAAGTATTTTTCTCAAAAATTATCCCTTAGGGGGTTAAACGGGGGTGCAAAGTTAGTATGAAACATTGCCGTTCTTGAAGTTTTTCGAATGAAATTCAGCATGAAGGTTCTATATTAAAAGGCATGAAACACGAGTAAAATATTTTTCTCAAAAATCATCCCTTAGGGGGTTAAACGGGGGTGCAAAGTTAGTATGAAACTTTGCCGTTTTTAAGGTTATTCGAATGAAATTCAGCATGAAGGTTCTTTATTAAAAGGCATGAAACACGAGTAAAAGATTTTTCTTAAAAATCACCCCTTAGGGGGTTAAACGGGGGCGCAAATTTCGTATGAAACTTTGCCGTTTTTGAAGTTATTTAAATGAAATTCAGCATTAAGGTTCTTTATTGAAAGGCATGAAACACGAGTAAAATATTTTTCTCAAAAATTATCCCTTAGGGGGTTAAACGGGGGTGGAAAGTTAGTATGAAACTTTGCCGTTTTGAAGTTATTCGAATGAAATTCAGCATGAAGGTTCTTTATGCGATACGAAGTTCGCCGGGTCAGCTATTCCATCATAATAAGACACAAATTATTCGTATCCGACTTTTATAATAATTTAGTTTTAGGAATTCGTAATAACCGATTGTACGTTAAAATTAGGACATTCGGGAATGTAAACGAAACTTAAATCGTGTTCTGATCTGGAAAAAGATAAAGTAACCATACAATCATTCGAGATGTATCTATGTACGACATTCACTTGCATATTAAGAGTACGTGGCCATCCAAGAAATGATTGATGTTAAAAAGAAACTAAATGAAGCTATCGTGACCCTGGTTGTAACGTTTCAAATCATTATCATACATAATATGTAATTATATCATTATATTATTTTGTGGAAATTCTAAATTATCGAATGAATAATTGATAGCGGAAATACAATAGGCGCTACCTATGTACTGTAATCAGTAAGTATAGTTAGTCGTATCAGACATGGATCGAATAACGTTTAGTGTAAATGGTGAAAAATGTTCTGGTGAGTTCCAAAAAATATTTTTGGTATTGGTACCAACTAGACAGACCACGTAAAAGTAGAGGCTTACTGAATGACTGAATGATGATTTTTTTATGGCATGTATGCCACGCCAAACATGCCAAAGGGAAAGTGGTTACCGTTGACCCATAGCACCAGGGACGATACCAACGCTTTGCCTTTTACAAAAGAACGCGGGAATAGGGAGAAAAATCGCACGTCTATAGGAAAAAAGATGCATCGTGAACATTCATAATAAAAAGAGCTAATATTTATAATTTATTTGATAATTATTATTTGATAATTATTCAGTAGTTGTTGTCGCCAAATCAATTTTCACGAAAATTCTATCAATGATTGAGATGCAATTTGTAAAAAACCCCAAAAAATTAGAATTTCCCGCGCGGACCGAAACGTACCACCTTAAAGAAAAAAACACAGAAAATAGTTTATTTATAAATTTTTATTTTATAACACATTGTTTTGCTAACTAACGTGCAAAAACTTGAAAAATAACTAACGTAAAATAAAAATGTGTAGATAAAACAACAAATATTCATCTATTTAGCATAAACCGTAGGGTCGTTTGACTCTATGATGCTGGTCTTCCGTAGATGCATGTTTAAAATATATTTTTCACACACGTAACAGTTATTGACATAGTTACACCTAGTTTGTTGATCATTATGTACAATCAACAGTGGGCTTCGAAGTGGATTCAGATTTATCTCTGAACGACTATGTTCGGGAGACTTTGAATCTACGTGGGACCAAGTACATGTGCAAGGAAGGTGGGTGTGGTGCGTGCATGGTGACCGTGAAGGCTCGCGATCCATCTGGACACCCTCGGACCTTTTCTGTTAACTCTGTAAGTATACCTCTGTTTACTTACATATTTAAGAAACTTATTTCATAAACATTGCTTTTATTCTGA
Organism: Endotricha flammealis; assembly: GCA_905163395.2. Taxonomy (NCBI): domain Eukaryota; kingdom Metazoa; phylum Arthropoda; class Insecta; order Lepidoptera; family Pyralidae; genus Endotricha; species Endotricha flammealis. The sequence continues at coordinate 9,686,071 of LR990852.1, read as the reverse complement.
CATCGTCATCATCATCTGGCATCATCATAAAAATTCAACAGGGAATTTGAAAGTTTTGGAGACAGATTTCTTTTATAATACGAAAATGATTTAAAAAAGGATTATCTGATTGTTTTTAATTTTACATTATCTATTCTATATAGGTCTAAAATCAAAGAGGCTGGATATAATAGCTTTACTATCATAGCTTTTATGCCATATAAATTGTGTAATCTATACTAATATTATAACGAGGAAAGATTTGATTGTTTGTTTGTTTGTTTGCATTGAATAGGCTCCGAAACTACTGGACCGATTTCAAAAATTATTTCACCAGTAGAAAGCTACATTATCAGGGATGACATAGGCTATAGTTATTTATGTTATATTTAGTTATATTATATATTACAAAAATAATAGAATATTTTTATCACGATTTAAACATGAAGACTTTTAATTTCAAAATTCATATGAGTTAGATAAATCTTCATCTGTAACATCATGAAATATTTACTTACTTATTTGCAGCTATCTGTTATCCGCGGCTTCGCCCGCTTGGTCAAGCCGGAGTACCAGTACTAATGAGTTTTCTATATTTTTTCTCTTAAACTTTGTTCTCGTAGGAATATAGTGACGTCATAAAAGCTTATAATCTATGCTTTTTCCTTAAAATGTGAACCAAACCAACTTGCACATTTATAACATTTTTAATTGGATTTTATTACAAAAAAGATTGATACAACAGACTGTATTTTATTTAAGTGTTTAGTGTCAGTAACGTCATGTCAAGACTGGGATATAACAACCATCGAGGGTATTGGAAACAGAAGCAAAGGCTATCATCCCGTCCAGAGAACGCTGGCTGAATATAACGGCACCCAATGTGGTTACTGCAGCCCGGGATGGGTTATGAGCATGTATGGGTAAGGTGTTTCATCGTCATCATATCAACGCTTATCCACTGTTGTAATTTATAAAGTTCCACGATGGTCCAGTCAACAACTTCGTCCATCCTCAGACGAGAATAGGTGACGATCGCAGGTGTGATGGATAAGGCATAAAATATACAAGATCCCTTATTTTTTTGACACTGAAGTTTTGTAAAACTATCGCAAAAAAAGAGTATTTAAATTCACAAAAGTTTTTTTAATAATAATGTGTAACAAAAATATTTCATAATGTCTATTAGGTAAAGCAACTTCACCTTGCCTGATGATAAAGTATTAGTTGAACTTAAATTAATATAATCGATTTCGACCATTTGGATACAATTGTCAAGATCTTCGTCTTCAGGCCGAACATCTGCCGCTAACGGCTATCTAACTGTCAAGTATGAAGACACGCAACTACATATATCAGCCGAGCTTAACTTAGCTGGCGGAGGAATGTCGGCTTCAACATTTCGTCTGTATCATTTCAATGATCCACATAAATAAACATTTTTTAATCACTCGATCAGTAAAACTGTTTAAGACACGCCGGAGTTCCAAATAGATCTAAAATCTATTTTAATACCAATAAGGTGGCAAAGAAGCATACGGCCCGCTTGATGGTAAGCAGTCACCGTAGCCTATGGACGCTTGCAATACCGGGGGTATCACTTGCGCGTTGCCGACTATATTTGCTTATCCAAATTGTACTAAATTGTTTTAATTATATCTAGCTTATTAGAATCCAATAACTACAAACTGACGCAACACGAAATCGAGAATTCGTTTGGAAGTAACACTTGTAGATGTACTGGATACAGACCAATACTTGACGCCTTCAAGAGTTTTGCTAAAGATGCACCCAAACCAAAATTGATCGACATAGAAGATTTAGAAGTCTGTAAGAATAAAGCACAATGCAAAGATACGTGTGATAAAAGCTGGTGCATGGTAAACAAAGAGGAAAATGAGACAGTCAAAAAGATTAATCTCAAGGACGACCGTGTCTGGTACAGAGTGTCCCATGTTGAAGACATATTTGCAGTGCTTCATAATGAAGGACTTGACTCTTATATGTTAGTAAATGGAAATACTGGACGAGGTAATGTTGTCAATTACTGCTCTTTTAAAATGATTGTCTGTATTTTGTTTTCTATCATTTTGATCAGATTGTAATGAAATTGTGGTATGATGTTCCGAGAGAAAGACCCATGATGGTTTTTGGCCTAAAAAATTGTAGACCTACAATATACAACAATGCAATAAATGTTTTATTATATTGAATGATATCGTATACTTGCCGGTAACTCAGTACCAACAAATAAAGATTGGACTCATAGGACTATTACAAACCTTTCTGATTACAGAAAACACAATATACTTATGATCAATTAGGTATAATATTACCATCGTTAGTCAACACCTGTCTATCAGATATCATTATCATCAACCTTACTGTTTTTTTAGGCGCTGTTCCGATTTTTTCTTTCCCACGGGTGTTAATTGACATAAGTCCTGTTCAAGAATTGAAGGAATATTACCTTGACCAGAACTTGGTGGTTGGCGCCGGTACTACTCTTTCAGATCTAATGGAGATATTTAAGACGGTTTCAAAGGAACATAAAGAATTTTCATACTTGCAAAAACTTTACGAGCATCTGGATTTAGTGGCACATATACCTGTCAGAAATGTACGTTAATTTTATGTATTTTGTTAATCATAAAAAACTCTTTCTACTTTAAAAATGTTTGCACTAAGATTTGAAAAATAATATATTCTAATTTCAGTTCTGTCTTCTGTTCTCAGCAATTTCTTCATTTTACATGTTCTTGTTTTGACTTGTTATTGTTACTTTACTTTATAAAGAATTCTTTTTAGATCGGAACAATAGCAGGCAATTTAATGGTGAAACATAGAACATTGACATTTTCGTCTGATGTGTTCCTTTTACTTGAAACGATTGGAGCCATTTTGAGAATCGGTAATGTTATTATACACTATAGTCGTCAGCGGATAACACTACCTTTCGCAATTTCTTTAGTAGATTTTACGTTTACGTCAAGTTTACGTTCATGTAATAAAGTTCAAACTAGACTGAAGAATTTTGACAGTTGTGGGTAGCGTTACGCGCTCGGCTGTCATATCAAATTATAAATACATAATTTACTATTTTTATAGATTCCAAAACTTACTACTTTTAGATTTAAATCAAACTGATTTTGTACCTTCCAGTTGACGAGTCAATGGTCTACGAAGTAAATCTTGTGGATTTCTTGACTATGAATATGACTGGAAAGCTTATAACATTTGTAAAGATACCACCATTGGGAGATAATTGTGAATTCGTTTCTTTCAAGGTACTATTATAATTTAAACGATTGATGTCATAGTAATAATTTATTTAATACTTATTAACTTACTATAGAAGTGAAATGTATTTAATTATAACAATAATTTAAAGCACATATGATTTCTGCAAAGATTGACTAGCAGGTAAAATACCTATATAATTAAAAAAAAATAGTCGTATCAGTACTTAACTATGGTCAAAAAAGCACCTAAATGAATTCCAGTATAAATATTTTACAGATAATGCCACGAGCTCAAAACGCTCATGCTCAAGTTAATGGAGCATTTTTGTATGAATTTGATCCTCATGACAAAGGCGTTGCAGTGTCTGCAAGAATTGTTTATGGAGGTTTGTCAGCTCACTTCGTGCATGCAACGAATACTGAGGAATTTTTGAGAAAAAAGAAACTCTTTACTAACGATGTTTTGCAAAAAGCATTGAAAATATTGAGTGATGAATTGATTGTCGAAGAGATTGCAGGAGAAATGGTACCGGAGTATAGAAAAAAAGTAGCATTAGGACTATTTTACAAGGTTTTTATTTAAATTTTAATAATGTGAATTAATATATAGATACTGTGCTCATAATTATTTATTTATTTTTATTGTGTAAAGGGATTGCTGAACTTAATTCCTAAAGAAAACATCAAACCGTGGTACCTTAGTGGCGCAAGAGATTTTAGGAAAACAAGACCTTTATCACGCGGCACTCAACAATATGATACAAATCCTTTGATATGGCCTGAAACTGAACCAATGCCCAAATTAGATGCTCTAATACAATGTGCTGGAGAAGCAAAATACGTTAACGATATGCCAACTGAAGGTAAAGAGGTATTTTGTGCCTTCGTCACATCAGACATTTGTGTTGGTGAAATAGAAAGTATTGATCCTTCGGCTGCTTTGGTAACTATGTTTTATAAACGGTGTTAAGACTTTTTTGGTATTCTTATTTAAAAAAATACAAATAATTTATTATTATTTGTTCTCATTTCAGAAATTAAAGGGAGTTCTAGCTTTCTTTAGCGCAAAGGACATTCCGGGTACAAATTCGTTTTTGTCTCAAAAGGTGCTTACACAATTTGTTCCTGAGGTTGTATTTGCAGACAAGGAAGTTAAATTTTATGATCAAGCTATTGGTGTCATAGTGGCTGAAACAGAAAAATTGGCCAATAGAGCTGCTTTGCTTGTTCAAGTAAAATATAAAGTAGAAAAAAGAAAACCATATTTAACAATTAAAGACCTAAAAGAACGGGATCCCAGCCGCATAAATCTTTTTATAGCAATACCAGCAAGAGATCGCGGCCTTGACGTCCAGAGGGTCATAAAAGGGTCCAACAACATTAAATGGCAATATCATTTCACAATGGAAACACAATCGTGTGTGACCAGACCTAGCGACGATGGGATCGATATATTTAGTTCAACTCAATGGTTAGATTCGGTTCATGTCGGAGTCTCTGAAGTACTCAATATAGAGCAAAACAGGTGACTAGTTAATTATATGTTTAAGAATACAATACGGTTTTGTACAAAGGAAATCTACCACTAGCATTTTACTTATTAGATATTTAAAAAGTAGGTATTATTTTTCTTTTACTATGCAAAACTAATTTTTATTAAAGCTTTTGCAAAGTTAGGCTAAGTTCAAATGTACGCGCGTAGTCCCGCGATCATCATTACGCTACGCTACTTATGTATTTCCTTAGTATCTCTTTATTAGTATCTCCATCTGAATTTAGCCTTAATCAATCTCTAATCTTTCTCGAACTTGCATCATACGATTCGTCGTGGTCTTCGTTAGGTTAGGGTAGTACTACTTAGTCAAGAGAGTCTTTACGGCGGTGATCGCATCAAGTGATTCGCGTACTCGTTTGTCAACATATTCCATAAGGAAAAGATACTTACCAAGTGTATTTTAATTTATTTTAGATTAAACCTGACTGCACCCCGATGTGGGGGTGCATACGGCGCAAAAATATCACGTCCTGGCCACATAGCAAGTGTGTGTGCTCTTGTAACACACTTAATGAACAGGCCCTGTCGCTTTGTTATGAGCATCCAGGCCAATATGAGGATTATAGGAAAACGCTTTCCTTGCTTATCTGAATTCGAGGTATATAATATGACTTAATATCTTTTATTGAAATATTATTCTATTCTGTATCTCATGTTTATGTACTAGGTTGGTGTAAATAATTCTGGAGAAATACAATATTTACAAGAAAATGTATACGAAGACAACGGTTTTATTCTCGGTGATGGCACAACAACTTTCGTTCATACAACCATCAAAAACTGCTATGACAACAGAAGATGGCAATACAAGGTGTTCAATGCTTTTACTGATACCTCCTCCAATGTATTCGCAAGAGCGCCAGGTGAGTGGTAAAAAAGTAAAAAATATATAAATTGCGTTTTAACGTAATTACGGGAAAAGCCCCAAATGCTAGTAGGGGTTTATGTATAATAAGTGAGAATATATCTGTACTTAGAAATGTTTACTATTCTTATCTTCTTTATAAAACATTTTTCGTGATTAAAACATCTTTTATCTCCATAACCTCTTTAGAATACTACTGTTGATAATTGCTACTATGATACTGATAATTGACGGTTTCACTCTACATAGATACATAATTTAATGAGTTTATTTTCCAGGAGCCTTAGAGGGCATTGTAATGACGGAGTACATAATGGAACAAATATCTTATGAAATTGATAGAGATCCCGTCGAAGTTCGTCTTAACAACATTAACAATGAAGATACTGCTTTGCTTGATGTAATACAAACTTTGATCAGAGACAGTGAATATAATAAACGAAAAGAAGAAGTACAAGAATTCAACCGCCTTAACAGATGGAAGAAACGTGGACTAAGAGTGGGATTTATGAGTTACCCCATACCTGTCGTTGTCGATTACCATGTCTTGCTGTCAGTATTCCAAGCTGATGGAACTGTGGTAATTACACACGGTACCGCAGATATTGGTCAGGGTATAAATACAAGAGTAATACAAATAGTTGCATATACTCTAAATATATCAATAGACAAAGTGAAGGTTAAAGCACCAAATGTTATGACGTCACCAAATACTTTTACAAGTGGTGGTAGCCGCACTAGTCAGTCAGTTTGTTTTGGTGCAATTAAGTGTTGTCAGTTACTTTTAGATCGCTTAGCAGTAGTTCGTGAGACGCTCAACGATCCTACATGGGAATTATTAATACTAACAGCATATAATCGAGGAATAAATCTACAAACGAGTTATCGTGTCACTGGTAATGATCAAATTCCATACAGAGCAGCCGGAGCGGCTGTCGCAGAAGTAGAATTAGATATACTAACTGGTGAACATGAAATCCTAAGAGTTGATATATTGGACGATGTCGGTACAAGTGTAAATCCAGAACTTGATGTTGGCCAGGTAAAGTAATAAAAGATTTGAATTAATATATTCCTCCGGGAAAAGATCTTGCATCATCTGGAAAATAATATTTTAAATTGCAGCTCCACATTACGCTACAAACGAAAGAAGTTAATTTATTATCTTATTATATAAATTAGTTGCGACACGTCAAGCTGTCATGATGTCATGGTCAAGCGATTTCCGTTCACACTATGGGATGTAATATATATTACATCTTGAGCTATATCTGTTTTAACGGTATCGTACAAAATGTATGACGAGCGATAAAACATTATATCTCAAGATGTAATATATATTATATTATATCCCGTAGTGAAAAGCCGGCATTAGTTTGGGGATTTCCTGTGTAACTAAAATTTAACAGTTGTAAAAGAAACATCAAAGGAATCGCAAACTAAGAAAAATAGTTTGATTTTTTAAAAAAATTCAAAATTCAAAATTCTTTAATATAACTGAAAAGTGGTTTTTTTACAAGGGTTGGGAGCTCTTTTGTTAAGTTAATAGTAAACCTGTAGTAAAAGAGTCCCCTCTTTACTGTAGTGAAATTTTATATAAGCCAAAGAAAACCTATGCAGAGTATCAATGAGTAATGTTATTTTATTCTAGTTATAGTTAGTTTTTTTATTTTTACTTTTATAACAAGAAAAGATGAGGCTTGGTTTGGGTTATAATAATAAAATCATATCAGAACAGGCACAATATATCAAACATATTACACAATTATGTAAATAAATGAATGTATAATACATACATATATACAATATACTATTTTATTTTATAAATATTAAAATTATATATTTTAATACATACACACACTATACTATTCTATAAATAATGAATATTTAAACATAAACTATTAATGAGATAATTTTATGTTAGGGTAAGCTTTATTAACATATTAAAGTAATTATTTATCCAGGAAATCTGATCAAATTTAGTTACACTAATTGTTTTATATTTTGTTTTATGATTTATTTATAGGTTGAAGGTGCTTTTATCATGGGAGTAGGATACTGGACTAGCGAAGAGATAATCTATGACGAGAAAACGGGAGAAATTCTAACAGACCGCACTTGGTACTACCATGTGCCTCTAGCCAAAGATATTCCAATTGACTTCAGAATTCAACTGAGGAAAAACTCTTACAATCCTATTGGGACTGTAGGCGCTAAAGGTAACGTAGTTAAAATTCATATGACAAGGATGTTAATTTGTTTGTTAAACCTTTAGTTAAACCTCATGCTCGCAAATTGTCAAAACTGGTGGTGGCGTTGGGATTTGAATTGCTATTGTTTTGTCCAACATTGTTGATTGCGAGCTCAGTGATGGAGGCTAGCAGGCCGACTCTCGCTCACTTATTATTTATTGTATGTACATTTTGACTAGAGAAAGTACCTGTAAAGGCACTTTTATTTTTGATTCTTTGAACTATCAAAGTCACTTAAGAGAATTATCAAAGTCACATAATACACAAACGATCGGCATTGTTTTCTTGACAGACTATGATAGCGCTAACAAGGTAAACAATAAATTAAATTAAGTAAATCGTATTGTATGCTAGTTGAATAGGGCCATAGGAAATAAGTTTTAAAAGTATGAACTAGAATTTGAAATTAATTTCAAATTAAAATATATAATACATGCATACTATAGTCCAAAGAAAACACCCAGATTCTTTTCAGGGCTACCTTTCCTTCATCGATATCATTGGGGAGCGAGAGCTTCTAGAAACACTATTAGCCTAAAGTAAAACATAATTTGTATTATTTAATCTTGACAGGTGTATCAGAACCACCACTATGTTTAGCTATATGTGTGGCATTTGCTATAAGGGAAGCCATCGCTTCTTCTCGCGAGGACACAGGCTACCCCAAAAACAAGTGGTTCGACGTCGGTAAGATTATATTTAAAGACTTATTCCACGGTAGATAGTAGAGAATTTATAATAATGTCACTGACTGCATGTCTTTCAAAAGTCTTTGCCTTAACCATTTCATATCTTTATAATATATGGCTCCAATTTTTTATTTATTTAAAGTTTGCAAGTAGTAGGATTTTTTACCATCTTCTTAAAGTAATCGAGAGGGACCTTGATTAGTTTAGGAAGATGGTAATCAGTCTATCTCTGTATGAGCGGTGGAGCTAAGCAAACTATGGCCAGTTGCCTTTCTTCTCTCTTTTGCAACTGGCACCAGGTTAATACGAATTTGTGTTTCAGATGGGCCGTACAGCTTAGCAGTGAACGTTCTAAAATCAGATGCACGTTTAGATGAATTCTTATTTAAGTAGACTATGTTTCTTAAGGAAGTGGTGGTATCAAAAAATAAGACAATTCGAAAGTCTCAACTAAATTAAAAAGGCAAACTTGATAAAAAATAATTAGGACATTATGTAGGTACTTTATTATATTATTAGATATTTTAGTTTTTAGGCTTTTAGCGTTAAGTCCACCTTTGGTACCCATAAATTTAATATGTTGTGGTCAATAAAGTTTAAATAAATAAATAAATATTTTAGAATATGTAGTTTTATTTGGAATAAAAAAAATGCAAACAATAATACGACATTCGTTTACAATATGTACTATTTTTTTATTTTGTATAGTTTAAATCCAATCGTTTTCCAAATACGTCATTTTTGATTAGATACAGGTTCTAATCTAAATCTAAGAATATTTTAGCAAAGTAAAAATTGTAATTCAAAATTAGTTTACCTTTTGAGTCGTTTTAAAAACTTGATTTGTGTGATAATATTATAAGGGAAGCCATCAATGCTCATCGCGAAAGCACAGTCCATCCACAAAAAAGTTGTTCGACGTCGCTAAGTTTTTTAAACCTTTTCCATGACAGATACATCAAGGTAGATCGTAGATCCGTTGACTGCGCACTCCATAGGTATATAAAATGGTTTCCATAAGTGCTCCCACAACGAAGTTTGTAACTGTTACAGTTTTGTTATGTTTTGTGCAAATTTTTTACAAAAAGTTTGTAGAAGAATGTTACATAACGTACGACATAGATATCAGTGTCAACATTTATTTTTGTACCTTGTTTGACATAATTGTAATGAATGTTAGCTGACGTTTTAAAACATTTTACATGTTTGGTTAATAACGTTTTATAACACCGGTGATGTACATCAGTGTTATTAACTTATTGGCACAAGGTTGCCTTACTACTACTACTACTCTAACTAATTATTAATGATTGTGTTGACATCGAGAACGTAGCGTGTGTTGCAATTAAAGCATTTTCTGTATGTTTAAATTTGTAAATAGAGTGAAATAGAGATGTTGACAATATCTCGCGAAATTTTCTTGCAGATGTTAACGCAGTCTTAATAAAGGCTTGCGTCCACTGGTCGGCATCGTACGTATCGGACGCATCGGATGATACGAATTTTTATTAAAACTATTTACAACGCGTCTACAGCATCAGCAGCGATCGGATTTGCCGATGCTCGCTCGCTCGCACGCTTCGCGTCTTCGTCGTGCGTCCTCTGTTCGGCATTCCATTTGATGTCATCGGCAGCATCGAAATTGGCGATGGGTAGATTCGTGCGATCCGTACGATGCGGATCAGTGGACGCACTTGTATTCATGCTTGTATGGCTTTCTATAAAGAATACTACGATCCGTTTGATCCGATGCCTCCCATACATGCGATGCGGACATGTGGACGCAAACGACCCGCGTCCAACAAGCGCCTCGACGCCGCCGCGTGCCGTCCTATTTGTGTTTCGCACATTATAAACAAGTACAGTCAGGTGCACGTCGAGCTTTACACTTGCAATACAATTTTGGCTCTTATGTCATAGAACTTATGAATGGTACAATGTCCAATATGTAAAGGTCGACCTGCTCTTGAATGTAAGTTTTAAATTTGAATAATGTTAAAGAGTATTAAGATTAATTTATATCAGAGAATATTTTGTAGTAAGAAACATACCTACCTATTTTTTATAAATATTTTTCTTATTAATAAATGCATCCATTTTTAATTTACGTATCATTGCAATAAAGTACACACACAGGTAACAGGTACTTTATATCTGGTTGTTGGTTCGATTGTCTGACAAAAATTTATAATAATATGTGCATGAATGACCTTTCCTCTTTGTCTTGGACTGGATATTTTACGTATATAATGTGCAATTGTTTACAAAACTAATTAAACTTCTGCATCTTTATCAGCTCTAGTATAGCCCATAGCCCAAAGCCCATAGTACCTATAAGCTTTGTTTTTGAGACTAATTGGCTTCATCCAAAAACATTTATTTAAATAATTTTTAACTGGTTATTAGTAATTAATTTTTACCATTAGCGAAATGTATCGAAAATCAAGATAGTATTACTAAAAAACGCGGATAGCCGCTGCTAAATGTAGCTAGTCTGGCCTGTAAGTTTCTTATATATTTATTTATTTCTCCCACAAAGTAGAAATTTCACAACAGGTTGTACAGTTTAATTTAGAGGATTACAATTATTTACTTAAACGATATTTTTATTTGCGAACAATTCACGGTGAAATATTAGATTATTCCGAACGTGCCACGATATAATATTACGGGGCACCGACAAAGCCGCCACAATCTCAAAAACGGTTGATCCGCCCAGCTTTAATTTCAGCTGAAGTGAAATCGACTGAAGTGTACACGTTTTCGCTCTTACTCCCCTCGACCCTTGCTGCGTACAAAAAAATATATACCCTTTGAAAAAAGTTTCATCTTGTACCCCAAGTTCGCTGCATGAATATTTCAAGTACACGTCTCAGTAGTGCGTTTGGCCTTTTTTCGTAATATATATTTTTTAATTAAAATTTATAGATGTAACAGGACTTATGTAAATATGGCTATCAAGCGAAGCTATCTAGAATAATAAGAATTCGGAGATACTCTGCGAAGTAACCTTTTTTCTCACAATAAAAACGTGTTATTAATACCATTTCTCTCTCTCTCTCTTTCTCCACTTTCCTTATAAAAACGCTACAAATAACTCATCATTAGGCTGGTGATCTGATTGCTTGTTTGTCTGTCATAATGTCTTAAAAAAATCTAAAAAGTGAGTGTCATTGAATAAAACTTTGCTGTACGCATTATAATTACATTTTACTTTTTAAATGCATAAAGGTGCTCCTTCACCGGGAGCATTCGCGTGTAATGTAACATTATAGATTCGACTTTGAGCATTACATTACAATACCCCCTTACTGACTGACGGGCATTCCCGCATAATGTAACATTTAGTATAGATTTGAATTTGCATTGATGTTACAAGTTGTATTAAGATATTACACGATTCTCCTCCTTCACTGATGTAAACTCGTTTTGTGTCATAACAGGGTGCGCATTATAATGCTCGGTTCTCCTCCATCACTGATGTAATGCTCGAATCTGTAACGGTACATTACACGCAAATGCTCCCGTTGAAGGAGCACCAGGGGCCCGATTCTACTAAACAAATGCACCAATGGTGTCTCAATCGTGTCTCAATAGAATGCCGATAGTGTATCAGTGGAATAGTTTTTGGCATTTGTTATGGACTTAAACAATAACATGATATTTAACTTACAAATGTCAAAAACTATTCCACTGATACACTATCTGCATTCTTTTGAGACACGATTGAGACACCATTGAGAGTCCATTGGTGCATTTGTTTAGTAGAATCGGGCCCCTGGATATATGACACAAACTCAAGACACAGACACAAACTTACAGGACGTTTGTGTGATGAACATTTGTGTTTGTGATTGCTGGTTAGGGGGTCACCGTAGGGTCACTAGTAACTAAACTACCATACCCTTTGAGCTAGGTATCGCGTTAAACCCAACCCAATTTTTAAATAAAATATTACTAACAATAAACAAAATGGTCATATCATTTCAGATTTTATCGAAGCCTGAAAATAAAAACTTCCAATTTTAACAATTTTTAGAAAGTTACGTCAATAAAATATAAGACAAATTACATCATGAAAGAAATACTGAATAACTCTTCAAATAAGATTATTGTAATTTTTTCTTACAGCTGAAGGCTCTCCCAAAATGTTTTTCAATGTAAGTACGGCTTATCCGAAGATCAAATTCGAGAGGTTTCAGTTCAAATACGATTACAAGTCACGATTCTTATCAATCGAATATACCTACTTATTTTTTATTGACAGTGATATTGATATATAGCTTTCGTCTTGTTTTTCAGCAGGTTTACTATATTTATACCACATTTTATATACATTTTTCAAACATACTGAGCGACATCTCGTTTTGTTATTGATAACTTTGATAAGGTAGTATGTCTAATATCGGTAATTCGGTATCTGTACCGGCCACACATTTATCTCTCGCTATTTTCCCTTTGTAATAAGACATGATCAACCTTTGTAACAAGCAGTAAAGCATATTGATGCCCAGGGTTGGGATAAAAACTATAGCTATATAAATTATCAGGTAGGAAAAGAGAAGAGAGACGACTTGAAATGACTTCCCTGGCAGAAGAAGATAACGACAAAGGTATATTAATCAACAAACTTTACATTGTTCTTGATGCCGTTCTTATTTTCTGTGCTATTAGAAAATCGCGCTGTAAATGTAAATTTTCGTGAATGTTCAGTAATACCAATATGTGTAGAAATAGTTTTGCCGTTGAGATGTCGAGTCATATAATGCGGAAAAATCTTATGTAAGTTGGAATAAACGTACAATAATAGATAATCAAAACAGTTTTGAAGCAATTTTTCTGTAAGCTTGTAATTACTAATGTTTATTTGGAGAGAAGTTTGGGCGATTTAGGGTAACCAACAGGTAAATTTGCCCGAATCTCTTGACACCAAAGGGCACCACCGTAATACAATTAGTAGGGGTAATCTACATACATATATTCAACCGTATGCCAGCAAAAAGCCGTCCCAGTAGCAAAATTTATGTGCAAAGTTAACAGAGAACCGCGGTCTGGTACTTGTTCTATTATCATCATTAACTTACCCAACACACTTTATAATGAAGTAGAAAATAGACGAAAATTGTGCGGAATGTTGTATATCATACCGTTGCAAGTTTAAAAGTAGGTAATAAATTAGCGTGTATTCATGTGCATCGCCAAGATTATGATGATATGAGCCACAAAACAGCAATCCATTATTATATTTTTAGGTAATTAAACAATTTGTAACCGATATCCTTGTGCCGTGAAGTGACACGATAGTATTTTTGTCAAATAATTCAAAACAAAAAAATCATTTGCGAGGTTTATTTTCTCAATACAATGTCACAAAACTTAACATATCGGAACAAATCGGAAATCATATCAAACACGATTGTTTATACTCGGAAATCGCATTCTTACGACGATACGACGAGGATTACGTACTACACCAATGGTCGTCGCTGCTTCCGGCAGTGGTGGCAGCTCGTCCACGGTCGCCTCAATGTGGATCATCGCGGTCGTCAGGCCCGCCTTCGAGATCGTCGTCCCCGGAACCAGGGGCGTTTTTGCGTCTATTGTCACCACGGATCCTTGTTGCAAAACAAAGTTTTGTACTTTTTTTATCAAACTGGGGACCATCTGATCTACAAATTTAATTTTATTCCAAAATATAATTTTGTTGACAATATGGTTTTATTAAGTTTATTAAAGATGCCCCTTTATTTTTATTTCTTGATATTAATAATATTGCGTCAAAATATGGTATTTTTGTAACAAAATTAAAAGTTTTAGGTCATGTGGTCCCTTGTTTCATAAAAAGACGCTACAAACTATTTTATGCAACAAAGATCCATTCATGAACGAAAAATTCATTACACGGGTAACATGAGACATGGATCTGATTTAATACACAAAATTGGTGTTTGATTTACTCTGAATAAAACCTAGTCCGTTTCCTAAAAATTGTTTTACATCAAAACAAATAAACATTTTGCATTTTATAGAATACCTAAAATAGATTACAGGCGTTAGCAAATGTTTAAATTAAATTAGTATTAACACTTTTCATAAGCATGTCTTTTTTCACTAAGCTTTATTAACCCTTGTATTACCCTCACAGTAACTTAGTATTTGGGTGACATGTAGAAGGCTTTTAAGGAAGATTTGGCGACAAAAGAGCTTTCATTACAGTGTAAGCACACCCTCTATATACGAATACAACACTTTCATTTATTCTAACCCAGTGGTTTCTTTCAGTAAAGATTTATTCAGAGTTAAAAAAGTAAAAGAAGTCTTTGATAATATACGACAGGTTATGAAAGGTCACGCTTTTTTTGAAAGCTTGTACCGGTTGTAGTCCACCTGCTTAGTTCACCTGGGTGGACCACGAGCATTTTTTCTTGCCCATTGATGGGCCATGGTCCATCTTGATCCGAGTTAGTGTTTATGTCTAGTATGATTTTGTAATATTGTTCGCATTATTATTATTTTTTTGCTTCGGGCTTTAAAAGTACTGCTTCACCATTTCTGATCTTTTGTAGTGCCCTTTATTTAAATTTCCCAGGGAGGGCAAGAAGCCGTTGTATCTCATCTGGAAGCAAAATATGCTTTCCTATGTATGGACAATGTGATTAATTTATATACCTAAGGTATTTTGATAAATGCCCAATATGAGAAGGTAATGTGATTATAATTATTCAAATTATCCGGCATTTATACAAATTGCCCATTGACTTTTGGGTAGAGTACCTAATACAAAACATATAACTCTTTGTACATACATACAGTACAATAACCTGTCTGTTAATAACTGGACTGTCAGTGCGTCGCTGTCTGTTGACACCGACAGCCCTGGCTGTATCGCGCTGACTCCGGCTGGTTTCAATAGATTACAGGTTGAATAATAAATATTGAACAGTATCAATATGGTTTATATCCCCACTTAAATGACAGATAAGAAACAAAAGCAAAATCAAGTGCAGTAATCTCGTAGTTCCATATCTTAGAAAGTCTCCCTTTTTCAATATTTTTTTTAATGACATAACCTTAATTTAAGGAGTATTTAATTGTCTACTAAACAATTTATTCCCTTAAGCTAGCATTCTTAGTTTCCGAGATTTATAGGGGTTTTTTAAGTGACCCGGATCCATTGAGTGTATATTAGTAAAGTTGGTTTTTTATGGCAAGCAGGAAAATTTCGAAAACCTTATGGTGGGTAAACATTTGCGTAACAGCAGTGTGTAATGTAACATGAAACGAGCATTTCATATTGTGGACGCAGCGCTGTGTTTTCTTTCTGCCAGGGCAGCTAGGGGCAATATGATTGACTGTGCAATGTTATAAATTTTATTAAATTACTCACATTGCTATCGTGATATTATTAAACGCGAATGTTGGTATGGACTTGCGGACGTTTGTTACTCTTTCACGCAAAAACGGCTTGATAGATTTGTTTGGAATTCAAATTTGAATTTAAACTCAACTCCAACAGATGAGCACAAAGTCGGAAGTGTCAACTAATAATTCCATTATATTTTCTCATGCCAGGCTCGTGCGAACACTCATTTTGCCCATATTTCTGTATGCTGCAGAGACGTGGACTTTGCGAGAGGTGGACAAAAAGAAGACAGACGCTCTGGAAATGTGGTGCTGGAGGCGAATGCTTGGAGTATCATGGACGGAATTTCGTACAAACGTGTCCATACTTCAAGAACTCGGTATCAAGCAGCGTCTATCTGCCACAGTACAGTCTCGCATCCTCACTTTCTTTGGACACGTGTCCAGAAGGAACAGCACGTCCATAGAACGCCTCATCGTCCAGGGCAAGGTGGAAGGCACTAGACCGCGCGGAAGGTCACGCATGCGATGGACCGACCAAGTGAAATCTGCCGTGGGCGGTCCCGTGCATGAGTGCACCCGCATGACCTCTAACAGGGAGAAGTGGCGAGATGTCGTGAGGTGCATTACATCTGCCCCAAGCCAAATCTCTACATGACGATCACGACCGTTCTGTAAAGAGCGTTACGACTAAGAAGAGATATTTTCACAACCCTTTAGTGATATAGAGGTGTTATATATAACAGAGAACATCCATCGGCGATTAGACGCGCATGACCAAATTCCTATTAGCTAATATTCCACAACATTGAGTGGGCCGTTTCTCTTGAAACAATACTGGACTGTGTTGTGTTATTATACATGTATTTAAAAAGGGATGCTGCCGTTTTTTCTTCCCATCATGTAAATTTATATTCAGATACGTCGTAGAATAAGAGAGTAGATACTATTTTACTCTAGCGGTATCACGTTTCCTCATCCATAAGGATTGGCTAGCTCAGACTAAGTCTCTTCGTCTTCAGAAGCGGAGATATTACCTAAAGATCAACCTAAGAATGGTTGGCCTGGGTTGTAGAAATGTTCAAAACAACGATAGTTAAAATATACAATATATAAAAGCAAACCGATAGGGTCACAGATCTTTCAAAATAAAAGTTATTGTACGTTCTATTTTGAACGAACTTTGAAGAAAGCAAACTTAAAAAGATAGAAAGAAGATTTCAACCCTAAGCCGAAGTTTCCCTGAGGCAGACAGAAAATTAATCGCTACAATGACTTGATGCGGTCCCTCACTTTCCTGCTCACTGGGCGCAATGTTTCGAATTCTTAGCTCATGGTCACGAACATTATGTAGTTCCAATTACTTTGTTATTTACACCTATGTGTAAATAACTTAAATCGGTAATTGACAGGTCCTTTAATTTCATTTTTAAAGCCTAATAATATCGCTGACGAGTCGTCATTCTCAGTAAAAAAACTTTGAAAGCGTGAATTAGGAGCAGCGGGAACAGGTACAGCGGCATCTAACGGAGGGAGCGGAACACATTAGAACAGCTGCTAACTAACTGTAGAGAGTAAAAACAACACGAAAAATAATGTATGACTAATTACATTACACGTGGTAAGATATTTGTTTTTATTTTATTGTACAGAATCAATACCTCTCAAAATAGGAATAGAAAATACTTATAAAATAATATCGCAATCGGCTGCGCGCCAATTTAAGGTAGAGGTGCTCAAATATTATTATTGACTAGCGAAACCTACGCAGTCTCATTTGTGTGTATCTCTTTTTTCCGTCGGAATTTCGGAAAGTGGTTTCTTGTCGGTTGTCTATGTCATATAAAGAACACACCCTTCAGGTCTCTACGATAAGCAGTTAGGCTGTGCGTTGCTTCGTCAGCCAATCATTCAGGAAAAAGCATTTTATATGTATAGATATTATATTATGTAGACAATGTTTATTTAAGCCATTTATATTAATAATAATAACAAACCTTGGCTTTTCTTTGTCAAAATCTGCTAAATAATTAGGTACTATGCAATATCAAAAATATCATTCGAAAATGTTGATGACCTGAATAATACTTTTTTTAATTTTTTATTATTATTTGTTACGTTCAGGTTCGGGTGTACTAACTAACACCCTATTCTGATACACCGGACAGTTGCGGGAGCGTAGGGCTCTCACCGTCAAAATTTATAGTGCCCTGAATAATACCGATTATTTATACCTATTATTTTTATACGTACATGTGAATCCGGGACGATCGATAACTTTTTTCCAACCATACACCTATCAGGAGAGCGGAGACACAACAACAAGAACTCAGCCGTACATGATGATGGAGGCTGGCGGGCCGACTCTCAGTTGTGGTTATCATCTTGGGGGACTGGTCTGCTCGTTTTATCAACATCTATATATTAACAATGCTAACAAAGTGCTGGGACAAAATTTTGAAATAGTAGATTTTACAACAAGTGCACAAAACGAATCACTTCCATCCGAGACTTTTAGCAGCTGATAGTAATGTCGAGGATAAAAATGGTTTTGTGGACGAGTTATAAACTCTGCTTTTCACTTCGATTGCGAGGAAATAAATTAATAAACACACGAAAAAACAGGACCAGTTTCCCGCCGCTTTTTTTTTTAATGGTACGACAATGAAATTAGGGTTGGGCTACAGACCTATACAGCAGTGGCGAGGGGTCCTAATAACGATAACGATTCCTGTCGGCTTCCCTTTTAAAAATAGTGAATTATCTAACAGCATCGACTCTGCTAATAACATGATTTCGCTTCATACATAATAATGATACCCAAACGCCTAAACAATAATAAATAGCAATATCACACGTCGCCAAACGCCTATACAATAATAAATAGCAATATTGTGATATTGCTATTTATTCGTCGCTTAGCCTGTGCGTCGAAAGCCGGTAATTCCCGAGTTGTAGCTGCATACAGTTTTAGGAGCGGCTGTCTCTTTCTTACGCGTACATTTTGTTCCTAGCGCGGTCTCTTTCTCACGCCGATCATATGAACATATTAAGCCGGTAGTCGCCGAGTTACGACAAGGATGGCATGTATCAGATTACGTTAGTGCGACAAAGATAAACAGAGGTATTAACCTGAGAAGTAAAAAATATAGTTAATTATGTGTTTAGTGCTTGAATAATAAAACAACTATAATTTTGTCGCGTTGTAATTGTCAAAATTATGTCATTTTTTCAATTCACTTTCGCCTGTGCTTTCGCTCGTACTGTTGTTAGTTTTTTTTTATATGTTTGTTGTTAATTTAGTAAATTTGAATAGATTAGAGTGACTTCGTGGTTAAATGTTGGACAGGGCTCGGTGTGAATTGTGTTATAGTTATAAAATTTATCGGTTTCACTTGTAAGTAGTTAATTGTTTATTTTGGTTTAGTCTGTTTTGTTTACATTCGTAATGGCTGCAATTTTAGACGTGGGTTGTTGTCTCACAGACTTTCTATTAGATAAAATTTTCAAACATACAGTTTTGAAAATAAAAAACATATTATACAGCGCGCCCGTGCTTTTCCTTCTATGAAAATAGATTATAAACGGAAAGATGGCTTTACCACAGAGCTTTACTAAACATTTTCATTGTAATTTGTACGAAAAGTATTCGTGGCTCACAGGTAGGTAGTTGTAAACTTAAAACACTGTTTTGGTTTTCCGTATTATACCTATCAGTGCTTTTATGTATGGTAATGGTAATATGGTATTCGGAATTCTCCATCCCTGTGGTAAGATAACACTGTATTTTTTTTTTGCTTCGGCTTCCCCTGAGTAAAATTTCACCCTTCGCCACTGCTATACAGCCTACTATTAAATTAATTTTGTAATAAAATAATTTTCTTAAATTAATTAAATAACCTACCGTACTTTAATTTAAATTTTAATATATTTTATGACTTAAGAAACACATAAGGCAAATAAATTAAAGTAAATATTATAAAATAACAAATTCTATCTCTGAACTTTTTATTGTGTTTGGCTGTATGGCTCATTTCCTTTGCCTTAATATAGATACATTTATGAGTAGATACGTTTTTGCCCTTGTGCACAAAATTCGATTTTGTGCAGCCTATATCCTGCGCAAATAAGCATCTTCTGAGCATGAGAAGATAAAATTTTTTTGATGAAAACTTACAAATGTGATAGAATTTGATATTGGACTTGACTGAAGGTAAGCAAAGCACAGTACGGAACCCTACATTGTGCGTGGTCCGACACGTACTTGCCCGGTTTTTTTAATATAAGGTACATACACCAACAGTAATTACATACAACTTTGAAGAGAGACATTTAAATATAGTTCCAAGGTATACACAACATTGACTGTAAATATTGTGATAAATTAAACGAAATTTTTAAATTAAAATATTAAAAAAAAAACATTTAGACACATTATAAGTAGACTAGACTTCGCTCCTATTGGTCGCAGCGTAATGTAATATAACTTAAAGCCTCTACCACACAGGCGCGTTTTTAACGGCCGATAATATCGTATGCGTTATTGCGATATCATCGAGATATATTTTGTATTAGGATGGCCATGGAGTAACACACTGCTGCGATAATAACGCCGCAATGGTTGTAGGACGCTGCGTTTCTCCGACCTGCGATATTTCGATATGAGTTCTTGAATGTTTTTGTATTAGGACAAACGACTGTACACACACCCGCGATAATAACGTTAGCTCTCTCAGGCTCTCTCGTAACAAATATCGGACGATAGAAACGCAGCTGTATGCAAGGAATGGGGACGCATTATCGCAATAACACATGCGATATTATCGACCGTTAAAAACGCCCCTGTGTGGTAGAGGCTAAAAAGCCTTCCTCGACAAATGGACTATCCAACACAAAAATAATTTTTCAATTCGAACCAGTAGTTCCTGAGATTACCGCGTTCAAACAAACAAACAAACTCTTCAGCTTTATAATATTAGTATAGATATACACACATTATAAATAGATATAATTTCTTTGAGTTCTATTTGAAGAATGTCTGTGATAAAATGTCTTTTTTCCCAACATACGACTGTGTTCTGATCATTTTATAATAGCAATATTTCATACAGGTACTTATTTAATGCTAATGGAAATATCAAATACGCTTTCAAGTTTACTTAGCTAATTGACTAAATCAGGTTGGTTGACGAAAGATTTATATTTACTTATAAGGAAAAATAAACCGTATTTATACAAGTAATGTTTTCTTTCCAAGGAAATTAAAACGTAACACTGCTGGTCTTCTTCCTGATAGGCATTATGTTATTTTATGTTATCAAATTGATAGTTTCACTCTGTTCAGCCGTTTTATGGAAGAAGTTAGCAAATGAGCGTGGCGTGCACGTCACCTGAGCATAGTGATCACCGCTGCTATAATCACTTAATAAGAGAGAAAAAAGAAAAATGGAATAGGGGCTTCCGGATCTTTCCCCCACCAAACGGAACGTATTGCTACTTCACGGCGATAGTCTGTGAGATGAGATAGTAGTACTTCACCGGTAGAGCTAGTCTATTTCATAAATGCTCTAACAATTTTTTTATAAAATTCACTATTTTTTCCGATCGTATCAAAAAATTACGTTTTAATTTACATTTAATATTGTTGGGTTTTACATTATGGAAAGTACGCAATTCAGGTGGTAGTTTGTTTTTGTTAATAAATGGAGGAATCTTATATATAATATAAACCTACCTTTGTAATTAAGTTTTACTAATATTATAAAGAGGAAAGATTTGATTGTTTGTTTGAATTGAATAGGCTCGGAAACTACTGGACCGATTTCAAAAATTCATTCACCAGTATATAGATGATTATTTTTCTATTTATATAAGTACTTCTCATATAACAATCTTTGGAGTGGGCGTTTATGAAAAAGGCTAGCCCGACCGGTGAAGTGCCACCCTTTTACAGAATATTGACGTGAAGCAACAATGCGTTTCTCTTCGTTCGGTGAGTTAAATATCTGAAATTCTAACTCCTTCCTTATACAATTTTTCGCTATATCCTGTTTTTTCCTGTTATAGGTCAGCAATCAGCAAAGCAAAGGACCTATGTGCTCCATAGTCGACGGTAATCACCTAACATCAAATGATCCATATTCCTGAGCTTGTTTTCCAACCAATTCCGTAAAAAAAATGTAGGTATATATCGGTATTTGAATACCTACAACCATGCTTACAACAACACTACGAAAAAATAGAGCGAGTCGAGACGTAATGAGATTTCCTATAAGTGAGAAAGAGACAATATCAATAATAATATGCCATTTAGCCATTGACCAATTTAAGTTGAACCCTGTCAAATATCATAATCAAATATTTAATTACTTACTGTTATTATCGATGAATATTATTCAGTCCGCTTATATAATTTTTGCTGTTTTTCAGAGAACAGAATAAATAGTACGACGACACGACATTATGAAATAATTTTGTTTGAATATTCGGAATATTCACAATTTATAAAAATATTACATGGCATATGACACACTTCACTTCACAGATGTGTCAAAATGAAATGTAATTGCAATCAAAAGCATTATGGAGTATGAGAATTGATATCAACTCGAAGAAAATTACCCACAAAATACATTTTTTTCAAGAATTTCGATAAAATAAGAATCACGTCTTCTACCAAATTAATCTCTTAAACAATTATTATGCAAAATTTGAAGTAGATTGGACCAAGGAATCAAGTTGTCCCATAGTAATTTTGCCCCCCTTTTTTACCCCCTTGGAGTTAGAATTTCGAAACAACCTTTATCGGACGCCTACGTCATACAATAGGCCCACCTGCCAAGTTTCAGATTTTTACGATGAGCGGTTTAGGCTGTGCGTTGATTCTCAGTCAGTCAGTCAGGACAAAGCATTTTATATATATAGAAATTCAGTATGCTTTGCCATTGCCTGGCATGAAAATTGAAATAAACAATGTGTTGATTTGAACATTATAATAAACTTACATTTTGATGGAGAATAAAATCCGCCCGTGTGGCACAATACATTTTATGTTATGAAATCACTCTGTGTGAAAGGGCGCGGACATCCGCCTATCAGTATGCGGTGGTCACAAACAAACGCTCCAAATAAACGCCGCAGAAATATTCATACGGTAGAAACAATAATTTCTTAAAAAACTTTAGTAGCTATCTGAACACACAGACATTTCGCAATTCTCGTATTAGTAAAAAATGCTATGTTTGAAGTCCTATTAATGGTATAGCTATAGGTATCAATTACTTCTATTGAGTAATGTTGTGGGGTGGGCCTAAAAATTCTCATCATCCTTTGCGTGCAGTTTTCTATCACAAATCACAATTAACACATCGTCATGTTTAATCGTGTACATTTTTATTTATTTATATGAGACACAAATGGAACGACATAAAAAATTGTATTTTTTACCTCTACTAGAAAATTTTCAAATAGAAAAACTTCACTATGTTAGAAAGACTTTTATTGCTCAATATTACTACATGTAGTTGTACATGTTTGCGCATTTGAAAATCTGTTTAGATTCCCTCCACATCCACTGTATGAGAACCCTCGGCATTGCCTTTGGGTTACGTTGTAGTACCACCTGAAATTTAATAATACAAAAATAACCAGAGACAAACAGTTGGTTACTCATTGTTAATCGTTTTACAAGTACCTAATTAAAACACAAGCTTGCAAATAATCCATCGGAATCAGTTGATTGATACGACCTATGCACCACTGCACAAATAAATAAATTGAAATGTGTGTTTGTAGGTAATGTCGAAATTTAATATCACACGACAGTTTCGTGAACTAGGAACCTATAATTATGTATCCTAATAAGAAGATGATTAAGATTCATCCGAAAATATTTAAATTCTGTTCAAATTTTATTCAGCACAAAAACATTTCGTAATACTCAAGGGTTTCATTTTTAATTTTGAATAATACGTACATTGGGTGATAATCATTACACTTCCCAAAATCTGGTTGAAGGCGACAAATAGCCTCTATCGGCAACTTTTCTTCAAAATCTTTTAGACCCTCTTCTGAAAAGTTAAATACAAAACAAACTGTTTTAATAGTTAAGGGACTTTTTATAATAACAGACAAAAAATTGCACATACGTATTTTAAACTTAATTCGACTCTTTTTCTCTTTCTTAGTACTCAGCATGTAACTCACCATAAGCGCTGAAATTCGGAATCTGACGCCGAATATTCGGCGCTTCGGTTAGATTTTATATTATTTTTATTTTAGTTTGCATAATAATTTATGATGGTATTTTATATGCATGTAATATCTATGCATAAAAATTTTAAACATGACTATAGTTGTATCGATAGCGGCACACAAATAAATAATTCTAGCGAGATTTATATTTAAAGAATCTTGTCACCACCTAAGAAAGGCCTATTATATTCGTATACATTGTGATAGTAACTAACGACAATCTTTCAATCTTATGAAGAAGACGCCTATGTTAATTCGAAATGACCCTAGAAACGAGATAGCACGATAAAAGTGTTTGAATCCCAACGCAAAAAGAGAGGTGTTACAAGTTGACTTGTACAGTTAAGAGCAGGTCGACCTTTACATATTGGACTTTGTGCCGTTCTTAAGTTCTATGTCATAAGAGCCAAAATTGTACTGCAAGTGTAAAGCTCGACGTGCACCTGACTGTACATACAGATGTACAGGTATCTTTTGATTTACTTTTTTTATTTGAAAGGTGACTTAACTTATATGTTTGAACCAAATTATTCTTAGTTTTTTTGACGGGAAATATTATATTTTTAATCTATATTTTAAACTCGTTATAACTTGATATACATAATAAATAATTATTTACCTCGACAAGTAGATTGGCAGTCTCTCAGTGTTCCGAAACCATTATAGTTATGTATGCATCTTGTTCCAATATAAAACGTTTTGCAGTCCTCCATTAAAACGTCGTAGTAAAACCTAAATTGTAATGAAGACTAGAGAAACCTGCGCAACTTCGTTTGCGTTTATACCGCTTTCCCGTGGGAATATTTAAAAAAATCCTTTCTTATCGGTTCCCTACGTCATAAACCACACTTTTCAGAACACAACACACCCAAGTTTCAGGTCTCTACGGTCAAGACAAAATATTTTAATATAATATATTTCTATTTATATACTTCTCATTACAATCTTAAATTTGCGATAACGCGTGGAGTGGTAGATCTTTTATGAGATAGGCTAGCCCGACCGGGGAAGTGCCACCCTCTTACAGAATATCGACTTGAAGCCGCAATGCGTTTCGTCCGGTGAGTGAAATATCCGAAATTCTAACTCTTTTCTTATACTTTTTCTCGCTATGTCCTGTTTTTAGGGTTCCGTAGTAAACTACAAGGAACCCTTTTGGTTTCGCCATGTCCGTCTGTCTGTCTGTCCGCGGTCTAGCGCCTAGACGTTTAATGCTAGAAAGCTGTAATTTGGTATGTAAACACATATTAACAAAGTGCTGGAACAAAATTATAAAAAAAAAATTTTTGGGGTGCCTTCATGTAAAGTAGAAACGAATTATTATATATATTAAAAAAAGTTAAGGCTAGTCTTTTGTCCACAATTCAGTAATTGTCGTCATAGTAGTATATTATATTGTATTCTGTATCTATAGTAACTAAATATTAGTAAGTATGTATTGTATTCTTACATGATATGTACCTTTATGTTTAGTATATGTAATTATCAGTTTGTTATTATGACAAACCCTTATTATATCTATTATTTATTGTATGTAATTTATTTTATAACCGCATTCATGTATATCTGCACTACCCAAAGGTTGACTAGTAGATAATGCTGCTAGCGTTAAGTCCGCCTTTTGTACCCTTATATTGTGGTCAATAAAGTTTAAATAAATAAATAAAATTATTTTTCGTGCCCACCCCACATTGTGGGGTATCGTTAGATAGGTCTTTTTAAAACATCATTTGTCGATACAATGATTCGTTTCGAAATTATTTACATTTATCCTCTATCTCCGAAAGTCTTATGTTTAGAAATTTGAAAAAAATCATCGTAGTAGTCCATATGCTGAAACTTCATTGAAAACTATAACGGTTAAGTAGGCTCTACTAGTTACCGAGTAATAGCCGACGAACTGATAAAATATAATTTCTTTGATGAAAACTTACAAATGTGATAGAATTTGATATTGGACTTAACTGAAGGCAAGCAAAGCACAGCAAATAAGGAACCCTACATTGTGTGTGGCCCAACACGTACTTGCCCGGGTTTTTTTTCTGTTATAGGTCGGTAACGGGTCAGGGACCCTAGAATCTCTGTGCTCCATAGTCGACGGTAATCCACCTAACATCAAATGATCCATATGCCGTTTACCAAACTCCTTCGTAAAAAAATATTTAGTAAATTAATATCGGAATTTCAGTACCTACAACACTACAAAAAAAGTTTTTTGAGGTTTTCTATAAGTGAAAAAGAGACAATATTAATATTCCATCTTATCGGACGCCTACGTCATACAAAGAAGTCCTCCAAGAAGTTTTATATTTTTACGATGTGCAGTTTAGGCTGTGCGTTGATTCTCAGTCAGTCACCAAGTCACTCACGTAGGACAAAGCATTTTATATATATATTGATACTAATTAATAATGCAGCCCTTAAGTAAAAAAATAGACACTTCAATAATTAGATAACAAAGGTAAGTCTTGTAATTTTAAATCTCGAGCAAATACTCTAGTGTTTACATATCCGCCTTAACGGTTGCAGAAATAAATTTTAAAGTTAACACACATTAAACCTACCGCTGTCATTGTCATATTAAATAGAATATAAAAGATATAGGTAGCTTGAGAATTAGCGTATCAGAACTTTAAAATAATTTTGTACAACCTACTGCCTACATTTAGATATATTTTATACCTAAATATACCTGGGTTCACTATGTATACCAGTGTGTCCACATGTGTTTCCGTTAGGTTGGAATTTGCAATGGACTCTCCAGCCATAATCTATAAGGTCCTTCGATATTGTTATTTCCGTTGTTGGCTCATGCTTAGATGTAATTACATCTAAAAATACAATTACTTATTTATAATAATGATTATTTCAATCTTTCCCATGCTGGTCAAACTTAAAGTTTATTACTACATCCATGGTAGAAAAGGACACGAAAGAGGTAAAATAGGAAACTTGAAGGAAACCAAAGAGTATACGAAAAATAATGCATAAATCAGTGAAAACTTTAGTAAACTGATCGGTAAGTTAGAATCACTTTCTCTTCTTTTACTTGTTTCTCCTTCTTTCACATCAAAAGCTAATCAACGGATTGTAGGTAATTGTATCTAATTTGAAGAGTTAGGGCCGATTGTTTGATTCGAAGCAATTTTTAACAAATAGGTACTTAGTTAGTTTTTTCAACGAGTTTTAACCATTAGTGTATACTACTGATCAAACAATCGGCCCTTAGTAGTAGATTTGGTTATAATATACTAGCAAAACCCGCGCAACTTCGTTTGCGTGTATCCCTCTTTCCCGTGGGAATTTTGGAAAATACAATACAGGGTGGGCCATGAATTTGTTAACATTTTAATAATTTATTTAAAAAAAACAATAGGACTCACAATTTTTATTTTTTATTATCGAGTTAGCTAATAGATGTATTTTTTTTTATAGTGTCATCTAAATGTCTTCCGTCGCGAATTCGGCATTCTTAGAAACGAGAACGGAAATTGTCAAGCACTCGCACTGTGTGAAATCGCTGGCACCTCTTCCCTGATTTTTGCCTTTAATTAAATCAGTGTTGTTTTTAGATACCCCCATAAAAAAAATATCTGGCGACAAATCAGGACTCCTGGGTGGCCAAGGAATGTTGCTTCTCCTAGAAATAAGATTTTCTGGGAACATCTCTTTAACGACCGGCATGGCCTCATTAGAGATGTGACATGTAGCTCCATCTTGCTTAAATAACGTGTTCTGACCTAAAACCAGTAAATTCCTGTAGGTGGGGTAACAGAAACTCCCGTAACATTTTGACATATGCAGTAGAGTTGACAGTCACCGTGCGGCCACGAAAATCCTTAAAGAAATAGGGTCTGAAGCTGAAATTCTTCGCACGTTGTCTTCCTTCTTGAAATTCGAGGACTGCCGCCGGTTTGCTTCACGTTTAGTGTTGATCCCATTTCTTCGAGCTTTTAACACATTTCTTTATCAACACTGGACTTGTGGATACTTGAACACTTGATTTAAGTCATGTAAATCGTATTGAACTCGAAATAAGCCATAAACGACAGAATAACTCTCAAGGTAAAATTGATTTACGCAAAAAGCGCGTTGCGGTCCCGTAAACCGATCCATTGCGACTAAAATTCGCAAAAACGATCTAGCCACTCGATCCCTCCCCGCGAACTGTACCGCAAAGATTTGCGCGGGAAAATAAACTTACATGTTAACTAATTCATGGCCCACCCTGTACAAAATAAACCTTCCTCTTGAATCACTCTATATATTTAAAAAAACCGCATCAAAATCCATTGCGTAGTTTTAAAGATCTAAGCATACATAGCGACATACAGACAAAGGGAAGCGACTTCATTTTATACTGTGTAAAGAGGTACGAAATCTTATTCATGGGCCTAGCGAGCGAGGTTCAGACACTAGTGGCATAATAAGTGGTTTATTTCATCATGTAGGTATTATCAAATACTATAGACGAGTAATACCCACAGCTTCGGAAGAATTCGGGCAAGACGCGACACTAGCGCCCCTACGGCATGAGGGCGGCATGAGGTGAACGATTTCAAAACTTTTGTATGCAAAATGTTATAGCGCACCTAGCGGCATGAGGTGAACTGTGCGTATTGTATGCAAAATGCTATAGCGCCCCTAGCGGCATGAGGTGAACGGAGGTTGCCAAGTCATTGTATGAGAAACGTCAAGAGCTGTGGGTATTAGTCTTCTATAGTATTTGGTATTATTTAATCGTTAATTTCGTGAAATAACTGAATTTATGACTGTGTTACTAATATATATTTAGCTGTTACCCGCGGCTTCGCCCGCATAAAAATTAGCCTACATTGGGCTCTGTATCCCTGACAATATGTATACAAATTTTCATAATGATCATAATGATCGGCTGCTAAGTCAAGCTGTGAAGGAATAACAAACAAATTCACTTTCTCGTTTATAATATTAGTATGATTTTTAGTTACACACAACACAATGCTTTCATACTAGTTTAGTATTAATTTTTATTATTTCTATTGCATGTAGGTACGTACATCATGGTACCTTGCTTTGGACTGAATAAGTTGTTTACTTTTCGATATTAATTTCTTTGGTACTTAATCAAAATAATAATAACAAACTAATTAAAATTATAGGTGTCAAATTAACTTTATCAGATTGGTAACAATGTATCATGTCACGTGACAAGTAGGGGTAGGCTGTACTGCCACTACGTACAGTGAGTGCCACAAACTCCTCTATGCCGATGGCGGCGGGAGCGCTAGGATCAAAGCTACTGTGTTATGTACTACAGTCGCTGCGTTTGACGAACAGTCAACGTCTGTTTATTATCATACATCTTGCATACATTACATGTAATAACCATCTTGATAGCTTAAATAAAATCGAAAACTGTGTTGCTAACACGTTTGATTACTTTAGATGCCCAAAATAAAAGTTAAATGACAATAACAATATAAAAATTGTAATTGATTAAGTTTGTATTACTCTGCCCAAAATTAGGGGCAATTTGATTATATGAATAATCCTTACTAATATTATAAATGAGAAAGTGAGTTTGTTTGTTGTTATTCCTTCACGGCTTGACTAAGCAGCCGATCATTATGAAAATTTGCATACATATTATTTTTAGGGGTTACAGAGCCCAACATAGGCTATTTGTTATCCCGTGAAAGTATGTTCGTTCCAATGGGAAAATATTTTTTCTGTTACAGAGGGCGCTGTATCGGCCAACAAATGCCGCCACAAGTCGCGCTATGGGTTGTTTTGTTGTCAAACGAGATCTATGTCATAAAATTAACACGAACGAAGCCGAGGGGAAAAGCTAGTTTATTAATAAAATAATATTGCCCTCTCATATTGGGCATTTTTCATAATGCCTGGGCGTAATCAAAATGCCAAATTAATCACATTGTCCATAACATGTACATGAAATAACGTACATTAGATGATTTTGGCTACTCTAAATGCTTCGATCTGTCTGACACCGACTGTATCTATCGAATTTCGGAGAAAAAGTGGAGAGATTTTGAGATTAATAATTTTATTTTAGTCTATAGATTAAAGTAAAATTTGTACAAACCTTTTCTAGAAGCCAGACAATCAAAGAAAAGTAACGTAAATATCGAAAAAAATATCACACACATTTCTGCATTAATATTATTTTATTACCGAAGTAGATATATTTTATTTCGCACTATAAAAGAAACAATTATTATTTTAAAGTTTTTCTAGCTATAACAAAAAAAAACATTTGCAATAAAAACTTTTATATCCAATAAACTGATGAATTGTAAACGAAAATAGTACCTACAATGCTGCACCCACATATATAAAATTATTTCGCAGAACTTGCCGCCGCTGCCAAGTCCTGAATCGCTCTATCCAATGCCTGTTTTTCCAACTCGGGGGTGATAGACTTCCTAACATTATCCAGAATCCAATCCACCATCCACCTTTGGTGTATCCGTGCTTCGGACCGATATCTTTTTAGATGGTAGTCCATCCGTCCTTTCACTGTACGGTGAACTAGCAACATTCTCTCTCGGTAAATAGCTTCCAGTTGCATAGCAATATTCTCCTTCTTGGCGTCCATCAGAAGCTTTTGCCCTTCAGCTCTCCATTGGGCTTCTTTAGATGCTTTAACCAGTGCATTGAAATGCGCAATTTCTGATTTCCTATCTGTTTCATATTCTGCACAAATAGCGTCAACTTCTTTGTCAAGACTTTCGCCAACTGCTTTACCTTGTTTTTTCGTAAGGAAAACAATTAGTGCAGCAATTGAAAGTCCGCTAAAGTATTCGTGTTCCATAACATAAATTTCTTTGCTGAGCATATAATTTACAACAACCAATCCGAAGAGATACGGGCCACTGACACCTGTATGCGAATGAAAGAACAGGAACCATTCATCGGGAATAAATCCCATGCGACACTTACCACTGGCAAGAGCTCGCTTCAAGGCAGGGCCTTTAGCTCCTCCCCCTCCAGATGGACATGACTGTACTTTTTTGCTCTGGGGACATGTTTGTGCGTGTGTAGCGAGGATTGCGACGGGAACCACACGTTTTAACAATGGTGATCGGAATGTGAAATGTGTGAAATGATTAGATAACATGTTTTGATAAACCGAAAAATATAGAGATTTCTCTCACGACGGGAATTCTGAAGGTTTCAATTTGTTTGCAGTATATTAAAATGCCATGTAAAAAATGACAGCTGTCTAATTTTGAAAAGGTTCATTGATTAATTAGACACAGAGGTTTTACATTACTGTGAAATTATGAGGTATAATGTGTTTGTTATAAAATATAGTATCATTGAGTTAGTATCCCATAACACAAGTCTCAAACTTACTTTGGGGCTAGCGCAATCTGTGTAATTTAGGGACAAATGACACAGATTGCGCTAGCCCCAAATTATAATAAATAATCAATAATATATCGCACATTTGTCAGCACCGTACGCGCCACACGCGCCGAACGCGCCGCAATTAAGAATTCGTTGTATGCAATCATGTGAAACCTCGCACATTTCATCCGAACCGTACGCGCCGCATTTCGTAAAGTGCGGTAGGCATCCATATTTGAAGGAAGCATGCTGATGACATCATATAACGTGGCGCGTACGGCGCGTGCTCAAATTGTTGGCAATACACTAAAGATGACGCAAATGTGCGAGGCTTATGAAAAGCGGCGCGTTCGGTGCGTACGCTGCTGACAATTGTGCGAGGCTTTCAAGAAATGCGGCGCGATCGCGCCGTACGGTGCTGAGAAATGTGCGATCAGTATAAGAGGGTATGTGTTTGGCAAGCGCCAATGTACACTCAGCTGCAGAAAGACCTGATCTCCCAAACGAAGTTAAGAATTAAGTTTTTATATGGAACTCTAATCACATTTTAACGAAACATCGAATACTAGACATAAACAAAATGTACATTTTTATATATTTTCGTTTAAATAAGTACATTGAGAATACATGAGGAAACTTATTTCTTACTTGGTTCAGGGTCAGCTTTCTCTGCAGCTGACTGTACGAATCCTTGCATGGAGGCATCAATGTGGTTGAATTGAAAAAAAGTATATCATTCATAATTTATTTAATAATGCCATTGCATATTGTCATTACAATAGACTGAATAAAAAAGTTAACGTAACAAATACAATATCAAACTGGTTATATTAGCACATTCATTAATACACACGACAAAAGGGGCTCATACTTGCGACGTGATCAAAATCGCGCGTCATCGGTACGCTGCACGAACACTAATAATTGTAGTATACAGTGTTGGATAGACAAGAAAATGTGGAAATATGCAGCCAAAAATCTAATGAACTCTCTTTGAAAACTTACATGACAATTTGTATGATAAACGCACGTATAACCCCATAGGTTCAAGTCGGAGAAGTTTGTATAGTAGTGAAGTTTAGAATGATACATGTTTTATACTTCACGACTGCGTCTATCCACATATACGAACGAAGCATTATTATTATAATTAAAAAAAAAAAACAATACTTCCTACCACATTGAATATGACATATTAAAAAGAAAATTAAGAAAGAAGAGAAGAATTTTATCTATACTGATTTATAAATGTCACATGGTCACTTGCTAGGTACTTAAATTTTTCCTAAATACCTATGAACTGGTTATTAACTATTAAATAAAATCTTTAGTCAAAGAAGTTCACTATAAATTGCTACATTGTTGCTCCTAGCATAATACATCCACATATTTTTTATGGCAAAAATTAAATGTAATAGATAATTATTTTATAAGCCGAGCGGTCAAAACGTTATTTTTAAAATTTATTTGTGTTTCATGACCTATTTGGTCACGATACATAAGTAAAGTTTACAATCGGTATTTGGCAGCGCGGAGTATTGGGTATTTCTCGCCGTTGCATAAACCACGGAAGTCATCCATTGAGAGATCTACGATGGATACACCACCAAGTTTCTTAGTCCTGAAAGCAATTAAAACATTATTTTAAAAAAATACACTCGACAATCAAATTAATCGTGATAACTTTATAATCGTGTTTAGGGTTTAGGACCAGAATATGACGTCCACGCAGTTCCATTGTTCTCTAATGCCATGGAATTTTCGAAAATCACATCTAGTGTCACTAATGTCTTAAATTCACTTATGTCGCAAAATAAGCTTTTGATAGTGTATGTTCGGTTTAATGATTTCGACTAGGCGCTGGTTGATCAGACATACATAAAATCTTTATTTTTGCCAAAAACATTTTACAACAAAGTGTAGGTACAAATTGGTACAATAAAAAACTTAAAAATAAAATAAAAAATTCTTAAAAATAGCCTCCGGGAGTCCATCCCCGAACTAGACGTAGGTCTCGGGTGGTCTAATGCCGGCTGGTAGACGGAAAGAGTGCGGTACGCAATACAACTTGATTGAGGCTACTTAAATTTAAGAAAATGGGGTCACTTGGGCCCAGCTTGTTTTAACTGTAATTGGGCCTAGGTGTGTGTAGTATAATAAAATTATTTGATTTAACTATGCGAAAAAAATTGTATTGGTGCCCTAGTGTTCGTACCCTTTTAAATCGGAACTTTATTTTGTAACATAAAAAACTAAACATGACGTAAATAAATACAATCGTGATTTTCTAATTCTAATACTCACTTGACATAGTTAGCCTTCTTTCCGGCAGTATCTGGATCCTCGTAGCTCACCCACAAACCGCCTTCCCCACTGTCATCGGGTAGACGAAATGCATATGTTCCTGTGAGTAAAAAATTTTTTATATAATGGATTCTATACGATATTGTTACGGTTAATTTATAGTGTACCGTCATACTAGCATGTGCTTAATGATTGTAGTACCCTAGCTAGTCCCTAAGGCTCTTCATTCATTTCACTGGACTCACAATTATTATTTTGATTGTGCTCCCACACTGGTGTTAGAAAATGTTAACTAACAGTGGACAGGAAAACTGCCAATGAGTTTTGTATCACTAATTTATTATCATCCCATAATAGGAATAAAATGTCTTTCCCGGACAAAAAGAATACGTTATTCAGATCTTTAACTATTACCGTAAAAAAATCTATTCAAAGCGTTGCTTTCGTTCGACGTAAAAAAAGGACAAAAAAACACACTTTCACATTTTATAATATTAGTACGGATTTTTGTAATATAACCCTACACCTCGTTAATAAGCTGAAGCCAACAACGTGCCTATGAATGGTACAAACCAAAATGATTAGACAAATCAGCGTCCTTGAATAAGCCTTTTTTTTCTGAAAAGTAAAGAAAGCCACTGATACTTAAAAACTAAGTTATTTCAAAACCACCATAAAACTTATATCAATTTACATTATTAATGAGATCTTAATGAGAGTCTTCAATGATATTCACCAAATAATCTATAGACTGCATGCATTCTAAGAAAATTACTTACCGAAACGCTCGCTTGGATCTGTGACTTTCCTCAGGTGCGGACGCATGCCTTTCTGATGGCTCGGGTTTATAAGTTTGGCGCAGACCTCCGGGTAACTGAGTACTCCTTCAGTCTTTGTGTAAGGACCTGTCAAAATCGAAATATTTGACATAAAATTGATATGAAATAAATGAAAGATCACCAGAAATTCTGATGAAATAACATATAATTTATAATAATTCATTTAATCGTGAGTCGTGACCATACACGATCAAGTTTAACGCGCTTGGAATGAACGTCTAGGTAGGACACTTGATATAGTTCATGAACGGTATGCACGAGAAGTTTAATTTAAATAAAATGAATCATAAAAATGATTCAGGCGACTTGTATACAAGAAAATGTAAACTTTAGCGTTATTAATGTGTATAAAAAAATGTTTACCAGCTTCACCAACACCGTCAGCGTGGAGAGGAGGAACACCAGCGATTTCGCTCTCAGAGTCCAATTTCCATGTGCGAGCAAGGGGTGAAATTCCTACAATAATTTTGCCGCTAGGAGCTCCACTCTGTAAGCTGTTAGGAAATGATAACGATTATTTGTAATACCTATTCAATAAACAATAATGGAAAATCGGTTGAGAAAATAGCAAGACTTAGACAAACAGTCATTCACAGAAAATGGTTGTTATGTGTGGGCTTTCAACCCTTGATACTTGCATTGTCTCTATTACTAGGCTGCAATACAAAAGCCCGTAAACAAAGGTTAGATTCTCTTATTTCTGGATAACACTCCGGCTTTTCTCAATGAAGCTAAATTGACCGAGTACACTTACAAGTAATGCACAACAGCATCGACATTCTGCAGCGGGTTTCGGTTTTGAGGAGTGTACGTGGGTGCACTATAGTCCGCCTCCTTGGGATTACGGGCTGGAGTATAGTAATCGAACGCGTTGAGATTTACGTAATCCACCAGATTGATGATCGACGGTACGTCAATGTAAACTATGAGAAAAGGAGATTACAATTAGTTCGTTTATTGTTCTCTCTTACAATCTAAGGTTACAATGTTTTGTTCTTAAATTAGGGTTAAATATTTTATTTCATTATATTAGTTCATATTGTTTGTTTCCATATTTGTGTAGAGAAAGATTCTCCTCTACCATGAGTATTCACCTGTAACATTACAGATCCAATCAATTACATGAAGGTGAAGAACCCAGCAATATGTAATGATACATGTTGTGATTGACGTCTAGGCAAAATAATAATTTTATGGTTCCAAATGTTCTAAATCGAATCATAAATGTTTCATTACAAGCGAATACTCGTCAGTTAGGGATTCAGATTGTAACTCTAAATCGAATCATAAGAAAAAATTTCATTGTGTTAAAGTTAAGATTGATAAGTCAACAGCCTCATAGGTGCACTGGCAGTTTCCCAATAACATCTTCGCAACATTTAAGGCAAAAATGTTACTATATTTTCCTCGATAAGGTTTGGTATCAACTCCTTAGTTAATGTAGTTACCTGTAGCGTTAACGTTGGGTAGGACTGTGACTGAGAGCTGCATATTGGGCCGAACAGCATTGAGGGCTTGTCTCATTTCTCTAACTAGGGCAGTAAATCCTTCACGATGCTCTGCCTCTTTCTCGTCAACGGGCGTGGAGCCAAATACTTTCTTGAAGCTGTGCCAGGCAGAACCTGCAAAGTTTTATTGTTGTCTTCAATTCTATAAAAACAATTTTCCTTAAATTATTATAAAATAAATGTCACGTATTTTTATATAGAATCAGTGATCGTCCGGGAAAAACAGATATCAGCTAACCTACAGTTGACACCAATTGCAAGAAGATGAAAAGATGTTTCACTGCTGCCTGATAAGTTACCGATAATTGTGTCGTTTTATCTGACAGACAGGCTAACTGAACCTTATCAGAAATCTGTGACACAGGTGTAAAGTAATTGTACATACAATACAAAGACATCTTTTTATGCAAATATCTTAATCCCCAAAAGAATCCTAAACGATGTACTGTGTGTGCTTACCTAGCAATATACTTACCTAAAGACGAGCGAATCTTCTTAGGTTTGACCCTGGGGAATTGCCAGGCTAGGTCGATACCATCAAAACCATATTGCTGTACCAGCAGTACTCCGGAGTTAACGAACGCTGTACGAGCTTGAGCAGATTCCAGCTATAATCGGAAATAAGCTGTAGTGTTAATATGATGGCAAGTTTTATTTAGTAAAGAAAATAATCGACTTGGCAATAGACTACGAGGAAAAATTTTCGTTCCAAGATTCCACCCACATACATACAGTGCAAGTTAAATAATAGCTTAAAAAGTTCAGTTTCGAAAAAAAATTCATAGAAAATTTACAAAAATGACATGACTTGTCTAAAGTTTATGATAAAAATGTAATTTGGCCTTGATACTATAAGTTTAATAAAAGGAGTGTAGAATTATTTAAAATAATGACGGATTTATACATAAAACTTGGTTGAACTAAGGATATTAAGGGAAATAAACCGTCCTTTGAAAATGTGACATTATCAAACTTACCAAAAGATTATATTTTTCTGGGTCTTCGGTGTCAGCGTCACCACCAACAGACAGTAAGGCCTTCAGATTGGGCAGTTTATGGGCAGAGTTGGTAATGGCCCTATAGTTATCATGGGACCTATCTGTGTCTAGATTTTCATTGAGGGGCACCATCTTGTACGTGTCTGGTTGAACGCCGGCATATCCATAAACGAGGTTTGTGCAGAATGAGAGTGCTGGATCCAGGTCCAAAGGCAACATACGAGCTTGAGCTGTGGAAACACATACACTATGTAACGAGACCTGTAGGATAGTAATTCTGATATTCTACTAGTTATTTAAGAAAAATCTAAACGCTTCTGTGGATTTCGGGCCAACTTGTGGACTGGCAGAGTTATTAAAAACTATTCTGGCACGTGTACTCATTTAATATTGACAACACACATTCTCAATAATTGTAATTGTCATTGTGTAGGTACCTACTAGTGAAACCCACGCAACTTCGTTTGCGTGTATTTATTTATGCACAGCAACGCCACCTGTATCAGACTTTTGATCAAATCCTACGGGAATCGCGAACTTTTCGGGATAAAAAGTACCCTATATGTTAATCCAAGGTAACAGCTACCTACATACCAAATATCATAAATATTGGCCAAGCCATTTGAGCGTGAAGAAGTAACAACACACGACTTTCGCCTTTTTAGGGTTCCGTAGTAAACTACAAGGAACCCTTATAGTTTCGCCATGTCCGTCTGTCCGTCTGTCCGTCCGCGGTCTAGCGCCTAGACGCTTGATGCTAGAAAGTTGTAATTTGGTATGTATACTCATATTAACAATGCTAATAAAGTGGTAGAATAAAATTTAGAAAAATATTTTTTTTTGGGGTGCCTCCCCTACAGGTAAAGTGGGAATGAGATTTTTTTTTCGCACCCACCCCATTTTGTGGCGTATCGTTAGATAGGTTTTTTAAAAACATTGAGGGTGTGAGAAAATCTTTTCCGATACGTTGACATTTAACGTGTCAATTTTTGTTTTGCACTGTGATCGCCCCCCCCCCCCTCTATCTCCTAAAGTCTTCAGTTTAGAAATTTGAAAAAAATCATAGTAGTAGTCCATATAGTGAACCTACCGGGAAAACTATAACGGTTAAGTAGGCACTACTAGTTACCAAGTAATAGCCGACAAACTTATGAAGTACGATTTCTTTGAAGAAAACGTAAAAATGCAATTTGGCATTTTACTCATCTGCAAGTAAGAAATGCGTAGCCAATACCTTGCACTGTGAGTGGCCCGACACGTACTTGCCCGGTTTTTTATTATTAGTAGGATTACAAG
Organism: Endotricha flammealis; assembly: GCA_905163395.2. Classification (NCBI taxonomy): domain Eukaryota; kingdom Metazoa; phylum Arthropoda; class Insecta; order Lepidoptera; family Pyralidae; genus Endotricha; species Endotricha flammealis. The sequence goes on along the minus strand of LR990852.1, from coordinate 9,647,573 downwards.
TTTCATAACTATGCTTACATTATTAGCATAAAAATGTTATTATTTCTCTACCGTCTACACTGGTCACCTTTTTCATTGGTATACTGTACATTATGGCTATCTATAATACACAAGGCTTTCCTTATTTTGGCACTTGTTTTTCCTTTCCCCATTCTTAGTACAGATGGCGCTATTAGGAAATTATTCGAATACTGAATCGCGCTATGGTTTGCACTGCACAAGCTCAAAGGCTCTAAATTGAAAGCACCCAGTATTCCCCTGAATATATTTCTAATAGTACAGTACCTGCATATTTTTAATTTTTTGTGAATCCTTTAAGGATTTATTATTGTTATTATTAATTCGTTATTAGACGAGCAGCATTATGACGATGTGTCTATGCCACAGTGAAAAAGCCACTTCACTAAGTTCCATGTTCATTAATTTAAAACTGTGCTATTTATTCATAATAGGTACATATTTAAAACATTTTTTAGGTAGGTATAGTGTTGCTCCTAAGACTTATGATTATTAATTGCGAAGAATAACAGATGAGTAACATAGAAGTCCACGGCTTTGACTCACACCATGTTTAAACGATCATAGACCGAGTTTCGTTGATAGTGATCCTATCAAATCAAATCAAAACATTTTTATTCAAATAGGCATATTACAAGCACTTTCGAATCGTCACTTTTTTTTTCCCTACCACCAGTTCAGACGGCAGATTTGTGCTAAGTGCTATCTTCGGCACCCTCTGGAGCGCGTGTTCGATTCTCGCTCGGGACAAACATTTATGTGATGATATTTGTCCTAAGAGTCTGAGTGTTTTCTATATAATATTATAATATCATATCCGTTGTCTGATACCCATAACACAAGTAGATTAAGGCTAGCTTACTGTGGAACCAGGTGACACTGCGTGACTTGTGTAATTTATTTTATTATTTAAACCTGTATATTGAGCCATTGCGCAACATCACATGTCATCTAACAAATAAAATTTATAATATTATGTGTTATGGGTATCAGACAATGGATATGATACCTACCTATTGTTATCTATCAATATGACAAGTCGAAACGCTAAGACGCACCCACAGCCGTAACCGCCAATGGTAGAAACGTGATATATGGAGTGTGTTCATTATGAAGGGTAGGTATCCACTAAGAAAGGATTTTCCGAAATTCACACCCCGAGGGGGTCAAATGGGAGTTCAAAGTTTGTGCGGGGAAAAAAAAATTGTTGGAGTATTTTATTCAAAATTCTTAAGAGTATTCCTAGCGATAAATGAGAAAACACGTGTTTCAGGATTTTTCCGAATTCAACCCCCAGAAGGGGAAAATGGGGGTGAAAGGTCTGAAAATTAACTTCGGTATGTTTTTGTGGTTTATTCAAGTAAGAAGAATGCAACACATGTCGGCTTAATGGCTTTGTAAACAATTTATTCTTTACCAATGACAAATTTGATTTCTTTACCCGTGGTACCCACACTATTTAGCCATATATCATGTTTTCTCGGGATTAAAAGTAGATTATCGAGAGATAATTCTGGAGAGATCCAGACCTAATACATTCCCCGTTTAAAAAAATTATGTCGAAAAAGTCAAATGACAATAAACTTTTTCACTTCCCATGCTCTGAAAATGCTTATTTGCGCAGGTTATAGGCTGCACAAAATCGAATTTTGTGCACAAGGGCAAAAACGTACTACTCATAAATGTATCTATATTGAGACAAAGGAAATGAGCCATACAGCCAAACACAACAAAAAGTTCAGAGATAGATTTGTTATTTTATAATATTTACTTTAATTTATTTGCCTTATGTGTTTTTTAAGTCTTAAAAGATATTCAAATTTAAATTAAAGTACGGTAAGTTATTTAATTAATTTAAGAAAATTATTTTATTACAAAATTAATTTAATAGTAGGCTGTATAGGTCTGTAGCCCAAGCCTAATTTCATTGTCGTAACATTTAAAAAAAATTGCGGCGGGAAACAGGTCTTGTTTTTTCGTGCGTTTATTAATTTATTTCCTCGCAATCGAAGTGACAAGCAGAGTTTATAACTCGTCCACAAAACCATTTCTATCCTCGACATTACTATCAGCCCTCGCCGTCTCGGATAGAAATGATTCGTTTTGTGCACTTGTTGTAAAATCTACTATTTTTTTCCCACGAGAATAAGTTTTTTTTCTGGATTTAAAGTAGATTATATCTCTCCAGATCTTAAACTTTTCACGTTTAAAAAATAATGTCGGAAAAATGTCAAATGACAATTAACTTTATTTTTTCCCATGCCCATAAGATGTTTTCATTGGGTTAAAAGTAGGCTATGCCACTCTCCAGACCTTAAATTTAAGAAGGACAAATGATAATACTATTTATTTTTCCCATGGGAATTAGATGTTTTTTCGGGATAAAGAGTAGCCTATGTCACTTTCCAGACTTTAAACTATCCCCAAAAAATAAATTATGTCAATCCGTTCGTTACTTTCGACGTAAAAGAAGGACAAACTTTCCACTCCCACTTTTCACCCCATTGGGGGTGATTTCCAAAATAAAAACTGTCCTACGTGCAGTCTCAGATTTCAAACTATGGTCATACAAAATTTCAGCTAAATGTTTCAGCGGTTTTAACGTGAAAAAGTTACCCCATACAAACTTTCACCCCTCTTTTTACCCCCATTGGGGGTGATTTCCAGGATAAAAACTATCCTATGTCCCTCTTTAGGTCTTAAACCAGTGATCTGTTATTTACTATAGATTCGTAATGTTTGACACATACCCGCTGCCACGTCGACTGAGGCCACAGTCTTAGTTGAATTTCTTCCGACTTAGTCGTAGTTTGACGTTCAGTGAATGCGTATCTCACAATAATATCACAAAAATGGTTAAATGCACTGTTAAAACATGTATGTCGTGATCCCAAACTAATAACAAAGCAAGTGGTATCACTTTTCACAAATAAGAATGCTTAATTATGTTAAAATTATACCAAAATAGTATTAAAATCGAAATTAATATATTACGCATTGTTTTTGTCAACAGTGTTGCCAGTAAAAACGATTTTAAGTTTCCCAAATGTTGGGAGTTTAGTCAATGACGAACTCATACGCCTTTATGTATCGTTAGTAACACAGTAGAAGTAAACCTACAACCAGGCTCAAACTAGAATTAATTATTTACTTAGAATTGATTGCTACTAAAATCAATCGCTAGTGCTACGCACGTCAAGACAAGAAAAACAAATCATTTTCTTCTTTTTGATATGGCTTTTAACTGACATTTGACATAATGATATTATTACTATGACAGTGAAGTAACAATTTCATCTTTTTCATTGTGGTAACGGTGTTTAATTTAAATTGTTTCTGCAATTATCAAATGTTCGATTGAGTACAATAGTTTTTTTGTTTTATGTTGTATTTTATTCAAATTATTTAAATTTATTATTTTATTTTATTTAAATTTCATTTTCATTTCTTAACAATAAAAAAAATCTACTGAAGACTTGGCTGTATGGGCATAGTTCCCTTTGCCTACCCAGAATGGGTGAAGAAAACAAAAAAAAATCTCTGCTAAAAGTTAGTAGTAGCACAGAATAGATAATAGTAGTAGGTCTGCATCGGTTAGATTCATCAATGACTAAAAAATGGAAACTTCTCCATTCCGCCATGATTCATTCTTGAAATATAATATGTATGTACCAATATTTACGCATCTATATATTTATTTCTTCCTATCCTTAATTCTTCTGTCACCTAAGAAACAATAATATGATATAAAAACTTAAAACAAAAAAAAAAAGACTCGTATAACATTCATTCAATGGGAAAATTATTCATGAGCTGGCAACTCTGACCATTTTTCTGGGAGTAATGCTTTTGTCTCATTTTGACATAATTAGTTTGACTCTAGAAAAAAAGAGACAAATATAGTTTACTTTGGAATGTGCTCGGAATATGTGTCGGTTTCAAAGCTACGTCTTTAACACTCTAAAGTGGTTGCGGCTTTTTACGAATGCTTTGTATGACGTTACTTCTCTTGTCATAAAATATATAAAATCTCATTGTCTTAAACTATCTCCATACAAAATTTCATCTAAATTAGTTTAGCAGTTTTAATGTGAAAAGGTAACAGACAGAGTTACTTTCGCGTTTATATTAGTATGGATTAAGCATTTTTTTTATTGCACCCTTTCTCAAATGTTGTCATTAAAAAATTTTACGTACTACAATAATTAGAACAAAACTTTAATTGTTAAATATTTAATCTACAAAGTACAATTGGTAGGCATGATTATAGAACCTAGCCTTCCACCTCGAAGAGTTAAGTAAACATCTCATTGTTTCATACATTAACCACTTAACGGGTGAGGTGACGTAATCAACTGAGTCAACTTTTAGGGTTATCGCTTATTTCATGACTTTGATAAAATGTTCTTGATTTAATATATTTCTTTGTCTACATATAGCGATTTGAGGTGGCCCTTGGGTTAATTAGGTGCTTGGGTAAAACCGTACAGCAATGATATAAATAAAACACAAAGTATTTATCATTTGACTAAATCATTGGAGAAAAAAATAATCATATTTATATTTTGTACAAGTCGCCATTTTCGAATTTGCCCTCTCATTCTCTGAAACTAAATTAAAATCATCCTTCCCTGTAGAGGTGGCGTTAATGGTTGAATTTATTTATTGGTTGAAAGTTAATTGTTAATTTTTTTTATTGGTTAATTTTAATGGTTGAAAACATTGGTTGATATTTTTTGCGTGTCGATATTTTTTTCGTGTCGATATTTTTATTCGCTAATATTTTTATCAGAAATATTTTGAGAGTTAAATTTAACTATAAATTACGTCTAAAATATTCAATGAACTTTCCTTCATAGGTACTTTAAGTAACGTAACCTGCCTTCACAGTTTATGTGCAAATGTTTTTAAAATTATCACTTTTACTTTTTGATTTAAAACAACAACACAAACTACAAAAAAAAATTACACTTGCTTATGTTGTGACGTTGTAACTGAAATGACCGAATTCGAATCTATACTGAATATGATTACCTATTCAGTATAGATTCGAATTCGGTTCGAATCAACCATTCACGATCACGTTCCACCGTTCAGTTAAAAATGGTTAAAATTAAAAACAACCACGCGGATGATAGGTTGAAAATATCATTATGATAACTCTTACTAATGTGTCTTATTTCAAGCGCTAAAGAGTTTACAATTAAACGTCACAAATTTTAACACAATAAAAATAGAAAGAAAAATTACGTCTCTTTAAACTTGATCCTTGCTTAAAGACATTAAGGTTCAAATTTGAATGCAGTTGAATCTTACAACTCGTCTCCCTGTCTCTCCGTGAACGGTTTAGCAACAACGCCCGCCTGGCGGGCGCGGGCGGCCGGCGCGGCGGCGCGGGCGATGGCGGCCGGCTGGCTATCGCGCCTGCGCTCGCCAGGCGGGATACTGATATTTTTATTGGTTAATGATATTTTTATTTATTGAAGTTAATGGTTGTTTTTTTTTATTCGTTAATTTTAATGGTTAATGGTTATATTCATCACCACTACTTCCCTGTACATAATATGTTAATTCATCTTTATATCAAGTTTCATATTAAATTCGGCACTGAAGGTAGATGAAATTTAATCTATATTTGACAAGAGCAGGTAAACCTTTGACTATTTTTTAAAGATAACTACAGTCATTTAGCAGTTGCCAGCGATAATCGCCGTCATAATAAATCCGCTCAAAAGTATTATGTCTAAAATTACTTTTTGCTTTGAACATTATTTCCATTGATGTAAGTATAAAAACTACATAGATTAGCTGACTCTTGAACAAATCATTCTCCATTTTTATTTAAATTGTAACTAAAGTCCGCTGCCGCGCTGTAACTATAATTACTTGTTTAATCAATCATTATAAATACGCAGCACTGCAGCGGTAAAGCTTTATCAAATTTCTCGCGACTTTTTGATTGTTTTTTGTCAATTAGACACCACTGCTTCTGTCGCTCGCAACTGAACTGACTAAAGAGTGGTCGTGTCAATTTGCAACATTGCAATGCCGCAAAATCACAGTACCGGACAGCTTGTCTATGCTTTTATGTCGATGATTATTTGCCAGATATTATAAATTCTTTGTATAACCCTAGCGTTGTTTACTACCTTGAAACCAATTCAGCGGAATAACTAAATTACACTTTCCTTATTTGCCTGTGTTCCTTTAATACTGATACTTGTGTAATCTGTGGTCATATCGGGTGAATCGTTCGAACAAAACATCGGTGGGGAGGTTACAATATTGAGCAAGTTTTCAAAGGTCACCATGTGAATTATGAATATAATAAAAGTTATTTTCAAAACATGTTTTAGTTAACTATACTGTTATACATATTTGATACCTACCTAATAATACATAATAAATAAATCGTACAGTTTTCACATAGGTTACCTACCTGTTATCATTTAAATACATATTAATACCTATAAAGAAAAAAAATGACTGAGTAACCTTTTACGAAATTCTCATGAGATAACGGAATACCAGCAAGCTGTTGCAGTTTGGAAGAAATAATTTATGCAATTTTCTTTGGTATTTACTTTCTTCGGTATACTTAAACAAAAACAAAAGTAAGAAATTGCACCGGTGGTGCGGAGGGAAATACATACTGAAAATCTACTCAGTTATATTGTACTCAGTTGCTCATACGATTGAAACTAATTTATAAATTTGTCCACTTTGCGTCTGCAAATAAAACGGAAAAAACCAAACAAACTCGGTCATCGAACTACAAAACGAGTTTTTTAAATTAAATATTTTATCAAGCAGTTTCAATGATGTGGTTAAAAGTCTAATTTATGTTATGCATATTCAAATATATTTACACTTATATTTTAAGTTCTGTCTATACATATAAAAACAACATTAGGCTGGATTTACAGGCACCTAACTAATGTAATATGTTATATTAGGAAAACTGTTCATCACATACATGTTTATTCCTCGGGGATCGACCCTTTGTCATAGAAGGTAAGTCACAATAACTAAGCATCCGGGCTGTCGACTTACCATTATTATGGTATGGGTTATTAGTATGATTTTATGGTAGATAGCTTAAGGTCTGGAGAATCACATGGGCTACTTTTTATCCCACAAAAACATCCCATTCCCACAGGAAATCCGAAAAAATCATATTTTCGACTGTAGACGGCGCTGCATGCCACGAATTGCCAAATCGTGACAATTGTTGTTTGCCATGCCAACAGATGGTAGGTACCATAAGGGCGCGTTCATACGGCACGAATTTTTACGTGCGAGCGTCGCGATGCTTTTGATCTATATAAAATGTAGGTACATTAATAAAAAATTATTAAAGTTCAAATTTCTTTAAGCCTTTAGAAAGAGTTCGGTTTTTATGCGACGTTTACGCGACGCTCGCACGTAAAAATTCGTGGCGTGTGAATGGGGCCTATATCGTACCTACTGTGTTTTTCTTTTATTTTTCGCAAATAACTCTACTTATCTATCACACTATATCTATATTATATCAATCAAAATTTACCGTGAGCGTAGCCGCGGGCAACAGTGATGTTATAAAGCAAAAAAAAAACTGATAATTCAGCCAGATTCAGTAGACTCTAATAAAAGAATAACAAATACAGTATGGTAACTATAATTAACAATGCCCACTGACTAAAATTCGTACATCACAAAATATTTACCAATTCTATAAGCACAATAATAATGTATATCTTCTAAGAATTGTATCTCTTTAATGGTGGGTTGCACAAAAAATTTTAAAATTAATGCACATCAAATTATGGCTGTCACTGCTAAAGCAAAATAAAATACGTTGCAACTACTGGCTGTAACGTTTAAATTCGTGAAGTCTTTATACGAATTTAAACCGCTTCGTGTCTTGCTAGCCCTGGCCATGCAAAAATTTGTAAACCAATGGTTGCCTTGAAAAGATTGCTGTCGGCAATAAGGTCGCCTTGTTGCTAACTATTCGGTAAGTTATCTGTGGTTGCGTGATGTATTATTTTTGTATTTCAATTAAAACATGTTCTATCTAATAATGTCTTCTTGATCCGTGCCGTGATTTGTCAGGTTATATGTTTTATCCTACCTTTCCATTTCAGCGGTCTCTTCATTGTTTTGTCATTCCTCACGCAATCATTTCTGTTCTTCTTTGGCTTGTTCCTGCATTTTCATTCATACGCATTCATCCTCTGAGTCACATGTTTAAACCATCGCAATACGTTTTGTGAATAGTTTAGTACCTGTCTGCCAGTCCGTGCTTGTAGCTAATAATGAAGTTTTTTTTTCTGATACCTACACATACACGTCATAACATCTAGTTCTGTATTCAGACCTCATTGGTTATGATATGTATGAGAAACTCATTGTCTCGCGTGGTCAACAATAAGTTTTTTTTATACAAAGATTGTATTAGATTATGTACATTGTAGTCATTGTACACCTTTCAAGGTGTTTTTTTTAATAATAAATATGTTAAAAGTTATGATCGTAGTCCCCTATATCCTTGACTTGACTCGATTTTCAGGTGAAAACTGTAAGTTTTAATTTAATATGTCCTATTAACGTAATTTTTGTATCGAACAGCGTAAAAACGTTCGTTTTGGTAAATGTTGTTTTCCATTTGTTTTAGAATCCCTAGCGGTTTATAGTGTCAATACATATACAATTAAGGTCGTACATTTTGTTGGGCGTTTTTACAAATTGCTTCTCAATCATTGATAGAATTTTCGTGAAAATTGGTTTGGCGACAACAAATACAATATGTCTACTGAATAATCATCATATAAATTATAATCATCTAATATTTATAATTTATTTGATGATTATTCAGTAGATATTGTATTTGTTGTCGCCAAATCAATTTTCACGAAAATTCTATCAATCATTGAGATGCAATATGTAAAAAACCACAAAAAATTTGAATTTCCCCCGCGGACCGAAACGTACCACCTTAATGATGTAAAATGAGGTTTCGATGACAAATAATGACTACAGATAATACAAAAAAAAATTAAACAGGTATTGTGTAGTTACCGGACTAAATAGGTTGGTGATATAACGTTGTTGTCTAAATGTTTATTCTATCAATTTCCAAGAATTTCTAGCGCAATGTTATTTATATAATGTTATCTGTATTGACTGACACCTAAGATATAAGGTCAAATTATACTTGAATAAATTAAGTATTATCTTAAGATGTTTTGTAATATGTAATTATCCAGCTTACCGAGGTCGAATGTTACAATATTTATATGATAGTGTGCCTACATACAAAAAAAAAGGAAAAAAAAAATCTTTACTTCAATGTATTTGCCTCCCATTAAAAGCTAATTGCACAGGTATCAGATTAATTCCCATCCCATACAGCCTACATGGTAAATAAATAACACAATTCACAAAATATATATGTATACTTACATAGAAAACACCCAGAATCGAAAGAAATATAAATGCAAATATTTGCCCCGAGCTAGAATCGAACCCGCGCCCTCTTCGTTGTATCCACTATAGGGTTGACTGACATCCGGGATAAAAATACAATGTGTTAATCCAGACCATAGAATATCCAGACCAGAAGTCCTGGACAAGACGGAAAAGACGAACGATAAACGTTTTTCGCTTGTCCTTGTTTCAAAATTGACGTTTGACATAGATTATAATTCAACAGAAATTTTTGATAAAAGAATACTTTGCTTGAGTGGTTACTTTCAAGCTAATATGTCAAGGTGTTTTGCGTAAAAAAAGTAAAAAAAAACATCCATCCATCCAAACACTACAGAAACTAAAATGCAATGAGATTTAATAAATAAAAACCAAGTAGGAATTGGTTCTTTTTTTATGAGATGGTTATCTTTTTCCTCATCAAAAACCTTCGGCCCGGGCGAGGTCGTTTGGTGTATGCCAAGAATCAAGATCAAGCCTTTTGGTAGATCAATTATTTTGTAATATAGCCGTGTTTCGTTTCGAGATGCCAAAAATTGTGTAATGATGATTTTTGCATGTTATATTTTCCCCCTCGAGCGCAATGATTTGAATTTTCTAAAATGTAAATAATTTATCAACTTTGTTATTTCATGACCAGAACGCATTTGTGTTACATATTTTTTATGGAACGATGTTATGGTCAATTTTGCATTCTGTAGGTTCAATTTTGTGGGAGTGACCGAATGGGAATACCTACTTATGAGAATACTGTGTTTAGTTTACGTCTTCATATAATAATAGCCACCATCTTGGAAATTTTAACCAAATCAAACCCTTACGCATACCTATTAGCAAAACAGTTGCAAATATCAAAGCTATTTGAGATAATATTTCCTTATCAAAGCGGGTCGTGATTTTAAACGAAGTAGGTACCTAAATAATTACTAACAACTAAGAAGTAATAGTTAAATAATAGTTATACAGACAAAACTAGTAAGGCTTAAAAAATAAAAATGATATGTACTTAAATCAAAATTTTAAGCCTTTTTTTAAAGCGTTAGGTGTTTACCTATAGGAAATGTAAATGTGAAGTGGATTAGAAATACCTATGGTCCCAATTGCAAATCGTCATAAAGTTCGTAGATAATATTAGTAATAATAAATATAAAGTAATAGCATATTAACATATTAAATAAAATGTGGTCCAGGTAAAATAACAAGGATCTTTTCCTATTAAACAAAAATTTCTAAAAATATATTTAGTACCTACTTATATGCAACACAATAAATAAATAGGGACAAATCACACACATTGAGATAACCAAAGTAAGTTCGAGATTTGTGTTACTAACTCAACGATACTATATTTTATAACAAATACATCATTAGATAAACATCCAAGACCCAGGCTAATCAGAAAAAGTTAGTTTTTCATCATGACCCGACCGAGATTCGAACCCGAGACCTCCTGGGTGGCGGTGGGTATAATAATGGTGGGTAACCATACGCAACGGAGCTCGTCAATCCACTTTTGTAAAGTAGTAATTTGTTGTATTTGTTTGTAATTGGAAAACTAATTTGAAGGGGGTTAAAAATGTTTATGTTATTGCACATACATACATACATACGATAATTAAGTTTATTAAATTTATTGAGCACTAAAAATAACTACTTTTAACGAGGAAAATGTTATTTATTACTTATATTAAATATACAAAACCATTTTTATCCTCGACATTACTCCTCGCTACGCCCTCGCCTCTCGGATAAAAATGGTTCGTTTTGTGCAATTGTAGTAAAATCTACCTATTATTTTCCAACTTACATTATTTTACAAAACCGTTGCTTTAAAAACGGTTCTTTGTTGTTCATTACATTTAAAATGTAACGGTTTTTATTTTTCTTAGATATTTATTTATTGTATATTTTAAATTCAAATTAATTATTGAGAGACTAGCGCCTGTTTAAACATGCACAGGTACCTATTTTATAATAACTCAAAAATATCATATAAAATAATGTTTCCAAATAAAGAAAACCACCGCACCCAAAAAGAAACAAAATCGAAAAAACAGATGTCAAAATGTAGGTCTTTAAAAACAATTAGATTTTCTTGTACCTACTAAAATACAATATTTAAAATATCAAATTCGCTTAGGTAATTTTAAAAGTGGTAAGTTTAAAAAAAAATGCTTGAGTAACCATATTCGATGATTCTAGAAAAAATTGTTTTTTTAGAGTTCCGTTGTAAACTAACAATGAAAACTATCACGGTAGGCTTTATTAGTTACCGAATAATATAAACGACGAACTCATAAAATGTAATTTCAATAAGAAAATGTACTATTATATGTCATAGAATAGGGATGTTGCACTGCACTCATCGGCATGCAAGCTAAGCGTAGTAAATACGGAATCCTACGCTGTGCATGGCCCGACACGCACTTGCCCGGTAATTTTTATTTTCTCAATTGCTCAATTGGTTATTCGCTTCGCATAAAAATAAAAAATGCAATTTTTTTTTTGTTTAATTGACTGGCCATTATAAATTGTAATAAAAAATTAAAAAAACTTACATTCCCTGACATAGCTCTTGCTGTCGTAGTAGCAGATGACTTTGGGAGGAACCGGGTTGTTGGCGGCTGCCACAACTAAAAGGCCGGCGAGCGCAATCAGGGTTTTCATGGTCAGTACTGTTCACCACGGAGCGTACGCGACGAATGAGCCTCAAGATAATCAGCCCAACGACATCTATGGACGGACGAGGTCAAAGATTAGTGATGTGATGCTGATGACCACATACGTTTCTAATCAAATGTTTCAAGGAAAATATCCTATAATCCATTTAATGCATACTGAAAAATAATTGTATTTTTAAACAACTAGTTTTCCTAACGATTTCAAAATATTAGCAGGAAGGGTAAAATTTAATCCAGACTTCTTTCAATCCAAAATATTTATAGTAGATAAGTAAATAAGTAGGTTCTTAAATGTATAGTTACCTAAGTAGTAAAAAAAATAAAACAAGGTAAATCTCTAGTCAAAGCAATCTTTAGCAAAGACTAAGTAAGTCTGGTTATTTTGTAGTCATTTCATGAATGAATGGCCAAATTTCGTTTAGTGTCACTTTTCTTTTCAACATGCGATATAATCCCTATAAACTTGATAGGCAGTTAGATTCCTTATAGGGTGCAGACGCCTGTTTTCCCTAGGGATTTTCCGAAATTCCCACGAGAAAGCGGGATACACGCAAAAGAAGTTGCCCTGAATTTGTGTTTCTCTAGTAAATAATATAAAGAAACTAGCGTTTTTTGTATATCCTTGTGTAATTATAATTAAAATGATTCTTCAATAAAAAGAGCCGCGCTCTTGTCAGTATAGCAGAGCAGTGTCCATTTTTCGGTGTAGCCGCCTCCATTTTAAAATTAATATCAATTTTAAAATAAAATTATTAATTACCATTTATTTTCTTAATCATATATGAAACCATGACACATCATCTATATATTATTATCTATCTATCTATCTATATCTATCTATAAAAGAGAAAATCACTAACTGATTCATTACGAAATCTCCGAAACTGCCAAGTGCCAGGAGTCTTAAATTTTGCATGGGGTATTCCTTTTGGGGCGTAGGTGCTCACTAAGAAAGGATTGTTTAAAATTCCCACGGGAAAGGGAGTAATATGACTGTAAGTGTTTTAACGCAGGTGCACAACCTAGAAAGCTAAAATTTTGTATAGAGGTTCTCTTTATGATGTTGACAAGGACAAAGATGGGGTTTTATACAATTCCCACGGGAAAGGGAGTAATAGGTAGGACTGTAAGTGGTTAGCTCAGGCGCTCAACCTAGAAAGCTGAAATTTTGTATAGAGGTTCTCATTATGATGTTGATAAGGATAAAGATGGGATTTTATGAAATTCCTACGGGAAAGGGAGTAGGTAATAGAACTGCAAGTGTATTATCGCAGGCGCTCAACCTAGAAAGCTGAAATTTTGTATAGAGGTTCTCTTTATGATGTTGACAAGGATATAGATGGGGTTTTATACAATTCCCACGGGAAAGGGAGTAATAGGACTGCAAGTGTATTATCGCAGGCGCTCAACCTAGAAAGCTGAAATTTTGTATAGAGGTTCTCTTTATGATGTTGACAAGGATAAAGAAGGGATTTTATGAAATTCCCACGGGAAAGTAATAGGACTGTAAGTGTATTATCGCAGGCGCTCAACCAAGAAAGCTGAAATTTTGTATAGAGGTTCCCTTTATGATGTTGACAAAGATGATGGGATTTTATGAAATTTCCACGGGAAAGGGAGTAATAGAACTTCAAGTGTATTATCGCAGGCGCTCAACCTAGAAAGCTGAAATTTTGTATAGAGGTTCCTTTTATGATGTTGGAAAGGATGAAGACGGGTTTTTTTTTAATTCCCACGGGAACGGGACAAATAGGACTGCACGTGTGATATTGTGGGCGCTCAACCAAGAACACTAGAACTTTGTATTGAGGTTCCCTTTATAAAGTAGACAAGGATAAAGATGGGATTTTTTAAATTCCCGCAGGATTCGGAATAATACGACTACGCGTGTATTATCGGAAGCGCTTAATCTGAAAAACTAAATTTTTTTATAGAGATTCCCTCTAAGATGTTGACAAGGATTTTTTTTAAATTCCCAAGGGAACGAAATTATTGGCATTTTCGCTTGACCACGCGGGCGGAGCCGCGGGTAACAGCTAGCTAGTATATATATAAAAGGAGAAGCCGACTGACTGACTGACATATGACTCAGGGCCTAAACTATAGGGGTTAGAAACTTGAAATTTTGCATAGGGATTCCTTTTATAACATAGGGGAGCACTAAGAAAGGAACGGGGGTGCAAAGTTAGTATGAAGAAACTAGATTAGATAGACCATTTGATTTGAAATTTCGCAAGAATACTCCTGGCGGTAAATGAGTAAGTACGTGTTTCAGGATTTTTCAAAATTCAATACCTAGAGGGAGGGATAGAGGGAGAAATGGGGTGACCTACTACCTAGGTGACTACACGTGTATTATCGAGGGCGCTCAACCTAGAAAGCTGAAATTTTGTATAGAGATTCCCTTCATGATGTATACCAGGCTATCCTTGTATACATCTAGGGACGTCTCTATAGACGTGACTTTTTTTAAATTCCCACGAGATCAGGAATAATAAGACTACGCGTGTAATTACCGGGGGCGCTCAACCTAGAACGCTGAGATTTTGTATTATCTATATATTATTATGATGTAGACGATGTATCCTTTTATGATGTAGACAAGGATGAAGACGGGATTTTTTTAAATTCCCACAGGATCAGGAATAATAAGACTACCACGTGTATTATTGGGGGCGCTCAACCTAGAAAGCTGAGATTTGCATAGAAGTTCCCATTATAATGTTGACAAGGATAAAGACGGGATTTTTTTAATATGTATATATATATATTAAAGAAGACTGTGGGTGACTGACATATCAACGCACAGCCCAATCCGCTGGGTCAAAAGACTGTTGGTTTAAATCACCATGTAATAATGTAATATACAAATGTTCAAGTGTAATTAAACTATGTAATAAAGTTACTGAAGTTACTTAAGATTTAATAATGTTCGTGTTTCTCGGGCAGGACTTGGTAAAATGAATTTAAAGTGATTGTCATAAAATAGCGTTTATTAACAGTTAACGCAAAGTTAGTTTATTCGCACGTTACAAAAATTCCCGACAGTAATAGGTACAATCGCGTGCTCGTGGCTAGCGAGGTTCGGCGGTCCGGAACGACTGGAGAGTCGAAGCCCGCTAGCCACTGAAAGTGCAACGTTTGCATTTCAAACCTCAACTGTGTCCATACAAGAGTTTAAATTTGGCACATAGGTTCCTTATGAGGTCTAAGGGTGCACTAAGGATTTTTAAAAACGGGGGTCCAAAGTTTGTATGGAGAAACAAGATTAGTCAGACCATTTTATTTGAAACTTCGTAGGAGTAACTCCTGGCGGTAAATGAGTAAGTACCTACGTGTTTCAGGATTTTTCAAAATTCAATCCCTAAAAGGGGGAAATGGGGTGCCAAACGTGAAAAAAGAAATGGGGTGAAAGTTGGTTGAGAGTTTGTATGCAATAAAGCAGACCGGACCGGACCGACCGGACCGGATCGGACTAGATATCATACTAATATTATAAATGAGAAAGTGAGTTTGTGTTTGTTACCTATTCCTTTATGGCTTGACTAAGCAGCCGATCATTATGAAAATTTGCATACATATTGTAAAGTAGGTACAGAGCCCAACATAGGCTAATTTTTACGCGGGCGAAGCCGCGGGCAACACCTAGTTATGTTATATTTTGTAATCTTGTGTAGCAACTGATTCATCCTGAAATATGTTTATACAAAAATACTGATAAGCTTCTAAGAGTAGGTACTTATTTATTGACATATTTAATAAACTAAAAAATATAGGTAATATTATTAAAATAAAACATACACGCATATAAACTTTTGTTAAGTTTACTAGGTACTTACCTAGTAACATGACGTTTTTCCACACCAACTTGATATTTTAACAAACAAAGCACATCCACCACCGCAACCGTGGTCACGGGGAGACCCCCCCAAATTCGTCCGAGTGTGCGTTGAAATTTAATAATAACATAAGATGTAGGTAGGTACCTAATAATAATAATAAATATTTTAGTCACAATACGACCGACTAAATATATTATCTATCTACAAGCAAAACCTGTATCCTGCTTTCCCGTGGGAATTTCAGAAAATCCTTTCTTATCGCCGTATATCCTTTCTATGCCTACGTCATACAAAGAACACCAAGTTTCAGGTCTCGAAAATGGCGTACGGCATGTTTTCGCGTCCGCCTAAACGAGATGTAGTGTAGAACTAGAATATTATTATCGAACCTATAACCTATCCAATAATACCTATATGTATTAATCCTAAAGACAGTTAGACTGTCTGTAGAATGCTACGCTATGAATGAAAAAAAAGGAAGAGTCGTACCTATACGCTTATGTAAATAAAAGAAAATGCAAATTCCTACCAAAACGATAACTTTGACACGTCTAGTCGAATTATTTCATCACACATTTACAATGTACGTACCTATCCGTCCCTTCTTTGAGTAAATCATGCAAGGCAAGCTCAATCATACTATTTGTATGATCCGTAAATAGTTCTTGTTAGCACCAACGGTGATACATAGGCATTAAACCAAATAAACCTTAATAGCTTTATCTATGATTCTTTTGTTAAAAAGTGATGTCAGCGCTACGAGATATTTTGGGAGGTAGAAATTAAATAATTATAACGGTTCTAATGATCGCTATATTGATAGATTACCTTAAAGGCCGGTTTCACCAATCACGAATGCTTATTCGTCAAATAAACTGACAGTTTTTTACAGTTCTTTATGTAATATAGTAGCAGTAATAATTCAATTTAAAGTTATTAATGGAAAAAAGTTTATTCGGGACTTTGTTAGCAAGTGGTGAATTAAAGAGAAAATAATACTTATTTAAATAAATAAATATATAGGGACAATTCATACAGATTGAGCTAGCCCCAAAGTAAGTTCTCAACGATATTATATTTTTATAACAAATACATATAGAGATAAACATCCAAGACCCGAGGCCAATCAGAAAAAGTTCGTTTTTCATCATGACCCGACCGGGGATCGAACCCGGGACCTCCTGGGTGGCGGTCTGGCGTGGTAACCATTACGTCACGGAGGTTGTTTGGCGCAATCCACAACTTTAAAAGTTATCTAGCTACTATCTACTACCATCTGCATTAAAATTTCACTCAACTTCTTTTGTATTTTTTGTCTCTCTTGTTTTTTGGAGTCCTATAATTGACAACTTGAAGCATTTCGAGACATTGACATTAGATAGGTTCGAGACATTGACAGTAGGTAGGTAGTAGGATTTAGTTTGTATTAATGTGAATTAATGATTCTTACTGACCATCATTTGTAATAAATTAATAAAAGCCTAGATTAATACAAAAATCTTCAAAGTTTCTATTGTGATGCTTAACCCTTCTGGTCACAGATTAGTATCGTATCACACTTGTGTCTAACCCCCTTCCTATGAGTTGTTTGTAATAGTTCATAGTTCGCTATGTGTCATAATATGTCCGCGACCTAATGCGAGTAGTTCAGTATATATTGTGTATTTGAGTAACAACTGTTACGCATAGACTGCCTGAATCACCGAATTTATGATGGTTGAAATTTTACACAGATTCCTTTTACTTTTAGTGACGTTAACGATTATAATCGATAACCATTTATTAGAGTACCTATTTTGATATTTTTATCCATTTATTAATATGTTCGCCAAATACAGGCTCAAGTAGGACTTAGCGACTGTCATGGCTCCATGAAAATACAAGTTGCAATACCTCTTATTCATTTCAATACATCACATTACCTATTTATTCCTCGGATACAGGCCGAGGAATAAATAGGTACTATTGAAGTCATCGTCTTACGTAACCTTGAGCGTGTATTTAGGTACCTACTAACGAATTATTTATTTACCAGTAGCTGTGGTTTTTTCCCGGTGAATCGAGTTCGGTTTCGTTGTGGTACAATAAAACAGACCTAGGTATGTAGTTTTTGAATGTAGGCATCAGACTCGATGTGTGTAATGACGTTATAATCAAAGTCATAAATTATAGCATAAGATCTATACATAATGCCCGGGCCTTTGAATAAAAAAAGCAACATTGACCATTGAACTAAATAACTGAACATCATTATTACGATAATGCCCTTTCTTCCTCGTGGTCAGACATTTTAGTCAAACTAATTATTATCTTAATCAACATGTATAGTTAAGTTTTGCAAAATAAAGTTAAAGACATAAGTCGGAAGCTATCTCTTTTTTCACATCGTCAGATTTGAAGTGTCATTAAATGCCCTTGATTTCGCTTCCGAGTTATAACGTTAAACATGAAGTTGAAACAAATTGGTCTATCAAGTGTAAAATGTTTACAGTGATTAGTGTTTAAACAGTCATTGTTCAGTTTCTTTTTATGTTAATAGAGTTTTGATTGCTATTGTTATGCAAAAACGTAGAAAGGTTCTGAAAGGATAAAACATCCACAAAAAAACAAGTTCGCTGATGAAATCGTTCTTGTTTCCTATTTTAAGGGATATATTAGAAAAAAAAGTTAAAATATTCAACCATTTATTTATAAAATCTCAGAACAGCTAGCTAATAATTTAAAATGTGGGTATGAGGAAAAGCGCAGAATAGGATCATTTGGCACGACTGTGTAATGAAATGACATGTCACGTTGTATGAAAAAAAAACAACTAGAAAATTACAATAGGGTCTAATTTGTAGCAATTTGCTCAATGGCTAGTTGCAGCGTTGGCTGCTGGGATATTTTGAGATTGGCTTATTGGCGCTTGACCTTGGCTTTGGGGCTGTTGATGAACTTGCTGTTGACCTTGAACAGGGACTGGTTGACCTTGACCTTGTGGTTGAGCTTGTTGACCTTGAGGAACTTGTCCCTGTAGTTGAGCGGGCGGGGCTGGAGGAGGCGGCGACTGATTTTGCTGCCCGCCTTGAACAGGTGGTACCGGCGCTTGACCTTGGTTCACATTAGCGTTTTGTACTGGAGGCACCTGTCCCTGGTACTGTTGTTGACCTTGAGGAGCTTGGTATTGCTGTTGGTAGCCTGGTTGAGGTGGAGCTTGACCAGGTGGCTGTTGATAACCTTGTTGAGGTAGAGCTTGACCAGATGGTTGTTGATAACCTTGTTGAGGTGGAGCTTGACCAGGTGGCTGTTGGTAGACAGGTTGGGGTGCTTGACCAGGCTGTTGATATCCTTGTCCAGGTTGTGGGTAGCCTATAAATGAAAAAAATATAATTAGGTAATACGCCAACACATGCCATAAAAACCGGGCAAGTACGTGTCGGGCCACGCACAATGTAGGGTTCCGTATTGGCTACGCATTGCTTGCTTACAGATGAGTACAATGACATATTTTTTTTTTATATTTATTTATTGCATTACATGACATGTAGGGGAGGCACCCCAAAAAAAACTATTTTTTTCAAAATTCTGTTCCAGCATTTTGTTGGCATTGTTAATGTATGTATACGTACCAAATTACAGCTTTCTAGCATTAACCGTAAGGTGCTAGACCGCAGACAGACGGACGTACAGACAAACGGACATGGCGTAACTATAAGGGTTCCTTGTTAGTTTACTACGGAACCCTAAAAATACTTCCTTTTTTTACGCATATTAAAATAAAACCTAGAGTAATATGAAAACCATCACCTTTTCCCTATATGCACATTATATACGAATACTGCCTTGTAGACACATGGTTTCATGTAAATCTTACACTCGTTTATAAGTGGAGAGATAACGTTAAATTACCAACTAAGCCAAAAAAATATAAATTATTAAAATAATATATAATTTAGTACTTAAATAAGCATATATGCTGCCACTTATCTAATAACAAAATAGGGTAACTGGAACCCTTAATAATAATAAAAATAAATAGAAGATTAGTCTTGTTCATGTAATGATACAACTTAATGTATTTACCTTGAGGTTGAGGTGGAACTTGTCCTTGAGGGTAATACTGTTGACCTTGGTAGTGTTGTGGATACTGCTGCTGATAAGCCTGCTGTTGTTGGTAGGCTTGTTGCTGTTGTTGAGCATGGTGCTGTTGCTGGAACGCGTGATGAGCTTGGTTGATCTGATGTTGAGATCCAGGCACAGGGCGGCCGTAAGCATCAACCTATAACAAAAACAAATTACCTTGAAAAAACTTCGCTTTCCAAGAGAAGACTTATTAAGGCGCCATAGGTCCAGCGACCCAAGCGCGAAGTCGACCCCGCCGCGCCTCGCGTCACGTTGCGACAACCGAGCGTCTTTTCTTATCATTGCGCACATAGTGTAAAAATATGCAGTACCGAAACTTTAAGTTTTCTAATTTGTAATAAAATAATAATTGCCTACAATTATTTTTTAATAAATATGAATGAATATAAAATGAAGATTATGAACAACTTTTATTAGGAACCAAATATGAAAAATGAAATAGACATGGTTTTCAGATGGTTTTGGGATTATTTTCGAAGTTTTTGGTATGAAACTATCTGAAAATTGTAACTAAATAATGGGATTGTTTGGTTATGATTTTAGTTATGGTTATTTATTTAGGTCTAACAGGACCCACTGCTACGCACAACTAATTTTAGCCCTTTTAGCACAACTAAAAGTATTCCTGTTGGCACAACTATGGCACAACCAGATAATTGTCATTAAATAGTTCCCTTTGGCACCACAATTAAGTACATTCGTGTGCAACACTGTATAAGAGGCATGTTATGGGGTGACTAAGGAATAGTTTTGGGATGAGTTAGGAATGGTTTTGGGGTGAGTTTGGAATAGTTTTGGGGTGAGTTTGGAATGCTTCTGGGGTGAGTTTGGAATAGTTTTGTGGTGAGTTAGGAATGCTCTCGCACCAAATGGCTATGATATAGTCGTCACATAGTGCAATCTTCCCACCTTTAATATAAATAATTTTGAAAGACATGATGAGCTTAGTAAAATAACAACTTCTTGTCTGTCAAATAATAAATCCGTTTGACATACACAATATCCGCAGTCATCATTATACTCATCTCTTATTAAAAGTATACAGTGATATCAAAGAATATTTTGGTAAATGTACTATTTTTAAAACGTTGCAAACGTAAGTCGTCTTTGTAGAAAGTAAATTGTCTCATTCGCCACTTCCCTAAAATGTTATTTCGCCTAAAATATACATTATGTAGTTCAAACCCTTAAAGAAAACATCGGATAATAGAAAACTACCTCAAAACTGTGAATACTATCCAAAAACAATTGTAAAGCTATACCTATAAATCGAACCTATAAACCAAAAACATTCGAAAATAATCCTAAAAGAATATCTAATTCATTCTAAAAACATTAGAAAATAATGTTAAAAGAATTCCTAATTCATCCTAAAACATTCGAAAATAATCCTAAAAGATTTTCTCATTCATACCATAAACCATCCCGAAACAATCCCAAAAACATCTTGATACCATCCGAAAACCATTGGAAAAACATCAGAAAACCATCTGAAAGCCATTCGAAAACAATCTGAAAACCATCCAAAAATCATCTGAAAACTATCCGAAAACCATCCAGAAACCATCTGAAAACCATTCGAAAACCATCCAAAAACCATCTGAAAACCATTCGAAAACCATCCAAAAATCATCTGAAGACCATCCCAAAACCATCCAAAAACAATCTGAAAACTATCTAAAAATCATTCGAAAACCATCCAAAAACATCTGAAAACTATCCGAAAACCATCCAAAAACCATCTGAAAACCATTCGAAAACCATCCAAAAACCATCTGAAAACCATCCGAAAACCATTACGAAACAGCAAAAAAAGTAGTTGTGCCAACAGGAATACTTATTTTGTGCATAATAGTTGGTCCAACAAGAAATGGTTCCACACTGTTTTTCCTTTTTTTATTGCATTTGTTACCCATTTTCACCAACAATTATTCTACGTAATCGAATTGCCAGCGCGGCGGTGATGGCGGAAAATTTGACACACGTCCGACGTCGATAAGGTCTGCGACCGGACTGAGTAACGCGAACTCACGCTTTGACTTCGTATTTTCGTGTATAAAATATGATATAAAAATGCCATGTAATCTTTCTAAAGTTATTTTGCATGAATTGACTAGTTCAATTAATAACTAAAAGGATAATTAAGTTTCAAATCTTAAAACGTGTCAGAAGTAAGTTTAAAATAAGTTATTTGTTTTAAAAAAGTGGAATTTTAAATAATTTTTTTTATCGAGTGAAGTAATTCTAATTGTGTATTGAAGATATGATTTAACTAGACAAGGTACTCAAGAATACCTATTATTTTTTTGATTCGTTATTTTGAAGAACTTCATTAAAAAAAAATGTTTTTTCTAGACCTCTTCATAAGTATTTTACGAACCGGTAGCGTCTTAATATAACTATTAGTTTTCATATTTTAAGGATTCAATAATGATGAATGTTATTTTAGTCATTCACACACTTGTTACATTGACTGTGAGTTGCACTATTTGCAATGGACCAATTAAATTATAAGTCTATTTCATATGCACTCTTGGCAAATAAGAGACCTAAATATACTTACTAAACCCCGTTGCTGCAGATATCTCAGCTCTTCTTGTCTCCGTTTCTCGTAATCCTGATATTCAGATTGAGTATAGATCTGATTTTCGTCAATAGATTTCCAACCTGTAATATAGCGTATACAAATATTTATCAGACGTAATTTAGGCACACATTCTACAAGAATTCTATACTATATTTCAACATACCTAACCTACATAATTTTTCATGGTTCCGTTTTCGGCTTTATTACATTTAAAAAAGGAACGCATAGAGCCAACATATTATGCATGATGAAAATGTTCTTAAACTAATAATAGAATAACTCAAATTTATTGTCCTGAATGTTTAATGTATGAACTGACGTATGAAAGGATTAATGCAATATGTACAGGTATCAGGTAACCAGCTGTATAGATGTCTACCAATCTCCCTAAGAGAAAAAAAAATGCAATTATACCTTCATCTTGATTGAAATCAGCCTTTTGAGTTTCAGCAAGGAATTCGTGGAAGTCTATTAGTCCATCGCGGTTCTTGTCGTTTTCTTTGAAAACGTGCTCACGCATTCTCTCCATTTCCTCGGCTCTTTCATGAAGGTCCTTGTTGGGACCACCTGGGCCATACAGCTTGTCCAACTCCTTAATGAATAGTGCCTTAACTTCATCTGCGTCCCACGCGCCATTACCGTCAACATCTGTTATGAAATTTTACATTGATACTATTAATTGTTTAGTAGATTATTATAAATATTTAGAATGAAACTTTACTACGTTCAAGGTTCAAGTATTATCCTATTTAGTTAATTCCAGTCTAATGTCAGCTATTTGTTGCAGAACTGTAGACAGAATTACGTTAATGACGTTCAAGCAGAATACAACAACTTTGCTATTTTTTACATATCTATTTTATTACATTTACAAACAATAATTATGTAAATACTACGTAAAGCTTCTAAATTTCCACCTTAATTACCTTATTCCAAAATTTTAGTAATATTGTGAACAAACGTGCAAGAATTCGAAACTGATTACATGTAAAAAAAATGGCATAAAGTGTGAAACACATTAAAGCTACAAGCTTATCTGTTGCCCTTTGCAAGGCCTACACATTTTCACACAAAATAGATTTTATTTTAGATAAATGTAATTCTGGAATTCACCGTAGGTACCTATATCTAGCATATAAACGATTTACGTACAAACTTCGAAAAAAATGTGCTTGAAATTTTTTATTAGTTGGTAAGTAAACGAAAAAATCGTGCCTTAAAACGTGAGTGCTTAAAAATAACGTCAATTTAGAAGTTGTCTATATTTAAGGGTCTGTTTTTACACTTATATTCGTACAATTCATTTGACATTGACATACTTACAGATAAGTTAACAGGACAATACAGTGCTGCAATGGTATTTATGAACGTGAGTGACGTTTGTTGCTGTGGCATATTTTCATACATTTTGTCAAAGGCGAAAC
The DNA here is from genome assembly GCA_905163395.2 of Endotricha flammealis. NCBI lineage: Eukaryota > Metazoa > Arthropoda > Insecta > Lepidoptera > Pyralidae > Endotricha > Endotricha flammealis. Next base: position 9,623,428 of record LR990852.1, on the reverse strand, counting down.
GTCAAAAAGTGACATACAATATGACCGGGAGTTGTAAAGTCTAACTTTTTATTAGCTGCAGTAAAATGACGTTTCTAAATGTCATCTAAATGTCATTCAACATGCAAATTGCAATGTCCGGCAACCCACAAAACGTCATTTTACTGCAGCTAATAAAAAGTTAGACTTTAGTTCCAATTTTGGCTACGTTCATAAATACAATTGTGGCACTGTACATTATTAGTAAATTCAATCACGTCAGGTGCAGATTAAAAGTTTAGTGTAGCTTGCCACGGCAGAATGCTGTGGCAAATTTCCTCGTAATGTCAGAGGAATGCCTCAAGGCTTTAGTCGGTGTTCCCTGAACAAGGCATGCCCAACATAACCCTGTCGATAATGCTTATTTCAGCAGGCTATACGTAACGCTGTTTTTAATATAATATATTTATTACATCTATATATTATATAGATGTAATTATCCTGAAGTAATCGATTGTTTAACTTGGTTAACATTCATTGCCAGTTTTAGTCTACACAAAAATACTTCAGCTATCCGAACTCACTTAAACTCTTCACCTGCCAGCCTAACATGCACGCGACAAAGCATCTTTTTTTTATTTTATTTTTTATTTATTTTATTACAAAGAGAAAGGTACAATATGGCTTAAAAACTATCTGCCAAACTGCATAACAGTTTGTCGGCAGTCGTTCCCGTGGATCTTAGGTATCCATGGATCTTCGCCAATAGCAATGCCTGTTTTGTCTACTGTAGACATAACCGAGATACGCAGAGCGAGAAAATTTTGTTGCGTTTGTCATATTAGCCCGGCTGGAGCCGGTGTCAAAGTTGTACATGTCATTCTGTTCAAAAATTCTTAAAATAATACAGTTAATATTTCGGCAACTTCCGCATTTGGCTTTGGACTTTGTTCTGAACTAAAGAGTCAAAATTGCACTGCAAGTCCAGTTTTTAGGGTTCCGTAGTAAACTACAAGGAACCCTTATAGTTTCGCCATGTCCGTCTGTCCGTCCGCGGTCTAGCGCCTAGACGCTTGATGCTAGAAAGCTGTAATTTTGTATGTATACTCATATTGACAATGCTAACAAAGTAGTATAATAAAATTTTGAAAAAAAATTTTTTTTGGGGTGCCTCCCCTTACAGGTAAAGTGGAAATGAAATTTTGTTTTCGTACCAATCCGTATGTTGTGGGGAATCGTTAGATAGGTCTCGTAAAAACATCGAGGGTGTGGGAAGATCATTTTCCAATACAATGATCCGTTCGCGAATTATTTACATTTAACGTGTCAATTTTAGTTTTGCACGGTGGTCCAACCCCCTCTATCTCCGAAAGTCTTGTGTTTAGAAATTTTAAAAAATTCAAGGTAGTAGTTCTGTTCTATAGTGAACCTACAAGGAAAACTATAACGGTTAAGTAGGCACTACTAGTTACCGAGTAAAAGCCGACGAACTTATGAAGTAAAATTTATTTGACGAAATACAAATGTCATAGAATATGGCATTGTATGTACTCATTTGCAAGCAAGAAATGCGTAGCCGATACGGAACCCTACAATGTGCGTGGCTCGACACGTACTTGCTCGGTTTTTTTCTACCTACAATGTACTAGTTTTAAGAATAAAATAATTGTTATGATAAAATTAATGTTACCTATTAAAAAGTAACTTGATTATAATAAAAATAAAAAAAATGGAATAAATACAACTATATGTACAACTTCAATAATAACAATTGTAAAGCAGTGTAACTCATTACCGTTTTCTAGAGATAAACTTAAGAACGAATGAAAATAAATACGAAAATGTATACATTGCCGCTCGTAAACAACTGTTTTAATATACAAAAAATACTGCATGGGGATAGACTACCATTAAATGTCTCCTATATTTCTTTTTATTAAAATTAAACATGATCAAAATAATATAATTGTTGTATTTTAATATTTCAAGTCGTGCGATTAAAATGTATGTAAGAACAATATGTAACTTAGTTTAAATATCATTTCGACACTAATCAAAAAACGTCTACAAGCAGTTAACAACATGCACAAAACAGTAAAATCCAAAATAGCGTGCTCGTGTGATGAATCGAGATTGCTCTAAAACTATTACTGACGGGCAATGGTATTTATAATAGGCTTTATTTTACGCTACGTTAGCATCAGTCAAGTTTATGGCCTATTCAAATCTGAGCTATTCGCTGCCGCTATGGGTAGAGGTAATACCGCGCTAAATTTCGCTCAGGTATTTAGTATAACTTCCGCGCCCAAAGAGGAACAGTTGCTCCGATTTTGTCAAAAGTAATATACCACATACACAGACAGACCGGTGGTGGAACGTTGGTAGTGAACCTTGGACACCAGAGGGCGCGGTTTAGATTCACATATTTATGTGATGACATTTGTGTCTGTTCTCGAGTTTGGGTGTTTTCTATGTATCATATATTAACAATAATATATCAGTTGTCTGTTAACAGAATTTATTCTATTATTATACTTACTAACTCACAGAGTTTTCTCTGCCACATATTGTAACGTAAACTGCTTAGGTTTGAATCCTTTATGAAGTTAGAATGCAAACAGACAAGTTACAAGGAAATCTTGATGTATGAGAGTTAGTTTCAGCTCATTTATTTGATAATTTCATTGAGCGTACGTGAGATACCTTACATTACATTAGCAAAGAGAACAGGAAGGTTTCTGACAGACAACCACAGATTATTACGTTCGCTTCGACTAACTATAACTATGCCTACATAAGAATTAAAGTTTCATATGAAAGAGACACCAATATAATGTACGTACGATGTGTGAAGTGAAGGTACAAGACCGATGTAACGTTGCGAGAAATCAAGCAACTTCTAGTTTTAAAAAGGAATGATTGCTCGTCTGTACTACTTGTGAAGCACGCTATGGATCTTACCATGCATCACGAAAAACACCCTTGGGTCGAAATCGTTAGCGTCCAAATTGTCTGCTTTGTTCCATATCTCTAACAACTGATTTCTTGTCACAGGGTGATGCAGCTGTCAAATAATTAATTATATTAGTATAGACGCAACTTATCACTCACCATGCATCATGAAGAACACTTTAGGATCAAATTGTTGGTCCATATGATCCTGTTTCTCCCAGACTTCCTCGAGTTGTTGTTTAGAACCGGGATGATGGAGCTGTATTGTATTAAACATAGATAATTGAATTTGGTTGTATAATCAATTATAATAACAAAAGTGATTTGTAACGCCGAGTACGACAAGAATGTAAATAGATATAGAAAGAGAATATACTGAACACGAAAATTATAAAAAGGTAGCTGAAGTAGCTAAAATAACTGCAATCAAAACAGAAGAAGAAGAAGATTTATTAGAAATATATAGGACTAGTAAAACCCTCGCAACTTCGTTTGCGTATATCTCGCTTTCCCATGGGAATTTTGAAAAATCCTTTCTTAGTACACCCCTAGACGTCGTAAGGAGTCTACATTCCAAATTTGGATGTAAGCTTCTCTCTAGACTCAGCGGTTTGGGCTGTGAGTTGATATATAGTTAAATCAGTCAGGGCTTTGAATTTTATCGATTTCGAAGATGCCATATCGAAAAACATTCACAACGAATCATTTCTTGGAATATGAACGCATTGTTTTCTTTGTTCAAAAGCGAACAGCGTCAAATTTTATAGTAAAGAGTGTCGTTTTTTTCCTTATCTTTGAGACTTTTAATTTGATTCAATAAATTATTATGTTGTGAAAAGAGGAAAAACAAAAAGTATATCATTTAGAAAAAACTATATAAAGGCGTATTAATTTTATGAAAAATCGGTCCTGATATATTCATGAAACATACAAAAACTGTCAGTATGTCATACGCCAGTTGGATTTTATTAAGAATATTGGGTTTATTAAGTTGTTTTAATAAAAATGTAAGAAAGACTGAATACCAGTAGAAAGACACCAATTTCACCGTGCGGCACTTTTTGGACCGAGACATGAAAAATAAAGAACACACAATAATGATTGCATAACTTACTTTATCGGAAGTTGCCGTGAATGCTCTTGCAAAACAAGCCGATAAAATACCATGAAATTGAAACGCAAATTATTGAACAGTTTTATAATTGAAAACCATTATAACCCGAGTATAATGTTCAATATTTACATTTCATATAAGCTTTCTGAAACTAATCAGAAACCTGTGACACCGTTCCTATACTTTACTAAGACGGTCGATTTTTAAATGAAACAAGGATTTTGATCTATAAAATCTCGATGAGAGTCGAGTTTTCAAAATATTGTAGTCTGCCAAATATGGACATTAAAAAAGAAAAGGAACAATTTTGGCGGCATAAATCTTCGAAAGCTAAAATCTTCTAAATATTCAATTATTTAGTAGAATGTGTCACGTATTCACGGAGCGATATGATTGGTAAAGTATCCATTCATGTTTAAAGTATCCTGGATACTATAAGGAGAGGGGGAGAGACAGGTACAAGATCCTACAGGAGGGCGGCATGAAAAAAATAAAGACAATAAAACGATTTTATACCTATAATATATGCAACGTTAACTATTATTAAACACATGACTTGTTTAATAGAATCAAAGTTTTACAACGTCCACGTTTATCGAATGGAATTGTTTGAATTCATTTCAACAGTGAGTCATAGAGTTAAGATGTTAACTTAGGAGTAAAACCTACATTAGTACCTCCGAAATATAGTTTCACAACTGATATGTTCCAGTATGACCTATTTGACAATTTAAAAAAAAATATATATTTGTGAAAAGCGAGTTGCACAAACACATTTTTAAGTTAATTTCACTGTATAAATAGGTTGTAGTCGTTTGTAATAACTAACAAGAGTATAAAAATTTAACAGTGAGTTGAAGAAATACACTTTATAGTTACTATTAATGACACATTAAATCTGACGATATCATCGTCAATTTAAGAAAGAAAATGAGACTATGCGAATGCTTTAAAATGATTTTTTGTCCAACTTGTTGATCAAGTTGCAAGCTGTCTTTTTTCTTTCTGCTTAATATGAACGCAAACTTCTTCGAACTGAAACAATTCGTCGAATTTTAGAATTAGTTACATGAAATCATATTTGAAACCTCTCACATTTGGTCGAATCGTCCCAGAATTGAATGTGCGAATGATTTCACATGAAGAATACTAAAATACTTTTCCTTGGACCAGTTCAGATTGAAAAAATGTTCAACCTTAATTTGACAACGACAGTGTCAGATGTTATGTCATTAACTTTCAACTTTGATATTAGGCTATCTGGAACTTATCAGGAGTGAAACCGAGTTACTATAAATATTTTACCGGTTGGTGGTGTTTCTTAGCCTTTTCTTCTTCGTTTTCTTTAGCCATAAACTCTTTCTTTTGCGTATCGTCCATTGTTTCCAATTTTTGATGTTTCTCGAATTCTTTCTGCATCTCATATTCCTAAAAAAAAACAATATTATTCGGTTATTACGCTTGACGATGCTGGTAACATCATTCACCTTCAGCACTATCGTAAATTATAGACGAAATCTTTTTTTTAACATAAGATATGCAACTGTTTTTAATCTGAAGGAAATTAGTCCGAACTTCCGAAGACAGTTCTTTATTTTTTTGATTTCTTTACGATATCCAGATTCCTTATCCAAATCAAATTGCGGGGTTCGCTACATAATATATTATGGCAGAGGTGTGACTGTGACTCCGATCTTCATAGCCCAAAGGGCCAACCAGATCATATTTTAGATTAACTCTGTGACTAATCTGTTTTCGAATTTCATATGGGCAAATAACGTTATATTTTCTTATAAACACAATAACTATTTTACCTTATCAAAATATAAGACTGAACATCTGCTTACCTTAAATTCCTCTTTTCTCTGTTTGTCAGCTTCTTCTAAATCAGCTGTTGTCTTCTTAATCAATCTCTTGAGGTCCTCAATCTCGAATGTGTGAGGGTTGGCATGGTCCAAATGTTCATTTGTGGGCACTTTACCCATGTGAGCGTCCAAATTGTTGGTCAATTCATATTGCTGTAGGTATAAAATAATGCTATAATTAATTATTTGAACATTTCTTGCTCATAGGACCCTATTCATAATAACTTCCGTGGATCGTGTTGTAAGCGCGACAGAACACCGATTTCTTACGTTCAGTATGGCACGAAAAACATTATTGTATGTGTCCTGTAGTGTTGTGTTGTTTATTTCGAATATTACACATAAGTTGATTCATCTATATCTATCTTCTATCTATCTATAATATAATAAAAGTGTAAAAAAAGTTTGTCTGTACATTGAATATATTTCCAATAAAATTGTTTAGGGCGATGAAGAATAAGCAATAGAACAAGAATTTCGTAAAATTTTGTCCGTCTGTTTGTATGTATGTTTGTACACGCTAATCTCAGAAACGGCTGAACCGATTTGGATGCTGTTTTTACTAATATGTGGCGATTTGCTCAACTTAACATTTAGTGTATGTTTCTTTTCAAAATTCCCACGGGAATCCGAGATATACGCAAACGAAGTTGCGAGGGTATATCAACGCACAGCCCAAACCGCTGGGTTTAGAAATTCCAAATTTGGCATGTAGGTTCCTTACGACGTCTTGGGATGTACTAAGAAAGGATTTTTCAAAATTCCCACGGGAAAGCGCAAATAGATAGATATACGCAAATGAAGTTGCGAGAAGACGCACAGCCCAAACCGTTGGGTCTAGAGATGCCAAATTTGGCATGTAGGGTCCTTATATGGTCCGGACCGACCGGACCGAACCGGACCGGACCGGACCGGAACGGACCGGACCGGACCGGAACGGACCGGACCGGACCGGAACGGACCGGACCGGACTGGACCGGAACGGATCAGACCTGATTGGTCCGGAAGGAACCGCACCGTACCGAGTCCGTGCCGGACCGGACCGTTTTTTTTTTGTCCGTCTGTTTGTATTTATGTATGTTTATATGTTTGTATGTATGTTTGCACACGCTAATCTCAGAAACGGCTGAGCCGATTTGGATGCGGTTTTCACTAATATGTCGCGATTTGCTCAACTTAACATTTAGTGTATGTTTCTTTTTAAAAATTCCCACGGGAATTCGAGATATACGCAAACGAAGTTGCGAGGGTATATCAACGCACAGCCCAAACCGCTGGGTCTAGAGATTCCAAATTTGGCATGTAGGTTCCTTACGATGTCTAGGGATGTACTAAGATAGGATTTTTCAAAATTCCCACGGGAAAACGAGATATACGCAAACGAAATTGCGAGAAGACGCACAGCCCAAACCGTTGGGTCTAGAGATGCCAAATTTGGCATGTAGGGTCATTATAAGGTCCGGACCGACCGGACCGGACCGGATCGGACCGGACCGGAACGGACCGGACCGGAACGGATCAGACTTGATCGGTCCAGAAGGAACCGCACCGTACCGAGTCCGTGCCGGACCGGACCGAACCGGACCGGACCGACTGGACCAGATCGGACCAGACTATATCTATATATATATAAAATTCAAAGTCCTGACTGACTTAACTATACATATATCAACGCACAGCCCAAACCGCTGGGTCTAGAGATGCCAAATTTGTCATGTAGGGTCCTTATAAGGACCGGACCGGAACCGACCGGACCGGACCGGAACGGATCAGACCTGATCGGTCCGGAAGGAACCGCACCGTACCGGGCCGTGCCGGACCGGACCGGTTTTTTTTTCTGTAGATAAATATGCTAATTGGCATGTAGGTTCCATATCAGGACCGGACCGACCGGACCGGCCCGGACTGACCGGACCGGACCGGACCAACAGGACCGGACCGGACCGACCGGACCGGATGGAATCGTACCGTACCGGGCCGTGCAGGACCGGAATTTGTTTCTGAAGAAAAATATGCTAATTGTTACTAGGCCACGCGGGCGAAGCCGCGGGCAGAAGCTAGTAAATATATAAATTGAGTGTCATCAAAATAAAATACTAACCAAGAAACTTATTTGCTCCAATTATGAGTATAATATGATATTACGTCTATGAATGAAACTTGAGGAGAGAATTTAGACTAGGCTTTAATGCTATTATTAAAGCCCAAAAAAGATTAATAAGAGTAGCAAATTTGTGAAATATTTCTCATCATAATATCAGCCACAAGAAGTCCACTGCTGGTCATAAGCCTCCCCCCCAAACGTGAAAATTAAATGTTGATCTCATAAAATGAATACACGTAAATGATTAAACGTATAATGATTTTCATTGTTTTTTATCTAAAGACAAACAATAACGTTCCAATAAATTAACATTCAATATTTTGATTAATTGTAATTATGTACCTACGCAGTTTCTTATCTTGGGAATATCCACTGAGCGAAGTGAGGTCAGGTCTTTGAGGAAATAGTATAACATTGTACTTATTATTCACTTATCAGTTGGTCTGGGACTTCCAGCATTGGCTAACTGTAATTTGTATTATTTTCCTGTCCTGTCATACGAGGCAAGCGGCCAAAGGATATAAGACGATTGGTTGGAACAAAAAAAAACCAGCATGAAAGGTCACTTCCCAGGTCAAATTATCGCATTTCTTAATTGATATACCACTCCAAATCTAAATAAATTTTAACTTCCTTATTTGTACATGTCCATTTCATGTCCATAAGGAAGTTAAAAATCTAAAACCTCTTTTGTATCTTTCGCTCTTCCCGTAATTGTCAAGCATGACAGTGATAATATAAGTTTTTTTTATTTTTATAATTTTAGCAGCTTGTGGGTGGGAATCTCTATATTATAATTTCAGGATTTTGCATTCAAATGTGTAATTATGTTTACATTATCTTCAGCGAGACGTTATGCATGTTCCGCACCAAATTACAATACAGTACTATTTATATTCCAGCAATGGCTTTCGCTGATATTGAGAGCTGCTGTCAGTGGTATGAATAGTGGATCCACACAGCTGATTTGCCAGCGGCTTCTCTGGAGTCTTCATTTATGACAGGCTATGTGAATCAACCATTAAATGCCAAGTACAGTCAACGGCATAGTTATAGAGAGAGAGAGAATATAATTTATTTGCAATATACAATACATCTTTAAATAATACAACATACGGAAAGCTTAGAGACTAGTATATGTGCAACAAGGCGGCCTTATTGCTAAAAGCAATTTTCAAGGCAAACATACTATCACTTTAGTACCACTTTAGCATAAATCTCACTGTAGGACCTTGACTTTGCCAATTTGTTAATTAACAGTATATGTCAAGACATTATCAAACTGCCACTCATTATTCCAGTGTTATTTACCTTTGTGGCCAAATGTCGTAGCCTCTCGAGTTCGCGCCTCTTGATCTCGTCCAGTTTGCTTCTTATGTTGTGATTCACGAAGTCCAATTGCTCTGCGATCTTTCCAGACTGTGGATTGCATGTGATATAAAATTTAATATGCAAAAATCTAACAAAATTATATTCAAAGTGTGATTTGGAGGTACATTTTAAAGTCAATCAGCAAGTTTCTGAAACGGATTTAAAATGCCGTGGGTATGTCTTAAATTAGCAAATATCTACTACACAATGAGGTAAACAGCAATTAAAGTTTATTATTTGGACGGTTTTCAATAAGTAGGTAAATGCCCTACTAACTTCATTATGCGACCGATTATATGTGTAATGCTTACTGATTGTGTAACAAATGTTAAGCATTTTTAAATACTAGATATTTTTTTTGTAGTTTAGTAAATTCGCACAAGAATTTATTTCTGTTATCGTTGGTAATATCTTCCCTTTTTTCTTCTGTACAGAATGTTTCTTCCACATTTTCTATCAACATCTCGACAGTAAACAGTTTCTATAAATACGTATAACAGAAACATCACATTTCTTTCAAATAAAAATAAATACTATGAATCCATACCCGAACATCTTCTACGTCGGCTTTTTCAAGTCTCTCTCTGAAGTCAGGATCACTCTCCAGAGCTTGCACGACTTCTTTCAAATATCTGTGATACTCCATATATTCATCCTAAAAGTAAAAAAAATTTTTGTTCTGTCCAATCACAAAGTATTTTTTTTGTATGGGTACTATTTACCCGTAGCCTTTAGGGGTTCACTTTTACTTTTGTAGACAACAAATCGGGATAAAAAGTATCCTAAGTGTTAATCCAAGGTATCATCTACCTACATACCAAATATCATAAATCGGCCCAGCCATTTCAGCGTGAAGAAGTAATACACATAAGGGTTCCGTAGTAAACCCTAGTTTCGTCATATCTGTCAGTCTGTCTGTCCGTCCGCAGTCTAGCGCCTAGACGTTTAATGCTAGAAAGCTGTCATTTAGTATGTATACACATATCATCAATACTAACAAAGTGCTGGATCAAAATTTTGCTGCTGCTTTTAATGCTGAACCTTCAATGAAAACTATTACGGTTAAGTAGGCTCTACTAGTTACCGAGTAATAGCCGACGAACTTATAGAATAAAATTTCTTTAATGAAATAATTAAAATAAATGTATAGGGATAATTCATACAGATTGAGCTAGCCCCAAAGAAAGTTCGAAACTTGTTTTATGGGATACTAATTCAACGATATTATATTTTATAACAAATACATATATAGATAAACATCCAAGACCCGAGGCCAATCAGAAAAAGTTAGTTTTTCATCATGACCCGACGGGGATTCGAACCCGTCGGGACCTCCTGGGTGGCGGTCTGGCGTGGTAACCATTACGCCACGGAGTCGTCAAAAACTGAAAACTTACGTGCGTACAATGCCATATTCTAAGACCATACATTGTGCGTGGCCCGACACATACTTGCCCAGTTTTTTATATTAGGAGGATGACCAATTAAATAGCTGTGCTATGCTACAACAGCTATTAGATACGAATAATAATAAAGCTGAAGTGTTTGTTAGACACGCTATCAGTTAGATTAAATCTAGCTATTATCCGATTCTAGTTGTTGGCTTTACCCGTTTCTCCCTTTGGTTTGGTTAAGGTAATTCAAGAATTGGGATATCAAATGCAAAAAAATTGTTTATTATAAATAGTTTGGTAGTTTAAAGATTAATACAGCCCAAGAAACTTTTCATATTTGTCATTATTGATGATATGAAATTTTAAGAACAAGTCTAAGACATGTATCGGAGAACCTGTACTGCGATGTGCGACCTCGATTTTCTTGCATTTCAAGGTAAAGATCGATTTAACGTATAAAAACCGGACGGGTGACTATTATCCATTTAGAGCAGGGCTATGCCGCAGCTCAAATGTCATTAAACTGTTGTATCAATGCCAATAGGTGAGAAATAACAGCAAGTCTTTAATTCACGGTTTTAAAATGGCGGTTATTATTTTTGCAGTTACCTATTCGAGCGCGTCAGTCTAAGATATAGGGGATATCTATCTACCCCTGATACCCTGTTAAGTATCAACACCATGTTTTCAACTCGTCAAATAGGGGAATTCTCGTAGGGTAGGGTAAACGAAAACTTGAAATACTCAAGTGCGTCAGATCAAGGGCTTATATACATATACACGATGCGACGCGGCATCGGCTAAAGAACCGCCTTTATAACGCCCTATATCTTAGACTGACGCGCTTGAATAACTGCAAAAATCCCCTCTTGGGGGATCACCTACTATTCCCCTACTATTATCAACCATTAAAAAAACGATAATTTATGTAGTTCAATACGATCTCCAAGTGCCTACTAAAATATTTTTCTAAATGCGATGCACGTGTCAAGTGTACTGTTTCTTTCGTAAACCGAAATTCGGTAAAACCTAAAGCGTTCGCCGCATTTGGTATACGAGTGAATGTAAACGTGCCTGTTTTGGAATAAAATTGATGAAAACTCTATATTTTCATAATTCTATTTTTCTTGGATAGAATACGAATAAAATCATTTGTGTGATAACGTGAAAGTAGATTTACATCGCGTAGGTAGATTAACAATTTGTTGTGAATTCTTTACAAAATGTCATAATAATGATAATGCCAGATTAATGTTATTTTAATACGATAAAATTAAAGGATACTACAGTAATAATAAAGTATTAATGATGTCACAAATTAGTACAATTTAGCTAACGATATTTTTATAGCCATTTAAAATATATGTACTTAATTACACATTCAAATTTAAAATTTTAATGTGTTTTGTAAATGTGTAGCTATAGAGAATATGTCATATACATTTTTTTAAAGTAAGAAACAGCAATTAATGGTTTTAAGAGAAACGTATATAGGCTATGGTGACGGCTTACCATCAGGCCGACCGTATGCTTGTTTGGCACCTATGTGGTATAAAAAAATCTACTGTACATGTACAGTAAACCCAGGTTTTCATTACTATTTAGTTAGATGTGAGACATGAGAAAGTAAGTTTGTTTGTTATTCCTTCACGGCTTGACTAAGCAGCCGATTATTAAGAAAATTAGTATACATATTGTCAGGGGTTTAGAGGCCAACATAGGCTAATTTTTACGCGGGCGAAGCCGCGGGTAACTGCTAATAAGAATATAATTAATACACACATTTCTTGATCCAATTTTGTTTTTGGTTTGAAAGCTAACTTAATCGAGAATGTTATTTGAGTTCAAGAGTAGGGTTTTTAAAAAAAATAATTACCTACCTGTTAAGAGCATGTACTTACTAAGTTATCCTTCACATCACTTTCTTCGTGTGATTTGTCAGGAGACACAGGTGGTGCATATGATATGTGGAGTGTTATTAAGAGACATATGAAACCTGGTATCCACTTCATTGTTACCTATAAATAAAGAAATAAGGTTAAATTAAATTTACATATTATGAGTAGGTACATACCTACTGTGCTAGAATATAATGGTATTCCATAATTATTAATTAAATTCCGCTCAAGCTGGAGTTTTGTAAGGTACAATGCATCCAATATCAAAAATATCGGTCAATCCCTTGTGTTATTTTTTTAATTTGAGTTTATAGGTCAGTAATTTTCTATTTTTGTGTAAATCTCTGAAATAATTAATGAAGGATCTATTTTTTTCTCTATGTATCAACGTCTTAGAGTTCTTATAATATCTTTTTTTTTTATTTTAATTCTGTTTTATAATGATTGTTTGTGATTAGCTAAGTTATCAAAATTGAAATTAAGTCCATTATTTAAATAGTAATAGTTGGTAGTGAACCCTTGTTCGGCATCAGTGGGTGCTGGTTCAATTCCCGCACGGGGCATTATGTGATGGCAATTGTGTTTGTCTTGAATCTGGGTGTTTTCTGAGACACTATGTAATATAAGTATATATTTATAATAATGTATCCATTGTCTAGTACCCATAACACAAGCAGGTTGAGCCTAGCCTACTTTGGGACCAGCTGGTGATGTGTGAATTGTGTAAATAAAGATAAAAAATTTAATTAAATGGAGTAACATTATTGTAATATGAGGCGGTGCATCACGGCCCGTCATATTGTGTTGTGTGTTATCTTTATCAGTGGCTGGAAATTGCAATCGGTATTAATATTATGAAAGCTCTGATATTACACATGTTTTATACATAATGCAATATATTGTTGCAATTGATATGAAATATTATTATTAAAATGAAATTATGGCATATTCAATGAGTAAGCAATAGCTTACTCATTGAATATGCCATAAATGGCTTTATCTATTTCAGCTATAAAAGAGAGTTGTTATAAATCAACGACGACATTTATTAAAAGAAGGAACCCAGACCCCAAGACAAAAAAAAAAGGATCTTTACATATGGATAATATTGTAATATAATAATGAACTACGAACCATTGCCTCCACCTAACTGGTATACAAATTGTCATTTGTACACAAAATTTGTGTTACAGTAAGAGAGAGTATACACAGGATATTTTGCCAAACAATAAATGAAACATTCATTCTTTTACAGTGCAGTTATGAACAGTTATTCAATGTTTAAAGATTTCTATGAAAACAATAAACTGTGTCACACAACCAGGGCGGACTGTCTATTAGTTACACTGGTGCCTGACACAGTTAAAAATGTAAATATTCCTATAAGCAGCCATCATGGAGAAATACTTAGTTTGAACAAACTCCCTTGCCAACTTGCCACACATGTAGTATACTTTTACGGTCCTCTGTTTAAATTTCTCGAGGATAGCAGGACCATCTTTAGGATGATTTTTGGTTGCAACATCCTACATCCTAGTGGACACATGTGGCTCTAATAATCAAAAATCCTATTTGGTAACAAAGAAAAGGTCGGAGCTGCCAAAAAAATCCGCTTACAAGATGTGCAAGCGATTTTTTTCTAAAATGGTCCTCCTATCTTCGAGGCCACCGTACATATGACACCTATACATATTATAATAATATGAACACAAAAACATTCTGAGTGAGCAATGGAACATCACATTCTAGACATACATAGAGAGGATAGTGATTGATATTATAAAAGTAAAAAGTAATTGACATACTGGCAAAAATATCAAGCTAAATGGAGATGGACAGTGTCAACGGAAAAAGAGTACATAAGTGAGTATCGCAGTCACAAACTGGTATCATGACATGGAAAACGAAGCCCAGGTAACCAATATTAGAGTTGAGAAGATGAGTTGCAACTAATCGGTTAAGAGACCCCTTGTTAGACGCCAAGTGCAAATTCATAATTGCATATTTGACAATAAAAGCTTAATAAAAAAATTAACACATTATTATTGTCATACAATGAGAGAAGTAAAATTAGATATGTTGTATTACAATAAAATAATTATTATATGGATTAGTGAAACCCGCACTAATTTGTTTGCGTGTATCCAGCATGCCGTGAGAGTTTCGAGAAATCCTTTCTGATCCTACATCATGCAGAGAATCCACCCTCTAAGTTTCAGGTCCTACAAGCAGCGGTTTGGGCTGTGTGTTGATTCTCAGTCAGTCGTTCAGGACTAAGCATTTTATATATATCCCAAAAGTAAACTATGCCTAGATTCTTCATCAGGAAAGATATTAGATAGATAGGAAATTAAATTCGCAACCTGCTGCAATGCATTAACATAATATCAAAAATATGCCAAATTTTACAAATTAATTCATTTATTATATATACTGTACTAGTTATTTAGAAATATACCTACATCTTTTATTAGTAACAAAAAACAAAAGTGTGATTCTATTTTATTCATAAAAATTTTTACTAAAGTGAAAGAAAATCTGTTTGTGTGTTACCTACCTTTTCACATTAAATACACCAATTTAGATGTTTGTTGGTGACCCAATAATGGACATAAGATATTCTTTAATCCCTGAAGTCAGTCAGAATCACCTTAGGTTCAACCATAAAAATGGAAATAATGGGATTGCATAACATAAAACTGCAGTTGTATCTGAATCTGTAAATTCACTATGGTATATATTTGTACCCACAAATATAGTGAAAATAATATTGAAACGCCTTTCACATAAAACCTTATTGAAATAACACAATTTAGAGCCTAGTGAAGGAGAGAGGAATGTTCACAATTTTACTTTTGTTTGGCTTATTACCAAGTTTGTAACACACAGATAAAATGAAATAGAAACTATTTAGAGCTTTTAATTTACCATGACTTAGTTGGTACGGACTAGAAAGGTAATTACATTTTTGTTTATTAAAAAATGTTTAATGTCAAGTTTTAGATCACAGTCACGTTAAAAACTAAAATTAAATTAAATGGTCCAATGATTTCTAGATAAATTAGATTATTTTTTACAATACCTAATACGTAGCACAAGAATCTTTACATAGTCTATAATGAAGTCGCTTTCGCTGTATTTCCCTATGTAGGTATTCTTAGATCTGTAAAACTACACAACGATGTTGATGCGGTTTTTTTAATAGATACGAGTGATTCAAGAGGAAGGTTTCCCACGGAAAGCGGACACGCAAACGATTTTGCGCGGGTTTCGGTAGGAGTCGGGTAGTATTTTAAAAAACAAAATTGAAATTCGTAGTACCTTTACCTGGGAAAATGAACAAGACTTGGATTAAGACGGCGTGAAATAAGTAGGTACCTATTTTTTTTAAATTTATGTGAGTGAGTACACAACAAGAAATAGATTCACGTTTTACGATCACTTCATTGGTTAACTGTTAACTAACTACACTACAACACATTTTTCTTTCCGGAAAATGAAAATGAAACGAATAAACGAACGAATGAATTGATTGATTGACGTGACGTCAATCAAGTGACGTGTCTCAATTTTTTTTGTGGCGCCAGACCAAAGAGTAAACATAGAAACGCCAGATGCAAAGGTCGTCAACTGCATACAGCGCAATGGAATGGGGTTGGCAACTGTCAAAAGTAGCGCTCGCGTATAGGTATGTCGCCTCGAGGATATCTTTACGATGATTTTTGGTTGCAACATCCAACATCCTAGTGGACACATGTGGGTTCTAATAAACAAAAACCCTGTTTGGTAACGAAGAAAGGGACGGAGCTGACAAAAAATCCTTACAAAATGAGAAAGGGATTTTTTTCTAAAATGGTCCTCATATCTTCGAGGCCACCGTACCTATACTAAAATTTAGTATTGAGAATTTTTAGAGGGAATTTGTTTTTAATTTAAAATTCATTTTACAATGCCATTGGCCTGCGAAGGTCGCTTTTTGCAAAGTAATTGAATGGCACTTATTTCCAAAAGACGATGCTTTAAGAAAAAGAAAGTCCTATTTTAACTCGAAAATCCTAATCCTTATCCCAACTAATATGAGAAAGTGAGTTTGTTTGTTTATTTGTTATTCCTTCACGGCATAACTAATCGTCCAATCATTATGAAAATTTGTATATTTATATTGTAAGGGGTACAGAGCCCAACATAGGTTTTTTATCCCGTTAGTATGTCATTCCAATGGGAAAATATTTTTTCTACTATGGAGGGCGCTGTATCGGCCAAAAGATGGCGCCACAAGACGCGCCGTGGGTTTTGTTGTCAAACGAGATCTATGTCATAAAATTAACAACGAGCGAAGCCGCGCGGAACAGCTAGTAGCAGCATATAATTTTCTAAATAATAAGATGAATATGTGATATAATTTTTGTTTTGCAAAATGAAATATAAAAAGAAAAAGGAGAAAATATATTAAATTTTAGTTTTTAGGTCATCATTTTCATTCAACCTCTTTTTAAGGTTCTTTTTGCTTTCGCTTAACTTCGGAACTAAATGACCTACAGACTTGAAATTTTGGATTTTAAGTATGTGATTATAGCTTACTGGATGACGAAAATTTCTGCGTTCTGGTCTTATCCAGAGGTTCTCAAATAGGGGCCTGAAAATGCGGCGAAATGGTTCCAGTGAAGGATGGTACGGCAGTGTTTGCTTCGCGCTCGACTTGGCGGGGGCACTACCGTGCCCCCCGATATGAGCCCGTGTGAACTTTGTTGTACCTGTTGCTTGAAATAAATATTTATTATTATATTATTACTAGCTTTTCCCCGCGGTTCGCGGTAGATAAAATACATTTTAATTCAAAACCGGTATAAAAAGAGCCATGTACCAATGTAAAATGTACCAAGGGTAGGATCACATTATATTGGTTGTTTAAAGAAGAAGAAGTAACTACAAATTTACAATTTTCAGATTTATTCCTGTACTTGTGCTACATTATCTTGTTTCTTGCCAAATTTCATGATTCTAGGACAACCGGAAAACCCCTATCTCCCGTTTCGCTCCTGATGATTTTAACAATCATTTTGTAGCTACTCCCTTATTAGACGCTTCTATTAAAACGAATACTATTGCTTCCATTTCTTCCATGGCTCTCTCTTCTACAACAACTGTTTTCTCTTTTTCCCCAATTTCCAGTGTCGAGGTACGGAAGATAATATTAGCCATTAAGTCGAAGGCTGTTGGGTCTGATGATGTGAGCAGAGAAATGATTAGGTATCTCTATACTTGATGAAGTTATCCATGTCATTGCTCATATCATCAACTTCTCTTTTCTGACTGGTGATTTTCCTGCTCTGTGGCAAAAAGCTTTTATTATCCCCGTGCCGAAAGTATCTGCGCCTTCCCTAATTAATAATTATAGACCAATTTCTATCCTTCCATTTCTCTCTAAAATCCTTGAGGCTGTTGCTCACAAGCAGGTGTCTACCTTCTGCTATTCGAACTGCCTTCTCACCCCATTTCAATCCGGTTTTCGTCCAGGGCACAGCACCACTACGGCACTTCTCAAGGTCACTGAAGATATCAGAACTGGCATGGAGGATAGGCTGGTGACCACTCTAGTTCTCATTGACTTCTCTAATGCCTTCAATATGGTTGACCACGATATCCTCCTTGCTATCTTAAAACAGTCTAACTTTTCATCTGGCGCTTTGGATTGGGTTTCATCATACCTGCGTGGTCGGCGACAGGCCGTGCGTATTGGGCGCCATTTGTCGGACTGGAAAGACCTGACTTCTGGCGTACCGCAGGGTGGAATCTTGTCGCCGTTATTATTTTCCCTTTTTATAAATTCTCTGTCCTCTTCGCTATGCTGTTCTTACCATTTGTACGCTGACGATCTTCAGATTTACGTCCAAACGTCGGCTGACAATATTAATTTTGCTATCGCTGAATTGAATAGAGACCTTGCGTGCATCGGTAATTGGTCAGCCCAATTTGGAATATTTGTCAACCCAGCTAAATGTCAAGCTATCGTCGTCGGCAGTAAACAACAAATTGAAAAGATTGACTTTGATACCGCGGCACCTGTTGTATTTGAGGGCTCGGTTATACCTTTTGCCCATTCGGTTAAAAACCTCGGTTTACATGTTGACACTACTCTAAGCTGGACCACACAAATTGCCGAAGTCAGCCGCGGAGTTACGTCTACTTTGCGGTTTCTTAATAGGTTTAGGAATTTTCTGCCGATCCCTACTAAGGTCACTCTCGTAAATTCTCTCATTCTCCCACTCATTGATTATGCTGATGTCTGCTATTCTGATGTAAGTGAAGCGCAGCTTGACAAATTAGAGCGTCTCGTCAATAATTCCATCCGATTCATTTTCTGTCTTCGTAAATACGATCATTATATCTTCCTTCCGTTCTCAACTCAAATGGCTCCCCATTCGTTTGCGAAGACGGCAAAGGATGCTCTGTACTCTTCATACCATTCTTAAAAATCCCCTTAGTCCCGAGTACTTAAAAAGCAAATTTAATTACATCTGTAACACTCATGAGCGTCAACTTAGATCTCATAATTCCCTCGCACTCGCTACTCCCCGTCATCGCACATGCTTTGTGTCTGACTCTTTTACACTCCAGGCCACTCGGCTCTGGAAGAAATTGCCTGTCGCCATGAGGTCAATCTCCAACAAATTTAACTTCAAAAAAAAAGTTAAGGCTAGTCTTTTGTCCACAATTCAGTAATTGTCGTCATAGTAGTATATTATATTGTATTCTGTATCTATAGTAACTAAATATTAGTAAGTATGTATTGTATTCTTACATGATATGTACCCTTATGTTTAGTATATGTAATCATCAGTATATATATGTTATTATGACAAACCCTTATTATATCTATTATTTATTGTATGTAATTTATTTTATAACCGCATTCATGTATATCTGCACTACCCAAAGGTTGACTGGTAGATAATGCTGTTAGCGTTAAGTCCGCCTTTTGTACCCTTATATTGTGGTCAATAAAGTTTAAATAAATAAATAAATAAAACCGGAAGTACCCTATAGGTTTTTGGTCGGAACTGTTTTGTACGAGAAACGGAACACAAACGGCTGTAACGTAATTTTGTTATCATAATATTGTATTGTCATCTGATCTACAGTTTTAAGCAAAATTTCAGCTCAATCGGTCTTCGGGAAGTGGTTCAAATTTTCGTTCCAAGATTCCGCCCTTACATACAGGTCAAGTTAAATAAAAGCTTTTAAAATGATGACTCTTGACGGGCAGTTACTAAATTGGATACTTGACTGATTTTTTATTCTTCTTTTTATGTTGGTGTCATCGAATAGTTAGTATCCTACCTTCGGGACCAGAGGACACCTTTCGATTACTTCACGCAAGATCGTTATTTTTTTAAATAATAACAGATATTTTATCTGGGGGCACGGAAGTGCCCCCGCCAAGACGAGCCAAGCGGAGCGCAAGGGCACTACCTACTTTTTCTCGAAACTAATGACGATATAATGACACCAGTACAATCATTAAACATACAAAGTTTGAATGTCGTAGCTATTATACTTTAGATTTTATTAATGTCTAAAACCCCCCGATTTCGTCACTGACTCACTGATCATCAAAATTCTTAAGGTACTTCCTGAAGTCCTAGAACGCTGAAATTTTGTATGTAAGCTAATATTACTAGAAAGACAACAAAAAATTATAAAACTTGAAACTTTCATCCCCCAACCCCCAACCTTTAACTTAGGGGATGGAAGTTTGTATGAGATTTCCGTTTCCTAATATCCTGGACAGCCGAAAATTTGGTATGTATGACACAAACAACAAAAATATCATAAAACTTGGAACTTCACCCCAAAAGAAAAAAAAAAAAGAAAAATATCGATTTAAGCAACTTACAAAAAGAAATAAAATCCCACCAAAAACATTTTCATGTAAAATGTTGCCAAGACGAGACCATAATATGACTCACACTGTCAAAAAGTTATCAGTTCTCATGTAGAGCCTGAGAGCGGTGAAAAATTTATAAACTATTCATCATCATACTTTTCTATTATACATTAGTTTTTGTAGTTTGTAACGAAACGGCGAAAACGTTTTATTATAACAAACCGCGTTCGTGAATTTCTGCACTCCCAAGGTTGTAAGGTAGAGAGAGAATGCTGTCCAATCAAGATAATTAAATAAATAAATAAACATGTTCTCTTTGAGAAATCTGGTTTACATTTCCTAAATTTCTTTTTATTTTAATAATAATAAGGGAAATCCTAAATTCATGCGGTTTGCATCCATCCTTACTTGAGGCGCCGTGTTTTCCCCTGGATGCCCCTGGTCCGCTTTCTGCTCGGCGGGGAATCCTACCTCCACACTAGAACCAAAATGGTCGCGTACTACGCGGTTTCAGAGGAGTTTCCTCTGTGTGTTTGCAGGATCGCAGCGTTGACCGGCCGGTAGACCGCATGCGATATTGCGATCTACTTCCATTGCTGCGTTATTACCGCAGCAGTGTGTTTACTCCAAGGCCATCCTATACAAAATGTACTGAAAACAGATATCGTAATATCGTATCCGGCCGGAAAGATCGCACCTGTGTGGTAGAGGCTTTACTCTTTGGTTTGTTGGGATTTTGATTAGACTTGGGCTCGTGATTAGAAATTTAATTTCTGTGTGTTTCAAAGTTTGAGTCTTAACATTGATAGTGTTTTGTGAAACAAACATTGGTTATTGTTCATGCATAGTGATTGGAGTTTATGATCCAGGTCTACCATGAAACGTAATTCCCATGGTAATTCCGAAACATCGGACGTTCGTTTCGTTGAATTCTAACCATGAAGTACATTGCGTTCCGAAATACGTACGAGGACGTTATGCCTTCGTTTTTTCTCAGAAAACCAGCCTTCTCTGAAGTTTTTGCTATCGTTTTTCTTCGGGGTGTTTTGATACTGTGTAGTTTTGATAGATACTGTGTAGGTACTGAGTTAAGATTACGTAATAAAATACAGAAGATTAGAATGTGATTAGAATACGCTTTGGCTTAAATGATTTATATCCACGCCAGTAAAAAGGAAAAAAAAAACTGCTTGGTTTTGGTTGGTTGGAGTTGGATTGGATTGGATGGTCGTTCGTTCAACTTCGTTCGTTGATTCGTTGGTCGGGTCGGGTCGGCAGTCAGTGAAGTTTTTAGAGTGATGAAAATATAAATTTCGATTATAAACTGTTCCGCAAATCACTGTTTTTGTAATAAATACCTACTGCATTGTCAAATTGTGTTTTATAGGATTTGTGTCGATCAAACAATTATTTTACCTAAAGCTATT
This sequence comes from Endotricha flammealis, assembly GCA_905163395.2. Classification (NCBI taxonomy): domain Eukaryota; kingdom Metazoa; phylum Arthropoda; class Insecta; order Lepidoptera; family Pyralidae; genus Endotricha; species Endotricha flammealis. Next base: position 9,601,457 of record LR990852.1, on the reverse strand, counting down.
GGTAAATACTCACATAGTTTTGATTGGGCGGTGTTTTTTGTAAAATGGATTTTAAAATGCACGAGTTTACACACGCTGTAGTTGGAAAAGTGACGCCTGTGCTGCGGCTAACAGAAAGAGCTGATTTGAATGACTCTAGAAGGCAGCATGATTGTTATTTAAGACTCTTGCGAGAGCTGAATGTTGACGTTATTGAAGCGGACATCGGTGGTGCCTTTCCAGAAAATGTTTTTCTAGAAGATGTTGCTGTCATATGCCATGGAATCGCCCTTCTTCCGAAACCTGTTACGACAGCTGATGAGCTTAAAGTATGTAACTTGTTATGACTTTATGCTATTCTATTTGGATTAGATTTGGCTATTAAAACACCTAATAGGGTACTCACAAAAAACTGCGATGCGATGCCGCATAGTAGAAACTAAGGGTCAGAGAGTCGCCTTAGGGATTGGATATAGTTTTATTATTATAACCCAAACCAAGCCTCATCTTTTCTGGTTGAAAGCGTTACTCATGGTTACTCTGCATTGGTAATTTGGTATACTTTTGTTTTATATAAATTCTCACTACAGTGAAGAGGGGACTCTTTTACTACAGGTTTACTAATAACTTAACAAAAGAGCTCCCAACCCTTGTAAAAACACCTTTGGTTAAAATAAAGTTTTTTTTGTTGAATTTTTTTGAATTTAGGTCCTGGAGCTCGCAGATATTTGCGATGCAAAATTATAACACTAATATTATTTGTAGAAATCTAAATTATATTGGTCAGAGCGAGTTTGTGTCAGAGTCGCCCTAGGGTTGTTTTGGCTATTAGCGAATTTTGCAATATTTCTATATTTATTCTGATACTAGTTTAATGAACCAAAGTTATTTAATCTTACCACACTTTTCCCTACCTCTACTCCTCCGTTTCATTTCACACACGCACCTTATGACCACTTTTCTCCCACCATTTCCCAATCTATTCCCCACTTTACCCTAACCTTTTACAATAATTGATGCAGAGGCAATTTTTTGTGGCTGCTTGTACAGTTTTATGCTTTGTCTATGATACAATTCCCAATATTATGGAATTGGAAGCTTGGAGCGGCATGCTTATTCCTATTTCTGGTGTTAAAGTTTTCAAATCTATTATGTATGTATTAAAAAAATATGGCATCCTGCTATATATTTTTTGAATACATACACAATACATTTGAAAATGTACTGGCTTGCCGCAGTTAGTATTATTTATTACTCATGTTCTATAAAATCTTTATTGCAGTTAATCATATTAACAAGTTTTTGTATTGGGGCAGTTGATTTGACCTAATTTCATTGAGTGAGCCATTGTGTGACTGTATATATAAAGGTGAACTGTAATTGACTTGATAAACTGTTGGATCGTAGAGGTTACTACGTACTATGATCACACAGCATTAGCTGTTGTTAATTGTTCAGTTTTAAAATTTGCTATAAAACCTGCTACCACTATTACTATATTATTTATATTGTGTGTATTTACAATAATGTATCCATTGTCTGGTACTCATAACACAACCATGCTAATTAAGCCTAGCTGTAGTAGCTTGAGGACCAGGTAGCGCTGTGTGATTGATGTAGAATTTTATGAAAAATATATATTAAAAATCACATGTGCATATCATGAGACGCATAGAGCACAAGCGACTGTTTTAAAAAGTTTCTCCTATATAAATACTGCGAAATGCTTGACAAAACCTTTGAAAGACTCGGACTCATTTATTCAGCAGATAGACTTTTCACTAATAGGCCCTTAAATACGTCTACAGTTTGGTTCCCGATAAAAGTATATTTCTTGCTACTTGAGATTGTGTCTGTAAAGGGTAATATACTTTTAATATTTCATACATGTAAGTAATTTATTGTTTTAGATGAAAGCGATAAAAGAAATCCTACAGAAAGATCTTGGACAGACGGTAATTGAAGTAGCTGATCCTGATGCGAAAATTGCTGGCTCAGATGTTCTGTTTACTGGTAAGAGATTGATGATCATAGTGACTTGAATTATAAGACAAACAATTTCATGATGCATGCAGTTAATTGCTGGATTGGAGCTGTGCCATATCCGGTACTCAGTATACCAGAGGAATGATGCTTATACAGACTGTGACATATACATGTCACATGGGAATGCTCTCAGTAGTGCCAGTGGAGAAGTCCAATGATTGGATGGACTACAGGTTTTTTCTCCAGAGGTATAGATATGGAACAATTTGGCCTACATAGTGGACCTTGCTTTGTTTGTTTTTCAAAAATTGGCACAACTGGAACCTCTGGGAAAAACTTACCAACCAGTACTTCTCAACGACTAGTGTGAATACATGGAATGTGACATTATGTACATGTAATATGTATTTATAATTATTATTAAAAAAACATTAACCTTATTTCTGCCCACTGTTGAGTATGGGCTCCTATTTCTGTATGCCAATTGACCTCATTACTACATACATAGATAAATGACACAAACTTCTTTAACAATTTTCACAACTCATACATTTTAAAATGATGACTTACATACAATCTTTTTGTAACTTTCAGGGCGGGAATTCTTTGTAGGTATATCTGAGACAAGTAATGAAGCTGGCGCGAGTGCAGTTGCCGAAGCATTTCCCGAGTTTCCCTGTACCCCTATAAAGGTTAGTATTAATAACTTTTAAACTTTCGCGTTGCATTATTATAAATTAATAATAAACCGGGAATTAACGCGATCGCCTGTGACCACGGCCGGTGCAACCTGGTCGAAACGTCAGGCAATTTCAAGGTATGATCGCGTTCATTCCTGGTTTATTATTAAAAGGCTGAGCACACCGCATGCAGCGCAGCACAGCGCGTTGCAGCTTATGGCGTTGTAGTCTATGCAATATTATGAGAAAGGACACACCAAACGCACGGTGTGCTCAGCCCTTTAAGGTTAGTATTATTACATCAGAGGCTGACAAAAGAGTTGATCACCATTCCTCATATAACTCCACACTTTCTTAAATGGGATTTTTATTTTTTTATTTTACTGCTAATAAATATAATAAGATTAATTGAAGAAATTGCTTGCTTATTTTTTACATTAATCATTCTAATTGATTTTATTTTGTTGTTGTTAAAAGGTTTCCAAAGGCGCCCAAAATTTAAAGAAATATATAACAGTCGCTGGACCAGATATACTCTGTGTTGGTGCCAGTAAGGAGGCAAAGGAACTTCTCAAGAGGATGGAGAGAGAAGCCACCTTCTCCTATCAAACCCTTAGCGTAACAGAAGACGAGGCTGCAAATTGTCTTTACGTCAACGGAACACTCATTCATAGGGCTATTGAAGAAATTCCAGAGTCTTTCAAGGTAAATCAATTATACCCAGCAATTCATAGTCTAATGGAAATAAAATTGAGACATTATTTATCTGCTAAGTCCTAGTCCCAAATAGCTTGTTCTATGAGTTCTAGATAGCTGGTAAATCTTACATAAAATCTTACGTAAATAAGTACGTTTTACACATAGAAAACAACGGGATTCTTTTTATGATTGGCCTCGGATCTGGATGTGTATCTATTTAATGTATCTATACTAATGTTATTATAAAGAGGAAAGATTTGTTTGTTTGTTTGCATTGAATAGGCTCCGAAACTACTGGATCGATTTCAAAAATTCTTCCACCAGTAGAAAGCTACATTATCAGGGAGCGACATAGACTAAAGCTTTTCCCGAAATTCATTGTGGTTCCCACGGGAACGGGTCCGGAACTTCACGCGGACGAAGTCGCGAGCAAAAAAGCTAGTTTGTTATAAAATATCGTATCGTTGAGTTAGTATCCCATAACATAAGTTTCGAACTTACTTTAGAGCTAGCTCAATCTGTGTGATTCGTCCCCCATATATTTATTTATTAACACACACTATTTCAGTTAAGGGGGATTTTCGATGGCCAGTCGTTTCCGACTTCGAAACAACCTAAAAACACCAATATCTCAGACACCGCTCACTTTCGACCCCCTATTGATGGGGGCTAATTTGTTGCAAATGACCTCTACTTTAACCTCAATTTTAAGGCATTGCAATTGGACCAACTTGTCACCCTGTATCCAAAAAGTTCTGTGAAAACATTCACAATATAATGTATCTCTTCTTAATGCACACTACTTCAGATAGGTAAATTGTTTAATCCAAGCAATGCTAGTCCAGGCCTCTAGTAATATGGATATGTATGCATTATACTTTTTTTGAGTTGCTTACTACTTGCACTATACTTATGACGACCAATTTTAAATTTTCAGGTTTTCTGCGAAAAAATTGACTTTGCCAGAAGATCTATTTGTTTCTCGGAGCTGGCCAAATTGTCTACAGGTCTCAGTGCCTGCTGTTTGTTAGTACGAAAGTCTTAAGAAGAAATTTATCTCCGCATACAGCCAATGTGTTCAAGAAAACTGCAGAAAACACACCTAATCTGTAACAAGTTCCACTGCTGATTTATAATTACAAACTTTCGGGTTATCGGATTCACGCAGTAATAGTTGTAATAGCAGTGAGTTGCATAAAGACATTTTAATATAATAATACATCTCATGCTGTCATTGTTTGATTATGGAAGAAATAAGAAAGAGACAAGTTGACACTTAACGTTACTTTTTTTAAATGTTTTTGTGCGACTCACTGTAAGTCCAGTAAGACACTTGATTTAGCAATCGGCCTGAAGCGCTAGTATTTCGTATCGCATAGCACAATACATTACTGCCCCACTGGCAACCTGGACGCGCGCCTTTTCTGCATGCTATGTAGTCTTAAATAGCGGAACTGCATACAACACAAAATATCCTTTAAGTTTTTAAGCCTGTCCGTTATATTTCGGTATACAATAACAATGTACTGTTACGTACAGCATTGTACCGATATAGTGCTGAATAAAACGACATAGCTATTTGGTTAATGTAAAGAGAAAATCCTTTACAATCAGTTATTAACAATTTACAATTGCATAATACATCGAGTCGATAGTATTATCCATCAACTTCTGTACAAATAAAATCGTTACTGACGCCTTACACTGCCCTACTGTTCGTATTGCAAGATAAACGCAACGAAACGCTTTATCTCACAATTGCTTCCATTATATTACCATGCTATTCAAGTACAAAGTGTTGATAAGTAATTCTTATGCTACTGGGGCCCATATCATCCACTAAAGCGGAGATTAACAGAGGAAGACAGTGATATTTTAAAAACGATATCTTAATATTTACTTAAAATCTCGACTCTGTTACACCTGACTTCGCTTTTCTCGACGATATGACCTTAAGCTTTAGTCAACTAAGGATATCATTTTCATAGTACGTTAATATTGTCATTTCTCATCAGAAAACAAACCTCACTAAACAATAGGTACGCCCTTTATTTGATATGCATGCAAATATTTTTTTAAATAATTACAGCCTGTTTTAGCTAAATTATGAATTAAAATCACTTTACTTATCTTCAGGCCTGATTATAAATATCATATGAAATTTAAGTATGAATCACACAGAAAACTGGCGGGGTTCGAGCGTGGGGCGAGCGCGACTATATTGCATTTGTATTTTTTTAATGACAATCATATTTGTTGCCCCGTACTCAAATCGTGCACGTCATCAGTGTGTGTCGTGCTTTAAAAAGTACAGTATGTGAAGTAAGTCATTAATTATCCATTTGAAATATTGCGATGTTAATCAACTGATTTTTTTATTAGTATTGAATCTATAAAAATCATGTTTCTTTAACAACATTAAACCAGTTGAGTGTTTTGAAGACTGCGTTTGATGATTTTCTTTACAGACTGTCAGCATAATTTTATACTTGTCGGATTTTCTTGGGAGCACTTTTTGGTATAAATAAATAAATATTATATTACACATCGTAAGCGAAGATCATTCTCACTTAATACTACTCACACTCTTTCAAGAAACTATGACAGGTATGAAAAAAGAGGGTGAGTGATGGTCTATTTATTTATATTTGGTATTATAATAATATTTTTGAAATTAATTTATTGTACCTATCTATTTATCTTCATACGTTTACATGCATAATATTTTTTGTGTGGTTGTTACACTCTAGTCCAGAAAGGAAGCGAATTCGCACGTTATTATGAACGCAATGTGCATAAACCTCGCTAACACGTGTATGGATTCGCGGCGATTTCGTTCTTTGTGGACAGGTACTTAGATGCGGATTTTAGGAATTAGAATCTCTATTTCGTTTTAGGTGTTGTAATAATGCAAAAATGTATAGGTACATTTTTTTCCTCGTGTAAGTAACTCAATTTCCATTCCCTGGAACCCAAGACTGATCCAGATTAGAATTATTAAAATTACATAATAATTAACTTAATTTGATTACTAAAAGCCTGTATCACAACTTGTTCGTAGCATGACCTTCAATAAGAACTGACAATTTATCCAATAATAACTGGAACTTATCAAGAAGTGGTGAAACGGGCTCTTGGTAAATAATCTCATTGTATTTTGGCTTCCTTCTTTGCATTCCTTGTAGTATTTTATTACTTTTGCATTAATTAAATATTATTAATGCGGTTATTTGAACAATATTATATTAATATACACAACCATTCGCATATACGCTTTAAAAATAATAATTTATTAATATAGTCAATAATGGTGAACTGATATTACGAAAAAAATATTGTACCAATGATTTAAAATATTAATAATCGTATACATTGTAAACATAATTCTCAGTAGATCTCTTTCAATGGCAACTCATGTGTATTATTATAATATTTAATGTGTTATTGGTAAATCAATTGGTATTCTAGATTATAGTGTTGTGAAATAAAAGTAATATATTTCGAAGTATTTAATATATAATAATTATTGTTGGACGTCTATGTAACAATTTATAACACTTAGAAAGTTATTTTTTAATATTGTGATTTTTATAATTACGTACTTGTCTTTTTATTAGTTTTATTATCATTATAATTATGAAGCACAAAATATGAACTTAGTTCTTAAAAATATTATCATAATAACGTTATAGTACGTACTATAAGTATATGTTGTAATCCAAAAGCAATTTTTAAAATTTCGCTACAGAGCTAAAACTGAAACATGTGCAATAAATAATAAAAATTACCGAAAAGTCGGAAAATTGAGAAAAACTGAAACATCTAAATATTAAGTTTTCGATTAATTTTAGTACTTAGACCTTTTCAGACCAGTGACGTAATACGTTGTTTTGCACGCCCATGCACAAGTATTTGTAAAAAATATTGTAAAGCGATAGTACAAAAGTTATTCAGATTATGTTAAGCCTACAGTTAAGTTAAGCTTACAGTTTCTATGCATATAAAAATAATGTGCAGGGCATTTATGGAGTATCATTTTTATCTACTTTATGTCGGGCTGCTTTTCGACTACAGATGTAAGAAACTGAGCAACAAAAAATGTACAATGTGTATTGATTGACTAGGTAAATGGCGTCATACAAAAATTTCTATTGATAGATTTTTTTCTTTTTTGTTGGACTATTTTACTTCGGCCACCTCTGGTCTAAAAGCAGCCATATTCTCCAGTGACGAGTTGACATTCCTACACATCAATCATTAGTAATGTTAAAATAAAAAAGATGATCTACTTACACCCATACCTTGCTTGCAGGCCACTAATACGTATTGCATATCAAGACTAATTTCCACATTAATTAGTGCGTGGATATACGAGCGTTTTTTCGACGATGTTAAGTTTCTATTGGATTCATTGTTTTACGTTTTTCATTTGAACAACATAATTATTTCGATTGGCATTTCTAAAACTTTTCACACTTTAAAAATATTTTGTTATGTAAAAATAGACCATAGTGCTCGGCAATCAAGCTTCTCTTGATCTTTAGTCCGTTGTTACAAAAAAGCACTACTCGTTTTACACATTAGAACTAATCACAGAGTGCAAGTAATAATTAGCAAATACACTAATCACTGTGGAATTTACGTTTTACTGAATAAAGTATTAGTAAAAGAAGCACATATTAAGAATTTATTTTCAAGCATTCCTTATTTATTATACACAATTTTAATTATTATTAATTATTATCATTTTGAATTCGTTTGCACAATGCTTATGAAGCTTTATGCGCTTTATTCACTCATTAATGATTGCACATTAAAAATTAAATATTGAAAAGTTTTGTTATTTTTGTATTATATTAATGTTATTGTAATGTATCTGAGGTCTTGTCAATCGAAAACAAAAATAAAGTAAAAACATTCTACATAATTATTGGATGATAATTATTATGTGGAAATATGTCTGTTTTTTTTAAATTGCACTAAGTTATTTGCTTGCTAAAATATTTTAACATTAATGTCACATTATATACCTTGTTGTCATTGTCTAATAAAAATGTGACTTTGAGATGATGTGTCATTAAATTTGTAATATTTTGTGTAAAATTACATAATATTTTATTATTCCATTATTTTATAAATTAATACCCTTATATTCCACTAGTGAAACCCGCGCAACTTCGTTTGCGTGAATTTATTTGTGCACAGTAGCGCCATCTATATCAGACTTTTGTTGAAATCCTACGGGAATCGCGTATTTTTTGGGATAAAAGTCTATGCGTTAATCCAGGTATCAGCTACCGGCATACCAAATATCATAAATATTGGCCCCGCCATTCGAGCGTGAGGAAGTAACAAACATACACATAACTTATTATATGTATAATATAAGCAGGATGACAATTGTTTTCGTGAAATTCTAAATTGTTAAAATAAACAAATTCGAATTAGACTGACCGTGACAAACAGTACTTATAACTTTTTATGCTTAACATCGACATGACCTCAGCTACATAATGATTTTCACTAATAAAGAAGGAACAATCAAAAGTTAACTAAAACCTGTTTTGTCGCTAATTCTTGAGAAGAATTAAATGAAGTGTCAAAGTGACAAAACAGATTAAGTTTATTCCAGTTTATTGCTTGACTGATCTTTCTTTATTAATATATTATGTGTATTATACTTTAACCGTTACCGTTGTACCGTTCACCGCTATATGAACCAAGGGTTTGAGGACATGTTAAAGATATTTTCATTTTCAAAATACTGAGAAGCCCTAAGAGTCACATCGTCTGATCCGTTATTGATGTCGGGCAACGATATCCGATAGACACCTTAAGTAGGTGTCGGCAAAACAGCAGCTATTTTCACATATTTCACAATAAAATCGTTCCTATATGGCCATTGTACTCGGTAGTTTAGAACGGGTAATAAGGTCGTATTTAAATGATGACGGCGCCATGATAATCGGACAAGTTTAAAAAGTTTGCCGTCCATCGGGCTATGCTGTCGACGAACAGTCCAATAGCGAATAGGCTTTGGGAACACGGTTGCAGAATCCCTGTACACAGACACAATATAGACACACTATAGTACACATACATACATTAACGTATTGTACCGGCTTCTATTCATCACTCGGCTGTTCAGCATCGGTTGAGTAGTTTTTGAATTTATCGCTAACAGACAGTCGCGGATGAGGTTTTATTATTTCGATTATTAAGATACTAGCTGTTGACCCGCGGCTCCGCCCGCGTGGTCAAGCGAAAATGCCAATAAGTTCGTTCGTCCGTGGGAATTTAAAAAATAAATAACTTTATCGTTAGTTGTCAACATCATAAAGGGAACCTCTATACAAAATTTCAGCTTTCTATGTTGAGCGTCTGCGATAATACACAATGTAGTCTTATTTATTATTCCTGATCCTGTGGGAATTTTAAAAAATCCCGTCTTTGTCCTTCTCTACTTTATAAAGGGAACCTCAATACAAAATCTAAGTGTTCTAGGTTGAGCGCCCACAATAACACACGTGCAGTCCAATTTGTCCAGTTCCCGTGGGAATTAAAAAAATCCCATCTTCATCCTTGTCTACATCCTAAAAGGAACCTCTATACAAAATCTCACCGTTCTAGATTGAGCGCCCACAATAACACACGTGCAGTCCAATTTGTCCAGTTCCCATGGGAATTAAAAAAATCCCGTCTTCATCCTTGTCTACATCCTAAAAGGAACTTCTATACAAAATTTCAGCATTCTAGGTTGAGCGCCCTCAATAATACACGTGTAGTCGCCTAGGTAGTAGGTCACCCCATTTCATCCCTCTAGGGGTTGGATTTTGAAAAATTCTGAAACACGTACTTACTCATTTACCGCCAGGAGTATTCCTACGAAGTTTCAAATAAAATGGTTAACTAATCTAGTTTCTTCATACTAACTTTGCGCCCTGTTCAACCCCCTAAGGGATGATTTTTGAGAAAAATATTTCGTTCGTTTAATGCCTTTCAATAAAGAACCTTCATGCTGAATTTCATTCGAATAACTTCAAAAACGGCAAAGTTTCATATTAACTTTGCACCCCCGTTTAACCCCATAAGGGATGATTTTTGAGAAAAATATTTTACTCGTGTTTCATGCCTTTCAATAAAGAAACTTCATGCTGAATTTCATTCGAATAACTTCAAAAACGGCAAAGTTTCATACTAACTTTGCACGCCCGTTTAACCCCCTAAGGGATGATTTTTGAGAAAAATATTTTACTCATGTTTCATACCTTTCAATAAAGAACCTTCATGCTGAATTTGATTAGAATAACTTCAAAAACGGCAAAGTTTCATACTAACTTTGCACCCCCGTTTCACCCCCTTAGGAGTTGAATTTCGCAAAATCCAGTCTTAGTGAGCACCTACGCCCCAAAAGGAACCCCCATGCAAAATTTGAGACTCCTGGCACTTGTAGTTTCGGAGATTTCGTGATGAATCAGTCGGTGATTTTCTCTTTTATATATATAGATTATTTCGATTCAGTCATAAGCTTTTCCAACACGACGTATTTTGTTTTCAATATAGGTAATATCGATCAAAATAGTAGAGTTAGCTTTTTTCGCAGTTCGATATATTTCGTTATTACAATTATTGTAATTTTGTGCTAGCATTCATTGAGTTTTTGTGTAGATTTATAACGTGATTACTATGACGTTGGTAAAATCGAGACTAAATATTAACCATATTTATTTAAAAAAAATATCCTTGAGATTATTGCTATTCCGACAATACTGCTTCCGCGAGTGAATTTCGGTCGAAATACTGAGCGTATTCGACGAGACATTAATTTAGGTAAAGTAACTAAAAAACAAAATTCTTGGCATTATAATTTATATGCAAATTAAAGTATGTAACTGGTACAGCGGTAGCGGAGAAACGTTCATAATTATATGAAATATTTGATATTATTGATGGAATCTCGTTTAACTTGCTGTATCTCAAAGCGTCGATATGATTGTATGGTAGTGAAATAAAGAACTGGTAAATATTATTGCGTCTAATTGCATCTCTCCGCCGTAACTTGATATAAGTAGTTACTTAAAAATTACTAAACGGCTTTGAACATTCTGATATAAAGTCTGACCTGCATTGATTTATAAGGTCGGGGAAAAAGTTTCTTCGTATTTTATATACAAATTCAAGACTTTTTTTTTTAAGTTTAATTTAATTTAGTAATAATATTTAAGTGCCATTTTGTTCGATGACTTGTTGCCATCTCGTAGATAGTGACATAATCCCGTTACTGTAAAAATCTTGGGATTTTTAAATTTAATAAATTCGACAAGTAGTTTTGACAGTCCTCTCTTGATGTTAACGTAATACTACCCAAAGAGTTCTGGATAGACCGAAACCGGTAGAAATCTGAGGGTGCAAGGTCAAGACTATATGGTGGATGCATTAACACTTCCCAAGCAAGCTCTCTCAATTTTTGCTGAGTGGCCAAAGATGTGTGTGGTCTAGCGTTGTCATGATGAAAGATCACTCCTTTTCTGTTGATCAATTCCGGCCGTTTTTCTCAATTTCAAGCTTGAGTCTCATTAATTGTTGGCAGTAAAGATCCGAATCGACGGTTTTGTTCGGCGGTAAAAGCTCATAATGAACGACGCCCTTCCAATCCCACCATACACACAGCATCACTTTATTGCATGTCAAGCCGGGTTTCGCTACAGTCTGTGGAGCTGGACTACCCTTTGATCATGATCTTTTCCGCACGTTCTTGTCGTAGGTGATCCATTTTTCATCACCAGTGATCAATCTTTTTAGAAACGGTTTGGTTTCATAACGTTTCAATAGAGAATCGCAAATTAGTACACGAGTCATAAGGTTTCTTTCAGTGAGCTCGTGTGACACCCAAATATCGAGCTTTTTTGTGTAGCCAGACTTTTTTAAATGGGTCATCATCATCATCATCATCATCATAACCCTCTAGTGGGTGTAGTTTCGGGTCAAAACTGTTTTATGGTCAATCCTCAGTTCCTGGGCTATGTCGTGACTACTGATATGCCGGTTTTGCTCCATTTTTTCAAATATTGCATCGACTTTATCCGTGTGAGGACGACCACAGCGTGCTGCGTCTTTGACATCAAAATTTCCGGACTGAAAATGCTTGAACCAACTTTGTGCTACTCTTACTGACGCTGTATTAGGTCCATCTACGTCACAAACTTTTTTCGCTTCTTGAGTCGCATTTTTCCCTTTTTTGTAATAACACTTCAAAATGTATCGAATTTCTTCGTGAGATTCACTCATTTTGGCGGGCAGAAAAACAAATGAAAAATGGCGAAAATGTGTTTATTACGTTTAATTTGTCTTTTTCTTAATGTCCTATAGCTAATGATATTAAAATCAGCCAGATACAAACAGCACAACCAACGATATTTTTGTTTCATTTCGTACATACAAAATACGAAAAGACTTTATCCCCGACCTATTATATCTTTGAATCATGACTTTTTGTCAATTGATACTTTATGTGAATGATCAAATTATTTTCGTTGCATCTAATTTTTTATAATTGTATTAACGATGGATCCCAAATGCTTTTTCTACTGAATCCCATTAAAAAAAAATAAGTTGAATGTGTCTGAAACTGAATTAGAGGTAGTGTGAAATCTACTTTGTTCGATCGATTGTCTTCTTTAAATCAGATACACTTGCTCAAAAGGTTTTTGAAAACTATTAACTACATACTTAATTTTTGTAACTCGAACTCAAATAATTTATTTTCGGCAACTAGTGCAAACTTTTATACTTGATGTTCAGTTCCTCTCTTGCATTTTATATGCCGCTTCCATGTTAGTCGCCGATGGAAATGAGATGCTCAGATATCTAGCATGGTCACAATATGGCACGATGCCGTTTTGTAAATATACTGGTAGACAGACTTTTCGGAGTGTAAGTGACCTCGATTGATTGATTTGGATTGTCTGGATTTTCTAGATGCATTTAAAAAAAATAAAATAAAAAAAAAATAAAAAAAATTAAAAAAAAAAAAAAAAAAAAAAAAAAAATTAAAAAAATTAAAAAAAATAAAAAAAAAAAATTAAAAAAAAAAAAAAAAAAAATTAAAAAAAAGCTTTAGCTTCTCTGACTTGAAAGAGGCGATAGATATGAATAAACCATGAATATGAACTCATAAGAGGAAGGTAGCTGGGTACCATATTTGTTTATATTACATAGGAGTCCTTTGTGCCAAACTATCAAATGCTTTTTGGATGTCAAGGAAAATTGGAGCAGTAACTGAACAATGTTACGCACTTGCAATAGTTACGCATATAAGACTACTAGCAAAACCCGCGCAACTTCGTTTGCGTGTATCCCGCTTTCCCGTGGGAATTTTGGAATGTATGATACTTTAAAACCTTCCCCTTGAATCACTCTATCAATTAAAAATCGCATCAGAATGCGTTGCGTAGTTTTAAAGATTTAAGCATACAAAGGGACATAGGGACATAGGGACAGAGAAAGCGACTTTGTTTTATACTATGTAGTGATAAGAGATAGACGCAATGACAAAGAGGTCAGCAATATTAGTGTATAAACAATTTTGTATTGTTGAAAGTAAATATACGAATTAAAAATTTTCAATAATTTGCAGTTGCAATTTGATGGAAATAGTTTTTAGGGTTCAACAACAATATAATGAAATTATGAGTTTTTAGAAACGGGATTCAACGGAAAAAATTAAATACCTACAGTGGAAACTGGATAGCTGGACTAATAATATAATTGTTGTCGCTAGGCATTCGGATAATCGAATGTATGAAAAAAGACCGGGTTTGGTGCATATGTACTTAATGTTATGTGTTTATTAAAAACAACAAATTACATAGGTATATCAACGAAAATCAATATTATAAAATCATGATAAAATACTAAAATACTGCAGCCTTAATCATAACATATAATGTTTAGGTACGTAATGTAAATAATCTAACGCCAAAAATAAAAAAAGTGGGTTAAAAAAAAACAAATACAATTTTATTATGGTTTGATGAATGACCTATAATAGGAGGCAAATTTTGACAGGGAAAAATGTTTAAACCTCAATAATATTAGTCATTGGGGTTTCATAGCTGTTCTTAAGTTACAGAATCTTGTCATACCTATTGTTACGAGCGTGGGGTTCGGGATTTGGATTAAACACCGTTGACTTGTTGGAGGAATTTATTTAGCGATGAACAGGTCACAGATACACTCAACGTAGCCAAATCACACCAAGAATCGAAGTCTGTAGCGCGTTGAAGTCGTTGGTCCAATCACAGTATTCTTCCAAGTCGCAGAGTCGTCCGTAGTCCGTTGGTATCGCAAAGGTCGCAGATTAACTCACTCTTGGTTAGTCTTCGCAGTTATCGCACCGAAAGCTCAGAATGAACTCCTCTGTTCTGCAGTTCTATAGGCAAGAAGGAATGGTGCAATGTACTTGTCCCAGTCCCTCTGATGATTGTCAACCAATTTCGCCAGATGCCTCTCCAGTGTTTGGTTAAACCTTTCTACCATGCCATCGGACTGAGGATGGTACGCAGTGGTTCTCGTCTTGTGCATGCCCAATAATTTGCAGACTTCTTGAAACACGTTTGACTCGAAGTTTCTGCCCTGATCTGAGTGGATTTCCAATGGTACACCATATCGGCATATAACTTCTTCAACCAATTTAGAGGCTACGGTCGTTGCTTCTTGGTTGGGTATAGCAAATACTTCCGGCCACTTAGTAAAGTAATCCATGACGACCATGAAGTACTTGTTTCCTGACTCCGACACAGGGAATAGTCCGGCAATATCCACTGCTATTCGCTCCCAAGGTGCACCAACGTTATAAAGTTGAAGGTGTCCTCGACTCCTGGTGGATGGTCTTTTTACTGCAGCACAGGTAGTACATTTCCGGCACGAATCTTGCACGTCTGCTCGGCAGTTCAGCCAGTAGAATCTCTCCCGTAGCGTAATTTCTCCGGTATCTTCGTTATAACAAGTATATCCCACTTTTCGCTTCCATGTCTTAGGCGGTTTTGTATCCACTTGAAACTCTTGCATTGCTGGATTTCGATACATTTAATTCGATTTAATTCAAATATATTTTAAGCATGAAAATAATAAATTCTAAAGCAAACAAATTCAATCCAAGAATCAAACGACCGCCCATCAAAATCGTTATCTGACTGACTTTGTTGATTGATTGACTTGTCTGCTGGCTGAGTAAGTGAATTCAGTGAATGAATGAATGTTCGAATTTAAAAAAAAATACAAAGAAAAGAAAAATTTTAAAAAGGCCTTCAGACCATAGACCTAGGATCGCGCTCTACCGGCAAGTCAAGTCGCGTATTTTCAAACTATTCCCATTGCATGCCTGTGAGACGATCATTGTCGGGGCTTCTTCCGTTCCAGCGAGCACTCGCCCCTTTGGCCTGGCTGTTACTCGTTTCCCTGGTTCTTCAGCAGAAGCTGAGGCCCCCTTCTTCTTTATCATTTCTTCAACGTGTTCCTTAATGTGTTCCTTCAAGCGTTTTTCCATGGCGTTTCTCCAAGCCAAATCAGACGCTTGAGACTCCTTTTTGGGACAGGTGAACTGCAAATGCCCTGTCTCTCCACATTTGTAGCACTTAGGTCCGGTTGTCTTCTTCGGTGGGAACGATGTCTTGATCTCCCGCACTTCATCAATTATCTCTCGTACTTTATGGACTGGTCGCACATCGCGTCGCACGGCTTCTACTTCCAGGGCGTGCGCTAGGGCTTCCTTCAATGAGGCATGATGGCGAAGCCTCACTGCAGCCCTAATCTCCAAGTCTCTGATTCCATCGACGAAATACTGGAGTGTGTTCGATTCCACCATCTTCGTGTCCGTAGATGTGTAGGCCTTGAGGACAAGCTTCTCAATTTCTAAGGCCCACTGCTGTAGCCCTTCTCCCGGACGCTGAGTTCTGTCCCGTAATTGAGCACGGAAGACGTGTTCCAAATGTTGTTCGCCGTACCTTGCTTCAAGTGCCTTCATTAGTTCCTTAAATGTGCTCCCTGAGGATGGTAGCGCCTCCAGGACCGAAAGAGCCGATCCCCGAAGTGCCACTGTGAGAGCTGTCAAGATCTGTTCCTCAGTCCATCCGTTAGCGTTGGCAACCGTCTGGAACTGCTGCCGGTAGGCGGTCCAGGATGTAGTTCCGTCGTACGATGGTACTTCCACTCGAGGCGCCCGGTTGCACGGAGCAAAACCATTCGACGTGGCGGGTCCCGTAGTCTCTACTCGCAGAAGCTCCTTCCGCAGCCCATCGATATCCTTTTTTAGGGTGTCCATGTTGTCCTCCAGGTTGGTAACCCTTTCTTCCACTTGGTCCACATTATTCTGTTCTGTAGGTCTTCCACCTTTTCACCCACTTATCCTACGGCATGCAGTAATTCTTGACGCGATTCGTCTTGTTTCTGGTTCATTTCCTGTCGCATTTCTTCCTGTTTCTGGCATATTTCCTGGCGCATGCAGTCCATCATCTGCATTAATCTATTGAAGTCAAATGCAGATCCTCTTGAGCTGACGCGAAGGTCCGATGGGTGGAGCTAGTGGACAGGGCCTGCATGTTTGATGTCGCCTGGTCCTGGTCGATGGGTGTGCCTTGGTCGATGGAGCCGATAGGTGTATCCCGATGGTCCGGTGATGGGTCCTGGCTGGCAGCAGCTGCGGCTTCCTGTGCCCTCGTTCTGAAGCCGGCAGTTTCTTCCCTCGGAGTCACTGGCATCTCCAAATCCCACTTCTGACACCAAATGTTACGAGCGTGGGGTTCGGGATTTGGATTAAACACCGTTGACTTGTTAGAGGAACGAGGAGCGATGAACAGGTCACAGATACACTCAACGTAGCCAAATCACACGAAGAATCGAAGTCCGTAGCGCGCTGAAGTCGTTGGTCCAATCACAGTATTCTTCCAAGTCGCAGAGTCGTCCGTAGTCCGTTGGTATCGCAAAGGTCGCAGGTTAACTCACTCTTGATTAGTCTTCGCAGTTATCGCACCGAAAGCTCAGAATGAACTCCTCTTGATCACTCTTCGCAGTTATCGCTCCGATAGCTCATAATGAACTCACTGTGTCGGCTACTGTCGCGGTATTTATATGCCTCAATATGCGCCTCGCATGTTCCAATTTTTTATGGCTCTTTTTTGTGTGACTTGTTTACAAATAACTTAGGTCAAAACAACTTCAAGGTCAACACAACTTCCAATGTGTTAACCATTTTGTACCTTATAGTACAAGCTTTAAAGCTCAATGACGCTTGTACTTTCGACTTGTTCGTCACGCTTGTTTTGAATGATCATTTATTTTTCTCGATCTTTGAATAGTTGTAAACAAGTGAGTGAGCGGTGACGCGAGACGTCGAGAACATTCTAGATCATTCGCGACACTATTAACTTAGGTAGGTACCTTTTTCGCGTTGATTTTCTTTATGGACTAGTAGCGAAACCCGCGCAACTTTGTTGAGTATCAGACTGATTGACTGATGATTTTATTTTATTTTTTACATACCAAATATCATGAAAATTGGCACAGCCATTTGAGCGTGAAGGAGTAACAAACATACACACAAACTTTCACCATTATAACATTAGTAGAATTAATAGGACACGAGTTAGGCACTTTGTAACGGAAGTTCAAGTTGTGCTGCAATGTTATAAAACTACCCTCTGACTGAACAACAAATTTTTCTATTCATGGTTACTGCACAAATACAATGGATTGCTCACAAAGAATGCGGTTAACTAACCGTTATGATGTAGATTAAGCGAATATTTCGGAAGTCGAATGCGAAAAGCATTGGAGTGTCTTTTACAGGGTGCCTAAATTTTTTTCAAATGTATGCAATAGTATGCATGCACGTAGAGAAGAATATAATATTTATTTTTTATTTCCAATATGGAATCATCATTAATAATTATTTATATCGAACTAGCTGCCCGGCCCGGCTTCGCCCGGGTAATGTTTCGTTTTTTTTTCAATCTTTCTGAGAGATTTTCTTAATATTTTTTTCCGTAAGAACCTTGTACAGAGTATTAGAAAACTACAAAAAAAATCAGCCAAATCGGTCAAGCCGTTTTCATGTTATGTCGTGACAACGGAAAACGGGTTTCATTTTTATATATATAGATATACAAATCAATATATATTTTTCAGCACTTGATTTTGATTAAATTGAAAAACGCATTAACCACAAAAATAATACGATTCGTTGTTTCGTTAAGCCGAAATTAGACGGTTCATCAAAAGTGATTAGCCGTGTCCACACCGACCGAGCACGGCCCTCGAGGCAGCCTCGCGA